>CM076575.1:1188364392-1188964392 GCA_034641835.2 Pinus albicaulis | reverse complement strand
CTGTGACAATCCTGTGATAAAATAGACATCAGAAACATCGATTTCAAGTTCCTGATCTTGAAGCACGAAATTTTCTTGGTCTTCATCCCAGATGCTTATTAAATACTGAAGAAATTCTGGCTGAGCCCAGAGGAACGGTGTTAGGAAGAATTTCTTTAGCCCACAATCTCTGATGGCGTCCATGCATCGATCATTTTCCAAGGCAAGTTCATCTTCCTCACTGTGTTCCCTCTCTTTCCACTCAATCAACATTATTTCTGCTTGGTACCTGCACACATTGTTCATATGAGCATTGTTAGTCTACTTGGGCATTGAAATTTGCAAGCAAGTGACTTCATTTTCCTTAAAATTATGCGTATTTTTAGGTTGCGCAGTTGGTGTGCCCTCTGTGTAAAAAATGGGCGATTGGTACGGGTCCATGCCTGAAACCCGCACCAAATGCGATGCCTTAATTTTAATAAATATTCTCCTGGGAATTCAAAATGACATGTACAGGTAATGAAATTTAGCTTCAAAGATGGGAAATGGTGTCAGCTCTTACCTAAGACTGACGGAATCAAGATCGGTTCACTGGATCACTCACAATCGTCACCACAAGATCGCAAAGCACAATGGGACACTCTTGCTCCACAAAGAGGTAAAAGTGAAAAGTAAATAATTTTTACCACTTATGGCATTTTATAACTTTTCAGAATCTTAAATTAGGTTTTAAAAACATATTTTTCGATTATTTTATCATATTATTTTCGAGAAATGGGTTTTACACATGTCTCTTGTGTAACAATAGGTTTTTCACATGGTTATGATGAAGTAACAAGTTATATTTACACTTTTTGGACTCGCTAAAAACACAAAAAAGTTACTACTGGAGTCATCTTTCAGCTCTTTTCTGACTCTCTAAGACTGAAAAGATTTCCGAGACGCTTGTAGTTTTGAACTCGTTAAATGGTTGCGAAACAATATCTACCCAGTATACGTTTACCCCTTTTTCGAGCTGGGATAGATTATTTATGAAAAAGGAATACCTTAGCCTATCACGACTAAGAGGTTCTCTCAGATGATGTTTTCTACCTTTTCGGATCTAGGAGACTATTTATGAAATGGGCCTTGCTGGAGTTTTCTTTTCCGCTTTCTTTTCAAACTCTATAAACATGAAAAGATTTCAAGTTCTCCCTTTGTCAGACTCATTAAAAACTGATGACATCGGACTCTGTCATTATGAAATTATCCGAGTTCCTCCTTCCTAAGGCTCGTAAAATGTTCTGGGTTGGATTTGTCCAAAGGAAAAACTTAAATCGCAAGCATATGCTATCCCCTTCAAGCTTGTTTACAAAAATAATTGGGGTACTTGCCAAAAATGGTGGGGGAAAATAGAACCAGACTTTAGTCGGCAGTATGTCACTCTTGAACATTGCACTTGTCTTCATTCGTGTCGGGTTGGGGAATTCTCATTTCATCATTTTTTTGCCTCCATGGTTTTGGGTAATCTCTTTTGACTGCTCATCTGCTCTTTTCCACGTCACCATAACCTCAGATCCCTTGGTGTAAAATACTGCCAAATCCAGTGTCGTGCCACCGATATGTTCAAGAGAAGTTTTGTCTCTGCAATATTTAACCTCCCTCTGATTCTATGTTGGTCCTGATTCACAAATCATCATATTCCTTTGTCTCGTGTCAATGATGTAGGAAACATCATGGCCCTCCTTCGACCAGGTCATTTCCTGCCGACTTCCGCTGATTTTCCAGGAAGATGATCTGGAGACTACCTTCAGGTACCTTGGAGCCTGCATGCCTTAATGGAAGATTCTTTGCATCCGACACAAGGTTCACATCATCGAACTTCGATCAGATGATTTTGCGGGTGTTCAACGCCAGATCACTGTTCACATTCTGTGGATTGTACCTTTTGTACCTTGAGAGCCATTTTCATTATTGATGGTTTCTCTCGCGTCTGTTAATAGCTCTCATTATTGGCTGGTAATCAGATCATGTTCCTACATGTTCGGCTTCAACTCGTCTATTCACATGCTCAAATTTGTACTTTGTTTGGATTGAGATGGAGCGCAAGACCCTGGGTTTTGATTGATGAAATCCAGGCTGCAGGTTCTTTGTGGATTACTATGAATTATTACATGACTCTTTTGATTGGATGGCTGCGACCATACCTGAGTCTATTTGTTGATCCTTATTGCTGGATGGTTGCGTCCATACCTCAGATCTCACTTTTTATGTACTATATTATGGATGGCTATGCCCATGCCACATATCATGGATCAGAGATATCATTTGTATTTGTACTTGCAGGTTTTATAACAACAGTGTTTGGGTTTAACGCGTTCTCATAAAGCATTTCACCCCTCCCTCTCTATCAGACCTCATGCTTTAGGGGGCATCTATTACACAGAATTTTGTCACCGTCCCTGCAATCCCTCACCCCACATATTAGAAGGTCATTCCCGTGACTTGTGAGCAGTGTCATACTTTGAAAACACCTTATTTGCATCCTTCTGCATAAGGACATCATTTCTCCTGTTGGAAATTTCCTCAAAAAAGCATACAAAACCTATGTTTTGGCCTTGGCGTGGGTAGCCAGTTCACCCCTCACACCGATGTGGAAGATTTGCACTAGAGCCCGCACCACCTGGCGCTTTGTCTTAGTGCAATGCCCGCATCAAGCTATTTTAGGAATGTTTTTAAAAAATTAGAGGGAGAAGTTTCCTTCTAACCACCTCAGGGATGAGTCACTGGAAGTGGTTAAGTTGATCAGCCACGGATATTCCTCTTTAGGAAATGGTTTCCACCTCCGATGGAACACTCCTTGAAGATAGGCCTCCCTTCCATAATTATAAGGATCCTAACCTCTCCCTCTCCCTCTATAAAAACATGCCTTCTCCTTTTATGAAAGCTAGCTGAACTTGGAGAAGAATACTATAGCTGAGTAATTGCTATTGAGTAGAACCAAGGAGAACTCCGTAGAGAGAGTCTCGTCCGAATTCCTGACGATCCTTTGTGAGACGCGCTCCGCTTGAACCCTATTAGAGGAGACCACAACGTCGAAGCTTGGTTGTCCTCTTCCTTTAATTTATTAATATACTCGACTATGGTGTTGGTTCCATCATTGTGTTATGTGGGTTATTTAATGCAATTGATTTAGTCCTCTTCGACTGAATAATATTTACAAATGTGAATTAGTATGTTGTATATTGTCATTGTTTCTTGTGTGTATGCAGGTTTTTGAGCGTGAAAGCGAGTGGGTCATGGTCTGTCAAACCAAGAGCGAGAGGTAGCCACTCTTTTCGACAACAACAACATAGGACCTCCTGCAAGTCATCTATCGAATCTCCATCCATTTGTTAACTAGGAATCAATATTATAGCTTGTTTTGTTTGTTGCTAGACCCACCCTAGGGCTAGTGGGATTGCATCTGTCCGCAGAGGGGATTTACCTCACCAAAAATAATTTCAATGAATTCAGGAACAAGACAATGAGTAAAAGAGATCCATATGTATTATCAGGAATCAAAAAGAGAAATATTACAACCTAAGTCTTGATGTTTTACATATTTCTCCCGTATGTCTGCGCAATCATATCCTTGGTTTGACAAGCCTTCCTCTCTAGAATGACTAGCAAGAAGTATTGTGTACAAAGGTGTGATATTCAATGTACAACCAAAAACTATCAATTCAGAATCTGTGAACTACTAGTACCCTCAAAATTGAAACTTCAACTCAATCTATAGAGAGACTGAGAAAGTTTCATATCCATCAAGAGAGGGATGAGATCCTCCAATGAAGGGATTAGGGTTCCTTTAGCCAAGGGATAAGCTCCATGAGTAGAGGGATATAGCTCGAACTGGCGTGACTCTAGAGGCTTCCAGTTCGGAGAATATTCGACCAACTAGGCTTCTAGAAGTTACTTTTTCATGTTTACTTCCTTTTATGGGGATGCACAGTTTTTATTGGTGAACAAAGCGACGATCGTCGTGACTAATAGAAGAAGTATCAACGCATGCGCAGGAAATGGTGAAAAAAGCATGTAGGTAATATTTTAAAGGTTTTAACGAGCTTTTTTCTAGTTTCCAAGGCTTGGTTCAGGAATATGAATGTTTCTGACTTATAAGGGAGCATGATATGGATGGTGATAGATCCATAATGACAATCAAATGGCATGGTGACAAAATGACGTGTAACAGATTCCCCCCTAAAGTGAAAAGTTTGGGAAAGTTTTTCGAGAGAGTGAAGCGCTTTATTATTCGAAGGATTGGATTGGAGACACAGGTCAAAAACCTATAAGAAACATTCAATGCAAATATATATAATCATCACTGAGGTAGGAATTCCAATACTCATAGAAAAACTAACTAAATGTTTTGGTACATATATGACTTTAGCGTTACATCAAAAGTAGACACAGTATGGGAAAAAACATATATTATAAACAAGTCTACTGTATCATGAATACGTAAATCCTCGCAACCTGGATGGTTAAAACTAGATCCAGGGTCTTGATTTTCTCTTCTCGAACTGGTACGAATCTATCTATGCGATTGATTGTTTCGAAGTCGAACATGGTAGAAACCACTTGATTACCGGTCAATGATGAAAAATCGTTAACGAGTGTGAGAGAAACCACCAATAATTACAATGGATCTCAAAGTACATAAACACAATATAAGAAATGTGAATGAATGATTTTCAGTTGAACAGTCGTAGAATTATTCGATCGAAGGTCAATGATGAAAACTTGTTGTCGAAGGCAAGAAACCTGCCATTAGGGCATGTAGATTCCAAGGTACTGATAGGATTCTAAATCAGCTTTCTAGATAGTGATCTCATGTCGATAGAAAGTGATCTGTCATAGAAGGGCCTACAACATGAAACCATTAGGTCAAGTTTTGAAGAAATTTTTTGCAAGGATTAACTCAGGGATGGTCAACACAAATGGAGACAAATGTTTGCAATGAATGGTGAATTTGAAAGTGTAATTTCTCTTGAAAACATAACGACACTGTAAATGGCTTGGCAGCATTTGAATTAAAGATAATACCCAAAACCAGTTGAATAATTTCAATGAGGTTTGATTAACTGTAAGAAAAAAGGATTACCCAACCCAGACACGAGTGTGACAAAGTGTCGTGCTGGTTTTAAAACAGGAATAAAAGATTGATTCTTTTTCTCATCTTTTCCCTTACCATTACTTGCAGGTACCTCTTTATTTTTTTCAAGCTTGAGGAGGATAACATTTTCTTGTCATGTAAGTTCATCCTTTGGTTGAGTCCATCTTAGTATTTTTAACAAACCCTGAGAAGCCGTGGTTCGGTCCTGTTGTAATCGACATGTCCTGCACTATTTAGTTTTATCGAGTCCAACATAGGATTAACTTGGTATTTTTCAGTTTTAGGGAGTCAAAATAAAAACATAAGTAAACTCTGTAGTGTTCTATTTGATAAATTTAGTCTCTCAAACCTGAAAAAGGATAAAATAATATACGAGAGAACTCCGTTGACCATTCTTAGTTAACGTATACCTTTTTTCGTAAATAGTCTAGTTCATTTCGGAAAAAGGGGTAAACTTAGACTAAATAGACAACTGTTCATTTATTTAAACAAGTATGAATATTCAAGTGCTCGATGATATTTTCATGTTTAGAGAGTTTGAAAAGGGCTTAAAAGAGGACTCCAGGGTTTCACTTTTTCATATTTTTTAAGAGCCCACAAAATTGATAAAAGTCTACTCATTGTCAAAATAATTCGTTTTCAAACATAACGTGTTCCCTGCACAAAAAATCAAAAAATTACAATCACCTGCTCTCAATCATGGAAAAAAATTCAAAATTTAATTTCTAAAGGTGAAAATAAACAAAATAATATTATTTTATTCATTGAAACCTATAAAAAGTGGTCAGAACAAATCATTTTTACCTTTTTATTTTCAGATCAGAGAAAAATAGATTTTACCATAAACATTCCGTAACGGATATCGGGAGAACCAGTCAGCCATTTTGAGAGCTGTTAGTTCCAGTTATTTCACCTCTTCATTATCTTTCTTTTCATCTATTTAGTTTTTCATTTTAAGTTTTTAGGTCATTTTTGAGGAGGAAACAAGGTTTCAAAATCTGCCCTCGGGGGTGCGTAGATTTTCGTGGCGAAACCCGTGCACCCCGATGATTTTTTTAATATAAAAAATCACCGGGCCGTGACGGTTTTTATACTTAAACCATGCACAAGAACACACTGTGTATGAATGAAAACCACACAAGCACCGTGGGGTTTTAAAAACTACATTTATATCCATAAAAAATGCTCCAAATTCTCTCTAATATTTTCTAATGTTCCTCAAAGATTTTTTGTAGGCCAAAAATCATGTTAGAATGGAGAGAAAGAGAGCATGAGATGCATGATAACGAAGCCATGAATGACCCATCAGCTCTTCGTACGCTGAATTATTACAGTTTGTATAAATTCTAGGCAATACAAGGAATGAAGGCATAGGTGGAACTCGTGACCTGGTTGGTCAATGTCTGGGATGTCCAGGAGAAATGCTTCATTATTGTGTATCACAGGCTTTTGATCATGGAAGAGGATATTTATTTCCTCACTGGATTACTCCACAGAGGAAGAGATATTTCCTTATTTGGTTCATGACCAGGGGGAATGTCCACTGCATCTTATATGGCTCAATATTGCACCCAAGATTTAGAGCTAAAGGATGGTCACATTGACATCAAAACCATTGTGCGAATATACGTTAAGATCATTTATTCTATAGTTACCCGGTTGTTTGGCAGTGAAACTCCACGCATGGCAACCAAAGCACAAATGTAGACTGCAATTGAGTGTTCCGGGGAAACAATTTTCAACTGGTGTGAAGGAGCGATGGCCAACATGAAAGGCCAACTCATGAGAGAAAAGAATGGGAAGTTGAAGAACTTCAGATATGGAGCCATTCTTATATCTTTTGCTTTGGAGAGGATTCCACTCCTAGCACCTCAATAGTATCCAGTGGATCCGATGGGATCGAGGGAGCCACACATTTTGCAATGGGTTTCATTGATGGCTCTCTATGGTGGCGATGGAGGTCCCATGGTTTGATATAATCCTCAGTTTTTTATATGGATCAAGATCCAAATATTCATGATCGTGTATTTTCCTTACGCAGTTGTAGATTTCAGTGGTGACCCTGACACATCACTCCCACCGAGAACATAGTGGGATGCATCAGGTAAAATATCTCAATTTGAAGTTTTTGTTTTATAAAATTTTTATTTGATTTTTTGTCATCCAATAATGATAAAAATATTAAAATGTAGATGTTGGCCCAACATGACCATTAACACTTCGTCGCTTTGACAGGCGAGATGCACAACCTATAGCAGTAGATCCACCACTGACCGATGCAACAGAGGCCCTTATAGAGCTAGAACACAACATAGAGAGGTTGAATATTGACATCCCAGAGACAGGGATGGATGATACCTCTCAGGCTCCAGAGGCATGTGACAAGGGTTCTAGGTCCATTCAGGTGATATCTGCACAGGGTGGCGCACGCTATACTCTGCTACCATGATCACCATCATGGATAGTTGATGGTAAATCTAGATTAAAATTTTGTTTTTTGTATTCAATATCTTTAGATGATAAGGTGTTTGAAACCTATGATCACAGATGATGTAATATATTTTGACACACAACTATTTTGACCTAATAATATTACTACTTTCGATCTCTGAGTATCTTGTTCAATATGGATTAAATATTTTTTTGTTTTAATTTTAATGTTTAAAATGTATATTTAAAACATGATTAGCTAATACAAAACCAATATATTTAACTTTCTTGAAATGTGTTGATATTCAATGTAATCAAAATGTATTTCCAGGAGACGAACCCTTAAAAAAATTCTTAACAAAGACGAATTTCTGATAGCATAAACACCATTTAAATGTAATATAATGAGTTGCGAATCTAACTTAACAATCAAACGTCGAATTCCAAATGCAATGGCATCAGATAATATCTCAATGACTACACTATATTATCAGTAATCAGACCCGCGCGAGCACTACGACATGCGTCGTCAGCAAAGCTAATTTAATTATAAAGTAACGTCGACATTTGAAGTATTAAGAGTAATCAAGATAAGTAGCAAAATTAGTGAAAACAGATCAAGCGAAACAATTAATCTAAGGCACAATACTCTAATCTAAGGCACACTGTTCTAAAATCTAACTAATGTACAGAAGGGATCTTCACAGAAAAAATCATGCATAATATCTCTTGAGATAAAGGCCATTTCTGGGCTTATCTAAAGAGATGACTTCATAATCAATTAACTCATAGGCTCATTTTGCAAGCACATGTTTAACAATATAAGGACCATGCCACATTGGTTCAAATTTACCAACACCTATTTTTTCGTGAGCTTGATCATATACTAGAACTAGGTCACCTTCCGAATAGATACGAGGGTTAACACTTTGATCATATTGAGCCTTAACACATTTTTTATGAGATTCAATGGCTAATGCAGCGGTGTGACAAGTCTCATCTAACTATGCTAGGTAGAGGGAGCGTTTCTCCTCTTCAGATGTAGCTGGTAACAAATGGCTAATTTGAGTGATAGGATTTAACATTCAATGGGTAACACAACTTCCAAACCGTAAACAAGTTGAAAATGAGTAAACCCTGTGGATGTTTTGCAGAGGTAAAACATGCCCAGAATGTAGAAAAAATCATGGTATTCCAATTTGTTTTATGACTTCCTACAATCCGTTTAATCATGTTGGTTAAAACTTTGTTGACAACCTCAAATTTACCATTATCATGTGGGTAATATGGTGTAGAATTATCATGGAGTAGGCCAAGCTGAGTAGATATTTAGGTCATCATAATGTTTTGAAAGTGGCTACCATGGTTCGTAACGATAGCTTGAGGGACACCAAACCTAGCAATCACGTGATTGAATATGAAAATTTCTGTAGTTTTTCCGTCAACTGTGAATTAAGGCATCACCTCGACCCATTTGATAAAGTAATATACAACGAGAATAATATGCCTGAGAATAATATACCCATGCCCCCCGACCGAGTGAGGGTTCCATGTGATGAAATCAATGCCCAAATTTGCAAAGGGACCGATAGCAATGATTGGGTGAAGAGGAGTTGTAGTTGCACGCATCTTTCAATAAAAAAATTGGCAATTGTGGCATTTTCTAACCGCAAGAATACAATATTTGTATAGTGACAGCCAGAAATAGCCAGTGCGCAATATATTTTAGGCTATGGCAAACCCAGACATATGAACACGACATGCTCTAGAATGGTAGTCATTTAAGACCCTTTCAACTTCTTTGTGAGCTATGCAACATCAAAAAACAAAATCGACACCACGAGAATAAAGAGTGTCGCCAACAATATTGTATTGTTGAGATTGGTATCGTATCCTATGTCGATTAGATCGTGAAATTTCTGGCCGAAAGTTTTGGGTTTGAAGATATATCATGATATATCCATTCGAATGATCTAATGTACTGATTAGAAACATAGATTCATCAACAAGATGGTCCTCTGCCACTGTTTCATATCTAGTATAGGGAAAATCACACATAAGTTTAGAAAAAACCAATGATTTGTTAGACTTGGATTTCTTAAAATCCAAATAAATATATTGTAGGATAATTATCCATTTAGAGTATTTTCCCCTGAGAAATTGTTTTTTCAAAATGTACATCATCGCGTTGCAATTAGATATCACTGTGGTTTTACAGAACAATATGTAATGAAAAAATCGTTGGACAACTTGAATGGATGCCAAGGCCAATTTCTCCACATGCGAATACTTGATGTCTATCAGGGTGAGATTTTGACTTAGGTAATAAATCAAATGTTCATTTTTGGAATCATCCTCTTGAACTAAAACCATTCCAATCATGGAATCATATGCAGCTAAATACAAAAGTAATCTCGATGATAATCAGGCAGACGCAACAATGATGCATTGGTCAACGTGTGTTTGAGTGCCTCAAAATATTTATCGGAAATATCATCCCAGATGAATGGAACATCGTGTTTTAATAACTAAGTGAAACCTGTAGTTAACTCCGTATAGTTCGGTATAAAACAACACAATTTTTTTTTTGGGAAAAATACTGAGAGGGGGGGTGAATCAGTATTTAGATCTGACTGAAATTTTTTTATCAGAGATCTTATTATGCATTTAATTCTTTACTTATATTATTGCATAATTCATTCATCAGTCATTTAGAAAGCAGTAAGCATGTGCATTAACAATAGAATAAGCCATCACACATAAGCAACACACATGAACACCGGTATTTAAGGTGGAAATCCAATTTGGGAGAAAACCACCGCTGCTGTCATCTCTGTCATCAATATTTATTATAAAGAAAACTTCTTACAATTTTTGTGCTGGTGCAGACTTATACCAGTACGCAGGCACCCACCTGCAGAAGGCTACAACCTTCTCTCGTTCTCCAGTCACTACTGGAAGGGAGCTCCAACCCCCTGATTTTAACACCAGCTTGTACTGGCATAAAGCTTCCACTTTTATGCTGAAGACTTCAACCCTCAGATTCACCAAATTTCTTCAATTTCTTCATCAGACTTGCATCAGGTCTTCATTATTTCTTTGCAGATCTTCCTAGAGATTCATCATTTCCAGATCTAGAGATCTTGAACCTTCATCAACTCCATAGGTGCATCATAGATTCAGCTTTTTTCAGAAAACAGAGTTCAATCATACAGATATCTCTTAAAGACATTTATTCATTAACAACCCCTCCACATGCACACCTTGTACTATAATCTTCTTCTCCTTATATAGTTTTTCCCTTTATTAAAACCATGAGTCAAAACCACCTAACCGCTGATGGTATTCTTGAACGGGATCAATTAGATAATCCAGCGGGGTCTACCCAAGCCCCAAACAATTTCTTATTGCTCTATTTTCTTGGTTTTTGCAATTAGATAATTAATCTAAGGCTTTTTAATATCTCAATCTGAGATTGAGATATTAATCTGATTCCTCCTTTAGTTATGAACTCCCCAAGACATATATATAACGACCCCTGGTTTATGTGTTTGTGAAATCAATCGCATATATTAGCGCACGTACATTTCATCACATGTTTCATATTTCGCCAACTTCACATATTCAAAATCCTTTATTAACCCCGCAAACCTTAGGTTAATTAATATAATCTAAACTGGGCCCACATATATAATCAATGACCCAATCACATACTCGCACCGTACCGTGGTTATCCATCGTGCACCTTCCTCATACGGCCACCGTCCGATGGCTCCCTTCCATATCGACGGTGCACAAAAATATCGTGTGGCATCCTTGGTCGGACATTAACGCACGATGGCACGTAGTGCAGGCGGTTTTCAAAAGTCGCTCGGGGACACGCGTCGGTCGATCTATGGAATCAATCCCCTCTCCTCAATTACCGCTTTTGCTACAAAGGTGGTGCGATAAAAACCACTTCCAACCTTCAACCACGTTCATTGTTCATTCGCAAGGTTCCGCCCCTCTACTCCAGGTTACGTCAACGTACTTTCGCCAATTCGTTTCTCCGCGTTATTAGTTCATATAAACACAATTACTGTTATACAGCTCTGATGAAATCCTTATGGACTGTTCGACTCGGTTCTCTGCGTGCATTCGATCCACCATTCGGAATATGAATAAACACCTTACTCCATAATACAAAGGGTTATCACGCATTGATTCATTGTCTACTAGTTGGGATACACAGTCGACTATATTAACATTGGTACCTCTAACTGTATATAGAGCACCATCAAACCCAACACCAGGTTTCTTAACTATCACGGATTTCAATTATCCATCGTCAGGATGCATATATAAACACCGAACTTATTCAAGGAAAGAAAATATACATTCAGTCTTATATTTTTCTTGTATAAAACTGCTGATGGATTTCTGAGTTCTTCATACAGTCAGTATCTGCATCCTTTGTCAGAGAGTTGCCATCAAGGACAATCAATTCAATATAATAGGATACCAAAAGCATATTGCCAACAATCTCCCCCTTTGGACTTGATGGCAACCATGACTAGAACAACATTCAGCAATATTGTCCCCCTTTGACATCAAGGGAAAAGGATAGATCAGAATCCTTTGTACCGAAAATACCATGCTTCCCCTTCGCCTGTGCATCCTGAACACCTTCAATAGGAGCGTATCCAATTTAATCTTCTGAATTTAAGTAGGTCTGATCTTTTGCATGGCAAAGACTACTCCCAGTTTTTGTCTGAGATATTCGAACGCTTCCCTGGGTAGAGGTTTGGTAAATATATCAACAACTTATTCTTTGGAGGGAACATACTCCAATTTCACCTTTTGTTCAAGCACTTGTTCATGTAAGAAGTGATATTTGATGGGAATGTGCTTGGTCTTGGAATGCATAACATGATTCTTTGAGATACTGATGGAACTTGTATTATCACACATAATGGAGATAGGAGGTGAGCATTTGATTTGAATGTCTTGTAAGGTTTGCATCATCCAAAGAAGTTGAGTGCAACATGATGCTGCAGCCACATATTCTGCTTCTGCTATAGATAAGGCAATAGAGCTTTGCTTCTTGCTGAACCAAGATACTAACCGGGGCCCCATATAGAATGCACCACCACTAGTGATTTTCCGATCATCAACATTTCCAGCCCAATCTGCATCAGTGTAAGCATGAAGAGTGAGATCAGCATTCTTTGGATACCATAGTCCAAAGTCTTGAGTTCCTTGTATATATTTGAATATTCTTTTGACAGCCTGAAGGTGAGACTCTTTTGGATTAGCTTGGAATCGTCCAACAATCCCAACTGCATGCATAATGTCTGGTCTAGTCCCAGTGAGATAAAGTAGACTTCCTATCATAGATCCGTATTCTGGTTGATTCACCGTGGGAGAATCATCATGAGAACTGAGATTACATCTGGTTATCATTGGTGTACTTACAGGTTTGCACTCTTCCATGCCATACTTCTTCAAAATTTTCTTAAGATATTTTTCTTGTGATAAGAATATGCCATCTGTTGCTTGTTGCACTTGCAAGCTAAGAAAGAATGTTAGTTCCCCAAGTAAAGACATTTCAAATTCTTGCTACATAGCAGAAGCAAATTTCTGACTCATAGACTCTTCATTACTTCCAAAAATGATATCATCAACATATACAACCACAATCAATAGTTTATCATTTTTAGTTTTTGTGTATAAGTTGCTATCAGCAGACCCCTTTGAAAATCCTTGTTGATGAAGATATTTGTCAAGACGATAGTACCATGCCCTTGGAGCTTGTTTGAGACCATATAGAGCCTTTTTAAGTTTACAAACAAGTTTTTCATAATTTCCCAAAATGAATCCTTCTGGTTGTTCTATATAAAATTCTTCTTCTAGATCACCATTGAGAAAAGCAGATTTAACATCCATTTGATAAAATTTGATTTGTTGGAAGCTCGAAAAAGCAAGAAACATTCTTATGGCTTCAAGTCTAGCTACAGGGGCAAAATTTTCTTCAAATTCTATACTTTCTTGTTGAGCATACGCCTTGCAAACACGTCTAGCTTTATTTCTTATGACATCCCCATTCTCGTTTAACTTATTTTTGAATATCCATTTAGTTCCAATGACATTTTTGTCATGAGGTCTTGGTACTAATTCCCAAGTGTGATTCTTTTCAATTTGATCAAGCTCTTCTTTCATGGCTTGAATCCAACGTTCATCTTTACTGGCTTGATTGACATTTTGTGGTTCAATAGTGGATAGAAATGCCAGATAGCTATAATATCCCACAAGAGTCCTTCTTATTTGTACACCTGATCCCTTTTCTCCCAAAATTTGAGATTCTGGATGATTCTTTTGAACATATCTGGATGGAGCTTTTTCAGATAGATCATCTTCGGGTTCTTCATTAGGTTCACTGTCTATATCATTCCTATTTGATGTAGAAGGATATATGTCATCATCGTCTTCATCTGTTGTTTGTTTTTCTTCTTTTGGAGCTGCAGGAGACTCATCAATAACAACATCAATACATTCAACAATATTCTGAAGTCTTTTATTGTAACATTTATATGCCCTACTCCTAGAGGAGTAACCAAGAAATATCCCTTCATCTACTCTGGGTTCAAAATTGCCAAGTTTTTCATCATTATTTTTGATAAATAATTTGCTCCCAAAGACTCTAAAGTGCTTCACAGTGGGAGGATTACCATACCATAGTTCATATGGAGTTTTATCACTATTTACACGAACATGTGCCTTGTTAAGAATATTTACCGCTGTATGAGCTGCTTCTCCCCAAAACGTGTCAGGTGTTCTAGAATCATCAAGCATAGCTCTAGCCATTTGTTGAACTGTTCTATTCATTCTTTCTGCTACGCCATTTTGTTGTGGAGTGCCAGCTACAGAAAACTGTCTTTTTATGCCATGTTGTTCACAAAATTCAAGGAATTCATCTAATGTATATTCTCCTCCTCGATCATATCTAAGACACTTGATTTTTAGATCTAATTCATTTTCAACTAGTGCTTTGAAGATCTGAAATTTATCAAATGCTTCATCTTTGTGTTTAATCAACCCAATCCAACACATTCTAGAGAAATCATCAATAAATAAGATATAGTATTGTTCACCACATGGTGACTTTTTCTTCACAGGTCCACATATGTCAGTATGAATGAGTTCAAGAGGCTTACTTGATGAACCTTCCTTGGCATTAAATTGCACTCTGGTTTGCTTACCAAATTTGCAAGATTTGCATATGATACTTTCAGGTGGTGTAATATTGGGAAGATCACGAACAGCTTTAAGTCTACTTGATTTGTTGATTTGAGAGAAGCTCAGATGCCCCAACCTTCTATGCCATAGCCAATTTTCTGAAGATTTACTCATGTAACATTGTTCTTTGCAGTTCTTTAATACATACAGGTTGCTTGGAGTTTTGTTTCCTTTTATAATTGTTTTACCTGTATTAAGATCATGTACCGCACATTCTTTTGAACTAAAGACAACTTCAGTTCCTTGATCACACATTTGACTTACACTTAACAGGTTATGCTTTAATCCATCCACATACATGAAATTATTAGATTTCACCTTTTCTTTTAGAAAAACAGATCCTTTTCCCTTAATGACAGCAGGAGTATCATTTCCAAATGTAACATTCTTTTCCTTTTCTAGAGCACTATATGCAAGAAGTTTGTTTTTGTCACCTGCCATGTGTTTTGAGCACCCACTATCAATGTACCATTGATTTTATTCTCCTTCTGCAAATAAAGCTATGCCACAATTTTCAACCTATAATTCCTTCTTTTTCCATACTTTGGAGCTTGAAGGAAGATGCTCTTTTGGCTGGACTTTGCTCCTGCATTCAGATTCTTCATGGCCAAAGTTATTGCAATAAGCACATTCAACTTCATTTTGAAGAGGAGAAAAGTTGTTATATGTATTCTTCTTTGTTCCAATATCAATCATTTTCTTTCTTGCTTCTCTTTTCATGATGGTTTTATATGCAACACATTGAACAACTTTATGACCAAAATTGTGACATGAGAAACATTGTCCATCAAAGAAGAAATTTCTGCGATCATGAAATCTTCTACTTGAATTTACCTGTTGATTTGTATTTCTTTGAGATGTACTCCTGTTAGTGTTCTTTGAATTGAGATGGTCATGCTTTATCTGTAAAGATTCTTTATTCCCTTGCTGAGGGACATAATGTTGTGTACTGGTTGTAGCTGCTTTTAGATAATTCGGTGTTGAAGCCTAAGAAGATTCTCCGATATATCCAAGACATGTCTTTAGAAGAGCAGAACGTTGTACCTTGATAATCTCATCCAAGGTTTCAGATCCTTTAGCAAATCTAAGATTCAAAGTCTTTACTTTCTCGATTTCTTTTCTTAGACCTACTATTTCACATTCTAATTTCTCATTATGTTTCTCCTTTTCTTGAAGTTGGTTTTTCAGAGTTTCTGTGGATATTTTACTTTCTTCTAAGCATATTTTGAGTTGATTGATTTCATCAAGAAAATAATTGTCCTCTAAAGCATCCATAAAAGTATCCTTTTCTTCTCTAGACTCTTTTTCAAATGCCATGAGAAGTCTAAGATCTTGTTCACATTCTTCCTCACTGTCTGATAACCCATCACTATCTTCATGAGTATAGTAAATTTTTCTAGTGCTAACTCGATTCTAATTTCTTATTGCTACTTCCTTTCCTTTTTCATGTGTTTCTTTGTGAGGACACTTAGCAACATAATGACCAACTCTTCCACAAGAAAAACATTTGAAAGGAAGGTTACCTCTGAACCATCCTGTACCAAGTTGGAGTTTCTTTACAAAATTTACCTCATATTCTTCTGAGATATACCCTAATCCTTATGTCTCTTGTACTTCTTTCCCTTTTGTAGAAGCTCTAAAGATGGCTTCTTTGACCTCAGATGGTCCTCCTCGTCTCATTTCATATGCAGTTAGTATGCCATGAAGTTGCACCACGGTAAGATTTTGAAGATCCTGCTTTTCTTCAAGAGCAGAAACTTTTGACTCAAATTTTGTCGTTAGTGATCTTAAAACTTTCTCAACCAAAGTAGATTCAATTATTGTTTCTCCCAGATTTCTCATACGATTTACAATATCATCAAGTCGTAAAAATAAATTAGCAATGATCTCCTCATTATGCATTTTTAGGTTCTCATATCGAATTCTAAGAGTTTGGAGTTTAGCACTTTTTACCTTTGCATCACCTTCATAACTTAGAATGATTTTGTCCCATATTGCCTTTGCTGTATTCAGCTGCATGAATTTGACAAATTCTGATTCAGTTAGACTTCCCAATAGAGCATTAACTTCCTTTGAATTTGTTTCATAATTTTTCCTTTCCGTTGGATTTGTTGGTACTGCGGCTGGATATTGATATCCTGCTTCAACAATAGCCCATACATCTGCACCCAGAGACTGAAGATAGGATCGAATCCTTGTTTTCCATAAGATTAAATTATTTCCATTAAAGTGTGGAGGCCTGATAGATTCTATTCCATCTTGATTTCTCATCTTGATTGATCTTCCTTCTAGCGGCTAAGGTTTTAAGAAGGACCCGCTCTGATACCAATTGTTGGGAAAAATACTGAGAGGGGGGGGGGGTGAATCAATATTTAGATCTGACTGAAAACTTTTTATCAGAGATCTTATTATGCATTTAATTCTTTACTTAGATTATTGCATAATTCATTCATCAGACGTTTAGAAAGAAGTAAGCATGTGCATTAACAATAGAATAATCCATCACACATAAGAAACACACATGAACACCAGTATTTAAAGTGGAAACCCAATTTGGGAGAAAACCACCGCTGCTGTCATCTCTATCATCAATATTTATTATAAAGAAAACTTCTTACAATTTTTGTGCTGGTGCAGAATTATACCAGTACGCAGGCACCCACCTGCAGAAGGCTACGACCTTCTCTCGTTCTCCATTCACTACTGGAAGGGAGCTCCAACCCCCTGATTTTAACACCAGCTTGTACTGGCAGAAAGCTTCCACTTTTATGCTGAAGAATTCAACCCTCAGATTCACCAAATTTCTTCAATTTCTTCATCAGACTTGCATCATGTCTTCATTATTTCTTTGTAGATCTTCCTAGAGATTCATCATTTCTAGATCTAGAGATATTGAACCTTCATCAACTCCATAGGTGCATCATAGATTCAGCTTTTTTCAGAAAACAGAGTTCAATCATGCAGATATCTCTTAAAGATATTTATTCATTAACAACCCCTCCACATGCACACCTTGTACTATAATATTCTTCTCCTTATATAGTTTTTGCCTTTATTAAAACCATGAGTCAAAACCACCCAACAGCTGATGGTATTCCTAGAAGGGATCAATTAGATAATCCAGTGGGGTCTACCCAAGCCCCAAAAAATTTCTTATTGCTCTATTTTCTTGGTTTTTGCAATTAGATAATTAATCTAAGGCTTTTTAATATCTCAATCTGAGATTGAGATATTAATCCGATTCCTCCTTTAGTTATGAACTCCCCAAGACATATATATAACAACCCCTGGTTTATGTGTTCGTGAAATCAATTTCATATATTAACCCACGTACATTTCATCACATGTTTCATATTTCTCCAACTTCACATATTCAACATCCTTTATTAACCCCGCAAACCTTAGGTTAATTAATATAATCTAAACTGGGCCCACATATATAATCAATGAACCAATCACATACTCGCACCATACCATGGTTATCCATCATGCACCTTCCTCATACGGCCACCGTCCGATGGCTCCCTTTCAGATTGACAGCAAACAACAATATCACGTGGCAGCCTTGGTCGGACATTAACGTGCGATGGCGCGCAGTGGAGGCGGTTTTCAAAATTCGCTCGGGGACACGCGTCGGTCGATTTATGGAATCGCTCCCCTCTCCTCAATTACCACTTTCGCTGCAAAGGTGGTGCAATAAAAACCACTTCCAGCCTTAAACCACGTTCACTGTTCATTCGCAAGGTTCTTCCCCTCTACTCCAGGTTCTGTCAGCGTAATTTCGCCAATTCGTTTCTCTGCGTTATCAGTTCATATAACCACAATTACTGTTATACAGCTCCGATGAAATCCTTACGGACTGTTCGACTCGGTTCTCTGCGTGCATTCGATCCACCATTCGGAATATGAATAAACACCTTACTCCATAATACAAAGGATTTTCACGCATTGATTCATTGTCTACCAGTTGGGATACACAGTCGACTGTATTAACAATTGTACCTCTAACTATATACAGAGCACCATCAAACCCAACACCGGGTTTCTTAACTATCACGGATTTCAATTATCTGTAGTCAGGATGCATATATAAACACCGAAGTTATTCAAGGAAAGTAGATATACATTCAGTATTATATTCTGCTTGTATAGAACTGCTGATGGATTTCTGAGTTCTTCATACAGTCCGTATCTTCATCCTTTGTCAAAGAGTTGCCATCAGGGACAATCAATTCAATATAATAGGATACCAAAAGCATATTGCCAACAAATTTTTCTTTCCCTTGCAAACTCTGAAGTTGGCGAAGAGTGGAAGGAGGAGGTAAATTAAAAATGGCATCAACCTTCAACGGATCGACACATATGCCTTACTTTCAAACAATGAACCCAAGTAAGTCTCCTAATTGTACAAAAAATACACATTTGTGTGGATTCAAACAAATGTTGTAATTCCTACATTGCATAAATATGGCACGTAAATGTGAAAGATGATCTTTTCTGTGTAAAGAATGAGAAGGTAAGTTATCCAAGTAGGGCTGCACAATGTGTTTGATATTGTGAAATTCATAAGACATAACTATTTGGAAATTTGCGCCAACATTTTTCAGTCAAAAAGGTAATTTAAAGTATGCAAATGTTCCTCATGGACATATAAATGCTGTTTAGGCTGATCAACAGGGAGCATGTTTATTTGATTGTAGCCATAAAATCCACCCATAAACGAAAATATTTCGTTTTCAACACAATCATCAACAATTGGATCAATGAAAGGTATACGATAATTGTCTTTAGGAAATTTTTAATATCCCTATAATTGACACATACTCTAATAGTCCCTTGTTTCTTGGTTACTGGAACTATATTAAATACCCAATCCGTCAAAGGAATTGGATAAATAAATCCTGCACGAAGTAGTTTTTCAACTTCAACTTTAATTGCCACAAAGTTTCGCGGATGTTACGAATGTAATCTCTTTCTAATAGGTTTAGCATCTAGGTATGTCTTAATATCATGAATAACAATCTTAGGATCAATACATGTCATTTCTTCCTAAGACTAGGAAAAAATGCTTTGAAATTCCTGAAATAGGGCTTTGTATATATTGATCTCTTCAATCGAGCAATAAACACCTATATGAATGATTTCAGTTATCCCAAGTTTGATTGATATGTTAATGGGAATTGTGGCGAAAACATTTCCTAATTTTTTCTCATAATCCTAATAAATAATTGACATAGGATTTTGAGGTTCCTTGACATAATCAATTGAAAAGATGGATGAAAAGTAATTTTAGATTCAACCAACTTCAGGTAAAAAAGAATATCGATGATGAAGATCATCCCATGGTAATTCATTCAATGACAAGATTTATTGAATATTTTCATCAATTGAAAACATTTGTTGAAAAGGATCAGAAAATGATGTCATGGCTGACCTTGATAAAGAACAAGACTCTTCACTGACCACATTCATTTGATCAGTACTAGTTGATGAAATGAAAGAAAATGATTGTACTGCTACATATGGACATAAAGTCATCTTGCCGTCGTAGGAGTCCAATTTATATCCTAAAGGCACATTCCATGTGTCATAAAATGGAATTGTGCTTGATGTAATCATATTGATATTGGGAATAGTTCGATGTATGTTAGGAGGAGGTATAGCGAAAGTTCCCAAAAGAGCAGAATCTTTAACTAGTCCTACCCCAACATATTCATAAGGGATAACCATTTTTTCAACATGTTGGATAATATCTGTAGAGGTAGGGTCTGAAGCGAAGTAAGACAACTGATTGATTTTAAAAATCCTTCCTTTATGAGGAAACATGATCATTGGAAAGACTGATGAAACCACAATGGTCATAACATAAGACCAACTTCGACCTAAAAGAATGTTGTAGTCAAGAGGGGCATCAACAACTTCCACCTCAAGTGTTACCATTTTTTCTTCTACCTCTGTAGGCAGATCCTGGAGTATTCCAAATGGGAAAAAACCTCTTCCATCAAAGACTTTAAGAATCATGGGTGACTGATTGATTGGTGGAGAACCAAGTTACCACAAGCTAAGGAACTAATGCATGTATATGCTCCCTCATCAATTATTGTGCGAAACACTCACCTAGATTTGACTAAAACTGGAATTTGAAAATCCATTTGATGTGGGAAAATATCTCTTATAGTCGATAATAGTAATTTACTCTGAGTTGGAAAATATTTCAGTACCTCGAGGGCCAACATTATTGAAGGGGATATGGAAAAATCTTCAACAATATTGTAATTATGAGTGGCTCTCGCATGTGGGTTGAAAGCCGATTTTCGAAGTATGCCTTTGGCGGGCACTTGAATCACTAAATCAAGATTATGTTTCTTGATGTGTAATGGTTCAGAAACAGGAGGAGTTGATACTAGAGGTTGACGGGATGATCCAATTTCCTTTCCAGTTACAAGACTCTTAGATCCATAGTCTTGAGATTGTGTGGCAACCATGATCTGTGACATCATCAGGATATCCGCCGATGAATTGGAAGAATATCCGATCATTTTACTATCTTGTGATGGAAAAGGATATTTAAGGACAATAGGTGTGGCTAAACCTTTGACAAATTTGGATACCTCGGATCGATGCGAGCACTCTTTGGTGTAGTGATCCTCATCACAGATAAGACAAGGATAACGAGGTTTCCATTTCTTATCTAATGGTTTTGTTTTTTCTACTTTCTCTTTGGGAGAACTGTTTTGTTTTTTTTTACCCTTCCATTTCTTCTTATTTCCGGATGGTTTAGCTTTTGTTGTAGATGAGTCTACAACATGAATCTCGGTAGAAGTTTCTAGGGAAGGATCTCCTTTAGGTTAATATGGTAGAGTTATGATTGGAGAAGTATATTTATATTATTGCTTCTTACTCTTTGACATATTAATTGTACCAATTACACAATATACGACATGAGAATTGAAAGGAGTTGTAGTGAGTTGACCTTGGCGTGGTAAATCAGGATTTTTTTGATACAAAGTATTGGAATATGTGTAAACAAGGTCCAGATATTGGGCTTGAGCAATGACCTGCTCTTATGTTACAACACCTCCTTTAGCTAATCTTTAGTAATCTTAGGAAGTAATGATTTAATGAACCACTAAGCCATAATTTGATCCAAAATGAAAACTTTGACTAAGCGGTGTCTACGTCGTTGTTCGTGTATGTGATTTGAAATGTATCTAGACGTACTTTGTTTTAACGAAGTCAAAAGTTTCGTGCCATTATCATAATGGATTGGAAGCTAAAAATGAGTGAGGAAGGTTGTTGCTAAAGAAATGAAATTTTTAAAGAGCCTCGTGGTAGCTCAATGTACCACTTTGCGGCTAAGCCGATCAAATTTCTTTGAAAAAGTCTCAAACAAATCGTACCATCAATTAAAGAATTGGATTCACACCACAAATGATAAGTCATCACATGATTCGAGGGGTCTTCTCCTGATTTTCCTTCAAACTTTGGAATGTCACTAGGTAACTTAGTAGGCATTGCTGGCTAAAACGAAAGATAGTAAATTGGATCATTAGTTAGTTGAGACATGTCTGGTAAAACTAAAGTTGCAATGAATGGTAACCACCGTTTAGGGTCTTGCTGAGTGAATTGATAACCTTGAGGGAGAATGCTAGTACCCGAAGGAGGATATCTAGAAAAACCTGGGATAGCCTGAGAAGTTGGAATTGGTATACCTCTAGGGTGTTAGTGTCAGTTTTTGCATCCTATCACCAGTTATCAACTGGACTCTTATAATGTTATAATAGGGTCCTTAAGTCAATTTTTTTTCATTTCATTAGGTAATCATGAAAACATTTGGTCACTGGATATAGATCTAGGTCTGTTTTCACTCCTTCCAAAGTTTTACTAATTGTTGGTTCATTTCACCTCTCAGCTGAGTGTACCATCATTCAAAAGTTGTCATCATCAGCTCAGTCTCAGTATCATGGTTGTCATTCAGTTCATTTTTCATCCATTAGGTCACTAGGGTTTCACTCATTTCCTAAATACTCAGTTTCCCAACACTCCACTATACTCCCTAAACTCCTTACACTCTCTAACACTCTATCCCTACGCTTCTACACTCAAACTCTAGTCCCTACATTAGCATCACTACCCTATGCTGCGTTTGTGGTAGCCTCCTACACCTAGACCTGTAATTAAATTCCCTATGTCTACTCCTACCTTTCCTACCTCCCTTTCCACCTCCCATACCTCCCTAACAGTCTTCCCTACCTCCAAAATTTTTCCCTTCCGCTTTTCCCTCTTCTTAACCCTCCATTCTACTAATTTCCCACCATCCCCTGTTTTGCACCATTAGGGTTTTCCCCTCACAAAGCACCTGCGGAGGAAGAGAAGAAGCCCTATAACAAGGGAAGTCAGGTGTAAAAAAATCCTTGAGAGGGCTAGCAGAGATAACAAGCTACAAAGGCACATGGCCACTAATCGCCACACCGGGAATTTGATCTCCAAGGTCAAAGTAAAACAATTGAGGGCAAAACTCAAAGAAACCATAATCAGCCAAAAGGAGAAGGGTAAGTTGGATTTTATTTCTGATCCATAAATGGTTGCATAAAATATCTCATCATGCATCTTTGGACCAATTTTGAGAAGATTTGGATAAATTTGTGTATCTTGGTGCAAGTTGGCGTAGTTTTGAAAATTTTGGCACAAATGAACAATTTTTCATCAAAATGTGTTTTTGACCAAATGGAGATGAATTTGACAAAAATTAAAGAGGCTTTTCTCAATAATATAACAAGGAACAAAAATGTCCTTCAGTTTATATGAAGGTTTTATGATTTGGGAGAAATGTGTAAAATATAGTTGTTATAGGAGAGGTGCTGTACTTTTGGCGTACTCTTGGGAAAATGCAATTTTGATATGTCATGGATTCTCCAAATGACTTTCTTGATGAGTCACATGATAATTAGATAGAAATTTATTTCCAATCAGCTATCCTAAGCCCAATTTTGAGTTCATAAAGGCCTCCAAAAGTGACATGCAACTTCACTCTCTGCTTTTCTCAGGGAGACGTTGCGCTTTTTGACCAGTCTTGGGAGAATTGATTTTTGAGGGGCTATACTTGATCATTTTCAGTGCTTGAGGGGTCCATTGTGTAGATGAAAAAAATATATTTCCATTGAGCTTTCCTAGTCTCAATTTGGAGTTTAAGAAGGCCTCCAAAAGTGGTCTGCAATCTCACACCGCTTTTCTCAGGGGCGCGCTACGCTTTTCCTTCTAGCGCTACTCTTTTTGACTAGTTTTGGTAAAAATGGGTTTTCAGGGGCTTAAATCCATCATTTTTAGTGCTTAAGGAAATTTTATGCAACTATACAGGAACATATTTCCAAGGAGCTATCTCGAGCTCAATTTGGAATTCAGAAAGGCAGTAAAAAATTAGCTTGAAGGGCAAGTTGCGCTTTTTGCACTCACGTTGCAATTTTTCCAGTTTGCCTATCATCTTAAAAAAATTGGCTTTTTATAAGTTGGTTGATGAATTTCATGAAATTTTACTAATGTAAATGTGTAAATCAAATGTAATTTTGTCTACTATGGTTACTAAAGGTATATACATCAAGTAAAATTGTATTTTTGGGTCAAGTGAATCAGTTTCATCAAAGATAGGGATGAGTTTGTTGCAGACCACCCTAGTCACTAGGATTCCAGTTGAGGAATTTGGGAAACAACTCCACAAGTTATGGTTTTGACCCCTAAGAGTGGGGAGATTTTTTTTTTTGTACATATCTTTCATTTTCTTTTCCATTTGAATGGTTGGATGCTGTGTAATTGATCTTTGAACACTAGTGTAATCAGTCATTTTGGCAGGAACTGATAGAAAAATTTGTAGCTATTTTGGTGGTATTCCTATTGTATGTGTTTTAGAAGTGTTTCCTCTTATGTTTTCATATGTTTGAATGTATTATTATTTCCATATTCATTATTTTATGCTCTGTTTTGGAGAAATTATCACAGTTATGTTTCAATTTCTTCTGATATAAAAGAATTCATGATTTCCATGATATTTTTGAAACCATAGAAGTCTCTCAAACTCACGAAGATACCTTAATGTGCTAAAGTGTGTGCTTACCTTTCCCCATCATAACTCTACAATTTTGATCCTCAGTGCCCTGACCTAGTCTCTCCTAGACAAAGTTCACCATCCAACACCTCAAATCAATCAATCAAACCTTAGAGCCTATTATACCTAGCCTAAAATCCTCATTATCCAATCAATTTGGCTGTGATATCATGGAGAGAGCCCTCTCCTGCCTAGTAGGGCTAGCTACTAGGCTAAAGCGGTCTGTGGTTACCTTTGATGGTCTCCTTCTCAACCTTCAGAGATCCGGTGGAGTGATAACACAGGGTATCCAGGGTTATCCATACCAAGTTGAGGTTGAGCTGGTATTTTGTAATATTCCCAAATTTTCACATGATATTTGGAATTTTATAGTTCTTAATAAACCTAAATAATTAAGTAAATAAAAGGGTGGAGGGACCCACAAACCTAAGATGAATAAAATCCACTTTTTAATGTGTGTATGTGGATATTCTAGATCTAGATATAAAATCATGGAGTAGTGGAGCAACTCCATTAATGGAGACCATGTCTCATTGATGAGATAGATTATGGAGAATGAAATAGTAAAATAAGATCATGGATCTTAAATTAAAAATCACGAGGATCTTTGATTAGGTCAACTGAGATCATAATGCATTCAAAGAAGATCATAAAGCACTTATGATAAAATAGTGGAGGAAGTGATGCATTTAATGCACACATGATGGAGAGGGTGATTACCCCATGTGAACATGATGGAGGACATGGAGAAATAATGCAATCAACCATGGAGACTTATGTCCACATGTACAACGCAGTTTTGGAGTGGGCCTAGGCTATGGAAGACTCATATCTATATAATGAAGGCAAAGGCACAATGGAAGGCATGATTTGGATTATTCATTTCTTGATCTGTTTCGGTCTATATTTGTCTTAGGAAATTTCTATGCATGCTTGGGCTGTTTAGCAGAGTTTGCAGTGCTGTTTAGCACAAGGTGTTCTCAAGCAGGAATCCCACCTCTTCCTTTGAGTGATCTCTAAGGAAGATGATTGTACTACAATCCTTATCAGGCATTGGTGCCATATTCATGGGGTTGTTTCTAGTATTCAGCTAGGAAACCGGTGGAGGATTCATCCCACCACTTTGTTATTCACATTTAGTCTTCCAGGAGCAGCAGATCTATATCTGGCATTCAGGCGATTGGGTTTTACCTCCATCCAGCAACAGTCCCTTCAAGGATTGCGCAATCCAGTCCTATTAATCTATTGAAGGAAGGAAGTTTCCAGTATTTTAGCTGGAAATCCTGTGAGGGATCATCTCCTCACATTGGATATATTGTTCCCATCATTCAAGAGCTGATTTGACACATATAGTAGTAGACTATTGAGCCTCCCTCTCTGATAGTGAAATTTTCTAAAACTGTTGTTCACCCAACAACTATTTTCAGTGGAGGATATTGGAGGAGCTAGATCTTGAGCTTTTAGCCCAAGGATCTAGAGGTGGGACCAAACCTTCTTGCATAGATCTAATTATGCATCACTGTAGCCATCATATCATTAGATCTATCTTCAGATTTGCATTCCCAGCAGTATATATGTGAAGCCCTGAGAGAGTAGTTTTATTAGATTGATAGATATGAGAAACCCTTTCTGGGTTATCTTGGGAATCCATCATTGAGCCCTGATCTACATTTTTAGCATCATTGGAGCTCCCATTTTGCCTAGATATGAAGTTCTATCTTACTGGTAGTTGCAGTCCCAACAGTTGCAGCCGGGACAATGTAGTTTACCTTCCAGCAATTCAGCAGTTACGCAATCCCTCTTGTGGTATCATTGTAGGGTCATTCTAGGCCATCTCTTTGGCTTGAGTGTCTCATATTTTGGGCATTGTTGTACTTGCCTTTTCATCTCCTATATAATAAAACGGCTCAGCTATTTCTGTACATTCTGATGTGTATTTTGATTTATTTTTTACTTTGATGCAGTTCTTATATTGTGTTTCAGTATTACTGCATTCTCCCTTTTGGGATATTATATATTTGATATGTATAACCAGGGTATGGTTGGCTATGGTAAACTAGATTTTGTACCATTTGTCCATATTTTAATTTCCCTTGAAATGGTTGACCGGTTAAAGGTTTTCCCTGAAAAGTTGGTCCTATAAAATGTTTCCCTGCAATAGATTGACCAACAAAGGGTTGTCCTTGAAAATTTTGACCTGTAAAAGGTAGAATTGTTTGTATATTCATGGTTGTCCCACAAAATTTTGAGGAATTGAATGGACTGTAGGCCCAGTTTGATGAGTATTAATCTGAGGAATTTCCTGTGTAGCAATTCACGTTTTCATTTGAAGGGTCGTAACAATAGGGATTTGAGAAACTCCTGGGATAGGTGTACTTGGTTGTTGAAAAAAAATTTGAACAACACATTGGATAGGAGTACTAGGAGTACTTAGAACAACTTGTTGACTACTAGGCACAGAAACCTGTGGGGTAATTTGAAGTGCACCTTGCACAAGTTCTTGGACTTCGGTAAAACCAAATTGTCAAGATGGATGAGAAGGTTGATTATAAGGTACTTGTAATGTAGGTTGAAAATAATATTGAGTAAACAAAAGGTTCCACATAGTATTTATCCCTAGGTAAGGAGTTCCCATTGAAGTTTGCGATGCATAAGGTTGACCTTAACCAATTTGAGGCATTGGAACATAAGTTTGATAATTACCAGGAATATTTTTCCCTACAAATGGGGGATAGGTTCTAGTAAAAGGTTGTCCTCCTTGAAAAGAATATTTCTCATGAAAAAGTTGCTACCCTTGAAAATATTGCTACCCTCGGAGAGGATGTTGTCCTTCGAGAGATTGGTGCCCCCCAGGCGCTATATTACCACCTTGTGAGATAGCTTGAGGGATATTACAAGAAAAAATATAGACATGTTCCGTTGTCATATGTTTGGTCATAGACTCAAACAAACCAGTTGACATGGTAGAAGTTTCGAAGAATGGAGATGCTTCTGAGAAAGTTCCATAAATCGACTGGTATCCATCAGGAATAGAAGGACCGCCATACAAAAATGTTTTTGGTGTAGAGGAAAACATATATGACTCAATATACATGCTTTGAGAAGCCATGTTACTATTTCTGGGTAAAGAGTAGAATGGTAATAAGTGTGGTGACTGAGTGTAACCAGAGCTGTGTAGAAAATTGATAAAGTGATGATACTAAGGATCCGGTCTAAAAGGAATGAAAGGGTAAATAAATTCACTAAACCTTAGATCTAAATATTCTTGATGAGAGGGAAGTGTAATCTCTTCTTCCACGCCAGATATCTCTTCAATGATAATTAGGCAAGGGGGAATATTATCAGTGATGAGAAGTTTCACTCGAGGTGAATGAGGAATCCGAAGGTGAATTAGATGAAGTGGAATCAGATTCAAGATCAAATATTTTAGGTTCAGTGAGTTGTGTATTTGAAAACTCATGAGTAACAGATTCAACTGTAATTACTTCATAAATTTCTGGGTTTTCTTGATCTTTCAGTTATCTGTGGTTGATTAACTTCGAAATTAGGATGTATTACAATGGATGTTTCTCCTTGTTCAGTAGACTCGGTTCCTGATGGTTGTGTATAAATTATATAAAAAATATGTATATACCAATGGATTCAATCTGATCATGCAATATACTAGAGAAAAATACTAAATCCTTCTACAATTAATTATGCGGAAAGTAAACACAATCGAACAATCACACCAATTAAAAGAAAGAATCAAATCAATGCAAAACACATATATTTTTCCTGGGGAAAGCTTGCTACTAAAAACCCCTCTATATCTATTGTATAATGAACTAAGGAATCATGAAACAATACAATGCATTCTTGCTCACAAGAATCTGCTACACTCTCCTGAATGTCTCATACTGATCGAGACAAAATTGGGTTAACACTCGCCCAATTCTCAGCCTGTCTTCAGCCTGCCTTTCTCACACAATCCCTGTGGAATGCGATCCTTATTATTTAGGAATTTCAGCCTTCCTTGACTGCGCAAGTATCATGGGCGATATTGTGGTGTTTTAACTGCATCTGAATAGTTTGCTAAAAATACAATTGATAGTTAACATCCCTTTAACCTTTGTCTCAACTGGTTCTCAACTAGAACTGACATGCAAGCATCTATTAATATTAAATCATCAATTACATGGAAGATCACTAAATGTGAATTAAATATGATTTAATTCACTTGACCTCTCACTAGTGCAACAAACAGTTACAACTAAAACTGATTTTAACTCAATTAATTGAATTAACTGATTTCTCATGCATTAAAATAACGCAGTAACTGCAACTTGGACTCAAAAACTAATAGAATCACTCTGCATGCCTCACCAACCACCCTCAACTTGAAATTCATGAGCTAATTGAGTCTATCACACTCAGTTACCTATTACAAGTGTTTATGAGATAATATTACAATTTA
This sequence comes from Pinus albicaulis, assembly GCA_034641835.2. Lineage (NCBI taxonomy): Eukaryota > Viridiplantae > Streptophyta > Pinopsida > Pinales > Pinaceae > Pinus > Pinus albicaulis. The sequence continues at coordinate 1,188,935,016 of CM076575.1, read as the reverse complement.
TTGTCCAACTTAACTAAGGGAAAATTAAATTAGACACGTTTCCAATTTATTAAATAAATTGTCTTGCAGACTAATGTATCGCTATGACCCATCACTACATGACCTATGGTCCCACACTAGTGTGTGTGTTGTCATGTTTTTTTTGGATGCCAATTTCACTATTTCTTGTGGCAACTTTGATAACTCCCTCTTAACAAGAAAGGAATCAATCTGTCTTGATCCGGTATATTTGGAATGTTCTTGCATGCGCACATGAAACTCTTGCATGCAACACTTCTCTAGTGTTGTTCACACATAAAAATCTTGCATGCAGCACTTCTCTAGTGTTGTTCATGCATGCAACTCTTGCATGCAACACTTCTCTAGTGTTGTTTGCACATGCAACTCTTGCATGCAACATTTCTAAAACTGAATAGCCTCTAAACAAATAAACAAATACAAGGTATTTTTCATTAGATTCTTATGATTGCTACTAGCTATTGCACATGTCTACTGGAATCTTTTCATTGTTGACATATGCATCCATGCACTCTGCACTGCTGCCAAATCTGATCTGCGCTCCAATATCTAACACCTGTCACTAAGATTTCTATCCTCTTGACATATTACTGCATCAATCTAACCGATCCTTCCTGCTACTATCGTACTTTTGTCTCCTCGTAGCTAGGTTCGATCCATGAGACACACTATCTCAATGAATCCTACCCAAATTATTCTTGGGATTAATTCTACACATCGCCCCACCTCACACTTGGAGGTATAGCTACATGTCCTCCCTTAGCCCTTCTGGCTCGAAATTCCCCCCTATTGGAGGTCTCTACTTGAGTGGAATCTTCCACTCGGTCTCCTCTTTTCTTCTCCAATTATGGCTTCTCCACGACCTTCTGAGACTGCATGTTGAGAGATAATTTCTCCCTCTCAACCACCAAGTCACTAACCACTACTTTTCTCCTCAAATCCTTGCATGCATCCTCTACCTCGAGTGCATACGGGTTCTTGAATCTTACACCAATCTGCTTCACTTGTCTCGTGGCTATGTGTTTAAGGAAAAAATTTCCTTTTCTAATCATTACTTCATAACCACGTTCTTCCAATATCGCTACGTAGATAAGATTCTTCCTTAGGTCTAGAACATGCAAAAAATATTCTAGTCTGAGATGGGAACCATTCTCCCTATGAAGGTAACTGTACCTATGCCGGTAGTGCTATACCTCTCGTCATCTCCAAACTTTATGCTCTCCTGGAGGTCCTTCTCCTACAAGTCACTGAAGAGGTCTCTATTCCCCGTCATATGGAATGATACACCACTATCTATATACCACATGCATCCCATTACAGTGGTTTCCATGCATGCAATGAGAGTAAAATAAAACTCGTACTATGAAGCCAATGCTTCATTTGCTACAACTACATGCTCCTTCTCTCTTTTCTTCTGTGGACAGTTTGTAGCATAGTTCCCATGCTTGTGACAATGAAAGCATATGAGCTTGGACAAGTCATGCTTGATCGCTTCACCTTGGGATTTATTTCCCTTGGCCTTATTTTCTTTAATGGCCAAGGCACAATATTCCTCGTCATTATTCTTGGATGAGGATCCATGCCTAGTATTTCGCCTGAATTCTTCTTGTACCAAATCCGACCAAATTCAGTCCCAATATGGTAACTTATCCCTCCCATTGACATAGTCCTGATAACTATGCTAGCTCTTGGGAAGGCCTATAAGTGCTAGGCTCGCCAAATCATCATCTACTATGGTCACACCGACACTTCCAATCTCATCTCAAAATTGAGTGAACTTCGCCAAGTATGTTGGTACCGTTTCGCCCTCCTCCTTCTTGATTCTCCTGAGCTTGTCCTTCAACTCCAACTTACTTTGGTCATTGATGTTCTATAACAGATCTCTCAAGGCCTTCCACATTGCATGTGGAGTCTCCTTGCCATGGAGACTCGAGACAATGTGATCTCAAACTCCCTCTAATAATATCCTCCTCACCCTTGCTACCTTCTTTTGCCAATCATCAAGAAGAGTGAAGTCTATTGCTCTGGGATTGGGAATATCATTATCAATGAATTCTTTCAACTCGTTGTCCTCCAAAAATGCCTCCATTCTGTATTTCCATGAAATATAAGTAGAACTTCCCTCATGTGCGTATTCCAATATTAAGCCACTAAAATCCATCTTGATCTGCTTGTCGCACCAACTTCAACACAAACTCAATTTCTTCTCCACTATTGTGATTTATGGCACTCTGATACCATGTAGAAATTATAAAAATAATATGTATGTACCAATGGATTCAATCTGATCGTGAAATATACTAGAGAAAAATACTAAATCCTTATACAATTAATTATGCGGAAATTAAAAACGATTGAACAATCACGCCAAATAAAAGAAAGAAGAAATCAATCCGCAACACAAATATTTTTCCTGGGGAAATATTTATGCTCAAAACCCCTCTATCTCTATTGTATAATGAACCAAGTAATAATGAAACAATACGATTCATTCTTGCTCACAAGAATCTGTTGCACTCTCCTCACTATCTCACACTGATCTAGACAAAATTGGGCCAACACTTAGCCAATTATCAGCCTGTCTTCAACCTGTTGTTATCACTCCAATAATTCTCAATAGTTGTGAGATTTTTGATTTTGGTCTAAAGAATATTAGAGGTAACCAAAAACCTAATTTTAAGCCCTAGGATCTAGCCTTCCTAATTCTCAGAGAGGGCTCTCTCTATATGATTTATCTTTGTTGATTTTAATTGATCTTAGGCTAGTTATGTAGGGTAAATTGGTTTTGGATTTGGATTTGATTTGGTGGTGAAATCGCTTACTAAGATGGATAGTTGTAGGTCTGCATTCCATTGGGATAATGGAGTCAATGTGTCAAGCAGTCAGATTAGGATCATGTTATAAAGGAAAATGTTTACAAGGCAAGATAGTTGAGTTACTTCAGATCTTCAAGGCTGATGGTGAAAATGGTTTCAATCGGGGTAAAAGAGAAATTAAGGGTTCTTAAATCTGGATTATGAGTGAAAAGGTAGAGGTTAATCGAAACTAGGGAGAAATTAAGGATTCCCTAATATAGATATCAATGGAAAACATATAAATGATAATCAGTCAAGATAGAGTGCTTTTAACATATTCTGAAATAACAATTCCTGATTAATCATTTAGATTTAGAACAACATACAAGTATTGATGAAAACCATAATAAATTGACAAATAAACAAGTGAAAATACTTCACTGTAGTGGCCCAACACATGATTCCTGTAATATGATGCTTTATTGCTTTAATCCAGTCTGCTGACTTGAAATTGGTACAATCACCCTTAGGTTCAGAATAGTACAACTATATAAATGTTCAACAATTCATCCACACTCAATACTTCCAAATGAGAAGTATTTATACAAAAAACTCTTTACAAAATATCCTAAAACAAACTTAGGAATTATTTATGGAAAAAAAATATCTTAGTGCAAGAATATAGTGACAAATTTCTAACTAATGCTAGCTATCCATTTTTTATTAGAACTATTGTTTGCTGTCTTGATTTTGTTACTGCTTTCTCTCTTTGCTGTTCAACGATGGCTACAACTGGACAATGAGGTGTCTTTCACGTTGGCAGCTTTATCTTTGCTTTGTAATTTTTGATTTACTTTAAAATTTGACCTTCAACTGATACTCTTTATCCTGATACTCTTTTACTAATACTCTTTATCTGCAAAAATGTAACTATAAATGTGAAAAAATCATGCTCTGTTTTTTACTTCTTTGTGCTTACTACAATCCGATTTCACAGGAAATCAGTTATTTTTTCCAAAAGTTCTGCCGATGGTAGTTTTATCTTCATCATCCTTATGAAAATCTCATCAACTTCAGTATACTTTGAGAATGTGGGCTTGTTGATAAATATGTGTTTCACCTCATGAGGTAGGTAAAACAAATTCTCCAAATTCTTGTAGATTACCTTCCATGCTGTAATACCATGTGAGGTAGGTAGATTGACCTGATCTTTTGCAACTTCTCTCATTTTCTTGTTATAGTCATCCTGCTTCATTAGTTTATCATGAATAACTAATGGATTTGGAAGGCCTTTCTACCTTAGGACATCAAATTTCACCATAAACCTGGTAATGGCAACTTCCATGTTTTGACATTTCTCCTCTAACTATATCATCAAATTAGTTTTAGAAGTTACCTTCCTAACTTCTAGGATGGTCTCTATTCTATCATTAATACTAATTTCTTCTAACTCTTGCCTCTTCTTAGAATTTAGAAACTTGATGATTTCAAGAGCTTCTTCAGGTTTCTTACCAAGCTCTTCTTTGATATTTTGAATAGTTTCTTTTGCTGATTTGACCAAATATTTTTGCTCATATATAACCTGTATTGATGGCCAAATATCATTGACGTCTTCAATGATATTGGCCCATAGCTATTGTCTGATTTGAGCCATGGGTTCTTTTAATGTTAGATCTTTTTCTAACTTCTTCAACTCATCATTTAATCTATTTTCTCTTTGTTCTTCATTCTTATGCATTATATTGGCAAGTTTCTTTTCATCTTCAAGAATTTTAAGTTGTTCTTTAAGTCTATTTATCTCATTGGTCTGAATAGACATGTCCGAAATAGATTTTACCAACTTGCTTGTTTCATCTAAATGTTGTGCTGTTGTTGTTGAAGACTCTGTTGTTGAAGTTGTTGATGAAGTGACAGGTAATGCTATAGCCATGAGGACTGTAGGAGTCAATGATTCAGCTAGTGTGGAAGGTACAAAAATAGTAACTACAGGAACAAATGTGACTAAAATTTCTTCTTCTTTATCCTTTTTCTCTTGGACCAACTTGTCCATTTCATTCTCCATTTCCTTTATCTGAGTAGTCAACTATAAAATGAGATTCATCATCTCATCTTTCTGATTTGTATCCTGTAAGAGTTCCTTGGATTGAGGATGTTCTGTAGGGGGTAGATTTAGTTACTTATTTAATGCAACAATGTCCGCTTTTTTATTCTTGATCAATTCTTCTGCAACTTTTACATTTTTAGGATCATATCCTACTTCAATTACTAGTTATTCCAAAAATAAAATTCTAGTGTCTTTTTCCTATAAAGATGATTTTTCTAATTTGAGATGATATCTAATATTTGTAAGAGTGTTTTGTAGTTTCAGTACACTCATGGCCTTGGTGGTCATTGTAGAATAGATCATCTCGCCTGCCTGTTTATGAAACTCAATTTGGTCCAGAGGATGAATATCTTGGGCCAAGACTTCAAAATCTGCCTTTTTGTAATCAGAGGATGACTTAGGAGTCTGAACTGTAGGTTGAAGAAATGTCATCTGCATATTTTTATTCTTATATTAAAAGGCTAAAAGTAGCCTATTCTGAATGCCAGGAGTTTTTTTCAAATATTGAGAATATATTTCAGTTTTAATTTCTTCATTTTTGGCTTTGATTTCTTTGTATATTTCTTTGATATCCATATCCTTTTCTGCTGGTTTTTTAGATGAGGAAACTTCCATACTATGCTACTTTTGAATAAGGTGAGTCTTTGAAGTAGTAGGCTGTTGTTATTCTTCAATTATTGTAGGAGGTGCATTGTATTTTGCTGCTATTTCTGTATCAATCACCTCTATCGTTTCCAATTCTTTATTAGAAAGATTTAACTTTGGCTTTTTACTGTATCTCAATTTGAATTTGGTCTCTGTTGTAGTATCTGCAATATAGGATCTTTCCTCTCTATTTATTTTTGCATTCCTGTCTTCTTGGGATGAAGTTTGCAAAGTTTGACTAGTATCACTTTGCTTCTATGCCTCTACCAAGGTATTCTCCAACCATTCAGATTGATTGGAGAATTTCTCTATCTCTGGTTTATTTTCATGTACATATGGAGTGAGTTTGCACTTAAATCTCATTTTACTTATCACTCCAAGGGGATCATAATACCATAGAAAATTGGGACTGAACTCAAACTCCTACAAATGTTTTTCAGCCTCTGGACCTACATCTCTATTGTTACAGATAAAAGGGCCAACCTAATTTTTTAATTTGAATTGTGTCTTCTTCTTTGCTACCAATAAATTAATTGCATCTGAATGAAGAATATTCCTTATGTATTCAAGGGAAAATAACCTCATAGGTAGGTATTTAGAAAGTTTATATGGAACCAAACTTGATCCATATACTCTTATTTCAGTGTGATTTTGGTACAAGTACCAATCACCTGTCCTATTATGCTCAGAAAACTATAGGATTTTCTTAATTTCTTCACTAATTCTGGGCTGCCTGCTGTTGTTCAGCAAATTTACCATAGAATAAATGAAAGAATCATTAAAATCTATATAAGTGAACTCATTGGAGTATTTCCTTATCAAGGAAGTCCAAAAGATGGCTGGTTGAGGATTTCCTTCTACATCAAGCTTCTGTAGGTTTATATTGAACTTCTCAGACTGAAAGTATAAGAACATATGGAATAAGAATGAGGAATACTTGAAAAAAACTCCAGAAGGCATTTTTACCAACTTCTCATGCATATTGTCAGCAAGAAATTGGGAAAAATTAAAAAAATGGTAGCAGGAGGTTGACCAGGTGTAAAAGTAGATAAAAAACCTAACACTGCAACATCAACATGTTCAACTGTAAAATAACCAAGGATGAAAGACAACATGGATATAATATGTCTTTTCCTTTCATAGAATTTTGCAGAAGGGTATGGAGGATTTATCTTGGGAATTTCTACAGTGGAAGGAATGAAAGTTTGAAATATTTGGAACCTCTTGGGGAAGTCCAGATTTTAAGTATAGCTGAGTGAGGGCCTCAATGGATAAATGGATCTCATTAGGCCTGGGATTTATCTGCAACATCTGATTGATTGACTCAGAAGTAATGGTAAATAGGATTTATTTTTCAAGGTTTATTATGGCTCTCTCATCAGGGAAGTAGAAGGATTGATAGAGTCTAATCACTTATGGGCATTGGTAGGTTTGTGGGACAACATATTTTGGTAAATTAGACTCCTAAATAAACACTTCATCAGCCTGATCTATGGATTGTTCTTGGCTCCAGTAGTGGAGCTCAAGAAAGTTAAAATCTGTGACTATTACAGTAATTTTGAAGTCTGTGTTAGCTAATGGAATATTCTCTATATCTACAACAGGGAGTTGTAGAGAATTGATAGGTACAATAGTTTTGGAAGCCATTTCTTTGCTTGATTTATCAATTTTATTACTCTTTTGACTTTAGAAACACTAATTTAGGCCTGTAGGAGCACCTTTGAAATTTATAACAATTTGCAGAAGGATTTGGATAGAATAGGGGGTTATCTTTTGTCTGCCAAAGATATCTAGGGCCTATAGTGCAATTTTTGTGACAAAAAGTAGTCTCAAGACCTTGGAATTTGGGAAAAAGACACCTAAAGTCTATAGAAAAATGGATTAAAAGGCACATAAGTCTTTTTCAGGTATACAGAGGCTTTAAAATTCTTCAGTTATTCAATCTATGATTTTTAAACAGTCCAAGGCTTCAGAATCTGTGCAAGTAGGTCCAAGGTTTACAGAAAAGAGATTTTAGGAAAGAAAAGGGCTTTCTTTGGGTTCAATAAAAGGTTATAAATGATTCAATTAGCTGTATTACTTCTTTCGATCGAGAAATATGGTCTTCTCTTTTGAAGAATAGTTGGAAAATGAAGATTTTTGTCTGCGCAGAAGGTTTCTGGGGTTACAGAAAGCTTTCTGAAGCTCTGTTGGTCTTTAATAACACTTGGATGACTTCTGCAATGATTGTAGCAGCAAATGGTTGGATTCTGTTTCAATTTGGCTTGAAAATGGAGTCGAAAGCAATATTTTTGGCTTAAATAGCACTGTCTACATGAAAATGGTAACAAAAAGGATGAAAAGGAGCATTTGAGTGGTTTATATCCATTTTTATCAATAGTGTTTGCATTAATGGGCGGTCAATTTTGAATTGACAGGGCGATTTGCACAACTGGTAGGAGAAAACTGCCGAGTAGTTTTCACAATGAGTAAAGGTGGTAAGCGGTAATGGTTGTGACGATGCGATCCAATAAAATTTGGACACGTAGCTTGGAGCGGAGCTCCGAAAACTACGTTTTTCACAAGGTAGAGGGTATTCTAACTATCGGGCAATGGAATGTGCGATAGCGTTTGATGGCGGTTGGATCTGGAGGGTGAAGATTAGACAGTTAGGATGGTGAGATGGAGTCGCACGATCAGATGGCGTGGGGCCCAAGGTTTGAATTATGCAGTAGGTTCATATGTATTAAAACTAAGGTTTAATACATATAGTTAGGACTTATTTTACTATTGGTTAATGTGTGATATGGTATGGGTTTTATAATATAAGAAATGGGATGCAGGTAAGTGTAATGTTATAACCGGCAGGGATAATACATAGTAGGGCCGAGATTATATAACATGTGGGGATTTAAACTATAGTTTAAAATAAAAATAATGGGCGGGGAATGATATATATAGGAATTAGATAAAATACGGGGTAAAGGTATAACGGGAGTTAATACATAAAGTTAATGTGTTAATAATGAAATGTGATGCAGGGTATTGTGGGATTTGTATTATACATGGGAATATAAAAATACAATAAGTAAAAAATAACATCGATGTAGGTTTTTATAGTGGGACCCGATATGTGTTTTTAACTTTAGGATTAATGTATTTTTATGGGTGTTTAGTGTGTTTTTGAACAAAAGGGGAATTAGTAAATGGATTTTTTACTTTTCCTAGGAAAAAAGGTGTTTTAGCTTAGGAAAAGGGATTTTTTTGCAAGGGGGAAAAAGAGAAAAGGGTAGAATGAAGGGAAAGAAGGTATTTTTACAAGGGAAATTATTTTGAAGGGAAATTAGTAAATGAGATGGCCAATTTTCTGATATCCATGCTCGTGAAAAACTGCTTCTGCCTACCCATCTGCTACCCTAACATTTTTTCTTCATTTACATGGGTGCATTTGAGCTTGCAAACCCTTATTCATTTTTCTTTTAAATGAAAAAATAAATAATTCTATCCTTATTTCTTCCAAGGGCCCATATTAAACTGTTGAGCTCCTTATTATTCTCTACCTAACTACTGATCTACCAAGATTAGACTGTTTGGCTAAATCTTTATTCTCTATATAACAACATGACATTGAAAGCATGATAGGTCAAGATTAAGCTGTTTGACCTTCATGGATTGTGGCATTTTAACAAGTTGCACACAATCGTTATTTTTGCAGTAAAAGTAAATAGTAGTGGCATTTGGATTTGCATCACTTTAATGTTTTATTTTTATCTCTTTTTTGTTTGAGGTATATTCTTTTTGATATTTTTTCTTTCAAGTCCTTTGATTTTTCTTTTAGGACTTTTACCCTCTTTACATTTTTTATTTTTCTAATATGGGAGAAGAGTTTTCAGAAAGCAAAGTATGTACATATTACAAGACTAATCAAAGTCAATTCAAAATTATGAATCCTATTATTATAGGACCCTAACACCTGCCTTGCTCACGCAACCCCTATGGAATGAAATCCCTATTCTTTAGGAATTTTAGCCTTCCTTGACTACACAAGTATGATGGGAAATCCTGTGGTGTTTTAACTACATCTGGGTAGTTTGCTAAAAATATAACTGATAGTTAACATTCCTTTAACCTTTGTCTCAATTGGGTCTCCATTGGAACTAAAATGCCTGTAAATATTAATAGTAAATGATCAATTACATGACAACTCACTGCATGTGAATTAAATCTGATTTAGTTCAATTTACCTCTCACTAGTGCAACAAACAATTACAACTAGTTAAACTGATTTTAACTCAATTAATTGAGTTAACTGATTTCTCATGCATTAAACTAATGCACTGACTGTAACTTGGACTCAAAAAATAATAGAATCACTCTGCATGCCTCTCCAACCACCCTCAACTCAAAATTCATGAGCTAACTGAGTCTATCCCACTCAGTTAACTATTACAAGTGTTTATGAGATAAGATTACAATTTACTGTCCAATTTAATTAAGGGAAAATTAAATTAGAAACATTTCCAATTTATTAAATAAATTAGCTTTCACACTAATGTATCGCTAGGACCCATCACTACATGACCTTTGGTCCCACACTAGTGTGTGTTCTGTCATGTTGTTTATGGATGCTAGTTTCATTGTTTCTTGTTGCAAATTTCAACAGGTTCAACTCTTTCAGTTTTTATTTTTTCCAATTGACTGGGTGTATATTTAGGGGGTTTACCCTCCATTCTACGTGAATGTATCAATAATTCACCCACGGTTAATATTTTTAACACATGAAAAAAAAAACCTTAGGCCTCTTAAAATCAAACAATTGAACACACGACTACAAAATCTAAGAGACAAACCACACACAAACAATATGTTTCCACAATAAAAACACTGGTTGGTGATGAAATCCAACGTTGTGGAAATTATTGTGGAAAACTGGCGGTTGGAACAATTACCTTGGCAACCTGCTTAATGAAACAATCCGGTGCAAGTAACTTCACTATGCCATCTCGAAGTGAAGAGTACCCTCCAGAAATTCCAAGTGAGTCTAGTCAACGTCTGCTATAGGTACAAGGGGACCTTCCCTTCACCGTCACCTTGGGAAAATTCCTAAATATTATGGCCACTAAGGTCATCAAATGAGACAATTTAACTTGAGGGAAGAATATGTGGTCCGATATACATGCAAGGGCAGAGTATCAAAGCTCAATCCCCTTGAAAGCTCTTTGACATGGTAAATCCAACGTTTGATAACAAGTGATCACAGGCTCCTCGACAATTGTTAATCCGAGGTTTACAATTTGTATTACGTGCACATCTTCTATCTTCACCAGTGAACTAGGTATAATTACCTCACTAGGTCCAACATGACCTCATGCTCTACTATTTTAAGAAGAGCTTCCTAGAGGACAAATGCAACAATTGTATTTCCCTACCACAAGATGCTACTTGTTTCTTTTATCTGCTTTGGAACGTTAATTAAAACCTATTCCAAAGCACTAGCCATAAGCTAAATTGGTGGAATGAGCCCTAGATTGTGTAAAAAATATATAGATCAATTTTATTAAGCATTGTATTGTTTTGGATGTTATTTACATAGAGGGGTATGGAGATGAAACTTGATGATATCGTGAACCGATTCAAAATAATCTAAATGCATCAATATGAAAGTGAAACTCTTTATTTCGATGAATTTTTATTTAAGAGAAAGTGGAAGGAATTTTGGACTCAAAAAAGTACAAGCTTCCTAAAACTTCACATAAGATTTATTTTTAATCAAGAGAACAATTTCATTTCCAATAATGACCAATATCCCTCTTTGTGATGAAAAATTTCGTTGATTATAAAGCCACAAACTACAATTTGATGAACAAACAATTCTCAAAAGAAAAGCAACTTATAAAAACCCTAAAAAGCGTAAAAAATTCAAAGAAAATCAAAGCTCTTAACTAATAATCCTAACTAAGATACCTATGAGTGTCTTTTAATGATTTATATTTAGTTGAAAGCAAACTAAAATATTTTCCACTTGAACTAGTAGAAATGAAAGCATAAAAGAATAGTTTTTGGCAAATCACAGTTCGGTAATCTACAAGTTTTTCCTTTTTACAAACGAGAAAGAAAAAAATACTCAAACAAGTAAGGCTGGAAATAACCTTGGTGGCTCAAGAAGGAAATAAAAAAAACCAGTAATATTTGGTAATGAATCTATTTTCCAAAAAGAGCAATACATCAAACCATGAAAACCCTAACTGAATTATGCAAGAAGGATGATTTATTAAAAAAAAATCTAAGGTGTTTAGGAGGAGTTCATAGACAAAATCTGAGAGTTGGTATAGATTAGGTTAAACCTTAAAAAATTGGTTATCTAAATTTGGAAGAGAAAATCTTAATTTTTTCAAAATTTCCTAGGGGGTGTGCAGGTTTTCAGTGCAAACTAGTGTGCATGCGCACTGAACTATACTGGAAAATTGCACAGGTTTGAGCTCTGTTTTCCACAGAAAACCACGTAGGGTAGAGAAAATTTGGAAAAAACAAATTTAAGGATTTCTAGTTTAGAGAATCTAAAAGGTTATATACCCAACCACACTCAGAAAAGTCAAACTAGGAAAGCTAGAATGTGAAACCAAAAAAAATTAAAGGAAAACTAAGCTTGTCTTCCCCAGCTGAGTCAGCAATTTGTTTTGTGGATTAATCCCTCTTGTGGAAAAAAGTGATCTCCCTATTACCCCAACATGTAACTAGAAACAAACAACCATTTGAATGCCTCTTTCTCTAAAGTATTATAATTTTAGATTATTATAAATTAGAAATGAGGAGGTTATGCTCCTACCTTTCAATCAAGACGTTTGATTTAGCCTTTTGCCTTTCATTCCAAAGAAATCCTTCAATGTTGAGAAGAAACTGCAATAAAAAAAATGCAAAGATCAAAGCACCTATAGTATAAAATAATCATAAATACCAGTTCAAATTAGTGATCAAGGAGTCTAAGTATTGACATCATTTCAATGAATTCAGAAACAAGACAATGAGAAAAAGAGATCCATATGTATTATTACTACTAAAAAAGAGCAATCTTACAACTTGAGCCTTGATGTTGTACAAATTTCTCCTGTATGTATATCCTCGGTTTGAAAAGCGTTCCTCTCTAGAATGACCATCATGAATTCTTGTGTACAAAGGTGTCATCTTCAATGTACAACCAATAACTACCAATTCAGAATCTAAGAACTACGAGTACCCTCAAACCTAAAACTTCAGCTCAATATATAGAGATGTTGAGGAAGTTTCAGATCCATCAATAGAGGGATGAGATCCTCCAATGAAGGGATTAGGGTTCCTTTAGCCGAGGGATAAGATCCATGAGTAGAGGGATATAGCTCGAACTGGCGCAACTCTAGAGGCTTCCAGGTGGGAGAATATTTGATCAACTAGGCTTCTAGAAGTTATTTTTTTCGTGTTTACTTCCTTTTACAGGGGTGCGGAATTTTTATTGGCAAACAGAGCAGCGATCTCCAAAGCTAATAGAAGAAGTATCAACACATGTGTAGGAAATGGTCACAAAAAGCGCGTAGGTAATATTTTAAGGGTTTTAAGAGATTTTTTCCAGTTTCCAAGAGTTGGTTCAGGAACATAATTTTTTTTTACTGTGAAGGGAGCATAATATGGATGGTGATAGATCCATAATGATAGTAAAATCTCACGGTGAAAAAATTACGTGTGACAGAGCCGTCGTCCATGAATTTCCATCAGAAAAATTTCTGCAACACAACTGATTTTAAATCAGCGATATCTCCCTCATACTGAATCTGATTCGACCAATTTTTTTTTTGAATTTGGGGTTTTTTGCAAGGAATCTAGATATTTTATTTGTTTGTGGAAATTTTGCGCCCAAAGTTTCATATATGATATGAAAAATCACTCCCAATAAAATTTCCTGCAAAAAAATGAAAAAAATAAAAAATCTTCCCACTTGAACCAAGAAAGTGCTCTATGGAGGTTGTGGCACTTGCATGAAGTTTACTACAAAAAATTGAAACTTAAATATACTTAAAACCTTAATTCCCATGGATTCGTATCTTTTCTTTGATACCATTGAACCAAATCTTGGGGGGAGGCCTGCAATATCTAAAAAATTGAAATGGATTTGCCAAGATCTGCAAAATTAGAATGAAAGAAAAATGAGAGAAACTATAGTAAACAAAACCACAATGAATTTTTTTTATTAAAATAGAGAATAACTTTAGAAGCTACATTCTAGTGGTAAATTTTTCTTTAAAAAAATGTGATTTTTTACTTATAGTCTTTTTTTTTTACAATAACACATGTAAATTCCATGGGTGGTTAAATTCCATAGGTGAATGAATACCATGGGTGGATCTCACTTACAATACCATGGGTGAATGCATACCATGTGTGGATTCCACTTAAAATACCATGGGTAAATTCCATGATTGGATGAATATGATGGGTGGATGAATACAATGGGTCGATGCCATTTACAATACCATGGGTGGGTGCCATTTTCCATTCAGATCATGTGGGGTGACGTCAAATCTCATCGAATGCCTTCTTTACACATAAATTTTTAAATTCATTCGACACGTACTCACCTCCATTATTTCTCTTAAGAGCCTTCACCTTCTTTATGGTTTCTTTCTCAACCAGTGCCTTGAATTCCATGAACTTTGAGAGTGTCTAATATTTCTTTTGCATGAAGAAGATCCAATGCTTCCATGAGAATTTATCAACAAAAATGACAATATTTGTGTCTGGAAGTGGAGGAAGGTCCACAAACATCAGATTGGATCCTTTCTAGGACTGCATATTCTTTGTTGTCCCGATCATGGAATGCAGATTTTGTGTACTTCCCCAAAGTAGATCCTTTGCATACATCCTGTTGCTCAAGTTATCCTTTAGGGAGGAATGTGGCTATATGCTACATAATTTTCAGGGCACCATAATGCAAATGATCAAGTATTTTGTGCTAACTTTCACTGACATCGCAACTCTGCACCTTCTCTACCTTAGTGCTTAATGCAACACAACCTTCCACATTTAGATTATACAAGTTCTTCAAAAAAACCCTGATCTACTTCACTTGTCCCGTGGCTATGTGTCTCAAGATTGAATTTCCTTTGATGAAGATCACATCATAACCACAATATTCCAAAACTACAACAGAGATGAGATTTTTCTGTAGGCCCTGAACAAACATGACATCCTTGATCCTGAGGGGGGAGCCCAACTCCCTCTGAAAGGTGATTGTACCAACCCCTGTAGCGATATACCTTCCGTCGTCCCCCATATCGATGTGTATTTGGAAATATTTTTCTTCCATCTCACTCAAAAAATATCTACACCCTTTCACGTGGAACAAGGTAGCTTAATCTAAGTACCACACACTCCCCATCACTGTGCTAGCCATGCATGCGATAAGGCTAAAGTCAATCTCAAACAGTGAAGCCAAGAGTTCACCTGCTGCTCCTACTGAGGTATTCTTGATTTCATTTTTGCATGGACACTTCATGGCATGGTGCCTAAATTCATGACAATGGAAGCATTTAATTTTTGACAAATATATCTTCTTGCCCCCCTTGGATGGACTCTAATTTCGATCGAGATTTCTTCTCTTTTCCCTTCTTTTCCTTTCCATCCATTGAAATTTTTTCTTCATCCTCGCCCATGGATGAAGTCCCATCTCTGGTATTCCATATTATTTTATCATGTACCAAATCAGACCTAAAGCCCTCCCAATTTGGTAGTTTCTCCCTCCCATTCACCGAATCTTGATAGTCGTTGCTAGCTTTTGGGAAGGACCAGAAGGGCTAGGATTACCAAGTCTTCTTCAAGAATATTTACACCAACCCCACCAATTTCATCACGAAATTGTGTGAACTGGCTCAGACACGGTAGAATAATGTCATTCTTCTACATCTTGGTACTTCAAAGTTTATCCTTGAGTGGAAACTTCTTGTGGTCACTGTTATTCTCAAACATTTCTATGAGTTCTTTCCACATTTCAAACAAATTTTATTTTCCATGGATATTTGAAACAATCTAATCCATTACTCCCTACAATATTATTCTCCTCACCTTGGCTACATATTTTTTCCAGTGAGCAAAGTTTTTTGCACGAGAATCCAGTGGTTTTGAAATATTTGTCTTGATGTATTCTATTAATCCAATGTCATCCAATACTGCCTCCATGCGATCCTTCCATGCAAAAAAAATAGAGGTGGCTTCCAATGCATACTCTAACCTTAGTCCATTTAAGGTCATGTTCTCAACTTTGAAGAAGTCCTGCTGCACTGAACTCAAAATTTGAAGCTCTTGAGAAACAACTTCGAAATGTTTTCTCTAATGTGTATCTTGCTCTGATACCATGTAGAAATTATGTTGTATATTGGTAATTTCTCATGAAGTTTTAATCAAAATAATAAGATAAAAACTTACTCTACTTCTTTGTAGACATTGATTCACAATTTAGAAGAAAAGTTTTATACATGCAATAAGAAATTAGAGAGATGCAAATAGTATTTTTTTGGAGGAAAACAATCTGCTAAAAACCCCAATTCTTGCTTCAATTAATCTGATGAATGGAGTTGTAGTACAATTGATTTTCTCAAATGAACACACCTTAAAAGTGCATAACCCATCTCTCTGCTCATTGAGAGGCTCTAACCCATAATTAGTCAATTTATGCCTCTTCTTGAAGTCATATTTCCTTGCATTTTTATTTGAGAAATTGGGCCCCTATTATTTAGGAATTCAACAAAATGGATTGCGCAATTCCTTAGGTTGATCATCTGACTACTTGCAATGCCTGTACACTCAATAATAGTCTATAAATGATGTTACACTACCTTGGAATCTCCACCAATCTCGTGGAACTCGAATTATCTACATGCACTAGAAATTTTGGGCTAATTGATCATTTAATTGGATTATTATTGAGTTTGACTAAAGTCCCACTACTTAACTGAACCTCCACTAGTTCCTCCAACAATTAGAACTAGTTTAAATGAAAACAACCTTAGATAACTAACCTTGATTGCTACAAATTAGCAATCACACATGCTTAAATGAACTCTAACTTCTCCAACTCGAATTTACTGGGTAAACTAGGTGACACAAGCCATGTCACACAAGTTAACTTCATCCAAGTTGTTTGCTGATTGATGACCTGCCAGGTCTATTCCTCCTAAACCAATAACCTTAAACAATAAGACTATGCTACAAGTCTCCAATTGAGAGACTTCAACCCTTCCCTCTCTATGAATTTCATTTAAAACTGCGCTAAATGTGAGTTATGCATAAATATGGAAGGATTGGTTTTCTCAGTTTTTGCACTATATGGAATAGCTAAGCTTAATTGAGTGAACACATAAGCATATCAACATTTTTCTCCTCAAAACCCATGTGCCCGTTTAGCTTCAAGAAAAATTCAAGTATGAGAATCATGGAGATGAGAACATGAACCCAATTGCTAGAACATGAACTGGAGTTAAACTGTGGGAACAGGAACTGCACCGTTGAATCAGGAATAGAATCTAAACTCTGAAACAGGAACAAAATTGCTATTTCAGGAAGATAACACCCTCCTTGGCTATGCCTGTTGGTTACCATTAACCCTTCATGTTTACTCCATTCCCTCTATTCATACTTCTTAAATCTATTTGTTAGTGTTCATTAACTCAATTCAAATTCTCAGCCATCTTGAACTCTTCTGTTTATAACAAAGATGCCCCTTTTCAACGATTTATTTTCAGGTAGCTACATAGATAATTGTTGTTCCAATAATTTTAGAAGAGAATACACAAAGCATATCAACATGCAGGACTCTGAAAAGAGCTTAAATTATATGGAAATTAAATTCTACACAAAATATTTGACTTACCTCTATTCTACAATCTTGAACAGAGCTTCAATTCACATCTAATTCGATCTACATCATCAGTAATTATGACATTGTCATTGATTCCAAATTTATGGCACTTTAAACCATGCAATCAACATGAAATCGGTAAGCTATGTAATACAACGGTTTTTCCATACCCTATTTCCTCCATGCGTTCTAAGGTTAAATTACAATCTGACCAACACTTCCTGAATGCAATAATGATCACACAATAACAAATTGCGATTTCAAAATTCAACACAGTCTATATTAAGTCTTCTCCATGCATCCTATACTTATTTTCTCTTGTACACGCTGATCTTGACAACGATATTCTCCATGGACACTTCCCCTCATATCGAATTTACCATTCGATCTCTTTCCCCGAGGTTCTAATCCTATTATCATAGGATTTGCATATTCTTCTGCTCTTTGTTACCTCGTCAATTAAATACTGAAAGTGTACAAGCTAGGATTAACATAATAATATACAGTCCATAAACTTACAGATGTATCACACAGAAAAAAAATCAATTTCTCGAGCAGAGACAATTTCCAGTTATGCAGAGATAACTATTTCTTCAAAGGTTAACCTCACATATGATAGATTCATTTTAATTCATCATCGATTCTAGGTAGGCATACAAACTGGAATTCATCAATTAATATTCACAGAGATATTAAAATAATTAAAACTTCTTTTCATTAATAAAACTGTACATATACTTACAACCCTTGTTTAATTCATCTCTCTCTCCATGGCTTGATTTTATTTAGTTGAAGTGGCCTTTTCCTATTTCCTTTGAGGCTTACAAATATATAGAAAAGTATTATGCAACCAATTCTAATTCAGATCCACAATCTACTCAACCATATCCTAAAAATCCTCTAAATCCACTTTTGAGTCAACTAAATCCCTATTATAGGACTTCCTAGTCCTTATGATCTTTATGAGATCTTCACAACTCTAATATCTCTCGTATTCTCACATATTTGAAAATATTTACATTAAAAACCTCACACACCTATTTCTCACTCAAACCATTTAAAAATATACAAAATTCCCATTAATAAATTAAATTCTTTAACAAACATTAGACACCCTAAGTCAACCAAAATACAATGATTTTTCTAGTAGGATGCTCCTGCATCACTAATGTGGAAATTTGATTTTTCTCAATTTAATCAAGGTAAAATAAAATTTAGAATTTCTTGCTGCATTTTTCAACACTCCTTTATGGTGCTTTCATCAACTAGGGGGACTAAAATATAGGTTGATGAAAAAATTAATTATAGCTAGAGATCTGTGTTTATCATAGGGACCATTCTCCTTCCCCAAATACCTTAGATACATTGTCACACTAAATCGGTTACTAACCAATAGATCAAGTCACCTAGAAATTACCATAAATTTCTAGTAACCAGACAATGACACATGAGATGGTCTAGAATTTCCCTTGGCTCTTCTTCAAGGCATCATCCTATCTTCGTTTTTAAGCATTCACCCTTGGATGTTAGGAGAATTAGGTATACTGGATAGTGATCCAATCCCTAGATTCTATTGGATAGTGACTCAAATCTACTAGAAGACAAGGAAACAATAAATCATAGCTAGAAAAAATGAGACCTCGATCAAGCTATCATTAATAAGGAGAGGAAAGGAAGGAGGACCCAGGAAGGGTCACAAGGAAAATTCATATTCATTACAACATGGGAAGAAATACTTGACTCAAGTGAAAAATTTCAAGTGCCGCAAGATATGCCACAATGTATCTCAATGCGCTAATAAGGAGAAGGAAATGAACAAGCAATAGAAGTAATTTATGGGGAGTGCAAAAGCCTCCAAAGTATCTGAGTTAGCATCCAAGCTTAAGATTGCTTTCTCCATGGTATCATGCCTTTCCACTAACGCCATGTTTGGTGTAGGGTGGTAGATGGATAGGGGAGCATTCAAATATATGAAATTAAAAAAGAAATTTTTCAAAATAGTTAAAAAAAATAAGCCAACATAGAAGTGGAATTGAGTGATACTGCCACATATCTAATTACAAGAATATGATATACCTCTTCCTATATGTTTTGAAATGATGTTCTTGATATTTGATGTTTTTCATTTTCTTGGTTTAACTAAGAATCTTCTTTTAGTTTTGGATATGAAAAATTTTAAGTGTGTGGTTGAGTTTGTCTCAGAATAAATTCATCATAATAGATCACATCTAGAAGGATAGTTGAGTCTTAGCTATAGGTAAAAGAAGGTAACCTATATAGTTTTCTAGAGGAATTGGTTAAAAAAACGTTCTTTAATTCATGACCATGGCATGTTGGGAGAGGTTTTGAACAAGAGGATTAGGTCACATGTACTATTGAGGATTTCCACACTTTAAGGACATAATGCAAAAGTTGCCAAAATTGGACATCTAGAAGTGAGATGTATGCAAGTAATGTGCACTTGGTAAGCATATTGTAACATCCCCAACTTGATACCTAAGATTAATATAATTAATTATGTTTGTGAAATGGTTATATTATAACTTATATTTCATGGTTGTGACCAATTGAACTAGATAAATTAAGGAAAAATGTTGACACAACTAACTATGAATACGAACATTGATGCAAACAATGATACCATGTCCTAAAGTTGGTGATAGCTTAAGGGAATCACTTTTACTATAGTAGGAAAAAAAATCACCAATTCCATGTTGTGAAATTTTAATTTAAAACAATATTCTTTCTTTTCCCTCTTGCCAAAAGTAATTGATAAGGAGAATCTTGGTAGTTTAAGAAGCCACCTTCCATAACTATGGCAGTTGGATGGTGGTTGAGTTCCCTTAGACATCAAGGGGAGGCATAGGCACTAGTACCCACATCGAATTTTGTGGTTTATTGAGGAAATTTATGGAAAATTAGGAAACATGTAGGGGTGGACATTGAAAGAGGAGAGAGGAGGTGAATTAGTGCATAATAGGGGGAAATTTTACATGTAGATAATTTCATGCATGAGTGCAACACTTTCTTGAGTACTTTTAGTCTTCTATGCTTGATTATTTTCCTTGAATTCAATTAGGGAATATTTGAGACCCTTAACAAGTTGAGAGGGTTGCAATTTGATGCATGTTGGGTGAGAATGAGAAGCATGAAATAGGAAAATCACTAAGAGGGTATGGATTAGTAAATAAATTTACTCATATGTTATGCAAGCTATTTGAAGGGAATCTAGAAATTTGGGAGACCGTAGGATCAGTGGGAAAGATGAGTTACTTGTATATTTTATGCCTTTGAGGGGGATTTTCCTTCACCTAATTAGTTTCCTAAGTGTTTGAAGAAGTTCTGCTTGTGGTATCATGGCTAGGCTAAGGATTGGGTAGTTTTCGAAAGACATATCTGCAGTTAATCCTAAAGTTGGGTAGATAAATTCTCATTCCTAGTTATATGCAATTTGAATTTTAAATACTTGTATTTTTTGTTTCATGATGTATATGTGTATGTGTGTGTGTGTGCAATTCATTTTTATTTCCTCTGTAATAAAATTGCAAAATGTTTATGATGTGACAATATTATGGATGAGTAGTTTATAAATATAGTTGTATGTAATTACATTGTAAGTTGGATAGTAGAGATAAATGAATTATGATATAATTATGTGAATTTACCAAGGGTACACATGTCTAATCGGGTCTTACCATAATATGTTAATTTACATGTATTTTTATTTTGAAAACACCAATAAATTAAGAATATAATTGGGATCGACAACCAACAATCACCCAAGTCTTGGAGATTGATTACAACAATTACCCCACTGCTACACCAAATGGAAAATTCTTCAACTTTGGACTTGGAAAGTTTCTCATATTCACCATCATGCTTGAAGGACTACTAAAATTGAGGAGGAACTTTTTTTATCCCTAGTGACTGCCTTCATTAACATATTTATAGGATCTTGGCTAGTGTTTATCTTTTCTAACTTCAACTGTGCATCTTCCAAAATTTATTAGATGAAAAGGTACCTGAGTTGTATATGTTTTATCTTCGAATTGAAGGCCATGATATTTGAAAGATGAATGGTACTCTAGCTATCATTTTATAACCTACTATTCTCCTATTTATTTCCCAATTCCTCCATAAATTTCTGTAATCAATAATCTTTTTAATAAATTCTATAACAATAACATACTTTTCATCCATTATTGAAAGTGCAATAGCCTTTGGAAACTTTGAAATCCAACTTACGGTGGTTCCTACTATTGTGTGGTGCTTCATTATGTTTTTAATAGCTTCATTAACAACATAATGTGTGGTGCTCCTACTGCTTTTTATATCACTTTCAATATTTGAATCAACATATTCCTATAGAACCATGCTTGAAACTCCAAAACATAATGCATGAGGGTACCTCTCAAATTGTTGAGAATCCACTTTACTATCTGCAAATGATCTTTACCTAGATTTTTTATAAACCTACTCAAAACTCCCACCACATGTGCAATATTTGGCCTTGTTCACATCATCACATACATAAATTTTCCAACTTTCAATGAGTATGGAACCTTTGACATGTAGTCTATATCTTCTTATGTTTTGGGACACATCTCCTTAGTTAGCTTAAGCTGGTTGGCCAAAGGTGTACTAATTAGTTTTTCATCTTGCATCTTAAATATTTTCAACACCTTATCTTTGTACTTACCTCGAGACAAGTTTAATTTGTGATTTTTAAATCTTTATTATTCTCATACAAAGGATTTTCTTTGTAGCACCCAAATACTCCATCACAAATGAATTAGATTATTTTATTTTGAGCACATTTATAACTTGCAAGTTATACCCTACAACAGTCATGTTATGTACATATAAAACAATATAATATATCGACCGTTACCTAGTTTATTAAATAAATATAGTCGTTAAAATGACATTTAATATAACATTGTTATGTCTTAAACATGTTGAATTTAAAATAGCACTAAATTGGAGCTCGCTTTAGGCCACACAAGCTATTATTTAACCTACATACTAATTTCTCCTTCCCTTTTACCTCATATCCTTCAACCTAAAAAACCCATTTATTATATAATTCTATTTTACTTATATTAAATAGAACGAAATACCAAGTCTTGTTATGTACCTAAGAGTCCATCTCATATTTCATGCCTTTCTCCCTCTTCTTTTTGGTTTCTACCTACATTACTTCTTCATAGATGTTTTCTTCATTAGAATTAGTCAACATTACATAATATAGTGAAGGAGGTATCTTGAATGGGTATACTCACCCTAGTAGATATTTTAACAACACATGCAAGATTTTTGGGTAATTTTTACTAATGTCGTTGAACATTTTAATTTTGTAGCACCTTTGGAATTTTATTTTATATGATTTCATCAATCTCTATGTATTATGTGTTTGAATTTTCCCATTTCCTTCCATGTGATTGATTTTTGTACATTACCTTCTCATTTAATACTACATATAATCCCAATGATTTGTGATTTTCACAATCCTATAAGTAATAACCAAATTCACTAACTTCGTATATAATAAAAATACACTTCTTGGAGTTTGCATCAAATTTTGTTCTATTTTCTCTATCAATATGGATAAATGTTTCACAATTGAAAGCCCTATGAAATAAGTCATTTACCCTTTCAAATGCTCATGCCTCCTCTAAAATTGCACTATCCAAGGAAATTGAAGGCCCTTTATTTATTAAGTAAAAAATAGTATCCACAACATTTACCCAAAGATATACTAGCAATCCTGCATGCAACCTCATACTCCTTGCATGGTCCATGATTGTCGTGTTCATACTTTTTGAAAATCCATTTCCTTATGGTGTTCCTAAAATCAAATCCTCTTTATAAAATCCATAGCATGAACAATAAATAATAAATATTCATTGTAGTATCTCGCTCCATCATCTGATATCAGATATTTCAAATTATTTCATGTCTCATTCTCAACCAAAGCTTTCCTTTTCTTAGAAATATGAAAACCATCAATTTTTTCTTGAACACAATAAATCGAAATTTTCCTAGTTGCATCATCCATGAGTAACATAATAATAAGAGCCACCAATAGATGATACCTACGTCACTCCCCATACATATATATAAAAAAGGTATAACTTTTCACTCTTATTTTCCTTCCCAACTCTAAAAAATATGACTCTCTTATTTATTCCATAAAAAAAATGGTCACAAATATCCAAATCAACCCACTTCAAATCTAGAAATAATTTACTTGATTGGAACATCTACATCCCCTTCTAACTCATTTTCCTAAGCCTATGATGCCACAAGTTGCATCCGCTCATTTATAAACTAAAGAAGTTATCATTACGAGCACTTAAATGCAACATATATCTTTTTTTTCTTTTTTCTATTATCAATGGTTCTCTAGTGACCTTCCATGAATTTCCTTTAAATGCAACTATGAAACTTTCACTTCTAAACTACCATTTTGAAATTATAGGTTAGAATTACGAGTATTTAAATACAATATATATATATAGTTTTCCTTTTTCTATTATTAATGGTTCTATAGTGACCTTCCATGAATTTCCTTTAAATGTAACTATACAACTTTCACTTCCAAACTACCATTGTTACCATGATTAATCCCTCTTCTAGACAAGAGCGATCTCCCTAGTACTCCAACGAGTAACTAGAAACAAAGGTCCATTTGAATATCTCTTTCTCTAGATTATTTGTATTTTAAGATCATTATAAAAGTATAGTAGAGAGGGCATGCTTCTACCTTTAAATCCAAATGTATGATGTAGCCCTTTTTAGTCGCTCCAAAGTAGTTCTCCAATGATGAGTATAACCTGTAATCAAAGACAAGACAAATAATCAAAGCATCTGGAATATATAATAATAAAAAATACTAATCCAACATAGTTATCAAGGAATCTAAGTATTTACATCATTCCCATGAATTCAGAAACAAGACAATGAGAAAAAGAGATCCATATGAATTATCATAAATTAGAAAGATAAATCTTACAACCAGATGCCTTGATGTTGTACATCTTCCTCCCAGGGTCTGAGAAATTTTTCTCCTTCAATATGATAAGCCTTCCTATCTAGAATTACCAGCATGATGTCATGGGCATAAATGTGTGATCTTCAATGTGTCAAAAATAACTCACTATTATAGAAAGTATGCATTATATGAACTCTCTCCAGCTTAGAAACTATATAGATCAATTTCTATTCACATTAATAACTCAGGTATCTACCCTTGAACTTGAAACTTGAGCTCAATTTATAGGCATATTGAAGAAGTTTCAGATCCATTAAGAGAGGGATGGATTCCTCCCATTAAGGTATTTGAGTTCCTTGGACCAAGGGATAAGCTCCATGAGTGGAGGGATAAAGCTTGAAATGACACGAATTTAGAAGCTTCTAGTTGGGAGAATATTTGACCAACTAGGCTTGTAAACGTTAACTTTTATTTTTACTTTATTTTCACAGGGGTGTGCAAGTTTTAGTGGCGAATAGAGCAGTGATCACCACGGAGAATGGAAGGATCATCAACGCATGCAAAGGGAAAGGCCAGTAAAACCACACAGGTAGACTTTTAATGGTTTTGCAGAGCTTTTATACAATTTCCAAGACTTGATTTAGGAACAAGAGTGTTTTTGACCTCTAAGGGAACATAATATGGATTGTGATGGACCCATATGAATAGTCAAATTTCATGGTGAAAAAATGAAGTGTAATAGATTTCCCCCTAAAGTGCAAATTATGAAATTTTTTTCTTAAGAGTGAAGTGCTTTTTCATTCTGGGGATTGGATTGGAGATGTCAGTCGAAAACTTGTAAAAAAATTCAATGCAAATATATATCATCGCTGAGGTAGGAATTCCCATACTCAGATAAAAAATAACTAAATGTTCTGGTATAGATATGATTTCAATATTGCATCAAAATTAGACTGAGTATGGGCGCAACCATCTGTCATAAGCAGTCTACTATATCATCAATAATAAAACTCCTCGCATCCTGGATGGTGGAAACTAGATCCAGGGTTTTGATTTCCTCTTCTCGAACTAGTACGAATATTATCCATGCGATTTATTGTGTCGAAGTCAAACATGGTAGAAACCACTTGATTACCAGTTAATGATGAGAATCATTAACAAGTGTGAGAGAAACCATCAATAATGACAATGGCCCTCAAAGTAATTCAATACAATCTATGAAGTGTGAATGAATGATTTGTAGTCGAACACTCATAAAATCATTCGATCAAAGGTCAATGATGAAAACCTATTGTCAAAGGCGAGAAACCTACCATTAGGGCATATAGATCCCAAGGTACTGATAGGATTCTAGATCAAATTTCTAGATAATGAGCAGATGTCGATAGAAATTTCTCGATCACATGAAAGCCAACAACACGAAACCATTAGATAAACTTTTGAAGAAATGTTTGTAAGGACTGACTCAGGGATGGTCAACATGAATGGAGACAAATGTTTGCAATGAATGGTTTATTGAACCTCCTCTTGAATGCATAATGACACTGTAAATGGCTTGGCAGCATTTGACCTAAAGATATTACCCAAAAATTGGCTGAAGACTTTCAATGTGGTTCGATTAACCTTTAGACAAAGGATTTACCAACCCAGGTACAAGTGTGAAAAAGTGTCATTTTCAAGAGCGACATGCTGATTTCTAAAATAAGGATGACAAATGGATTATTTTTCTCTCTTTCTTCCCCACCATTACTGGCAAGTACCTCTTTATTTTTGTCAAGCTTGAGGAGGATAAAATTTGCTTGTTTTATAAGCTCATACTTTGGATGAGTCCATATTAGTATTAAAATCAAACCCTAAGAAGGAGAGGTTCGGTCTTGTTATGATTGACAGGTATTGTACTGTTTAGTTTTAACGAGCCCAGTATAGGAATAACTCGACGTTTTTTAGTTTTAGGGAGTCAGAAGAAAAACATAAGTAAACTCCATGATTGTTCTTTTTCGTAAATTTAGTCCCTCAAGCCTGAAAAAGGATAAAATAATGAAGGAGAGAACTCTATTGACCACGATTAGTCAACGTATACCTTTTTCGTAATTTGTCCACTTTAGTCCGGAAAACGGGTAAACTTATACTGAATGGACGACTGTTCATTTACTTTAACGAGTTCGAATAGTCAAGTACTCGAAGATATTTTCATGTTTTGAGAGTCTTAAAAGGGCTTCAAAGAGGATTCTAGGGTTTCACTTTTTCGTATTTTTTTGGAACCCGAAAAAGTGATAAAAGTGTACTCGATGTAAAAATAATTATTTAAAGCAAAATCCTATATCTTGCACAAAAACTCAAACAATTACGAATATATGCTCTCAAAAAGTAAAAATATTTTGATTTGAATTTTTAAAAGTAAAAACAAATAAAATATTATTATTTTATTAATTTAAAACTACAAAAAGGAGTTTAAACAAGTTATTTTCACCTTTTGATTTTCACAACAGAGTAGAGAGAGATTTTTCCCAAAAAATTCCGCAGCTGATATCAGAAGAACCGACCGACCATTTCGAGAACCGTCTGAACTAGGTAATCCACATTATCATTGTATTTTTTTTCATCCATTTAATTTATTATTTTAAGCTTTCATGGCATTTTTAGAAGGAAATTATGTTTTAAAATCTACCCTAAGGGGTGTGCAGGTTCTCTTGGTGAAAACCGCGCACCCCGACAATTTTTTAAAAGAAAATTCGTCGGGCTGCCGTGGGTTCTGTGTATGATGTGTGTGAAAAAATGCACTGTGTAAACACAAGACCTCAACAAGCTCCGTGGGATTTTTAAAAACATAATTCTCTGCATAAAAAATGGATAAAACTTCCCTCAACTATATTTTAATGTTTAATTTGTTGATTTGTAGGTCTTTCATCATGTTGGAATGGAGAGAACGAGAGAATGAACTCATGGAAAATGAAGCCATGGATGATCCAGAAACTATGCATGCATTAAAAAATTGTGGCTTATACAATATTTGGGCGATTCAGGGTATGAAAGAATAGGTTAAGATGATGACCTGGATCATGAATGCATGGGATGTGCAAGATCAATGTTTCATTATCGAAGACCATTGGCTTGTGATTGAGCTGGAAGACATATATTTCCTCACTGGATTGCCTCGTAGAGGTAGGAACATTTCTTATTTGGGACCAGACTAGTAGGTCTTCCCATTACTACTTACAAGGGTCAGTATTGTAGCCGATATTCAGAGCTAAAGGACGGTCTCATAGACATCAAAAATATTGTGTGACTGAAACTCAAAATCATAGCTTTCATGATTATCAGGTTATGTGGGAGTGAAACTCCTCATGTGGCTACCAAATCATAGATGCAGATCATAGTTGAGTGTTTTGGAGGGGAAATATTCAACTATAGTGAAGGAGTATTGGCTAATATGAAAGGAAAAATCACGAGAGTTAAAAATGGGAAGTTGAAAAACTTCGGATATGGTGCCATTCTTATCTCTTTTTCTTTAGAGAGGATCTCACTCGCACCTCAGCAGTCTCTGGTGGATCCTGGAAGTCCTCAGGAACCTCATATGGTGCACTGGGTAGCATTGCTGGCTCGCCATGGTGGTGAAGGTGGCGCAATGGTTCGGTTTACTCCACAGTATTTCTCATGGCTTAGGAAACATATCTTCAAGATTGAAAATTTTCCTTATGGAGGGATGGATTATAGAGGTGATCCTGAAACATCTTTTCCACTAGGGGCATAGTGGGATGAGACAGTTTAGTGAATCATTTTGAAGTTTTTATCTAATTTTTATTTTATTTTTTATTGTCCAATATTGATTTTTTTTTAAAATGCAAATGTCGGTCCAACATGACCAGCAACGCTTCGTCTCTTTGACAGGAAAGAGGCACAACCCATAGCAGAACTACAAGATGATGCATCAAATATCCTAGTAGATATGGAGCAAAACCTTGAGAGGTTAACTATTGATATTCATGAGAAAGGAATAGTTGGTAAACCTATGTGACTGGTGTCCCAAGTTCACTCAGGATATTTCTACGCAGGGTGGCACATGCCATAGTTTGCCATCATGATCATCATCATGGATAGCTGATGGTCAATGTAGATTGAAATTTTATTTTTTGTATCAATATCTTTTAGATCATAAGGTGTTTGAATCCATGATTAAAGATGATGTGATATTTTTTGACACAAACTTATTTAACCTAATTGTTATGCAGAATTGTGAATTACAGATAAAAAATTCTTCCCTAAATGTGGTGCTATGCATTTAGAACAACAAGTTAAAGAATTTGCAGATACTTTTCCTAACAGTAAATAGAAACACAAAACATATCAAGAAACTTACTTGGAGTCCAAGCACTTCCAATTCTCCTTCTTTCACTCTTGCTGTAGCTTCAAATCCAAGCTAGATCGCCAAAATATTTCTTGCAAGAATGAACACTAAACAACAAAGAGATAGCAATATAAAGATTCCTATTCAAGTTATTCTGTTAAATCAATGAAACATGAACCATATACATCAGATAAGAATTCATAATATGAAAGACAAAAGCTTATACAGATACATATGTGGGAAATTAAACAACAATATTTATTAATGGATAGAAGGGGAGGTTACAACCAACGATTGATTTGATGTCACCATATCCAGCATCATCCTAGCCTCATCACAATGAACATCTCTCCAACATCATATCACTCAAATGAGTTCCTCAATTGAAATTCCACCAACATTTCTCTATTCAAATTATTCCTCCTCAAGCACTAGGATCTGTGCTCAATTTATAGATGAGATGAAGGTAGTTTTACAATAAATGACTTGATAATAATAGGCAAGACATGTTCCCAAGCTCATAGGTATCAAATGGACACATGGATTCAAAGTTTGACACATATGCACTCTTCTAGAAGGCACTGGCCAAGTGGAGATTCCGGAACAATGAGAATTTCGCTCCAAATTGACCAACACACCCTTGAGTGTCGGGAAGTGCTTTACGGAGGAACCTTGAGTGGATTTTCATGCATATGAAATGAACTTAGCTCCTTGAGAGACTGAGTTGGTGAGATCATAGGTGTTATAACATATACTTCAAATCTTGGAAATCTTGCAATGGAAGTCAGGGATGATTTGTATTTGTTCTTTGTCTTAGGGCATGTAGCAACTGAAATGATAGGGGATGATAGACCCTATTCATTGGTTCTGGGGTTGATGTCTAGTTTAACCAGGTCATTGGGAATGGTGCGCAAATTTACCTATAAAATATTTCCCCCTAAAGCATGAGGTCAGAATAATAATAACAGTATTTTTTGAATGAGATGCTTTACACTGTGATGGGTTGGAGTTGAAGCGGAGTGGAGACCTACATCGATATTACAATAAATTACATCATGATATATCCTCTTGATCATGAATTTATGAGGGAAGGAATTACCATGCTCAACACATAAACTATATAATAACATGTACATAGTGCAGAAAGTCGTGTACATTGGAATGTTTCCCAATACAGACATGCCTACAGATATAGGCCCATGTTCGGATGTCGATCTATATGTAAGGTCACCGTATAGATGATGTGTACAAAAATCCTTAAATCGTAGCCTGGATGGATGAAACTAGATCCAAGGTCTTATTATCTCATTCACTCGATCATTCATGTATAATTCTAGCCATGCAAATCTATGATTTGTAGTCGAACATGGTAAGACATCGTTTAATTACCAGCCAATGATGTGAGCTATTTACAAATGCAAGAGAACCACCATTGATGTCAATGGCCCTCAAGGTACTACAATAAATTTCTTAAGGCGTGAATAGATGATTTGATGTCAAATGACAAACAAAATATTTCGGTCAAAAATCCGAAAGTAAGGATCTTGTCGATGCTGTAACAAGCCTCATGGTACTGGAATATGATGTTTTTAAGGAACTTCCTGGATGATGATTTCTCGTCGACAGGAAGCCACTTTATTGTGAAATGGGAGTTACTCATTTAGGAGACAAAGGATGACTTGATATAGCAATGTTCAGGGATGAATTTCATGAGAATGAAGGTTCATGAGTATTACAAAAGGATGAGTATTCACTGGATTCCTTCTCTTGAACATATCGGGGACATTGAGATGAGTTGCAAACATTGACCCAAAATTGAAGTGAAGGTATGATGAACCATAGGTATGAATGAACCGTCAAGAATATTACCCAACCCAAATAGTCACGGTGATGGAGTGAAGTGTCATGTTCAAGAGTGACCTACTACCGTAAAAATTAATGTTCACTTTCCCAAATTTTCCCCAGTCATTTGTTGACCAGTACCTCTTTATTTTTTAACAAGTTTGAGGAGGATAACATATGCTTGATCTATAATTCAACCCTTCGGGCGAACAATGTATCGCTATTTAATAATTTAACGAGTCTAGCAATGAATGAAACTCGTTTATTACCATGATCGACAAGCTCGTCACTATTTTATGGTTTAACGAGCCTAACGACAGTGAAAACCCATTCCTTTTTCATATTTAGAGAGTTTGAAAAATAGGACGAAAAGAAAAATCCATAAGTAATTTTTCATAAATTTGTTGCTCAGATCCGAAAAAGTGTAAAATAATATCTTAGAGAATCTCTTTAGTCATGTTTGACCAAGGTATTCTTTTTTCGTAAATAATCTATCTCAGTCCAGAAAAGGGTTAAACTTATACTGAGTAGATATCAATTCATTTACTTTTACGAGCTCGAAAATACAAGTGCTCGACAATATTTTCACATTATCGGAGTCTGAAAAGAGCTAAAATAAGACTCCATGGGTTCCTTTTTCGCTGTTATCGAAGCTCGAAAAAGATATAAAAGTGCGCTTCAAGTCCCTTTTCATTTTTAACAAAGCTTAAAAAATAAGGATAAAAGTATGCTTTGTGGTCAAATCATTCTTGAAATAAATATGCACGACTAATATATTCATCAGTTCTAAATCTGTTCAGAGCAACATCAAATGGATAAAAAATACCTGTTTCATGATAAAAAATTGAATAAAACCATAGTCACAGCAGTAGATATTAATTGCAAATAATCAAATGAGTAATTAAAAATGGTTTTACCATTCATTTTTACCATTTAAAAGTTACCATTTTCATTTTGGAGCTTTGAACCTATTTTTTCCCCCGAACTTCAGCTATTGATTGGGTGCAATAGGTAAGAATTTTTTAAATGCCCCCTGCAAGAGCACATGTTGAATGCCCCCTGCAAGAGAAGATGCCCCCCAAGCTTCATTTCATTCACCTAAGTATATTACTGGTTACTAATAGCTGGATGGAATGAAGGTTCATTATAGGGGAGGATTTGTTTAATTTTTTAATGAGCTTGAAACAGGAAAAGAACTATGCTCATCGCCTGTTTCATTTTTTAAGGAGGTTTACTCAGTAAAATAACTATCCTCAAGGCTTGTTTCATTTTTTAACGAGGTTGACACAGTAAAAGAACCATACTCATAATATGTTTCATTTTTTAACGAGGTTGACACAGTAAAAGAACCATTCTCATAGGCACTTGTTTCATTTTTTAACGAGGTTGACACAAGAAAAAATAACTATCCTCAATCCCTAATTCATTTTTTAACGAGGTTGACACAGTAAAAGAACTATCCTCAAAACCTATTTCATTTTTTAACGAGATTGACACAGTAAAAGAACCATCCTCATTGTGCAATTAGACTAGTGAGTGTGCGCTAGAAAAGACGTAGTCTAACGGAGTCATCATTTAAGAATCTTGATGAGCACCACAAATGATAAGTTATAATATGCGTTGATGAGTCTTCTCCAGGGTTTTCATTGAATTTTATAATTTCAGAGGGTAATATATGTGAAATCATCGACCACCAAGGGGAATAACTAATGGAACTAGCTTGATATTGCACTGAAGATGTGAATAAAGTATCAAGCCATTCAATACTCATAAGGGAGGAACCAGATATGATTCCATATGATGACATGGGTGAAGTCAATGGACAAAAAATCGAAGATGAAGCAATAGTAGATGTTGTCACAGCTGAAATAGATGGTTCAGTCTAGGATGCTATATTATCCATGGTTAAATGACCCAATGTATACCCTATAGAATCTATGAGAACTCAAAGTGAAACAGGATCAACAAAAGCAGAGGAAGGTGATTGAGGAAAATAATTGTACAGGTAAAGCTCCTACAAAAAATGAGTTGGAGTTAAAGGTGTCTCGTCTTGTGGTATTTTTTCAATTGAAATCAAACCAGGTGGAAGAACTTTGCCGTCAGGCTCGAAGTATATTTCAGGTGGTTGACTGCGTGATATGGGAGACTCAATGGATACAATAGATTGTGGAGTGACCAATAAGGAACAAATTCTGGTTGTTCAACTTCAGGATCAAGATTTTCTCCACTTAGGGCATATAGAAACTGATATATAGGGGATGATAGACCCTATTTCATTGGTCCTGGGGATGATGTCCAGTTTTACCAATAACAACTACCCCCCTAAATCACGATGAGATCTGGATCAAATTTTCGTTGAACAACATCGGGTTCAAGAGGTATGGTCTCACTGATTGGATGGATCGTGACCACAGGTAGCTGTGAGGACTCCGTCTCGACAAAAGTAGATGAACCAGGATTTGTAGAAACAACATGTGCTGAATCTAGTATATAGGAAGATGATGTTTCACCAGAGGTACTGATGGTACTAGTTTCGGTTGAGTGATGTTGCCTTCACTGAATAGAAGTGAATTCCAGTGGTAAAGGTGGTTTCAATGCTAGTCTAAGTGAACGACGAGGAAAGGGATTTTATTTTTCCACGATGAATGATTTATTTTATGACAAAAAAAAAATAAAAAAAATAAAAGGATAATGCTCGGAAAAATGTTTAGCAAGTAACTGTGAACTGCAGAATGCCTCCTAGCGAACTAAGAAGTACAGGTAGGTAATCTCCCTGAATGTTGTGTTCGGTGTATCAAAATTTACAAGGTGCCCGACTTGGTTCACTATGGATGGATAGAAACCTAAAGTTGTCCTCCCAAATATACCCGAAGGTACATGGAGGCCCAAGTCCATATTAGCGTTGTCTAATGTGAAACCGCACAGTGAGAGCACCCCTTTATACTTTTCGTAATATAACACTGCCCGATATACCTGAAAGTACATGGATGAGCTACAATATATTTACGTACATGGAGTGAGGTATCACACTCGGAATGTATCGCAGACAATTAACGACAGTTACTATGTTTTATGACACCGGAACACATCTCTAGTCTAGACCTTCTAAATTTTATCGTTATGGTTCCAATGCTTTGTTAGGTAAATTGATGTAAATTTTAAGTTGATCTTGTTTATCAATTTTCCTTTCAAGGTTCACCATGTTGATGCATTGGAAATTCCTAAAATGCAAACTAAAATGATAAGCAATATTTTCACTTTTAGTTTTTCAATGAAAATCCTAGCTACTAGAGGGAAAGAGCAATCAATTTGAGAGAAAACAACAAAGAGCACAACTGAAATGTAGCTTTCCTAATTGTTCCTATGAAAAACACACAATCCAATACATTCAAATGTAGGTTTTTCTTTTCAGTCCCTTTAACATGAATGCAAAAAAGGGAATTAAGTGCATAAAATCAGTAAAAACAAATGCCTTTTACTTTAAGAAATGAGGAATTGAACAACAATTTCTCTTTTTAGGAAAAATGAAGATTTTAACTACAATTTCTCCTATGGGAAATGAAGAATTTAATGATAATTTCCTTTTCAAAAGAAAATGGATCTAATGCAGTAATGAAAATACTTTGAAATTAATTCATCAATGATAAAGAAAAACACTATAAATAAACATCGAACGAACTTTTCTTTCAAAGGAGGAAGAGGTAGGTAAAGTCACTAGTCTCTATGAGGCATCAGGCATTCTAAAAACACAACAAACAAAAACTGAAAGAAAATTCAATGAAAAATTCAATAGGAATTTGGTTGACTCTAAGGGGCAACAAAGTCCCCAAGGGGATACAGTGCGTTGCAACGCACCCCTGAGCGAGAGACAGTGCTATGAAAAGCACTGTGTCCTGTTTAAAAATGCATTGGGAGCAACATAGAACAAAATCTAAGGCTGTTTAACACACTTCTAATGAAAATATAAATTAAAAAGGCCTAATATTTTAGAGTAAATGCTACTGGGTTGATAAAAAAGGCAAAATACACCCAGGATGAAGGGTAAACTCCCCAACAGAGTCACCAATTTCTTATGTGGAATTATGAATTATGGATAAAACATTATTCCCTAAATGTGGCGCTATGAATTTAGAAAAATAGGTTAAAGACTTTGCAGATACTTTTCCTAACAGTAAATAGACACACAGAACAGATCAAGAAACTAACTTAGAGTCCAATCGCTTCCAATTCTCCGTTTTTCGCTCTTGCTGTAGCTTCAAATCAAAGATAGATCACCAAAATATTTCCTGCAAGAATGAACACTAAACAACAAAGAGATAGCAATATACAGATGCCTATTCAATTTATTCGGTTAAATCAATGAAACATGAACCATATACATTAGATATAATTCATAATATGAAAGACAAAAGATTATAGAGATACATATGTGGGAAAGTAAACAACAATGTTTATTAATGGATAGAAGGGGAGGTTACAACCAATGATTGCTTTGATGTAACCATCTCTAGCATCATCCCAGATTCATCACAATGAACATCTCTCCATCAGCATATCACTCAAATCAATTCCTCAATTGAAATTCGACCAACATTTCTCTACTCAAATTCTTCCTCCTCAAGCACTAGGATCTGTGCTCAATTTATAGATGAGCTGAAGGTAGTTTTACAGTCAATGACTTTGTAATAATAGGCAAGACATGTTCCCAAGCTCATAGGTATCAAATGGACACATGGATTCGAAGTTTGACACATATGCACTCTTCTAGAAGGCATTGGCCAAGTGGAGATTCTGGAACAATGAGAATTTCGATCCCAATTGACCAACGTACCCTTCAGTGTCGGGAAGTGCTTTGCAGAGCACCCTTGAGTGGAGTTTCTTGTATATGCAACACACTTAGCCCCTTGAGAGACTGTGATGGTGAGCTCATAGGTGTTATAAAATATACTTAAAATCTTGGAAACCTTGCAATGGAATTTAGGGATGATTTGTCTTTGTTATTTATCTTAGGGCATGTAGCAACTAAAATGATAGGGGATGATGTCTAGTTTAACCAGGTCATTGGGAATGGTGCCAAAATTGACCTATACCACTAATGATATTACTACTTTCGTTCTCTGAGTATCTTGTTCAACATGGATTGAATGTTGTTTTGTTTTACTTTTTTTAATGTTGCAGATGTCTATTTAAAACTAGATTAGCTAATGCATCTGCCAATGTGTTTAAATTTCCTGAAATGTGTTGATATTCGATATAATAAAATTGCCTTTCCAAGAGACGAACCTTCAAAAATAATCTTAACAAAGCTAGATTTATGATAGCATAAATTCCGTTTAAATGTAATACAATGAGTTGCGAATCTAACCTAATGATCAAACGTCCAATACCAAACGTGATGGAATTAGATAGTAACTGAATGACTGTGCTATATTCTACAATATTGTTCGTTGTTTGACCAAGGCATATCTCATATATAGAGACTAACTCATCCGTGGGTGAATAGATAAATCAATCCGCGGAAGAGATATTCTGTGCACTACGACATGCACCGTTAGCAAAACCAATGTAGTTTTGAAGGGATGTCGACATCTGCAATATCAAGAGTAATCAATATAAGCAGCGAAACTAGTAACAATTGTAAAACCAAAATAGCTAATCCTAAGACACAGTGTTCTAAAATGTAACTAATGTACAAGGGAGATCTTCACACAAAAATTCATGCATAATATCTCTTAAGATAAATACCATTTCCGAGTTTATCTAAAGAGATGCCGTCATAATCAATTAATTCATAGGATCCTTTTGAAAGCACACACTTAACAATATAGGGAACATGCCACATAGGTTTGAATTTACCAACGCCTAGTTTGTCGTTAGCTTGATCATATACTAAAACTAGGTCATTTCCGAATGAATGCAAGCGTTAACACTTTGATCATACTGATATTTAACAAGTTTTTTCCGAGCTTTGACAGCTAATGCAGTAGTGCGACGAGTCTCATCTAACTGTGCTAGGTATAGAAAGCATTTATCCTCTTTAGAGGTAGTTGGAAACAACTCAATGGATAATTTGAGTGACGGTATTTCACATTCAATGGGTAGCATTGCTTCTAAACCATAAACAAGTTGAAAAGGAATGAACCATGTAGTTGTTTTTGCGGAGGTACGATGTGCCCATAATGCCAAAAAAGGCATGCTATGCCAATTATATTTATGAGTTTCAACAATCCATTTAATAATAGTGGTTAAAACCTTGTTGACGGCCTCAACTTGACCATTAGCTTGTGGCTGATATGGTGTAGAATTATCATGGCGTAGGCTGAGTTGATCAGAAATTTCGGCCATCATAATATTTCAAAAATGGCTCCCATGGTCCGTAATGATAACTTGAGGGACACTGAACCGAGAAATCAAATGATTTAATATGAAAGTAGCTGCAGTTTTTCCATCAATCGCGAATGTAGGCATCGCCTCGACCCATTTGGTAAAGTAATCTACAGCGAAAATAATATACCCATGCCCCCCGGACGAGTGAGGGTTACATGTAGTGAAATCGATGCCGCATTTTGTGAAAGGACTAATATCAATTATTGGGTGAAGAGGAGCTGGAGGTGCACGCACCTTTTGATAAAAAATCTAGCAATTGTGGCATTTTTGAACTACAATAATATGATCTTTGAATAAATAAGGCCAGAAATAACCAACACGCAATATGATTTGGGCTGTGGAAAAACTAGACATGTGACTGCCACATGCTCCAGTATGGCAATCTTTCAAAACCCTTTCAACCTCTGCATGAGTTATACAACATAGAAACACAAAATTGGTACCACGATGATAAAGAGTATCACCAACAATATTGTATTGCTGAGATTGGTATCGAATTCTCCGTCGATTTGATCGCGAAAGCTCTGGGTTAAAGGTTTGGGGCTGAATATATATAATGATATATTGATACCAGGGATCGAAAGTACTAATTAGAATTAGAGATTCATCAATGATAGGATTTGTTGCCATCGTTTCAGACTCAAAATTGGGAAAATCACACATATGTTCAACAAAAACTAGTGATTTCTTAGACTTGGACTTCTCGAACTCCAAATCAAACTCTTGTAAGATAACTATCCATTTGGAGTATTTTCCCCCGAGCAATTTTTTGATCAATATGTACATCATCGGGTTTCAATTAGATATCACTGTGGTTTTGCGTAACAATATGTAATGAAAAAAACATTGGACAACTTGAATTGCTACCAAGGAAAATTTCTCCACATGTGAATACTTAATTTCCATTCGATTGAGATTCCGACTTAGGCAATAGATCACATGTTTTTGTTAGATTCATACTCTTGAACCAAAACCATTCCAATCGTGTAATCATATGCAGCTAAGTATACAAAGTAATCCTAATGGTAATTGGGTGGACGCAATAACGGTGCACGGGTAAACACGTTTTTAAGTGCATCAAAATATTTATCAGAAATATCATCACAAATAAATGGACCATCTTGTTTCAAAAACTGGGTAAAAATTTTCATTAACTCTGCATAGTTCGGGATAAACCTACGTAAAATTTTTCTTTCCCCTGCAAACTTTGGAGTCAGTGAAGAGTTGAAGGAGGAGGTAAGTTGATGATAGCCTCAACGTTCAATGGATCAAAAAAAATTCCCTCTTTCGAAACGACGAACCCAAGTAAACATCCTGATTGTACACAAAAAACACATTTGTGTGGTTTCAAATGAATTTTGTAATGCCTAAATCTCATGAAGATAGCACGTAAGTGCATAGGATGATCTTCTCTGTGTAAAGAATGAGCATGTAAGTCATCCAATGTTGTACAATATGTTTGATATCGTGAAATGCATAAGACATAGCTCTTTGAAAATTTGCACCAAAATTTTTTAGTCCAAAAGGTAATTTACAATATGAAAATTTTCTCGAAGGACATATAAACACTGTTTTAGGTTGATCGGCATGGAGTATGTTGATTTGATTATAACCAGAAAAACCATGCATAAATGAGAATATTTCGTTTCCGGCACAATCATGAACAATTTGATCGATATAGGGTGTAGGATAGTTGTCTTTGGGACAAGCCTTGTTAATATACCAATAATCAACACATAATCTTATAGTCCCTTGTTTTTTCGTTACGGGAAATATGTTAGATACCCAATCCGTCAAAGGAATAGGATAAATAAATCCTGCACGTAATAATTTTTCACTTTTAGCTTTGATTGCTACAGCTTTCCGTGGATGTATTGGATGTAATCTCTGTCTAGTAGGCTTATCATCCAGGTATTTATTGATTTCATGAATAACAATATTAGGATCGATACCTAGCATTTCTTCATAAGACCAGGTAAAAATTTCTCAGAACTCTTGAACTAGGGCTTTGTAAGTTTTAATCTCTTCAATCGAGCAAGAAGCACTTATATGAATGTTTTCAATAATTTCAGGTTTAATCGATATGTCAATAGGAATTGTTGTAGAAATATTTCCCAAATTTGTCTCAGAATCCGAATGTGTGACGATGTGGGATTCAAAGGTTCGTCTACGTAATGAATTGTAAAGATAGAAGATTTTTTTTTCAAGTTTATTAAGTTCAAGAAAAAAAGAAGATCAATGATGTAGATCATCCCATGGCCATTGATCTGATGACAAGATTTCTCGAATGCTTTCATCAGTTGCGAATACATGTTGAAAGGAATCCATAAACGATGTCAAAGTTGAGCTTGATATAGCAGATGATTCTTCTTTGACCACATTCATTTGATCAGTAGAAGTTGACGGGGTGTCAGAACA
Source organism: Pinus albicaulis (assembly GCA_034641835.2). Lineage (NCBI taxonomy): Eukaryota > Viridiplantae > Streptophyta > Pinopsida > Pinales > Pinaceae > Pinus > Pinus albicaulis. The sequence goes on along the minus strand of CM076575.1, from coordinate 1,188,895,608 downwards.
TTATTGTACTGCTACATATGCCAATTCAAAAGGACTTAAAGGAATCTCGCCATTATAAGCGTCCAATTATGATTCTAAAGGAACAATCCATGTGTCATCAAATTGCATTGTGCTTGATGCGATCATATTGATATTTGCAATAGTTCACAATACATTGGGAGAGGGCATAAAAAAATTTCCCATGAGAGTGGAATCCTTCATTAGTCCTACACCAACATATTCGTATGAGATAACTAGTTTTACGACATGCTGGATACTATCTGTAGAATTATGGTCTGAAGAGAAATAAGGCAACTGATCGATTTTAAAAATCTTTCCTTTGTGAGGAAAAATTATCATCCGAAAGACTGATGAAACAAAAACAATCATTGTGTAAGGCCAACTGCGACCTAGAAGAAGGTTGTAATCAAGAGGGGCATCAACAACTTCCACCTCTAGGTTTACAGTTTTTCCTTCTACTTCTATAGGTGGATCCTGAGTATTCCATCTGGATGAAAACGTCTTCCACAAAAGGCTTTAATGATAGTTGGTGATTGGTTGAGTGTTGGATAACCAAGGGTTTTCCAACAATTTAATGACATTATACATGTAGATGCCCCATCATCAATTACAATACGAAAAACTCGTCTTGATTTGACTAATACTGGAATCTAAAAAGCCATTTGATGTGGGAGTCTAGGTAAAATTTTTTTGAGATCAAAGACCATTATATTTGAGTCTTGAGGATCAATAGATTCGATAGCTGATAATAGTAATTTCCTTTATGCTGGATAGGATTGCAACACTTCTAAGGCCGACATTTCTGAAGGGGATACGGCCAAAGCTTCAAAAATGTTGCAATTTTAAGTAGCTCTTGCATGTGGATTGAAAGATGATTTTCGAAGTACACCTTTAGCAGGTAGTTTAATCACTAAATCAGGGTTAGGTTTCTCGATTTGTAATGGTTTTGAAACTGAATGAGTTGTTGTTGGTGTTTGACTAGATGATTTAGTCTCTTTACTAGTTAAAGGACTCTTAGATCCATAGTCTTGAGATCGTGTCGCAACCATGACCTGAGACATCATTAAAATATCAGTCGATGAATTGGAAGAAGATCTGATCATTTTACTATATTGATATGGAAAAGGATCCCTCAAGACAATAGGTGTGGGTGAAACTTTGACAAATTTGGATACCTCGGCCCGATGTGAACACTCTTTAGTATAGTGATCCTCGTCACAGATAAGACAAGGATAACAAGGTTTCCGCTTTTCGTCTGATGGTTTGGATTTTTTTGTTTTCTCTTTAGGAGATGTGTTTTGTTTATTTTTATTCTTCCCTTTTTTATTTTAGTGGTTTTATCTTTAGTCGTGGATGAGTCTACAACGTGAATTTCGCAGAATTTTCTAGGGAATAATATCCTTTAGGTGAATCTGGTAGAGCTATAATGGGAGAAGTAGATTTTTATGATTTCTTCTTACTCTTTGTAGTACTAACTGTACAATTTACACCGCCTATATAATTAGAAATAGAAGGAGTTGCGGTAAGTTTACCTGGGCGTGGTAAATCAAGAATTTTTTCATATAGAGTACCAGACTGTGTTTATACAAGGTCTAAGTACTACGCTTGAGCTATGACCTTTTCTTCTGTAGCAACACCTCCTTTAGCTACGTCTTCAGTGATATTTGGAAGTAATGATTTAATGAACCATTCTGCCAAAATTTGATTTAGAATGAAAACCTTCACTAAACGTTGTCTATGTCTCCATTCATGTATGTGATCTGAAATTTATGTAGACGTACCCTATTTTAATGAAGTTAATAATTCCGTGCCATTGTCATAACAGACTGGAAACTGGGAGTGATTTAGGAAAGCGATTGCTAAAGAATTAAAATTATTGAAAGAGCCATGTGGTAACTCGATATACCACTTTGAAACTAAGCCTATCAATGTTCTCTGAAAAAGTATGAATCGAATGGAATCATTGATTAAGGATTTGGATGCTCACCAAAGATGATAAGTCATCACATGATTTTAGGGGTATTCTCCTGATTTTCCTTCAAACTTAGGTATATCACTGGGCAAATTAGTTGGCATTACCGACCAGAACAGATGATAATAAAATAGATCATTTGTGAGGTGAGACAGATTTGGTAAGTCTAAAGTGGCAATTAATGGTAACCGATGGTTAGGGTCCTGTTAAGAAAATTGATAACCTTGAGGAACAATACTAGTACCCGGAAGAGGATATCCAGGATAACCTGGAGTAGCTTGAGCAAATGGGATTGGAATAACTCTGGGGTATCCAGAGTTAGTCGTACCAAATTGAGGTTGAGCTGGTATTTGATATGTATAATCAGGGTACGATTGACCTTGGTAGACTAGATTTTGTCTTGTTGGTACATATTGATATTTCCCTCGAAATACTTGACTCACAAACTGACCTACAAAAGGTTGGCTTGTTTGAACTCTAGCTGCACTAGGCTGTCCTACAGAGGTTTGAATAGTAGACTAAACGACAAGTCCAATTTGATGAGCAGTAACTTGAGGGATTTCCTTTTTAACAGTTGATGCAGTCGTTTGAAGGGTTGAAGCAATAGGGAGTTGAGAAACTTCGAGGATAGGTGTACTTGGTGGTTGTTGAACATAAATTTTCACAGTATATTGGATAGGAGTAATGGGAGTACTCGGACCAGATTTCTGTCTACTAGGTACAAATACCTGAGGGGAAATTGTGAGTGCAGTCTGAACAGGTTGTTGCACTTGGGTATAAACAATTTGTCCAGCTGGCTACCCAGGTTGATTATAAGGTACTCATATAATAGGCTGCAAATATTGGTGATTCAATTAAAAATTCCACACAGTATTAACGCCTAGGTAAGGAGCTCCCATTAAAGGTTGCGATGCATAAGGTTGACCATAACTAGTTTGAGGTATTGGAACTTAAGTTTTATAATTTGCCAGATAAGTTCTAGTAAAAGGTTGACCTATTGGAAAGGATAGTTTCTCATGATAAAAATTCTGCCCTTAAAGATGCTGCTGTCCTTGAATAGGTTATTTCCCTGGATTAGGGTACTGCCCTTGAAAATGATGTGGCCCTGGAATAAGGTATTTCCCCTGAAGAGGCTGTCCTTGAGGAGTACACTGCCCCCCAGGCGGTAAATTTCCATCTTGAGAAACAATTTAAGGAATATTTCCAGAGATCATATAGACTTGTTCCCTTGTAAAATTTTCGATATTAGATTCATGAATATTAGTTGATTGTGTAAGATTTTTAGAAGAGGGAGATGCTCTTGAGAAAGTACCAGAAAACGACTGGTATCCAACATGAGTTTGGGCTATGGACTTCGAAGTTGACTCAGACGAAGTAGATTCAGATTCATGTTTAGATATTTCGGGTTCAATGAGTTGAGTATCTAAAAATTCACTGGTAACAGACTCAACTATGATTACTTTATAAATTTCTAGTTGTTCTTGATTTCTTTCTATTTTCTTAGGTTGATTAATTTCGAAATCAATATGTATTATTACAGATGTTTCCCATTGTTGAGTAGACCTGGTTCCTGATTGTTGACCTCTTTCAGATTTAAGCTTTTCCAATTGACTCAGTTTATATTTAGAGGGTTTCCCCTGCATTATATGGGAGTGTCTTCTTAATTACCATGGTTAATGTTTAACACACAAAATCAAAAAATATTTCAACAAAATACACCTAAGGTCGCTAAGAAAACAAGCAATTTGAACACATGCCTACAAAATCTAAGAGACAAACCACACACAAACAGTATGTTTCCACACTAAAAACACTAGTTGGTGATGAAATCCAACATCGTAGAAGTTAATGTGGAAAACTTGGCGGTTGGAACAATTACCCCAACAACCTTCTTAATGAAACAGTCCGGTGCAAGTCCCTCCACTATGCCATCTCGAAGTGAAAAGTACCCTCCAGAAAGTCCAAGTGAGTCTAGTCGACTTTTGTTCCAGGTACAGTGGGACCTTCCCTCCACCATCACCTTGGGAAAAATCCTAAAGATTATGGCCAGTAAGTTACCAACAGAGACAAATGCACTTGGGGGAACAGTCTATGATCCGATATACACGCAAGGGCAGAGTATCAAGTTCAATCCCCTTGAAAGCTCCTCGACATGGTAAAATCCGAGGTTTGCCAACAAGTGACCCCAGGCTCCTCAACAATGGTTAATCTGAGGTTTACCGTTTGTATTACGTGCACATCTTCTATCTTCACCAATGAGATAGGTACGATTACCTCACTGGGTCCGACATGATCTCGTGCTTGACTCTTCTAAGAAGAGCTTCCCAGAGTACAAATGCAACAATCGGATTTCCCTACCACAAGATTCTACTTGTTTGTTTTAACTGCTTTAGAACATTATTACAACCTATTCCAAAACACTAGCCTAAGCTATATTTGTGGAATGAGTCCTAGAAAATGTAAAAATGTCTAGATTGATTATATTAGGCGCTGTATTCATTTGGCTGTTATATAAAACAAAGGGTATGGAGTTGAAACTTTGATGATGTTGTGACCTGACGCAAAATACTCTAAATGCATCAATATGACAAATGCAACTCTTTCTTTTCAATGAATTCTATTTAGGGGAAAGTTAAGAGATTTTTTTTTCTTGAATTTAAAACACTAACTTCCTCATTCGTAAACAAAATCCTTCCTGAAAAGAAGACAATCTCATTAAGAACTAAATTTCTAAATATGATCAATTTCTCTTTTCGAATAAAATTCCATTGACAACCAAGTCAAAAACTACAATTTCAACAAACAAACAATTCCCAAAAGAAAGCAATTCCTAAAAAACCCTAACAAATATAAATTTCAAAATCAAATAAAAAATCTAATTCTGAATCTTAACTAGGATACATATGAATGTTTTGTAGATGATTTCTCTTAGTTGTAATCACACTAAGAGTGTTTCTAGTTATCCCAGCAGAAATGAAATCATACAAGAGTGTTTGGTGTTGAATCAAGCTTCAGTGATGTAGAAGTTTTTTCGGTTTTGCAAATGAATAAGGAACAAATATTCATAAAAGTAAGGTTGGCTATTCCTGATGGCTCAAGAAGACAAAATCATAAAACCAGTGATCTGAGGCAAACAAAGGTATCTTCCATACAGTGCAACAGTAAACCAGGGCAAACCCTAACTTGTAAAATGCAAACAAGATGATAAATGACACAAGACTCAAAATTGCTAAAAAGGAGTTCCCACACAGGATCTGACGACTAGAATAGATCAGGGAAAACTTCAAGAATTTGGTTATCTGGCTCTGAAAGAGAGAAATGGTGTCTTTACTAAAGGCTTTTTACTTCATGCAAGGGCTTGAACTTTTCCAGGTTTAAAGCACTCAGATCTCGTGGCAAGAAACTAGTTCTTGCACCGGATCAGAGCTTCCTGCACTTAGCATTTAATTCTTAAAATGAGTGCTTAATTATTGCAAGTGCTATTATACTGTTAAATCAAATTGCACACATAAAAAGTGAATGTTTCTTATCTTAAAAGAGTGCAGGAATAAAGAAACAATCAATATACATTTATCCTATCATAAGCATTTAATGAAAGAAAGAATATTGCAGGAAGTAGACTAAGAAGGCTTGCTGCATCACACCAACGTGCATTGGTGCAGGTTCATTTCTCCTGCTTGGACCAGGCGGGGAAAACCAATCAAACAAAATTGCAGAAAAGGAGATATCACACCAACGTGCACTAGTGCAGGGTTATTTCTCCTGCTTATACCGTGGAAACCAATTAAAAACGTAACTGCGTAAAAGGAGATATCACACCAACGTGCACTAGTGCAGGGTTATTTCTCCTGCTTGGGCCAGGCATAGGAAAACCAATCTGAAATCAAGTACAGGAAAGGAAATTGCAGGTGAAGGAAATTTATCTACTTCACACAACAGATTCGCTTTCACTCAGACAAGAATGCATGTGCTTAAAATTAAATCACACTTGAAAATGTAAACACAAATTACAGGAAAACGGGAAATGGGGTAAACGTGCTGGGTTGGTTGGGCCCTATCCAACCAGAGCGTTTTTCTTTTAAATAAAAACATTGCTCAGTACGTTAATCAATTCATCATCTCAAATACATAAACGCAATTTGTGAAACATGAGGCAGAGCTCCATTTTATTAATTCACTGAGGCAAGCACATACATTAATACATTATCCACCCTAAATTCAGGCGATAACAAAATACAACAACCTGTTACCGCCTCTCTGGCTATGTCTCTATTCTCTTCTCTTCTCAAAAATTCCTTTTTTTAGTCCTATTTACATTCTACATTATATAGGTCTTTGGCCAAAGGCAAAAATAGATCATTCAACCGATTACATAACCAAACATATAATTTAGCTTTTTGGTCTTCAAAATTAGACAGTTAGCAAAACTGGTCGTAGCCAATCTCCAGCTTTCATCCTTCACAGATTCGGTCTTGGCTGCCTTTGGATCGATCTTTATTTCATGGTTGAAGCTGCTCAAAATGAGGCGGTGATCAAGGAGGTTCGGATCTGCTGCAAGGATTTGTTGTGCTGGCAACGGTGCAAGATCCGATCCTGCACTAGGATCAACGGTCACAGTAAGTACTCTAACTACCAAATAAACATTGGAGATATCGATAAGTTACAAAGAGTGATTAAAAGTAAGAAATCATGTAATAAATAATTAACTAATGCTAATTTGAATTAAAAGTATTAAAAATAAAGTTTATACGAAATATGTCACCGTGCTTGGACTGGTGCAAGATGAGGGTGCATAAAAGAGGTAAAACAGCGGTAAATGGTTATGATTTAGGAAGGGGAAAACAGAAAAAAGAGAGGAAAATAGGGGGCTAACATCCTCCCATCCCTAAGCTATTGTGTGTCTTCACACAACTCTTTACCTTTGCAAAAAACCTTCAAAACTTTGAGCATTCCAACTCAATCCTGTTCTGCCATACTGACATCAGCCTGCAATGTTTCAGACTTCTTCTTTCTAATGTTCTTTAGTTTGTTTACTTGTCACCTTTATAAGTCGCTTGAAACATTGTGCAGCTCGGTACTTACAAACTCTAACTTCTCCTTTCTTTTTCTGGATCTCTGCAGTTAATTCTTCTTTACTTTTTTCTTTATCCCTCTGCGCTTTAGCTATGAGCTATTCTAAGTTCTGCACTTGAAGCTCTAGTTCAACTATCCGAAATACAGGAGTTACCAAATCTTCTTCTTCTTCTATCTCGATAGGGGCAGTATCTTCTTTAGGGACCTCAGTATCCCTCGGGGTTTCAACAAACACTTCTTCCTCTTCTTCTTCTTCTTCTTCTAGTTCTTCTTCTTCTTGCACTGGAGCAGAAGGGGATTCAACGTCCTGTGGGGACTGTGGTTTTTTTCCTGCACTAGATTCTTCATTCTTTTTCCGGGCCCTTTTAATGAAATCGGTCGACAGAGTGTCATCTTCGACTTCTACAAATTATGCTGCGTCAACAAGGACTAACAGGTTGTCTTCTTCGGGTGTCTGTGCCTGTACTGGTGTCGTAGAAGGAGTCTCTTCAATAAGTGCACTAGCTGTCTTCTTCTTCTTTGGAGATGGGGCCCTTTCTTCTGTTGATTTTCTGGGTCGTTTCCTTTTTGCACTGGTGCAAGAAGGACTCCCCTTTTCATTCTTACTCGGACCCTTGTGGGGTCCTTTGTCTCCTTTCCAACAACTTTCTTTTTATGTAGCTATTTTAACAGCACCTCCCAGGTCATGCCTTTAATTTCTAATTGTTTCTAGACCAAAATATTTATCGTGCCGTGGTGATATAAGTTCTTGTCACTGCTCTGCTCGTCCATCCCACACACCCTCAGCCATTTTTAAAAATTTTGGCAAACTGTAGGGCCACTTCACTGTTGTGCCCGTCAAACTTTTGCAAGAATTGAAGGAAGCCTGAGTCTCGTAATAGTGCAAGACTATTGCGATACTTAGCAGTCTGTTCTACCATACTGAGAGAGGAAGGTTCACTTCAAACAGGTGGCATCACTGCTTAATGGTTATGAACAGTCAAGAATTTACATGCAACACCGGAAAAATTGGTTCTTATAGATAGGGATCCAACTGTCCACCATCCCTTCCATCTTCTCACCCATTTATTCCACTGAAATAGCTGTGGATGCGCGTGATGTAATATTCCCAAATTTTGGAGCTAATGGGAATATTGCATTTTAAATTCAGTTTTCTTAACTCATGAATAAAAGTGTAAAGGAGGAACTCTAAAAATCCTAATCAGAAAAATAAATCAATGACCAATGTGAACATGGAAAAATCTGGGCCATTTCAATAAAATACACTTAGGTGTGAAAAGGAATGAAGAAGGTTGACTGGGTCAACAGGACCAAATCTCAGTAGTGTCCAGATACATTGAACCTCCTCATTGATTAGCGCAGTTTTAGATGGAGACCCTCCATGTGAAAAGCATTAACTAATTGGAGGTGATTTAAGGTTTTACAAACCATAATGTTATAAAATAAAGAGGAATGCCACAAGGAAATTTTGTTGAAGATAATTCGATTTTGAGATTGCTTAAGCAACTGAAACTCTCTTGGCTGCTTAGCTAGAGAGAGGAATTTATTATTTAGGAATTGCTCCTCCCTTCATTAAGGAGCTTTTGAAGGAGTATGTTCTAAAATTTCACATATAGGTTTAACCAAGCTTCCTCCATCAAGACAAATTTATTTCTCGCAGTTATATCAATACCGTGTTGTCAGGTGTTGCAAAGGACCAGAATTTCAACACCATTTCCGCATACATTTTCTGCGTAAAAGGGAGCATTACTTTCTTCCGGAAGATTAGTGAGGAATAATTGAGCTTCAGTTTCAGATATTTGCATCAGGCCAAAGGACCTTCCATCATAATTCTGAGTAGTATACATAAGAAACTCCGTTATTTTTCTGAAGGTATTGCCGCAGCCAGGTTCTACCCTAGTTTGGTGCTCATTTCCTTGAGGAAGGGCCATCCCTTTTGTCGGAAAGTTTGTATTTCAGTATTATTATATAATTATGTAAATTTAAGCTCATGTACTCAGAGTTTCAGTGATTCTATATTTTCCAGATCCATATTCTGCAGATATAATACTTGTATTTTGTTCTTTCATGAAATCCCCTTGCCCGGTGATCTTTTGATGTATAAAAGGAGCTGAATCTCCATTTTTATTCATGCTCAGTGATAATAAACTTAATATATGATGTTTCAAACATATTTTGTCTAATTTATTTAGAAATTACGCTCTGCATGCTTCAGCCATTTTCTGCATACTCAAAGTCATGGGAAATCATCATTTTTAAGCATATTGGGGGATGGAGGAACTGTTTAACATAGCTAGAATGCTTTGTTTCAGCTGAAATTTGGAGCGTAGGTCCCTCATGACCTAATATGAGATAAATTCCTAGAATTTCCCTTAATTTTGAGCATATTTCTGAATACATCTATTTTAGGGCCGAAATCACTGCTTTTGCTCACTTTTTGGATCCTAAATTCATATCTAAGTTGCTGCTGTACTTGGAATCAGTCTCTGAGTGTCAATCAGAACCTTTTATGCACTGATATCTCTCTTCACTTCCAGGAGAGCGTTTTACTTTGCTGCAACCCCTCATTGGGCCTTCTCTTGAAGATAATTAGGTGTGGGAGATCTGTTTAACACACCTAGTCTTATTTGTTTCTGCTGAAATCTTGGATTTAGTTTGTTTATTGACTAATATAAATGATCCAAGAGTAATTTTCTTGTTGCATTGCATATTTTCCTAAAAATTCACTTTTCAGTGCATGATTTATGAGCAATCCTGAAAAAGGAACATTACAGTGGTACTAGAGCATGATCTTTGGCCCAGCCTGTGGCTTCAAGCCAAAGTCCTGAATCCATAAAGAAGGAATCATTCAAGCTCTATAGATAGAGTCTGCATATGGACAGGTAGCCTCTGGATCTCATCCTTTTCTCAAAGGCGACATATCCAGTAAATGCCCTTGCAGTCAATCTCTAGAATAGAATCTTGATACTCCTGAAGAGGGAAATTTATAGTAGTATCAGAGAAGAGAAGAAGCAGAGATCAGAATGATAGTGAGGATTATTTTACTCTCATCAGTGTTTAGATCTAAGAAGAGCCTCTCCAAAGAGGTAAATCAGAAGAGAGAAAGAAGATGCACCGAGACTCCTAGAGGGTTTTGAGGAGAAGAAAGATGCAGTGAGACCTGCATAAGGTTTCAAGAAGAGCAAGGAAGCCCTAGCACTTCCTATCAGCAAAGTAGAATACCAGAGAGTCCTAGATCTCCTCCTAGATCCACTATGCCCACTTTCTTTGAAGAAGGTGAGAGGTATAGAAATGAATAAAAGAGATGAAAAGAAACTCCTAAAGGGTTTCAAGATGGAGATGGAGAACTATACACTTCCTATCATCACAAAGCAAAGGAGAATGTCAATCTTGTCACTTTGGGAAAGAGATATCCATTTTCACCATCTGCTGCTAAGGTGCTTATATCTAGAGAAGAGGCACTTGCACCTTTTGCAAGGAAGTCTTGATCTCTTAACATATGGAGACCCATGCATGAATCAGGAGATGCATGAGGAGGAGAAGGAAGATACTAGCGCTGGTATTCTTGAAGAAAGGAGGCCATCATTCTTGCTAGCAGTTGGAGGCATCATTGATCCGGATGGAGGAACTCTTGTGTTCTGTCAAGAGGTTCCCACATATCAGTTGGTCCAAGGTATGCATGAAATTTCAGTACATATTGTTTCAAGATGAATGCATAGCCAAGGATTAAATCAAAATGCTGATTTGAAGCAAAGATATGTCACAGCGTAGAGAACCCTTGATCTAATCAAGGAGGAGGTTGGAAACTATCCATGTGCATCATTGTCAAGCTGCATTCAATCTCTTGGGTTGAGATGTAGGGTCTCAAGAAAGGGGATTAGTACTATCCTATGTTCAATGGTTGATTCTGAGATCAGTAATGGAACTTGCTTTGAGACAGTACATGCATCATTTTGCAAATCTACAACACTGTCACTTAGTGACTATGACAAAGAGGCTTCACCTCTCTTGAATCACTCTAGAGGCAGCTTCAACATTGGGGAAATGGAGAATAAGAAGATGAAGAGTAGACATCCTGAGATGAGAAACATTTTCTGCCTTCTAGATGACACTCTCTCAACGAGCAGGCTACAACTCAAAGAGAGACTTCTACTTACTGCAGATTCAAAGCCTCACTGGTTTTGGAAGGCCATAGATGGAAGAAAGGTCTCAATAAGAGATCTCAACAAAGATGCATTTCAATATTTCATGAGATGCAAGGTTCTTCATTGGTTCAAAGGAGATGGTATTGTACAAAGGGAGGATGCCATGATTATGCAACACATCACTCATCTTCCATATTGGAGTGATTGGATGAGGATAATGAGCAAGAGATCACATGATCACTTGCAGACATATATGGAATAGCAAGCTTGGTTACGTTGGTTTCCCTTGGGATACTCTTTTCACTCTCCAAAGGCACCTATTTCTCGGATCTATGCCTTGAATAATGGTCATGAAATGAATAAGGAGGCATGGAAACGCTGGTTTCTTTGGGGGTAAGCATGATCACTACCCAAAGTTTCTAATTCTCTCATCTCATGCTTTATACATCATTAATAGAGTATATGAAAAGGAAGCATGGTTGATGTGGTTGTTAAAAGGAGAGTTTGGACATCACATGTTAAATATCGTGTCCATGTATTCACCCATGTTTGAAATATGTCTCATTTATCCACATGTATTTCTGATGGAGGGATGTTTCATGCATGAACTTTGGCTTGGGAGGAGGAATGACTCCCACATGATGTGGTATGAGGGAGCTTGCTTGTACTATGTTGATGAGACATTTCACATGTCCATCATTGTGTTGTTGTTGCTCCATGATCCACATATTGATAAGGCAAGAAGGCTGCATAAGTCCTTGTTGCTGTGGCTGCTCTTGGGTGAGTATGATTACTACCCAATAGCTCATCATTTTCTGAAGCATGCCTTGGATTTAAATGATATGTTGCAGCAAGAGAAGGCATGCACAATTTTGACTCACTTGGGAGAGTATGGCCACCACATGACATATTCTATGTCTATGTGTTTTGCATTGTGTAAAATTTGGCATATTGATCTCATGATGTGCATGATGATGATATTATGTATTGGGCTGATGTGACATATCATATGTCCATTAGTATGGTTTGGTTTCATGATGCACATGAGGAGAAAAGAAGGTAGCAAGACCTCTTGTTGCTTTTGTTTCTTTTAAATGAGTATGGTGACCACCCCATAGCTCATATTTTTATGATTCATGCTCTATGTATTAAAGATAAATTGCAGCAAGGGAGGGCATGTACATCATCTTTTGGAAAGCTTGGCTTGCCCATCTTACATGGAGGAGATGGAGGATGGCAGCAAAGGGCCTTGCTTCGGTGGCTATTATTAGGAGAATTTGGATTGACATCTTTGTCCACCCATGTTGCTCCTTCACTTCTTCTTTTGCATAATGCTGGAATGATGGATTTTGGATTCAACAAGGCCAACAGGGCTAAGAATGAAAGCATAAAAATGCTTAATCAAGTTCATAAAACATGGATGGAGAAATGTTCTTGCATGTTGAAGCTTTTCCTTTATGGAAGGAGCTACTTATTTTATGTCTCTAATGTGTTTATGATGATGTTGGACATCATGTAATTGTCATTTTGTACTTCATGATAAGAAGAGGACATCTAACCTTACAGCTGGAAGTCATCTCATACATTTGTGGAAGACAACTTTGGAACCAAACATACATGACCTTTTGCAGAAAATGGAGGAAGCCTTATGTGGATGCCATTTGGAGGGGAATAGATGGTTTTCATCTACAATAAGAGTTGCTTGAGGGCAAGAAACATTTTTCCGGGGGAGACTGTAATATTCCCAATTTTTGCAGGTAATGGGAATATTGCATTTTAAATTCAGTTTTCTTAACTCATGAATAAAAGTGTAAAGGAGGAACTCTAAAACTCCTAATAAACAAAATAAATCAATGCCCAATGTGAACATGTACAAATATGGGCCATTTCAATAAAATACACTTAGGTGTGAAAAGGAATGAAGAAGGTTGACTGGGTCAACAAGACCAAATCTCAGCAGTGTCTAGATACATTGAACCTCCTCATTGATCAGTGCAGTTTTAGATGGAGGCCCTCCATGTGAAAATGGTTAAATCATTGGAGGTCTTTTAGGGTTTTCCAAACCCTAATGTTATAAAATAAAGAGGAAGGCCACAAGGAAAGGTTGTTGAAGATAATTCGATTTTGAGATTGCATAAGCAATTCAAAATCTCTGGCTGTTTAGCTAGAGAGAGGAATTTCCTATTTAGGAATTCCTCCTCCTTCATTGAGGAGCTCTTGAAGGAGTATGTTTTGAAATACCTCACATCTAGGCTTGGGGCCAAGCTTCCTCCATCAAGACAATGTTATTTCTGTAGCAGAATAATACTGTCTTTCTTGGTGTTGCAGTGAGGAGTTTTCAACATCACTTCCAGATCTAGTTTTGCATAAAAGGGAGCATTCATTTCTCTGGAAGATTAGTGAGGAAGCATTGAGCTTCAGTTTTAGATCTTGGCATCAGGCCAAAGGACCTTCCAGCATCATTTGCGTAGTATATGTATGTTAGCCCCCCTATAAATTTTTGAAATGCAAAGTAGGGGGCTAAATGGTTTTTCAGCCTTCAAGGAATGCATCTCCCCTGAAGATACATCATCCTGGAAGTCTCTTGTGCCTTTTCCTTTGATAAATTTCCCTCTGCTGACTCCCTTTACAAGGTCTCATTGTTTGCAGAAATTGTGTTCCAAAAGGTCTATATTTATCCCCTGTATCCCTGCAAAGTGTCTCTTTTCAACCCTTTTTCCCTCTGTTAAAGTCCCCCTTTTTCATCCCATAAATCCCCTCTAAAACATCCCTACACCCTTTGGTTAGCCAAATTCCCCCTTCTTCCCTCTATCGTTTCCCATTTTCGGCCTCAAATTTCACTAAAAAGGGCCGAAAAACCCATACTCTACACATTGGGTCTTAGCCCCCTTCAGGCTAGCCCCCTTACCGTTTCCCTCTACGTGACCAAGCGCCATGACCAGGTGCCCGGGCGGAAGGTGCTTATCGCATATGATATCGGGGGCAACATCGACCGTTGATCTTCGTAGATCGAACCGTCCCCGTTAACTCTGCAAGCGCCCGTCGGTCTTCAAGTTCACCTCTCCAATCACACCATCGCCGTCTATTTACCCGCAGATCTGATGGTCCGCAGTACATCCGTCCATGTGGTCCCTGCCGCAAACACTATTCGCAAACCCGGTGGTATATATTGCACCGCCTTTGGGCGGTAGGCAGTATTTTCCCATTGCCCAGCAATTCCACTCAGCATTCGACACGTGGCTCCGACATTGTTCCGAAACCACTTCCTCATCGCACTTTATCGTTCGTCCACGGATGTGTAGCGATATCGTTGTGAGCCGTAAAATCTGTCATCGCTCATCCAACAGTCATCGCTCAACAGAGTTGCGCGGGGTTTAATCCAAGGTCACCGTACTCCTGGCCCACCGTTCGTCACCCTCCGTTGCATTTTTGACCGTCAATCTCCTTTGAGATCTGACGGTCCATATTTTGTTTCCCTGCTGTTGACTTTTCCGCCATCTCCCAGTCCCGCCACGTCACCCCCACGTGTATCCACCATACATCCACCCATCCCATTGCATATATCTGTTCAAAAGTCGAGTTTGTTAAGGTTTTTCATTTAAATTTCCTCTGTGCCCCACCAACCTTCACCAAGGCTTCCCTCCATCATTCCTCTACATTGTTCCGCCATTTGACCAGCTACACGATAATTTTCATCATCCGCACTGCATCCACCACCCCCATTGTTTTCTTAACTTGTTTTCGTGTTTTATAGGGTTCCAAAGAGGCGGAAAATTGCCATGGTTCAATTGTAATATCGTAATGGCGTGTTGCGCAGGGAAGGTTGAATTTGGAAGCTGGTACTACAATGGAAATACTCGAAAAGGTAGCAGCGGCATAAATATTATCCCAGGACAGTTCAATCTCCGCAAGAAACCTATCTGGTGCCATTAAAGCCCAAATTTCACAGATCAAGACATTTATGAAGCGGCAGAGAAATATCAGCTAGTGATACACCAGTTCAAAGAAGAGCTTTGAGCCTTAATACAGGGATTTAAAGGAAAAGCACCAGATCAACGATGTCATGAATTACACGGAGTGTACAGCATACAGAGATTCATGTATATCAGGGTTTGTACACCAGCAGAATGTTTTCCCCGTAAAGGACAGAATGCCCATACAACTTTTATTCTATATCGTGTTCCTAAAGGATTTCCCACCCTGACAACAGTCCTACGATATCAGTAGCATTAGCTACATAGCATGGCAGACTTGAATCATTGATTTATTTTTGTTCATATCACTAGAAGTACTACAGAGCACTGCAACCAAAGTACATCAGAGACATACCTGAAGTTAATGGAAACCTGAAGAAGATCATTCGTTCACCCAAAGGAGTGCCAGAGGTAAATGCACAGAATTTATACAGAGTGGGCTTCGGCCTTCTACCTTTCCTGAGTGTTAATGCTACATTTAGTTTTTCACCTACCTTCTCTGCTCCACTGGAGCTATAAATTCATGAAGAAACTCATTGTAAAGGTTTTTGATCAGTTATCAGAGAATTGCAAGTAGTTTCTTTTGAGACACAGTCTCCATGTAAATTTGTAAGATAGGCTGAGGAATATGATTTCGTACCGAGTATTAGGAAAATTTTAGGGGCAAATTTTAGCCCAAAGGCGAATTTTAAGGGATTTTAAATTTTAATACGGCGAATTTTTTTATATAAAACCCATTTTCTATAGTTTTATAAAATTAGCCCAATAATTATTTTAAAAATAATTAATTATTAAATATTAGCCCACCAAAATAAATTTCTATAAAACTGAAAAAACAATATTCGCTCCTGATTTTTTTTGTTTGGAGCAGATTTCAATGGAATTCGCCTGGATTTACTGAGTCGGAGGGAGGGGTTGGAGTGATTCGCCCCATTTTTTCACTGGTTCGTCAAATTTTACTGGGTCGAAGAGGTGGTTGGGGCTTGGAAGGGGCGTGGATGTTGGATGTGCAAAACAGATCGATAGGTCAAATCGATGGAAGGAGATGGGAACTTACAAGATTTGGATGCATTGACCAATGATAGGCTACAGCTGCACGCATTGACAAGGGAAACTGGTTCGCTAGATTTAGGGTTCCAAGGTCCAAGATAGCCCATTTCCCCTGTGCCATGGAGCTAAACCTGCGCTGCGAGGAGGATTTTGGGCAGTGGTGTTGGCCCTTGGAATTTGTTTTATTTTTTGTGTGTGGGTTGTGCTTCTGCATTCCTGTTAAAGTTTTTTTTTTATACAAAAAGCATGAATACCGGCATCAAATCCCTACTGTCTATGAGTGCTAAGAAACCTAGCAAAAGAGCAGAGCAAAGGCTTCCTCTGCAGGACCATTCAACACTTACAAGACACAATGTATGTGTTCTTCTCTAGTTCCATATGAACCTCATGGACGCTCCCTTTATTATATTTAGGTTTTATGGATACATTTTTGTTTTATGATGGATATATAGGGCGAAGTTTATGTATCCTTCTCCAATTTTGTATGACCTTCATGGATGTAATCTGTAAGGGTTTAGAGCTAATGGATATTTGTGTTTATGTATTCTTCTCTAATTTTGTATGAACCTTGTGGATGTACTCTGTATTCCGTTTAGGGCTAATGGATATAATTGTGTTTAGGATAGATATAAGGCACAATATGTGTATTCTGCTCCTACTTTGTATGATTTTCATGGATGTACTCTGCATTTGGCTTACACTTTATGAATGTATTTGTATTCTGTACTGAGTTTAGGGTTATAGATACATTTGTGTATTATGATAAATATGGACCTTGAATTTTTATTGTTTTGTTATATCAGAGTGATAGGTTTGTATCACACAGGGGATCCATGGATTTTGACGTGGCTCGATATTTGCTTACTGAGAAGGAAAATGAAAGTGGTGTTCATTTAACACCCTCCAAGGAATCTTATAAGAGGGAGCTCGCAACAAGCTTATTGCAAGATGGAGCTATTGCCTCTAAAAAAATTCAAGATTCTAAGCTTTACCAGCAAAGCTCCCGCTCCTCCTGAGGATATACAATCTCTCTATTCCGAAAATGTTGCTGCTGACACTGTACCAAAAAGTAAATCACAGCGTTATATTCCCTAGGTAAGGGTTTTGTAGATCCCTAACTAATACTCTATCTTAGGTTGTTTGCAAACCATTGTAATTGGTTTGGTTTTGGTTTGTAGATTGTGTGCGTAGACCGTGGGTTTCTGTTTAGGTATGTTTTTAGAGATTGGATAAATCGCCTGTCTTTGAATATTAATGCTATTAATGCTTCTATTGTATGGACATGGAATTTGGATTTTGAGCAAACTCTTCTGTTTGAATTTGGGTTTACCTTTATGCCAACTCGAGAAGGTCTTGATCAACGGGAAGAGTTGTTCCCCTTCCAAAAGTTTTAATATTCATTTTTCTCAAGGATCGGGCCAATATTCCAGTGGCATTCACCTAGTCCTTGATTTTTAACATTTGTATGATATTTTTAACTCTCCTGTCATTGTTTGCAGTCTGCAGAGAGAAATTTGGATGCTCCTGAGCTTGTGGATGATTATTACTTGAATCTGCTGGATTGGGGTGTCAGCAATATTTTATCAATAGCTCTCAGCAATACAGTATACTTATGGGATGCCTGCAGGAGCGCAACTTCTGAGCTCTTGACTGTCGCCGATGATGTTGGTCCAATGAAAAGTGTTAAATGGACACCTGATGGAAGACATATCGGTGTTGGACTGAATAATTCCGTTGTACAGCTATGGAACCCTGCATCTAATAAACATGTAAAGGAAATTACTGTTTTTGTGTTTCAGTTTCTTTTCTTTATATCTCTTTGGATGCAATCGTATTCACTTGGTAATGTTTTTCAATGAACACAGTTAAGAGCCTTGAAAGGTCACCATGCCCGTGTGGGTGCACTTGCTTGGAATGGACATATTCTTACGACTGGTAACCTTGATGGTTTAATATTAAATCATGATGTCCGCATCCGTGATTCCATTGTTCAAACATATAGAGGACATGAGCAGGAAGTGTGTGGTTTGAAATGGTCTATGTCTAGCCAGTAGCTTGCAAGTGGCGGAAATGAAAATTTACTTCATGTATGGGATAAGAGCATGGCATCCTCTAATGCTGCAATTCAGTATCTTCACAGGCTAGATGAACATCGCGCTGCAGTAAAGGCTTTGGCATGGTGTCCTTTCTAGAGCAATCTTCTGGCTTTCGGGGGTGGCAGTGCAGACTGCTGTATTAAGTTTTGGAACACTCATACAGGAGCTTGCCTAAATATCGTTGATACCCATTCTCAAGTTTGCACATTATTATGGAATAAGCATGAACGTGAGCTACTGAGTTCACATGGATTCAGACAGAACCAGTTGACCTTATGGAAATATCCATCGATGGATAAGATTACATAGCTTTCTGGTCACACTTCTAGAGTACTACATCTGGTAGAGGTATTCATTGTATTGATCTATGGATAAATCATTTTTGTGTTGACAGGCTTTGTTTTTTGTGCTAACAATATTTCTTTTCTTTTGTATTTTCAGAGTCCAGATGGGTACAATGTTGCATCGGCTACAGGAGATGAGACTTTTAGGTTTTGGCAAGTCTTCGGAGCTCTTGATGTCTTAAAGAGGGCCAAGAGAAAAGATGCGGCTGGTCCTTTTAATAAATATCTCATGCACATCCACTAAGCAATCATATTGGTGATATAATATTAATTTATTGCATTTTTCTTCATTCATGCTATGATGATACTAAATAATATAGAAACAAGAGTTGCGACATGGCAGCTAGTCCTTGCCCTGAGTAGGGAGCAGTGCTTGAGCATTTCTAATAAGCTTCTTATCTGTATAGTATTTTAGTAACATATATAGCAAATGGTCTCGTTGATTTGATCATCTAGAAATACATACTCATGATGAATTGCAACCCTTGAAATTATAAACATAAACGTACAGACACTGCAAAAAGTTGATATTGATGCTCACAATGAACCAACGATTTTGCTACCCAGCTATAAGCTGCAAATTTTATATTGCTGGTCACAATGGAAGAACAATTTTTCTGCCCAAATCGATCGACTAATTTACTCACCTCTAACGAATCAGTGTGGTCAATCTCACCAATATAGAGCAGTGAACGCTGGATCTTCCATTCACTTTGCCAGAAATAGACAAAGCCCAATTCAATTAACCACAAGGAGCTTGCCAGAAATAGACAAAGCCCAATTCAATTAACCACAAGGGGCTTGAATGCAGAATCAGTTGAAGGGGAATTTTCATAAACAACAGTTGAAGCGGCTTCCTCATTCCACCAGTATTATTTGAACCAGGATAATCCCTAGCTTCATTAGAAGCAGCAGAGCTAGGCTCAGCAAAAGCAACCTCAGTTCAAGGATTAGCTCCCAAAGCATTTCTAGCAGCACCATAACCAATTGAACCAGTTTAAGGAGCATAATGACCAGCCTCAATTCCATCATCAATTCCACTAAGCATAAGTGAAAATGGAATTATTTAAATAAGCAGTTGAAGGATCATTATTCCTAGCATTACCAGCAGCAACAGGAAGACCAACAAAGGTATATGCATCATGAAAAATGAGGGATAACATGGGCCCTTTGGTTCAGTATGGTTTTTGAAAATTGTACTCTATTTTACATAAACACCATGAACTGGGTTCAATGATGAATGCGAGATGGGTGTCTTCTGATGCTGAGAGCTAATGGGTAAGAAGATCACATAGTGTATGGTCGGTGTGGATGTCCTAGAAGCTCAGAGTGTTTTCTTGGTTGGTGATTTAATCGAGCCTTCCCACCAAGTATTGGTTGCAAACAATAGCCTTTCAAATGGGTTTTTCCCTTCTTGTCTTCAGGTGGAAATGGGAAACCATTTGTTATGGAATTTCCCTTTTTCCAAGTCCTATTGGAACCATTTTCAGTCATAGCATGCTTCTTTTCTTTAGGGGATATTGCATTGGCAGGCAGTTTTATTAGGGAATTCCAGACGTGTGGTTTGAGATTCCCATGGTGGTATTTAGCATTATGTAAGAATTTTAGCTTTGGTTGTTCTCTGTAGCTTCGCTGCAAGTATGTTTTTGAGAATGAGATCAGTTCCTTCATTGCCTCCCATAATATGTGGAGAGAAGAGGTATGTACGCAGCTGCTGGCTAAAGGTCTTCTATTGATCAAGGATGCCAAGTTATTAGATGTCCATGGATTTTGTGATTTTATTGTTGTTCTAGTTGGCTTAAAGAAGAGGATGTAAATGTCATTGTAAAAACACTTCCACTTTTCCTTTTCTTCTCTGATGTAAATATATATTTATGAATATAAGGAGTATCTTTTACCAATATAGAAAAACTGATAAAATATGAAAACAGAAAAGAAATTTTGACTTTTAGCAAATAAGCCCTCTTCAAAGATTTCAAAAGCATATTTTAATAGAAGAAAACCTTTAAAATAAGTTCAAACCTTTATTGTCCCAACTAATGGGGAGTAGAAGAATAATAGAAAAATATGTTGCAACCAAGTAGACTCAAACAGAAACACAAAAACAAGTATTGAAAAAATATATGGTTCCAATCAGTTGTTTATTTTTCATCAACTATTACAGAGATACAAAATTGTTATGCTTCATTCTCATATTGCAGAATGAGAACTTTCGACATAAATTTGAGGCAAATTCCACCAGGGCATGAGATATTAAAGAAAGCATCTGAAAATCTTAAATAATTGAAACATAGAGTTGGAATTCTAAGCAATTGAACATCAGAGAGTATCAACATGTCATTAAGGTAGAATCAAAAGGTCTCAATAGAAAACAAAGGAAATTAGAGGATGCAAATCTATAAAAAAAACAAATAATGGGGAAGACTTGTCAAATTCAACAAGTCCTGTGATCAATACAAAGTAAAATTTTCCAATGGAATAAAAAATCAAACAACTCGTCCTAATAATGGTTGCCCCAGAACGGTTCGCTGTGTCAAGGAAAAAGCCATAAGATAATGGAAACTTGAGAAATCAAAACCTGTGAAGCTGTTTTGGTTTTAGGATATATAAGAGTGCCTTTAGCCTGGTTAAGTGGTCATGATTTTGGATTGTCATTTTTTATTTTTTGGTATGGTTGGCTGTTTTTTAAACCTACATAGAGCATCAACTCGGTATTAGTTAATGGTTGAAGTTTCATAATAAAAATGGATGGCTTTAATCAGTTAATGGTTGACACTTTGGAATCAGTGATAAATATGGAAAAACTTTTGTTCACTGGAATTTTAGACTAAAAAGAGGAAGGGCTGCGTTTGGGTCTTCTGATGGTAGGAAATAAGAATTTTTTTTTCTCGTGGCTCCTATGGAAGTTCACTGTCGTTAATATTGAAAGCACATATTAGATATTTCTAGGAAATGTTCATCATGTCAGATTTCAGTCAATGTGTTAGTGAGAGCTTTGAAATAGCTACTAAGTTAGTCACATGTAAGCACCCACAGGCTTGGGATTAATGGTGGGGAGTGAGATTCCATTCCCATGGGCTTTTCTGTCAACTTGAGGTAGACCGTAGCCATGGGAACACCTAGAGGTATGGGTCAATCTAATGTGAATGTATGGTGCCACCCCTGCCACGTCTACATAGCCATATTAAGGACCAAATCCCACCCACATGTTCTCATCAAAGCCTGCCATTTTTTTTCCATCAGGCTTGGTATAATGGTAAGAGGGACTGATTGTCATGCTAGAAAACAATTTTCTATTCCCTATAGGAACAAATGTGAATGGGTTTATTGCCATAAGTTAGATCCTAATACTTTCTCTAGAATTATATTTATGGTGTGGCAAAAGGTAATCCGGGATTCCTCATGTGATGCATATCAAGGGCTCTTGAAATACACTAATATTAAACATATTACAGTGCTCGATGTTAGCGCTCAAATCTACCTTAGGCTGAAATAAGGTAAGACTCAAGGCAACATCAAACCACGCTCAGCCTTGTAGCTAGCCCTACGAGGACAGGAGAGGGCTCTCTCCAGTCAATCTCGATAAAATGAGCAATAGGGTGCGAGATGACTTAAAATGGGAACTGATTTTAGGCTAGTAAATTGATAGGAAAAGGGGTTTTAATGAATATATGAGTTTTCTGGGAAGTATGGAGACAAAGGACAGCATGAGAAGGGAAATTAAATGAAAGACGCAGATTATCTCATGAGGCAAGATAGGCAAGAGCTTAAACATCCAAATTGAAATTATATGGAGTGGAAATATTGTTGAGAGGCCGAAAAGGGCATACATAATGAATCATTTTCAGACAGAATAAGGTACACATAAAATGAACGCTTTCCCAAGGCAGAGCAATAAAATGGATTCTACCTTTATTACTTAAAAGCATTCAACTAGAAATGATTATGAATGAATAGTAAAACATAACAAGATACATATGAAACAGAAAGAAAGACATAAGCAAAACTCACACCACATGAATCTCATGAAACAGAGATGCATCATTTCATTAATTCTCTGTCAAACTGTTACAACAATAGCAGCCTCACTCTGCTGCAAAAATCCAACCCCTACACTATGAAACTCATAAAATATATACATTTTCTCATCCTTTTACTAAGGGAATTGAGCTCAACCATTTTCTTAAAAATAGAATCAGTTACATTAAACTTGGGCCGAATTTCTGAAAATAGGTGTTGAATATGAACTCGTATCTCCCAAAACATAGCACTTCTTAAGAAAATGAAAGCGGTTTTTGTATATAAGGTCATGTTGTAGAAAAAACTCTCTCAAATTTGGAAAATTCGTTTCCAATTACTCGCAATCTGTTCCACAAAATCATCTCTAAAACAGGAAATCATTAAAAATTTAAATCTGTGAAAATGAGCTGTAAAGCTCTAGTCACATATCCAAATTCGTGACACCTTTGAATAAACGGAAAGCGGTTTTTGTTATATGGCTCGTTTTTAACAAAACTATCCTTGGGTTTTGTAAAATTACTTTCCATGTTCTGTAAAATGGCTCTGCACTAAAATGACTAAAACAGTAAAAAATATGAAACTTTTGCTTTGTTTTAATGTAGGCTCCAAATATCATTGTATATCTCCAACATAGTTGCACCTCAAAACATGCATAACCAAGAATCACTCATTCATTTTGATCATATCTTCTAATCCAGAAACCGGTTATGGGAGTGTGATATACCATTGGAAATATTTTTCCAAGATTCTTCTGATGTACACACGTGTGACATGTTTTGTACTGAACATCATGTGCAAAACATCTAACAAAACCAAACATAGTAAGAGCTCATGTTGATCTCTGGTAACAGGCTGCGAAGACTGGAACTAACATTGGCTCCAATGGGGATGGTAGCTCCTTGGAGGTGCCAAGAACATAAAAAATTTGGGAGAGCAGACCAGTGCCTTATCCTTTGGGCATGGAGTCAAACAACTGCAAGCCAAACTACCATACCAATCCAAAAACATATACATACTGCAACTTGTTCATAAGAAAATACCGGAAACTGAAATGTTGCCTTTGGCAGCTTATTTATTTACAAATCTCCCCTACTTTGCTGCAAAACCAATAGATCAAGTAACACTATAATTCCAGATCAACCAATCAAGTAACCGTGACAAGGATACTGCTTGAAAGTGCTTCAACCAGGACACAAATGTAAATGCTGGCAGCCATACATGCACATAACGAGTCTGGTTATGTAAAAGACAGTTTGATATATCATTCAAACTAAAAAAAATTTCCATGTATGTTGCAATAGGATAGCAAAATCCAGACTCTGTTTGCTGCCCCAACTCTGCAATACATACTTCCAGTTGCACACTGTCAATGCAAACATCCACAGGCAATTCTATTGTTTCTTGTTTTGAAGGAGGGAGAGTTTCCAAGAACTTTTTGGGATCTCGGAATTCATATGATTGGATCTGATCATTTAAATAATGAATCTCCTTCTCAAACTTTTCAACAACTAACTCAAAGAAACCAATTTTAGCTTCAGCAGGAAACTTTGGAGATCTCAAAAATTGAAGCACGACACTGAAAAATGCTTCATTAATTTCAAAATCCACTAACCAATCTCTAACTTCTTTTAAAACTTCACAAAGCACAGGGTCTGCCACATACCCTACCATTTCATGAATGGATCAGTGAGCACTGGAATCTCTGGATTGAGTTGGAGTCGCCAGGTGAATGTTTCAGCCTTCATATGTGTCTGACCGTTGTCCACCATCAACAATCAGATCTGAAACTTAATACATATACTGGGGCAATTCACAAGTTAAATGCTACGATTACAAGTTAAACCGGAGATCGACTGAAGCAGCGTTTATCTACTTCGCTTATGCATAACAAAAGCGTTTCGAAGGCTACCTGGCGTGACTTCAGACTCCGTCTATAACAAGTAAACATTTTAAGTTTCTCCCCAGTATGGTCGCCACTATGCTGAAACAAATCTGCATGCTCTAGATATAAATTTGATCGCTGCCATGTCCGATGAAGATGAGGAAAGTACGTCAGTTCAGGTATCTGATATTTTTGTTTCTTCTCCTTGGTATGCTGACATTTTATACGTGCTTCAGAATTTGTCTCCACCTCCCGGGATGCCTAAAAATAAGAGTAGAACATTGAAGTTGAGAGCTGCAAAATTTTGTATATTGAATTCTGCATTGTATTGGAAAGACCCTGGGGGAGTGTTGTTGAATTGTTTGGTAGAGGAGGAAGCTCAAAGAGTTTTGGAGGACTTTCACAAAGGTGACTGCGGAGGCCATTTGTTTTGGAAGACCACAACGAATAAGATTCTAAGGTCAGGGTATTATTGGCCTTCTTTGTTTTCTGATGTATATAAGGCTGTTAAGAATTGTCACGAGTGTCAAATTTTCGAAGGGAAGCAAAAATTACAGCCTTTGCCTCTCAAACTAATTGAAGTTAGTGCACCATTCCAGCAGTGGGGATTGGATTTTATTGGGGAAATCCACCCAGCATCTTCCGGACATCATAGATGGATATTGATAGCTACGGACCACTTCACAAAGTGGATCAAAGAAATTCCCACTCAACAGGCCACGGATGCGGTAATTATCTCTTTTCTTGAAAACGATATTCTGTCACGTTTTGGGTGTCCTAGTAAAATAATCACAGATAATGCAGCGGCCTTCAAGTCTAAGAGAATGGTTGAATTTTGTTATAAGTACAATATCATCTTGGGACATTGGATTGCCTACCATCCACAAGGGAATGGCTTGGCGGAATCTTCAAATAAGTCCTTGGTGAATATCATTAAGAAATTGTTGGAAATCAACAAAAAGGGCTGGCGCAAGAAATTAGTGAATGCACTGTGGGCTGATAGGGTAAGTCAGAAAAAGTCTATTGGCATGTCTCCTTTCGAGTTGGTGTACGGGATAGACACGGTTTTTCCTACTTCGCTTGCTGTCCCGGTGGTCAAATTGCTTCAGGAAGCTGGTAGTGAGGAGGATCCCATGCAGCGGAGGATTAATCAGATGATTCATTTACAGCAGACACGGGAGGAGGTATTTCAAAATACTTTCAAGTTGCAGAAGCGCATAAAGAAGATTTATGACAGGAAGGCAAAAGCGGATAAGTTTCAGCTGGATGAGGTGGTTTTGAAATGGGATGCTCGGAATGAAGATAAGGGAAAGCACGACAAATTTGAAAATTTATGGAAGGGTCCTTTTAAGATTGCAGCGTATTGTGGTCAAAACGCCTTTCTTCTCAAGGAAATGAATGGAGATGATTGTCCTGGAGGATCGATCAATGGTCGGTTGCTGAAGCGATACCACTTCTGAGTATTTTCTGCTGATTATATCATCATTGTATATATCATTTTATCTCTGTTTTATTGCAAGTGTGTACTGATCTCTCATCTTCAGTCTGGGGCCCGGAGCGAAGGCTATAATTCTGGAGATGGAGGTTGGTTCGTTTAAAGTTTGTCAAGTCAGTTTTATCAGTCTTTTCAGTTTTAGAGTCGAGTCAGTTTTGGTCAAGTTTTAGTCGCTTTTCAGTCAAGTTTGCAGTCAATAAGTGTATCAAAAGTTTTGTGTTATCTGTTGAAATAATGACTCCATTTCCCAATGGATAAGTTGTTGGTCTGCGAAACCAGAGATTCTGGGTTCGATCCCCAGTATGGTCACCACTATGTTAGCGCTCAAATCTACCTTAGGCTGAAATAAGGTAAGACTCAAGGCAACATCAAACCACGCTCAGCCTCGTAGCTAGCCCTACGAGGACAAGAGAGGGCTCTCTCCAGTCAATCTCGATAAAATGAGCAATAGGGTGCGAGATGAATTAAAATGGGAACTGATTTTAGGCTAGTAAATTGATAGGAAAAGGGGTTTTAATGAATATCTGAGTTTTCTCGGCGGTATGGGGCCAAAGGATAGCATGAAGCAGAGAGATTAAATGAAAGAAGCAGATTATCTCATGAGGCAAGATAGGCAAGAGCTTAAGCATTCAAATTGAAATTATATGGAATGGAAAGACTACTGAGAGGCCGAAAAGGGCATACATAATGAATCCTTTTCAGACAGAAGAAGGTACACATAAAATGAATGCTTTCCCAAGGCAGAGCAATAAAATGGATTCTACCTTTCTTACTTAAAAGCATTCAACTAGAAATGATTATGAATGAATAGTAAAACATAACAAGATACATATGAAACAGAAAGAAAGACATATGCAAAACTCACACCACATGAATCTCATGAATCAGAGCTGCATCATTTCATTAATTCTCTGTCAAACTGTTACAACAATAGCAGCCTCACTCTACTGCAAAAATCCAACCCCTACACTATGAAACTCATAAAATATATACATTTTCTCATCCTTGTACTAAGGGAATTGAGCTCAACCATTTTCTTAAAAATAGAATCAGTTACATTAAACTTGGGCCGCATTTCTGAAAATAGGTGTTTAATATGAACTCGTATCTCCCAAAACATAGCACTTTTTAAAACACGGAAAGAGGTTTTTGTAGATAAGGTCATTTTGGAGAAAAACCTCTCTCAAATTTGGAAAATGCGTTTCCAATTGCTCGAAATCTGTTCCGCAAAATCATCTCTAAAATAGGAAATCATTAAAAATTTAAATCTGTGAAAATGAGCTGTAAAGATCTAGTCACATATCCCAATTCGTGACACCTTTGAATAAACTGAAAGAGGTTTTTGTTATATGGCTCGTGGTTAACAAAAAAAACTTTGGGTTTTGCAAAATTACTTTCCATCTGCTGTAAAATGGCTCTGCACTAAAATGACTAAAACAATAAAAAATATAAAAATTTTTCTTTGTTTTAATGTAGGCTCCAAATATCATTGTATATCTCCCACATAGTTGCACCTCAAAACATGCATAACCAAGAATCACTCATTCATTTTGATCATATCTTCTAATCCAGAAACTGGTTATGGGAGTGTGATATACCGTTGGAAAGATTTTTCCGAGCTTCTTCTGATGGACACACTTGTGACATGTTTTGTGCTGAACATCATGTGCAAAACATCTAACAAAACCAGACATAGTAAGAGCTCATGTTGATCTCTGGTAACAGGCTGCGAAGACTGGAACTAACATTGGCTCCAATGGGGATGGTAGCTCCTTGGAGGTGCCAAGAACAGCAGAAATTTGGTAGAGTAGACCAGTGCCTTATCCTTTGGGCATGGAGTCAAACAACTGCAAACCAAACTACTCATACCAATCCAAAAACATATACATACTGCAACTTGTACATAAGCAAATACCGGAAACTGAAATGTTGCCTTTGGCAGCTTATTTATTTACAAATCTCCCCTACTTTGCTGCAAAACCAATAGATCAAGTAACACTGTAATGCCAGATCAACCAATCAAGTAACTGTGACAAGGATGCTGCTTGAAAGTGCTTCCACCAAGACACAGATGTAATTGCTGGCAGCCATACATGCACATAATGAGTCTGGTTATGTAAAAGACAGTTTGATCTATAATTCAGACTAAAAAAAATTTCCATATATGTTGCAATAGGATCGCAAAAGCCAGACTCTGTTTGCTGCCCCAACTCTGCAATACATACTTCCAGCTGCACACTGTCAATGCAAACATCCACAGGCAGTTCTATTGTTTCTTGTTTTGAAGGAGGGAGAGTTTCCAAGAACTTTTTGGGATCTCAGAATTCATATGATTGGATCTGATCGTTTAAATACTGAATCTCCTTCTCAAACTTTTCAACAAATAACTCAAAGAAATCATTTTTAGCTTCAGTAGGAAACTTTGGATATCTCAAAAATTGAAGCACGGCACTGAAAAATGCTTCATTAATTTCAAAATCCAGTAATCAATCTCTAACTTCTTTTAAAACTTCACAAAGCACAGGGTCTGCCACATACCCTACCATTGCATGAATGGATCAGTGAGCATTGGAATCTCTGGATTGAGTTGGAGTCGCCAGGTGAATGTTTCAGCCTTCATATGTGTCTGACCGTTGTCCACCATCAACAATCAGATCTGAAACTTAATACATATACTGGGGAAATTCACAAGTTAAATACTATGATTACAAGTTAAACCGGAGATCGACTGAAGCAGCGTTTATCTACTTCGCTTATGCATAACAAAAGCGTTTCGAAGGCTACCTGGCGTGACTTCAGACTCCGTCTATAACAAGTAAACGTTTTAAGTTTCTCCCCAGTATGGTCGCCATTATGCTGAAAGAAATCTGCATGCTCTAGATATAAATTTGATTGCTGCCATGTCCGATGAAGATGAGGAAAGTACGTCAGTTTAGGTATCTGATATTTTTGTTTCTTCTCCTTGGTATGCTGACATTTTATACGTGCTTCAGAATTTGTCTCCACCTCCCGGGATGCCTAGAAATAAGAGTAGAACATTGAAGTTGAGAGCTGCAAAATTTTTTATATTAAATTGTGCATTGTATTGGAAAGACCCTGGGGGAGTGTTGTTGAATTTTTTGGTAGAGGAGGAAGCTCAAAGAGTTTTGGAGGACTTTCACAAAGGTGACTGCGGAGGC
Organism: Pinus albicaulis; assembly: GCA_034641835.2. Taxonomy (NCBI): domain Eukaryota; kingdom Viridiplantae; phylum Streptophyta; class Pinopsida; order Pinales; family Pinaceae; genus Pinus; species Pinus albicaulis. The sequence continues at coordinate 1,188,866,378 of CM076575.1, read as the reverse complement.
CATTTGTTTTGGAAGACCACAGCGAATAAGATTCTAAGGGCAGGGTATTATTGGCCTTCTCTGTTTTCTGATGTATATAAGGCTGTTAAGAATTGTCACGAGTGTCAAATTTTCGAAGGGAAGCAAAAATTACAGCCTTTGCCTCTCAAACCAATTGAAGTTAGTTCACCATTCCAGCAGTGGGGATTGGATTTTATTGGGGAAATCCACCCAGCATCTTCCGGACAGCATAGATGGATATTGATAGCTATGGACTACTTCACAAAGTGGATCGAAGCAATTCCCACTCGACAGGCCACGGATGCGGTAATTATCTCTTTTCTTGAAAACGATATTCTGTCACGTTTTGGGTGTCCTAGTAAAATAATCACAGATAATGCAGTGGCCTTCAAGTCTAAGATAATGGTTGAATTTTGTTATAAGTACAATATCAGCTTGGGACATTCGACTACCTACCATCCACAAGGGAATGGCTTGGCAGAAATTGCTGGAAATCAACAAAAAGGGCTGGCACAAGAAATTAGTGAATGCACTGTGGGCTGATAGGGTAAGTCAGAAAAACTCTATTGGCATGTCTCCTTTCGAGTTGGTGTACGGGATAGACACGGTTTTTCCTACTTCGCTTGCTGTCCCGGTGGTCAAATTGCTTTAGGAAGCTGGTAGTGAGGAGGATCCCATGCAGCGGAGGATTAATCAGATGATTCATTTACAGCAGACACGGGAGGAGGTATTTCAAAATAATTTCAAGTTGCAGGAGCGCATAAAGAAGATTTATGAAAGGAAGGCAAAAGCGGATAAGTTTCAGCTGGATGAGGTGGTTTTGAAATGGGATGCTCGGAATGAAGATAAGGGAAAGCACGGAAAATTTGAAAATTTATGGAAGGGTCCTTTTAAGATTGCAGCGTATCGTGGTCAAAACACCTTTCTTCTCAAGGAAATGAATGGAGATGATTGTCCTGGAGGACCGATCAATGGTCGGTTGCTGAAGCGATACCACTTATGAGTATTTTCTGCTGATTTTATCATCATTGTATATATCATTTTATCTCTGTTTTATTTCAAGTGTGTACTGATCTCTCATATTCAGTCTGGGGCCCGGAGCGAAGGCTATAATTCTGGAGATGGAGGTTGGTTCGTTTGAAGTTTGTCAAGTCAGTTTTATCAGTCTTTTCAGTTTTAGAGTCGAGTCAGTTTTGGTCAAGTTTTAGTCGCTTTTCAGTCAAGTTTGCAGTCAATAAGTGTATCAAAAGTTTTGTGTTATCTGTTGAAATAATGACTCCATTGCCCAATGGATAAGTCGCTGGTCTGCGAAACCAGAGATTCTGGGTTCGATCCCCAGTATGGTCGCCACTATGTTAGCGCTCAAATCTACCTTAGGCTGAAATAAGGTAAGACTCAAAGCAACATCAAACCACGCTCAACCTCGTAGCTATCCCTACGAGGACAGGAGAGGGCTCTCTCCAGTCAATCTTGATAAAATGAGAAATAGGGTGTGAGATGAATTAAAATGGGAACTGATTTTAGGCTAGTAAATTGATAGGAAAAGGGGTTTTAATGAATATCAGAGTTTTCTGGGCGGTATGGGGCCAAAGGACAACATGAAGCAGAGAGATTAAATGAAAGACGCAGATTATCTCATGAGGCAAGATAGGCAAGAGCTTAAGCATTCAAATTGAAATTATATGGAGTGGAAAGACTACTGAGAGGCCGAAAAGGGCATACATAATGAATCCTTTTCAGACAGAAGAAGGTACACATAAAATGAACGCTTTCCCAAGGCAGAGCAATAAAATGGATTCTACCTTTCTTACTTAAAAGCATTCAACTAGAAATGATTATGAATGAATAGTAAAACATAACAAGATACATATGAAATAGAAAGAAAGACATATGCAAAACTCACACCACATGAATCTCATGAATCAGAGCTGCATCATTTCATTAATTCTCTGTCAAACTGTTACAACAATAGCAGCCTCACTCTGCTGCAAAAATCCAACCCCTACACTATGAAACTCATAAAATATATACATTTTCTCATCCTTGTACTAAGGGAATTGAGCTCAACCATTTAAAAAAAAATAGAATCAGTTACATTAAACTTGGGCCGAATTTATGAAAATAGGTGTTGAAGATGAACTCGTATCTCCCAAACCATAGCACTTGTTACAAAAATGAAAGAGGTTTTTGTGGATACCGTAATTTTGGAGAAAAAACTCTCTCAAATTTGGAAAATTCGTTTCCAGTTGCTCGCAATAGGTTCCACAAAATCATCTCTAAAACAGGAAATCATTAAAAATTTAAATCTGTGAAAATGAGCTGTAAAGATCTAGTCACATATCCCAATTCGTGACACCTTTGAATAAACTGAAAGAGGCTTTTGTTATATGGCTCATGGTTAACAAAAAACTCTTTGGGTTTTGCAAAATTACTTTCCATCTGCTGTAAAATGGCTCTGCACTAAAATGACTAAAACAGTAAAAAATATGAAATTTTTTCTTTGTTTTAATGTAGGCTCCAAATATCATTGTATATCTCCCACATAGTTGCACCTCAAAACATGCATAACCAAGAATCACTCATTCATTTTGATCATATCTTCTAATCCAGAAACCGGTTATGGGAGTGTGATATACCGTTGGAAAGATTTTTCCGAGCTTCTTCTGATGGACACACTTGTGACATGTTTTGTGCTGAACATCATGTGCAAAACATCTAAAAAAATCAGACATAGTAAGAGCTCATGTTGATCTCTGGTAATAGGCTGCGAAGACTGGAACTAACACTTGAGATGGCAAGTTATGATAGCTAGCGCAATATTTGAAATGCTCTATGATACATACCATGGCCCTTGAAATACACTATTACATATTAGCAGTTACAGAGTTTGGGACACTATTATATATCAACAGTGTAGATTTAGAATAAAAATAGAGACCCCGCTTCTCCATATCCATAACCACAATATTTTGATGCATCTTATAGCCATCCAGAGACCTGATTTGCACATGAACTTGTAGATTTAGTATATAAGAAATACTGCAAGATTTTGATTGAAAGTAATTATTTCAAACACAAAAACAGAGACCTGCTAATTGAAATACCTGCGTAAACACTAGTACATGCCAAAGTACTTGATTGCACGATGGGTGTTGGACCTTCATGACAGATACAGAGGCAAACAAACAAAGTCCCACTTTACATTTAAGATATAAAAAACAATTGCAAATTCTGGCCCTCAGCTAGAAATTATAGATATGTGGGAAAAGTAGTATTTACGAGAATATTGAAGAAAGCAGTACTGATCTAAACATGGTGATTATTTAAAAAAAAATTGTATAACAACCCATCCATACCAGCTGTCTTTACCCATTGTAGAAAAGTAATCGGATTGAGCATAATCTTGGATTGAGCATAAGCAGTAGAATCCAGACAGGTTTGAAGATTAAATAAATTATTTGTTCTGGGCAAGGACATGTATTTCACTTGAATTGAATGCCCATTACAGAATTATATGAGCCAGATAAGTATGCAATGACTTCATATAAGTAGACTGGCGAAAAGAGGTTCAGTTTTAATGTGTAGAGCAAGTGCCAAATTCTTTATTACACAGCAACACATTACATAATGAAATTTCTCATATGACCAAAGTGATTGAAGTCCTTCAAATCATGTTACATGCAGGGTTGCAGACTAGTCCTAGTCCCTGTACACTATAAACTTATTTTTCCAACAATCTCAGAGATTTTAAAGTAATAGTTGAACCCACACCAATATAACAACACCATCCTTTCTGTCAATTGATTTCATTCCTAAGCTGCATCCTACATCTTTAAAACCAGTGATGCAGCTCTTAGATCAATTATGCTTGGGAGGGTGGGTTTTGGGCCCATGGTAGTCAGCAGTCAAGGATGTCTGATTTATTCAAATCAACAACATTGATCATCTTTCCTACCAAGCTAGTCAACTCATGACTTTTGGAGGTTTCTTAGTGTGTATGCATTGAACTGGCACCTGAGGAAGGACAAAGTGTCTTAGACTTTGAATACAAAAACATAACCATTCAATACCCAATTGTACGAAAGTATGTTAAAAATGGACATGCCAACTTAGTATATATCTCCCTCATACGAAATTACACAGATCTCCCTACCTAGGTTATTATTGCAGAAATGATTATGTGATCCAAATAACATAAGTACTTGAACATCGATATTCTATGGAAAAATCTATTTCAATCTCCATGTAAATGGGACGGTTGTTTAAAGCAAAACATGGAGGAAATACTGACTGACTCATGCGATCTCCAGCTAAGAATACCCATAAAAATTTGAGAAAAGGGTATAGAGAAGGTAAAGTTCAATGCAGAAAGTAAATTAATATAAAGTGAGATGTAATCAACCAAGGGCCTCAAGTATCTTTTTGAAAGGATGAACTATGAAATTTCTTCTTTATTATTCTATCCTTGCTTGTTATTTTAGTGTCTGCTAGTGTCAATTCCAATCCCCTCAGCCTTGTTGGTATTGAGCAACAGTTTGCAAGCTCCATTCCCTACCATATGGAAGCCAAATTGGAGATATAATCAACCATAAAAATAAAAATGACTGTTCCTATTTTGAATTCCATGAACAAGTATTTTCTCATATCAACTTTATTTAATATTGATGCTTAATTCTAATGACCAGAATCTATCAACATTCAAGGGGAAAACTTTAGTGCAATAAGCATACAACCATAGAAATATAGGATCAAAATTACAAGGTTATCAATGAGCCTAGGATTTCAAAGGGAACTTGACACTTGGTCCCTTTCGTTGAAGTCTTACCGCAGCTGGACATTCAAGATAACACATGACTCAATCATGGAATTTTAACACAGGTCACTCCACTTTTGAGAAATGATGAGCCCAATAAGTGTAACCATCATTACCTTCACATTATTGCCAGGAATTAGAAGAAGGCATGTTTAAACTTTAATCATGCTGTTTGTGACAGAAGCTATCGAAAGACAAAGAGCTCAAATATGTTGATATGAAAAACAAATGGCGCAGAAGGCATGTTTGAACTTTGATCATGTTGTTTGTGACAGAAGCTATCGAAATACATAGAGCTCAAATATGTTGATATGAAAGATAAATGCAGAGCCATTTGTGGCATTTTAAAGCAGGTAATACCCAATTTGGGAAATGATGAGCCCAAATAAAAGTGAGCCATTTGATTATTGACTCATTTGACTGGCATCAGAGGATTTTCTGGTATGTGAAATATCATTTACATAATTCGAAACAAAATTTGAAGCCCAAGAAACTTCCAGTAGCATGGCCTTTTCCTTCGTTCGGCTCCAGTACAAGAAATTAATAATAAATGAAGTAACATCAAATTTAAATAAAGTAATGTTAAATTAAAAAGAGATGCATGTCACTCTCACCTGGCATGAAGGCCACATGTCGAAAGTTCCAATCTTTGAAAATATACCTGGGTCTCATCTTGTAAAGGAACCAAGGCAACAAGAATAACACAGGTAGGAGTTATAGAACCTAAGCCAACATTCTAATTAGCAGCATTCTAAAGCCTTATGAAGAGAGAAATAGATAGTTTCTCTGAGCAACGCAGAGAATGACATTAAACAATGATGCTGATATAAATCTTGAACTACCCGATGATTCTCATCCCTACTTGCTTAATCGTTAGAGCCAAGGTATGAGTCCCGCTCACCGCCACCAAGAAAGAAGCCACTGTAGAAGAAGAAGGAAGGACCATCACCGAGGGTCAAGAGGAGAACATAGGAATAGATAAGATAGAGCCTCCTCGCTGGTAAGTAAGAAGAGGAGGAAATTGTTATCTTGATACTGTGGTTTCCGAATTTCATTAAAATGAAGTTAAGAATTTAAAGCTCTTGGTGTTCCCAGTACGCATGAATACATTCGTCGTAGATGTGGGCGAGTTGAGGAAAAACCCTGCATCTGTATCCTCCTTAATCTGATAAAAAACATGGAATAAATGGCCGGTGCTGTAAGTTAATTTTTCATTATTGTTATGTATGCAGATGGCCATGGCAGGCCTCGCCCCTCAAAACAGTATCCCGCACATAGCATTTTTTTAATATTTAAATTGTTTTTATTTCAGAATGTCTCCGATTTCATTATATCATTGTCTTAATTTATATTTAGTCATGAAAAGTGCAGTAGAATTTTGGATGGGGCAAAAGAATGTCGAGATGCAAGCCACGACGAACAAAGTTTTGCAACAATACCGCCATAAGTGCTAGCAAATGAAAACAAAATTCACATAAAAAATTGAACAAGTTCACATGGTGTATCAAAAAGCCGTAAAAAGGACTCAAATGATGCATCAAGAAGTCGAAAGCCCCAAAGAGGAACTTCAAGAAAAATACGCTAAGAAATCCAGGTTAACAAGAAAATATAAAAAGAATTAAAGACAAGTGTTCAGCATCATTCATCATTGCAGGAAAGACAAGTGTCCAACATTGTTCATCATTGCAGGAAAGACAAGTTCAAATCCACTTGGTCGGTGCTTGTCCGCTTCATCTAGCCTACACAACATATCTGGCTGGAGGCAAGGACTATGCATAAGAGCCCTGCATAGCCTATGCAAATTCAATCCAGTTGAAGTATTGAAGTGGTTGACTTCATAAACCGGGCTACTAGCTCTGGAATGGGCTCCCCTGCAACTTGCTGAGAAATTCTTTGGAACTCAATCTGGTCAGAATACCTGTAGAAAGCATGCTGGAACTAGTGAGGTTCCTCTGATCGTTTAGAGGTTTCCCTGTTTGCTAGTTGTAAACATAGGCGTCATGCACAACTTTCAGTTGTAGCCCTCCATGACAATGTAGGTGGCAACCTGCATGAAAATGTGCACACACAAATTTGTGTTTGAACACGCATCATTCATTTTGCAAACCCTGACCATGCTTACCTAATTATTTTTTTTCTTTAGCTATTATGTCACAATGAAATTAGTCATACATAGATACTCTCCAAAGATAATCATGAATTCATTATTTATTTTATTTTTTTCATAATTTGGTAACAGATTTGAAAAACCAACGGTCTACCAACATTGTCTGAATAGTAAGAAGCTGACTGGATTGATGGTTGGATATGGAAACTGTGCAACTCTAAGCAGCGAACTGTAAGGGAAGGGGGGGTTTCCCATGTTACAGCTTAACAACAGCCATGAATGAGGGGCACAAGAAAACTTGGGGAGTTTACATGTTCAAAATATATCCATTTTTGTACATACTGTAATGTAATTTTCACTTCAAGGTTTGGATAGTTAGCAATAAGTAGATTTCCATAACGACCAACATTAAAATTTTAGCCTGTGACTAAGGCTCTCTACCATATGCAGTTTTTTTCGTTAATTTCTAACGTAAAATCAATTTCCTGATTTCTAGAAAGGACAAGTGCAAGTAAGTTGTTGATGGGCTGTTTGGTGTGTGAAAAAAAAGTGGGATACCCCACACTTTGGATTTTTTTATCATTATTAAAGTTCCTCCTTTTTTTTTACCATTATGGGAAGTTGCACTTTCTCTTATCATGAGTTGTGTTATGAATGGAATGAGATGTTACACTTTCTCTTATCATGAACTGACTCCATTGCCCAATGGTTTTGAATATTTCCTGGAACATTTCACCTTTTCCTTATCCCTCTTTGCTCATCCTTGTCTTACATTAAACCCTTCTTTCCTGATAACCAGCAACCAAACTCAATCAAAATAAACAAAAAAACCCCGAGCCTTATAACTAGCCTAACATCTTAACACTGAGCTTCAAAGTCATATACCTTTGAAATATCATAGAGAGATCCCTCTCTGGATCCAGGAGGGCTAGATCCAGAGGTCTGAAAGTGATTTGATGTTGTCTCATCTTTTGGTCTTGCCAATCTAGCCAAAACATGGGAACCCCAACATAATGGCGACTCTACTGGGGAATTTCTGAGTTTTCCTTGCCTTACTATATCATAAGCCTCAGAAAACCTAAAATCTCTGGTTAGGTTGGTAGTTAAACATTCCTATTCACAGTTCAACCTCCATACCATTTGTTGTGTTCTCCCATTCTCTTAGATAGAGTCTGGAAAGGGCCAGGTAGCCTCCAGATCTCACACTCTTTAGAGGTGAAATATCTGGTAAATTCCCTCAAAGTCAATCTCTAGTTAGAGTTTGTTGTGTTTGGAAGATATCCTTGAGAGGGGACATCTCATAAACACTGTGGTGGAAAATGTACCCTCCAAAAACATCCTAAACGTTTCCACCTGGCGACTCCATATTCCCTAAATGTTTTAAAGACTCCACTGGTGATCAGTAGGCCTGTTGATTATCTGGGTTCACATTATACTCCACTGGGAGACCAAAGCCATTACAACATAAAAAAAAATAGAAGCACCAAGTAGGGTTAGGATGCTCGATTGGAAAACAACATTCTGGCTTTCAGAACCATTCACACAAGAGCTTACCCTAACCAAAACCCACCTGAAATAGTTGACAACCCTGAGAGTATCCTCAAGGGATATCCTACACCTAAAAGACCAACTATTTCCAGCCACATCCATAGAGCTAACTCTACACCAGAAAACTCTACAGCTCTATCAGACCCACTTTTTGACCTAGGCACTCAGAATAGTTTGCCAAGAACTAGGTCATTCAGTGTTCTAGATCAGCCAGATCTTGATTTTCCTATTTCACCACCTCAAAGTGGTAAAAACATTAGGGACAAAGAAACCCATCCATCCACACCTCGTGATATTCACTTCATTCAAAAATTGGGGCTCTGCCACCCTAAATCCACTTAACAAAATTATGCTGGTCCTAGTGTCCCTGTCATCCATATACCAGCTGCCCAAGTCAACCCTTTACCTCATCAAAACATCATAATGGCAGCCTGGTATGCACCTCTGGTTTTACCTCAGCCTCTAGTACCCTTACCCAATGATTATCAATCAAAGATCCCACACTTCACTACAAAAGAGTCTACCACAGCCCAACACCATGTAGATAGGATGGAAGATTCTTTTGACTACATGGAGATAGATGATGATACAGTCAAAATGAGAATATTTTCTCAGAGCTTATGGGGTGATGTGAAGAAATGGTTTAAGGGCCTACCTCTAGGTAGCATAAATGACCTCCCAGCTCTATATCAGACCTTCATAAACAAATGGGAAGTTAAGGCCAACCCTCGCCAACTCCTAGCAGAATATATGAGCCTTAAAAGAAACGTAGGAGAGAGTGTCCACGATTACACAACGAGATTTAACAGCATTTACAATGCTCTTCCTCCACACATGAAACCTCCCCAATTTATGGCTCTAGCGAAATACTCTAAAGGATTTGATGCCGACATGGCCTATTAGCTTAGGGATAAAGAATACAACACATTGGAGGACATGCAGAAAGGAGCAGTGAATATAGAGGCAAATCTGATTGAGAAAAGAGTGAGATTAAGAGCTGTGAAAAGGGTAACATATAGAGACGACAATGTAGCTTCCCATCCGATCCAAATCATGACCATATATCTAAAAAAGTGGAGAAGCTATACCAAATGATGGAGAAAATGGTTGTCACAGTTAGTAACCAAAATAGAAATCAAAACCAGAACCAAAACTTTAGAAGAAACAATGCCACTCCCAACAGACAAAGAGAATCAGATCAGCAGGTTATACCCCCATTTCAAGAGAACTTTCTTGATGAAGATGAGGGAATCATAGAAGAGTCTGAAGGGACCACAATAAACATGTTTGAAACGGAGGATTCAATCCACAACTGTTACACGGAAGAAGATCAGCCCTCACCCTCTGGTTGGGATGAGGAATGGTTAGAAACTGAGGATTATAGGTTAGGATTTGAGAATGCCATGATGCAGGTCAGTGAACAATATGAACTTAGAAGTAAAAAGAGCCAAGAAACTGCCAAACCAAAAGCTTCTGAGGTCACCATCAAGAAAATACCTGAGAAAAATTCTAAAGTGACTGCTGAAAGTAACGAATCAACAGCTGAGAGTTCTGGAAAGAATAAGGAAAAAGACAACCAAAACACTGATACACAAGGTAAACCAACTAGCAGCACTAGCACTGCAGTTAGTGCTCCTGATAAAAAACTGTCAAAATTGCCATACATAAAGAAAATCAGCCCAGTGATTCTACCACCAAGGTGGTGATTAACAAAACAGAGTCGAGCATTCCAAAGAGTCAGTCTACTTTCAATTTGGAAAGTGAGATTGCAAAAATTAAAATCTCTGTCCCCCTCTCTGAGCTGGCCACTCAGGATGTATATAAAGGTCAGATTTTGAAATATTTGAACCTAGGTGAAAATAGTGATACTGTAAATCTGAGTGATGATCAACCAGCCCTTCTGTTTGGCCCAAAGATTGAAGGGTAGTTTCAAGAGGGGGTAGTTCCACCTTTTTATATCAGTCTCAATATTCATGATAAGATTCTTCATAATGCAATGCATGATTCTGGAGCATCACACAACCTAATGCCTAAGGTAGTCATGGAAAGGCTAGGCCTAGAGATAACTCGTCCTTACAAAGATTTATATTCATTCGACTCTAGCAGGGTAAAATGCCTTGGCCTAATTAAGGACCTGTGTGTGAGTCTTACTCATATTCCTGCTAAATTTATGGTCATGGATGTTGTGGTGGCAGATGTACCACCCAAGTATGGAATTTTATTATCAAGATCATGTGGAGCCAAGATGCAAGGAACGATGCAGATGGATGGGGCTTATGCCACAATCCTGATCTTTGGCCAACTTAGAAGACTGTATAGGGAAGCACAAATGAAATTTCTGGTTAGTAGCCCTAAAAAACCTGAGAATTCTCCTTTATGCTCTGTGCACACAGATATGGACTCTTTCATCTTCTGCAATGATGAATCCTTGGGAGAACCAGCACCAGAAATCATAGATACAAAGAGGGGAGTTGAAACCATGGATTTTAACATAATGGCTACCCTAGACTCAGAGGATGAAGACGTAGAAAACTTTGAGCAGTGCACTAAAACAACAACACAAAATGAACCAGAAACAGAATGCAATTAGCCAACTAGTCACCTCTCTGACTTCCACACCCATAACGAAAAACTAAACAGCCCACAGCTTGGTGCAGACCCTATAATGCAAAATAATGGTGAACCCAGCTGTAAGGAAAGAAATGATAAAAAAAAAAAGAGTGAACCCCTGTGGGAAATGAGTTTCGATGGGTCTTGCACAAGAAGAATTGCCAGAGCTGGGGTATGGCTACGTAACACAGAGAGAAACTACGCAGAGAGCCATGCCTGCAATCTGCACTTCAAGTGTACGAACAATATTGCAGAATATGAGGCTCTGATCCTAGGCCTAACTCTGTTGAAAAAATTAGGAGCCCATAGGATAACTGTACGTGGGGACTCTGAGCTAATTATCAAACAGGTGAATGGTGAATACACAACGAAACATCCTAGGCTGAGAGCATATAGGAATGACACTATGGATTTATTGAAAAAATTTGTTGAATAAGAATTAGTGTTCGTTCCTAGGAGTCAAAATATCATTGCAAACAGATTAGCTTGCCTAGCTAGTTCATACCCTAAGACTCCAAGTGACCAACAAATCATCATTCAGACCAAATTCAGATGTACAGTGCCGGAAAATGAAAAATATTGGCAAGTTTTTGAAGGAGATAAACAGATTGAAGATTTCCTGGCAGGCAAGAATGAGTTTGAATTCCCCGATTCAGACTCTAAATATGACAGTAGCTGTCCAAGTGAAGAATCCTCAGATGAGGAAGAGGCACCCTGTAACATAGAAATAAACTCTTTAAATGAAAAGACTGGAAATCCAGACGGAAAATGTGAAAACACAAATAGTGAAGAAGTATAGGTGCTACAGACCAAAGATAGGAACCTACCTCGAGGTCTGGCCCCTCTAGAAGACTTTTTTGACTTTGATGATGTAGCAAAAAAGCCCACTATTGAGCATGCAGACTCTGATGTAAAGAAATGCAAGATAGGCATTGAAGGCAAACCCAAAATGATCAGACTGGTTAAGTCCCTGCCCGCAAACTTAAAAAATAAATACATTGAACTATTCAAGGAATTCATTGATGTGTTTTCTTGGAGTTATGAGGACTTAAGGGCCTATGACACAAACATCATACAACATAAAATACCCTTGAAAGAAAATCAGAAGCCCTTTAGACAAAAAATTCGCAGAATAAAACCAAAACAATTGCCTGCAGTAGAAAAAGAGATTAAGAAGATGTATGAGGCAGGTATAATTGTACCAGTGAGATTCTCTGATTGGGTATCAAACCTAGTGGCTATGAGAAAGAAAACAGGGGAGATCAGATTGTGCATAGATTTTAGGAATCTTAATAGAGCCTCGCTCAAAGACAATTACCCTTTGCCTAAAATGGAACACATCCTTCAGAAAGTAGTAGGCTCCAAGAGAATCTCCCTGCTAGATGGGTTTTTAGGTTACAACCAGGTCTTAGTAATCCCAGAAGACCAAATCAAGACAAACTTTGCCACTCCATGGGGCACCTTTATGTATGTAAAAATGCCCTTGGACTGATGAACACTGGTGCAACCTTCCAAAGAGCAATGGATATAACTTTTTCAGATGAGATATGACACTTCATTTTTATTTACTTAGATGACATAACAGTCTTTTCTAAGACTAAAGAAGAACACCTAAAACATCTGAGAAAAGTGTTTGAAAAATGTAGAAGGTTTGGTCTATCGTTGAATCCCAAAAAGGCTGTATTTGGGCTGCAAGAAGGGAAGCTTCTTGACCACATTATATCAGAAAATGGAATTAGGATAGACCCACAAAGAGTTGAGGGAATACTATAGATCACACACCTAAGAGACATCAAAGAATTAAAATCCTTCGTTGGAAAGATTAACTTCCCTAGGAGGTTTATTCCCAACCTAGCTGAACACCTTAGGAATATGACTAACATGATGAAGAAAGGTGTGGGAGTTAAATGGACTGTTGGAGCTAAACAATATTTCGAATCAGTAAAACTTGCACTCACCCAAGCTCCTGTTCTGATCAACCCAGATTTCTCTAAAGATTTATTGATCTTTTCATTTGCCTCTGAGCATACAGTAGCTGCAGTCTTACTGCAGAAAAATCCAGAGGGAATGGAACAACCAATTGCCTTTTTCAACAAAGCACTAAGGGATGCACCCTTGAAATACAACATAATGGAAAAACAGGCCTATGCTTTGGTCAAGGCCTTAAAGGACTTTAAGGTGTACATATTTCATTCCCACACCATAGCTTATGTACCTAACATAATAGTCAAAGATATTCTATCCCAAGACCCAGATGGGAAGAGGGGAAAATGGATTGCTGTGATTTTAGAATATGATCTTGAGATAAAACCCACAAAACTGATCAAGGGTCAGGGCTTAGCTAAGTTAATGGCTGAATCAAATCTGCAAGCCCTTGAAATTAACATGGTAAATGCCTTGGATGAGCAGCAAGGACTGCCTGATCCCACTGTTGAGGAGATGTTTCAAAACTCCCCTTGGTACTCTGGTGTCCTTTATGTGCTCACCAACCTCAATGCTCCACCTGAACTGTCAAAGACCAAGGAAAAATTTCTGAAACTAAAGGCTAGAAGCTATTGTATATTGAATAAGTGCTTATACTGGAAGAATCCCAATGGCCTATTGCTTAAATGTTTGCCTGCGTCTGAAGCCGAAAATATTAAACAAGAATTCCATGCAGGAGAGTGTGGAGGACACCTGATCTGGAAAGCCACTGCAAAAAAAATACTCATAGCTGGCTACTATTGGCCTACACTTTTCAATGATATCCATAAGATGATAATTTCTTGCCACAAATGCCAGATTGTTGAAGGCAAAAGAAAAATCCTTCCCCTCCCTTTACAAACCATCACTGTTGAAGGTCCCTTTCTGCAATGGGGCCTAGATTTCATAGGGGAAATTCACCCTGCTTCTTCTGCACAACAAAAATGGATCCTAACGGCCACAGACTATTTCACTAAGTGGATAGAGGCCATACCTACTAGGAATTCCACAGATTCAGTCATCATTAGTTTCCTAGAAGGTCATATCCTCTCTCGGTTTGGCTGCCCAAGGAAAATAATCACGAATAATGCTACTGCTTTCGGATCCAAGAAAATGGTTGATTTTTGTCACAGGTATCAAATAGCACTCGGTAATTCAACTACCTATTACCCTCAAGGTAATGGATTGGCTGAATCATCAAACAAGAGCCTGGTGATCATCATCAAGAAGCTGTTGGAAGAGAACAAAAAGTCATGGCATAACAAGTTAGTACATGCTTTGTGGGCTGACAGGCTTACAAAAAAGAAATCTATTGGTATGTCACCATAGCAGCTTGTCTATGGGACAGAAGCAGTGTTTCCTACCAGTCTTGGGGTACCAGTGATCAAGCTGGTCCAAGAGATTCAAACAGAAGAAGACAACATGGTGAGAAGAATAAACCAAACAATTCATCTCTAGCAAATGAGGGAAGAGGTCTACAACAGAGCAGTGAAAGTTCAGGAGAATATAAAGAAATTGTTTGACAAAAGAACCAAAGCTGCTGATTTCAAAATTGGGGATAAAGTTATGAAGTGGGACTCAAGGAGGGAGGATAAAGGAAAGCACAGCAAGTTTGACAGTCTGTGGCAAGATCCATACATCATCCAGGCCACTGTGGGTCCAAATTCCTTCTTCCTACAGGAATTAGATGGTATAGAGATGTTTGGGGGTCCTGTCAATGGCAGGATGCTCAAACAATACTTCTACTGATTTACAATTTCCAGTTTCCATTACCATTGTACATACCATTACAGTGTTTTATTTTCAAGAAAAAGGAAAAAATGTTTCAAAAAACTGAGGAAAAAGAGAGGTTCAGATATGCTTAAAACATGAACCTCTGATGTGCAAAATATTGGCTCTAATAAGCTCAAAACCTGAGCCAAAGAAAGTAAAACATCTGGTCCTAACATGCCCAAAATCTGGACCAGCAAAGAAGAAAGAAGAATCAGCTCTAACATTCCCAAAATCAGAGCTGAAATGAAGAAAAGAAGTGACTCTAACATGCTCAAAACTTGAGTCAAAATAAAGAAGGATGCTTCAAGATTTCAGATTTCAAGCCTTCAAAGTTTTGTTTTAGTTTTCTGCAAATTTTGTCCATGTGTAACTATCTTTATGCCTTGGACCCACAGCAAGTCAAATAGTCTAATCCTGGCTTGACTATTTTTAAATTTCTGTTGTAGAATGTAGAGAAGAAATATGCTAGACAATTTAATCCCAACAGATATTAGATTAGGTAGAGAAACATGTGAGACCAACAGTTTAATCTGGTCTCATGGAGTAATAAGGGTAGAAATAGAATAGGTTTATTTTATGTCATAAAAATAAATGATGTAAAGGGTCTGCTAGTTCAAATGCACCCTAGAAGAAAAAATTCTAGGATTGTAGGATGGGTAGGTAGATTGTTGGGAATGTTTGCTAATTTACCATATTTGTGGCAGCTGAAAATCAAAGAAGAAAGGTGGCTTAATCAGTAGGCCTTTGGCCTACACCAATGATCATTTTCTGAATTCTTGACTCCTTCAAGAAGAAGCCATCCCCATGTGGAGCCACTATTAGCCCCCCTATAAATTTTTTACAAAGCAAAGTAGGGGCTAAATTGTTTTTTTTGAGCCTTCAAGGAATGCATCTCTCCTGAAGACACATCATCCTTGAAGTCTCCTGTGCCTTTGCCTTTGATAATTTTCCCTCTGCTGACTCCCTTTATAAGGTCTCATTGATTACGTAAATTCTGCTCCAAAAGGCCTACATTAACCCTTATATACCTGCAAAATTTCCCTTTTCAATCCTTTTTCCCTCTGTTAAAGTCCCTCTTTTCATCCCAAAAATCCCCTCTAAAACATCCCTGCATCCTTTGGTTAGCCAAATTTCCCCTTCTTCCCTCTATCGTTTCCCATTTTCGGCCTCAAATTTCACTAAAAAGAGCCCAAAAACCCATACTCTACACATTGGGTCTTAGCCCCCTTCAGGCCAACCCCCTTACTGATTCCTTCTACGTGACCCAGTGCCATGACCAGGTGCCCGGGTGGAAGGCGCTTATCGCATATGATATCGGGGGCAACATCGACTGTTGATCTTCGCAGATCGGACGGTCCCCGTTAACTCCACAAGCGTCTGTCATTCTTCACGTTCACCTCTCCAACCACATCCGTCGTTCGTTTAAACCACAGATCAACAGACAGATCTTCTTTCTCGCCTGGTGGTCCCTGCGCTCGCAGACACTATTTAGAAACAGTTTGGTTTTCATTGCACCGCCTTTGGGCAGAGGGCAGTTTTCTCCGATAGGCCAATGATTCCACTTAGCATTCGACACGTGGCTCCGACACTATTTCAAAACCACTACCCCATCGTGCATTAACGTTCGTCCACGGATGCGTAGCGATATGCACGTGCACCATCCGATCTGGGGCAGTTGATCCAATGGTCGTTGTTCCACAGAGTTGCGCGGGGTTTAATCCAAGGTCACCGTACTCCTGGCCCACCGTTCATCGCCCTTCGCTGCATTTTCAACCGTCGATCTCCTTTGAGATCTGACGGTCCAGATTTTTTTCCTGGCTGTTGAATTTTCCGCCATTGCCCGGTCTCGCCATGTCACCCCCACGTGTATCCACCGTACATCTGCCTATCCCATTGCATATATTTGTTAAAAAGTTGAGTTTGTTAAGGTTTTTTCATTTAAATTTCCTCTGCGCTCCACCAACCTTCACCAAGGCTTCCCTCCATCATTCCTCTGGATTGTTCTGCCATTTCACCAGCTACATGATCATTTTCATCATCCGCACTGCATCCACCACCCCCATTGTTTTCTTAACCTGGTTTCGTGATTTGCAGTGTTTCAAAGAGGCGGAAAACTGCCATGGTTCATATGTACTACTTTAAGGGCGTGTTGCACAGACAAAATTGAATCTTGAAGCTGGTACTACAGGGA
This sequence comes from Pinus albicaulis, assembly GCA_034641835.2. NCBI lineage: Eukaryota > Viridiplantae > Streptophyta > Pinopsida > Pinales > Pinaceae > Pinus > Pinus albicaulis. The sequence goes on along the minus strand of CM076575.1, from coordinate 1,188,849,374 downwards.
AATGCCTGGAAAGGTAGCGACGACATAAATACTATCCAAGGACAGTTCAATCTGCGCGAAGAAAAAACCTATTCGGCGCCATTAAAACCTATATTTTGCAGATCGAGACATTTATGAAGTGGTGGAGAAATACCAGCTAATGATCAAGGATTTCAACGTTCAATATTGAAGATTTTGAGCCTGAATACAGTGGTTTATAGGCAAAGCACCAGGTTGGCGACATCATGGATCACACGGAGTGTACATCATATAGAAATTCATGTATATCAGGGTTTGTACACCAGTAGAATGTTCTCCCCATAAAGGACATAATGCCCATACAGCTTTTATCCCATATCGTGTTCCTAAAGGATTTCCCACCCTGACAGCAGTCCTACGCTATCAGAAGCATTAGTTGTACAACATGGCAGACTTAAATCATTGATTTATTTTTTCTCAATTCACCAAAAGTACTATAGATGTTCTGCAGCCAAAGTACATCAGAGACATACTGAGAGTAAATGGAAACCTGGAGAAGACCACTCTTTCACCCAAAAGAGTGACAGAAATTAATACACAGAAATTATGCAGAGTGGGCTTTGGCTTGCTTCTTCTTCTGAGTTTTTAATACTGCATTTAGTTTTTCACCTACCTTCTCTCCTCCACTGGAGCTATAAATTCATGAAGAAACTCATTGTAAAGGTTTTTGATCGGTTATCAGAGAATTGCAAGTAGTTTCTTTTGAGACATAGTCTTTGTGTAAAGGTGTAAGATAGGCTGAGGAATATGATTTCAGACTGAGTATTCAGCTATTGGCAATGTTTTACTTGACTCATATTGCTGTTTAATATGACAAGCACATTTCTTTGGATCCTGATCTAAAGCAGCGGTGATGTTTTCCTATCTCTGTGTTTAATTCATTTCATTTCGTTTCCACTGGCTTGCATCAGAATATTGGCATAGGATTTAACCTTGTTAGGTACCCTATGTTTCTGCTCTCCTTGCCATTAATGTTTTTCTTCTGAATGTGTTATCTAAGAATTGATTTCAGATAATTTAACCAGTGTAGTGGATGTTATTTCCTGCTCTCTGATGTATGAATTAAATGTATCTGTTCTTAGATGTTTCTTGTTAAGGATTTAGCTGGAAGATTTGGGAACACTGGGGATTAGAGTTAGCCCTGTCCACTAGGATCCTTGTGCGACTAGCTGGTCTTTAACTTTGTGTTCTAAACCTTTACTGTTCCTCCTCTCTTATCATTCCATATCACACAATCATCTTTATTATCCAATGTTTTAGATGACTAGCCCAATTGAAAGCTTGCACATTGGATAGTAAGAAAATCCTTTCCTGACTCCATTGCCCAATGGTTTTGAATATTTCCTGGAACATTTCACCTTTTCCTTATCCCTCTTTGCTCATCCTTGTCTTACATTAAACCCTTCTTTCCTACTAACCAGCAACCAAACTCAATCAAAACAAACAAACAAACTCCGAGCCTTATAACTAGCCTAACATCTTAACACTGAGCTTCAAAGTCATATACCTTTGACATATCATAGAGAGATCCATCTCTGGACCCAGGAGGGCTAGATCCTGAGGTCTGAAAGTGGTTTGATGTTGTCTCATATTTTTTTCTTTCCAATCTGGCCAAAACATGGGAACCCCAACAGTATACATTAGAAACTATGTTAGTTTTCCAGTGCATTGCTGCAGCAGGGTTTCTGCCCTAGTTTGGTGCTCATTTCCTTGAGGAAGGGCCATCCCTTCTTCCAGAAAGTTTGTATTTCAGTCTTCTTCTGTAATTTTTTACATTTCAGCTCATGTAATCATAGTTTTAGTGATTCTTCATTTTCCAGATACATATTCTACAGATCTGATACTTGTATTTTGTTCTTTCATGAAATCCCCTTGCTGGGTGATCTTTTGATGTATAAAAGGAGCCGAATCTCCATTTTTCTTCATGCTCAGTGATAGTAAAATTTAGATCATATATTTTAGACATATTTTATCTATTGTCTTCATAAATTACGCTCTGCATGCTTCAACCATTTTCTGCATACTCAAAGTGATGGGAAATTAACATTTTTAAGCATATCCGAGGATGGACTAACTGTTTAACATAGCTAGAATGCTTTTTTTGAGCTGAAATTTGGAGTGTATGTCCCTCATGACCTAATATGAAATAACCTCCCCTAATTTCCCTTAATTGTACGCAGATTTCTGAATACATCTATTTTAGGGTCGAAATCACTGCTTTTCCTCACTTTTTGGATCCTAAATTCAGATATAAGTTTCTGCAGTACTTGGAATCAGTTTCTAAGTGTCTATCAACACATTTTATGCACTTATAGCTCTTTTTACTTCTAGGATAGTGTTTTACTTTGCTGCAACCCCTCATTGGGCCTTCTCTTGAAGATAACTTGGTGTGGGAGATCTGTTTAACCCACCTAGTCTTATTTGTTTCTACTGAAATATTAGATTTAGTTTTTTTATTGAATGATATAAAGGATAAAAGAGTAATTTTCCTGATCCATTGCATATTTTCCTGAAAATGCACTTTTCAGTGCATGATTTATGAGCAATCTTGAAAATGCACATTCAGCTTAAATTTACATGAAGGCGGAAAGAGCCATGCAAATCAACCCCATTAACTATATCAAAATTCTATGGCCAAATATTACATTGGGCGGCCTCTGGCTCTTGGCCCTTCAAACCTCTCCTCACTTACTCAACTCTTCACTATCTCAGTTCTTCAACTATATTTTTTTCCTCACAAAAACACTCACATTTATACAAAAATAATGAATTTAATTCATTCCAAAAATATCTCCACCTAATCCTCAACTAAATCTAGTTTAAATTCATTTTAGGTGTGGACTCAACAAAGTCCCGTACATAGAATTCCTACTCCCTAAATTTGCTACCTAATTCTATTTTCTCTCATATCCTTTTAATTATTAAAAGAATATATACAAAATCCTCACTTTTATAATTTATCTCCTATTTTATTTAAAAATAAAAAATTAACTAATAAAATAATTAAAATGTCACACCCCCCTTTATTACATAATTAAAAAATGAAAATTGGCCTTGATGCTTCTGCATCAGACTCCCATGGTTGAAATTAATCATGATCGTCTGATCATGTGTTTGGATCTTTGTCTGCCTGGATCCCATATTTTGTGCTACAACTTCCCACTTGTCGCTGCTTCTGTTTGTTGTTCTTCTCCAAGTCTCCACACTTTATGCTGCATTGCCCCGCTGGCTATGCTTTCACAATCTTTTGTTGTCTTTCTCTTGCTGCTTCTTCTTTGTTTTACTGCTGCTGGCCTCTTCCGAGATACTTTCATCATCATCCGCCTCATCAGTTCAATTTCTCTGTCTAATATATTTTCTCTAGCATCTGCAATAAAACCTATACTCACAAAACAATTGTTAGAATAAAAAACATAAGGCTTCAATGTACCTTCCACTGCTGGCAACATTTCAGTATGCTGCTCTGAAATTCCCTTGTCCATCAGCACATCAGTATGTTGATTTAAATCCTCTGTGAGACTATCAGTTAGTCCCCCCTCCACATCATCTGTTTGAAAAATGTTTCCCTATTCTGTGTCTTTCAGTAACTCTTCCTAAACATAGATCCTTTGCTTTTCCAACTCTCTCCCCTGAAGAGCTAACTTCTGATATAACTGAACAATATCAACTGGACTAGAACTTGGAAATTTTACACAATTTTCCATACCTTCATTTGCTGTTGACCAATCATCACATTCCTTCTCTGAAAGAAATTCTCTACCAGACTTTACCTCAAGAATTTCATTCTCCTTTGTGACAGTTCCATCACACTGTTCACCGTCTTTCGCACATCCTGCAAACATACATAAACTGTGAGAAAAATTGCAACGCTTCATAGCCTCACCTACTTCTCTTATGAACACATCTTCAGATGCTTCTGAACTATCCCAATAGGTCATGAGATCTTATCCACTGAACTCTTCACCCAGAATTTCGCCATGTTCCGGGCCACAAATGGAAACATCCATTTTTAACTCAGCCTCTTTGAGTTCTTCACAACTCAACATTTGCCCGAGCTTCCTCAGCTCCTCCATCAACTGTATGTTTACCTGTTTTTCCCTCTTTGCGTGTAGCTTCTGCCACTTCACCTTCTTTCTCATGGTCCAACCATGTGTCTGGTATTTCACATTTTCCTGCAACAACTCCATTAACAATTCAAGGTGAATTGTTATCTCAACCTTCTCCCGCTCATACTCTTCATCAGATCTCCAAAAATGACTATCAACAGTCATATTCCCCTCCTTTGTGAACTACATCTGTTCACGTGTAAAATTCATTTAATCCGCTTCTCAGCAATCCCTCACACTTTCCATTTAACAACTCAAAGTGGGCTTTAGGATTTCATTGTTTAGATATATCATAAAACAAATGAAACTTGTTGAGTCTAGTGAATACCATAAACTCAAAACTGAATGCTATATGCTACGATTGTACTTCATGAGTTACCATAGTTCACAAATTACCACAGTGTACCCACCATTATACTACTTGATAGCAATCCAAGCTTGGTGCTGCTAAACCCACGTTCTCATTCACACGCATATTAAAATAACACTTGATAACAGAGTACCCTGCTAATACCCACATTTTCCTTCCCACGCATATTAAAATGCATCAATCATTTTTTAAACATAATTTCCAGATTTGATCTACCTCAAATTGTGGAAGATCACCCTTTTTAAAATACATAGAAAAATGTATTTTCATTTCTAGACCAAATCATTCACAAGCTAGGCAATTTATTTTAACGCGGAAGCTTTTTGTCTTCATACCATTCTTGAATTTTGCTTGAAGTTTAAACCCCCTTATATACTTTTTTTTGAAGTAGAAATAATGTTCCACTTAATCACGCTGTTGACTTTGGTTAAAGAACCAAGTCATAATCTTTGGCCCTGGCATACAATTCACCTTTTAAAACTACATGGAAAAATACCCCCCTTACCCATTGGTATTTATCAGGTTCTAATTTACATTGGTTAAACCACACATCGTTTCGGGACCAACACATATACCAGCTCACATTTAATCCATATTTCTATATGCTCACAATCCCAATGTCAATGCACCTTATGACATATTCCGATCCAAAGTTTTAATTAACTTTCGCTTGACCCTTTCTGTTTAACCATGCCATAATAATTTATTTCCTTTACGGAATTTCAAATCCAACCAACGGAATTATGAATCATATCCACGATATTTCAAACCTTTAACCTTAAGTTATAAATTTGACAGAAGCTTTAACTTACCAATTCTGCTGGTGAATGAACTGCACACATCATGTTATTTCAATGCGCCTATTCATCACCCATCTTTCATCAAATTGGACGATGGACACATCATTTTGCTCCAGTTCATCGATCCCACAGTGGTTGCATAACAAAGTTACACGGTATTCTTGAAGCTGCACAAAACCACCGTTTTATTAAAACTGCCTTTACTATTCATGTGTTTAACTCATGTTTTTGCCTTCTACACTCGCATTCCGCTTGTGTTTTCACGATCTGTTGGTTTCTTTCAACTGCGCCTTTGCTTATGTTGTTCATTACTCACAATTCTTCATTTCGGCATCTCCAATTTCACTGACCCAGTTTTCTAACATTACCAGGTTCCATACTAATCACAATTCAATTGTTTCCACTCCAATTTACGCCAGAACACGCTCTTCAAATCAGACTTGTCGGAATCCTTGACTCACAATTCTGCCTTCATCATTTGCACAGACTCTATGTGCCATTCTACCCTTCAACAGGTTGTTGAAAATGGCAACAAGAAACAGTGAAGGAGGCCTCCTGAAACATCTTTCCTGATCCTAGTTGGAAAGTGATCACCTAAACTAGGTGGGGACCACACATGTGATTTTTTTGTCGAAAAGTCTATTTTTAGACATATGGATCATGTACCGGGAGCTGCAGTATGCTATTCTTGGAGGATTGGTCATGTTGGTAAAAATAGATGGACCTCTATTTTTAGACATTCAGGTGGTTTCTATTTTTAGACTGCCAAGCTAAAAATAGCACAGTCAAATATTATTTACCCTTAATAATATTTGGACTATAAACTTCAGTTTATCCTCTTGGAGCACTTCAGTTTGACCCCCGGAGGTGGGGCATGCAGCTGACATAAGGAAATTCGAATTTCCTATGGGTTAGTTGAGCTATTTCATGGTTGACTTCAGTTAGACTCATGTGACAAAGTTTTGGTGGAGTTGATTGAGGAGTTAATGGAGATTGTGTTCCGGTTAACTAGTTGAACTAGTTGTGATCAGTTTAACTACAGATTACACTGGAGATGAGTTGGGTGAATTAAATATTATTTAATTCACTGATTATTAACTCATTATTAAACTAAAGAACACATCAGTTAACTCAGTGCATGGACAGTTCAGTGAAAGACCAGTGGAAGAGGTAGATGAAAGGGTGAGACTGACAGCAGTTGTACATTAGTTGTGCATGAGATTTGCACAATTAGTGGGATGATGATGCCAATGATGATTGTGTTGTACCAAATAAGTGAATTCGAATTCCATTCAGCTATATTCACTTTTTGGATTGCGCAGTAGAGGCAGGCAGAGCAGCGGGAAGATTTGAACCTGTGACTAGTTTAAGATCTAGCTAGTTTTGTGTTCAGCATATGAGATAGTACTGAGTACTTGTGAGGAGTATTGTATTATGTATTGCTGAATGTTTCTCATCCATTATATGATACATATAGCTGGGGGTTTTCAGCTATAAGCTTTCCCCGTACATGCTGCGTTCTATGTGTGTGATTTAATGTTTTGTCGCTTTGTTTTATTTTCCGCATGTGACGATTAATGGTAGAAGCGATTATGTGTTATGCATGCAATTCGAATTGATGTATGATCAGGTTAATCGCAGCGAATAAAATTCATTATTCAGCAAATTTCTACATGGTATCAGAGCGAAATTAATCGTCGAGATCTATTACGGTGATTGTTTATTATTTCCTCGGACAGAGTCTGCATGCGGGCCAGGTAGCCTCCGGAATATTCATCCTTCCTTGTAAGGTGAAAGATCTGGTGAATGCCCATGCAGTCAATCTCTGATTTGGAAATAATTAGCTCTCAAGTGTAGATCAGAAGCGATCAAGTTTATCAGCTCTTGGTGAAATTCGAATTTGCAGATTTGTGTTCTTGGTGCCGAGGCGAAAATGTCTTTCAACGGTTTGCGACTCGAATATGCTCTTGATGGCAGTTCGAATTATGTTGCATGGAAGGACCGCATGGAGGCTGTATTGGATGATAATGGGCTGTTGGAATTCATGGAGAAAGAGATTCCAAAGCCTACTTCTACTGATGCTGCTGTTGTGGAAGCTTGGCGAAAGAAACAAGCAAAATGTCGAAGGATCTTGTTGGAGGGTGTAAAGGATCACATTGTATCCAGTTTGCATGGGAAGGCTTCTCCATATTTGATGTGGAAAGCCTTGATGGATCTGTACCAAAGCAAGAGCGATCAGAGGAAGCTGGCGCTCAAAGATAGACTCAGGAACATCAAGTGTGAGAAGGGGGAAAGTATGCCGAAGTACCTCACGAGGTTCACCCAATGTCGGGATGAGTTGGGAAGTGTTGGTGTGACGGTGGAGGATGAGGATCTGGTGAGTTTGGCTCTTCTTGGTTTGCCGAAGAGTTGGCATGCATATCAAGATAGTGTCAATGGTCGGGAAAAGTTGCCGGGATGGGAAAGACTGTGGTCTGATCTCGTGCAAGAGGAGATTCGGCGAAATACCAGAGATGGTTCTTCGTCAAAGGAAGCTGATGAAGAAGACTGCGCTTTGGCTGCCAAAGCAAGGAAGGGGAAGGGCAAGGAGAAGGCTTCTCAATCCGGTGCGGATGGTAAAGAGCGTGACATGTCCAAAGTGAAATGTTTTCACTGTCACGATCATGGACATTACGCCACGAATTGCCCCAAGAAGAAGAAGAACAAGCAGGCTGCTGGATCTGCAGCTGGTGAGGCTCTTGCCTCGCAATTTGAGCTGGACTTCTCATTTATCGCATGCATGTTGTCTAGTGCATTGGGATCGGGGTGGTATATTGATAGTGGCGCTTCCTTTCACATGACGGGAGATGCAAATCTTTTCAGTGACTTGGTGGAGAAAGGTCTCCAGATGCATGTTGAGTTGGGCGACGGTGGACGATAAAATGCGACCGGCATTGGTACCATAACCTTTCAGAGGGAGTCAGGTAAACTCATTCTTTTACAAGATGTATTGCATGTACCAGGTCTAACAAAGAATCTGATCTCAGTCGCAATGTTAGAGGATAAAGGGTATGAAGTTGTCTTTAGAGAAGGAAAAGTTTTCCTTCGGCACAAGGAAACGGGACAACTCAAGAAGGTTGGGATTCGAGCAAAGAATCTCTACAGACTTGAAGTAGATGGGATGTCTACGGAGCTTCCTATTGTTGGGAAGCGGGAGAAAGACATGCAACTGAAGCTTGAGAGGGAGCAAGTGTTGCATGCAGGTGAGAAAGACATGCAATTGGAGCTTGAGAGGGATTGGGTTTTGCATGTAGGTGAAAGTGAACCTCGGGGTGTGGAGAAGCCACAAGAGGATCATGGAGTGGAAGAAACCACTCATGCAGGGAAATTTCGCGCCAGACGGGCAGAGGGAGTGCATGCAGCTATACCACCAGGTGAGAGGTGGGGCGACATGCATGATTAATCCCAAGGGGAGATTTCTGGGCAGGATTCATGAGATGGTGTGGATCTCATGAGTTGAACCTGGCTACGAGGTGCCCACAGCGCAGCAGTAGCAAAATCAGTTGGAGTGATGCAGGCAGATCAAAGTGACAGTGTCGGATACTGGAGCGCGGATCAGAGTTGACAGCAAGTGCAAGAGTGCATGGGTGCAAGAGTTCAACAACGCAGTGGTTCCTGATGACATGTGCAGTTGGCCAAGAAGAAGTCGAAGACTTTGATGATAGATGCTAGATGCATCAAGACTGATTGAGTTGTTGGGAGCCTATTCAGTTTCAGAGGAGTTGCAAAGCAGATGCATGAGTTGCATGGTGCATGCATGAGTTTGCATGGCGCATGCAAAGGGTGCATGGTGAATGCATGGAGTTGCATGTCGCATGCATGGAGTTGCATGGCGCTTGTGAAGGTTGCAGGGCGAATGCATGGAGTTGCATGTCGCATGCAATGACAATCCTTTCTTGTTGAGAGGGAGTGTTGAAAATGGCAACAAGAAACAGTGAAGGAGGCCTCCTGAAACATCTTTCCTGATCCTAGTTGGAAAGTGATCACCTAAACTAGGTGGGGACCACACATGTGATTTTTTTGTCGAAAAGTCTATTTTTAGACTATGTCTATTTTTAGAAATATTGATCATGGACCGGGAGCTGCAGTATGCTATTCTTGGATGATTTTTCATGTTGGTAAAAATAGATGGACCTCTATTTTTAGACATTCAGGTGGTTTCTATTTTTAGACTGCCGGGCTAAAAATAGAACAGTCAAATATTATTTACCCTTAATAATATTTGGACTATAAACTTCAGTTTATCCTCTTGGAGCACTTCAGTTTGACCCCCGGAGGTGGGGCATGCAGCTGACAAAAGGAAATTCGAATTTCCTATGGGTTAGTTGAGCTATTGCATGGTTGACTTCAGTTAGACTCATGTGACAAAGTTTTGGTGGAGTTGATTGAGGAGTTAATGGAGATTGTGTTCCGGTTAACTAGTTGAACTAGTTGTGATCAGTTTAACTACAGATTACACTGGAGATGAGTTGGTTGAATTAAATATTATTTAATTAACTGATTATTAACTCATTATTCAACTAAAGAACACATCAGTTAACTCAGTGCATGGACAGTTCAGTGAAAGACCAGTGGAAGAGGTAGATGAAAGGGTGAGACTGACAACAGTTGTACATTAGTTGTGCATGAGATTTGCACAATCAGTGGGATGATGATGCCAATGATGATTGCGCTGTACCAACTAGGTGAATTCGAATTCCATTCAGCTATATTCACTTTTTGGATTGCGCAGTAGAGGCAGGCAGATGAGCAGAAGGATTTGAACCTGTGACTAGTTTCAGATCTAGCTAGTTTTGTGTTCAGCATATGAGATAGTACTGAGTATTTGTGAGGAGTATTGTATTATGTATTGCTGAATGTTTCTCATCCATTATATGATACATATAGCTGGGGGTTTTCAGCTATAAGATTTCCCCGTACATGTCGCGTTCTATGTGAGTGATTTAATGTTCTCGTTGCATTATTTTAGATTTTTCTTCTGACGATTAGCTTGCAGAAGCGATTACAAAAGGTGCATGCAATTCGAATTGATGTATGATCAGGTTAATCACAGCGAATAAACTTCATTATTCAGCAAATTTCTACACAGGTCACTCCATACCCGAACAATTTTTTTTTTAAAGCCAAAATTCCTTCACCTTCGCTTCTGTTGCAACATAAATACTTCAATAAGTCAGCTTTTATCATGATATACACAAAGCCTTTCTTTCACCACTTCCTCTGTTTCATCCTCCCTACTTATCAGCTTGACTTATAGCTTGATGGTGCTAGAAGAGGTGGCATGTAGACGGCTGGCATCCATATTTTGCTTCAATATTTATTGAAACCACATTATAATCGTTCCCAATTCATCATTTGCAATCATATCAAAATCCCAGCGCATTCTGGTAACCCTCTCTTTTTGAATCCAACGTTTCGTTTTCACAGTACATTCAGGCAATCTAATAAATATTCAACTTTCCAATTAAAACCCAAAATCAATCTTCCATCAACACTTACCAATTCACATATAATGATGCTTATATACGCACCCACAACACATCAACCTGCGTACTTTCAAACTATATCAACGAACAGTGAGTCAAACCTACGTGGCTTCCATTTCATAGCTCGGTGGTTTACACAGCAAAGGAGGTCACGCTGCCTCTGGAAAATTGTATCATTGTTTCAACGCTGATTACCCTTCTGAATACCATTCAACGCTGACACAACCTTTCATCAGGAAACACAACTTCAGTTCTTCATTAACAAATGTATGAACCAACCTCAGCGCAGAGTTTGCTCTGCGTTTACTCTAGATCCAGCGTAATTTAGGAAATGATGGCTGTCATCGTACTCTTCAGCATCAGCAAATCATTCCACTATTCCAACGTTGATCCGCCTCTTGCTGAACGTTGCAGAATTGACTTATCAATAACCGCTTCAATAATCCCAGCTCCAGCTCCATTCAATGCATGAATTGGTCGATTTCTACACACCTGTAGCTTGAAACTTGGCGTTCAATAAAGGCTCTGCGTTCAATTTTAAACAGTGACTCTATGTTCAATCCCAAACAAATGCACTGCGTTCCATTTAAACAATTCCTTTGTGTGAAATTTTAAACAACGCTCATACGCTTGTCAATATGTTATCACCGTGGCATTTGGACTGTATAATGTGAGCACGGTAGTGCTACGACCAATTTCCGATCCGTAACAATGCAACGTTGACACTCAATTGTCACTCCAGTGAGTTCTGCTGGCTGCAACTCAGTATGAAGTCATCTCTTTCTTAAATGGGCGATGATTTCTGTAGGATACATTCTCTCTTATGTGATGGCAGCATAACTAGTCTTTCCCATGAGCTCATTCCTGCAATCAAAATGCATACACAGTGTATATAATTGAAAATTCAAACAGGTAGCTTTCCCGCTCTGATACCAAAATGATGCAGGAATTCTGCTAGAAAGCAGATCCTGGCATATAAGAATTCAACTCCTTCAAATTTACGAAAATGCTTGAAATTTTATATAATATAAAACCATGAAAAAAAAAAAACATTCAGCTTAAATTTACATGAAGGCGGAAAGAGTCATGCAAATCAACCCCATTAACTATATCAAAATTCTGTGGCCAAATATTACATTGGGCGGCCTCTGGCTCTTGGCCCTTCAAACCTCTCCTCACTTACTCAACTCTTCACTATCTCAGTTCTTCAACTATATTTTTTTCCTCACAAAAACACTCACATTTATACACAAATAATGAATTTAATTCATTCCAAAAATCTCTCCACCTAATCCTCAACTAAATCTAATTTAAATTCATTTTAGGTGTGGACTCAACAAAGTCCCATACATAGAATTCCTACTCCCTAAATTTGCTACCTAATTCTATTTTCTCTCATATCCTTTTAATTATTAAAATAATATATAAAAAATCCTCACTTTTATAATTTATCTCCTATTTTATTTAAACATAACAAATTAATTAATAAAATAATTAAAATGTCAAACCCCCCTTTATTACATAATTAAAAAATGAAAATTGGCCTTGATGCTCCTGCATCAAGTACTCATTGAATAAGTGAAAAGAATTCTTATAAAACTTCATGATGACCACTTTCCTATGACGTATGCTATGAAAAGAACAAATTGTATTATGTTTCTGACAGGGTGCATGCTTGCACTAGTCTTCTTGCACCGCTTAAACTATGCTATTCTGCTGGTACTATTCTGCTTGTACTTATTATATAGGATGACATGCTTGCACTAGTGCAAGCATAATATATAAAAAAAGAATAGGGAATTTAAGTAAAATATAGGCTGGACTTCCGACATGGCTTCCTCAACTTATACTGGAAATTTTCTTTGCCCTTTCTTGATGCTTTAGAGCATATCCTTTTGCTCTTTGTGCGCGAGATCCTGCAATGAATTCATGAGGGAACAAAGAAGTGGGAAAAGGGAAATTTCAGAATGGGAAGGAATTCTGTTACAGGGATTCCAGGAATAGTACCACAAGAGGGGGTAAACAGAAGTGGGATAGGGAAAAAAAATTCAAGGGTAAAGTGGGGTTTTTATGAAACAGACAGGGTAAATTCAAAATAATATGGGAAGGTTAATCATTCTGGGATTGAAGGAGAAAAATGAGGGAATATTACTTAAGTGGATTATTAAGAAAGGAAATTTTTTTTATGGAAGGTTTGCCTGCACTGGTGCAAGAAAAATAACTGCAGCGGGAATTAAGCGTTACTTGAATAAAAATATCCATGCTAATTACCCCAATTGTATAAAGGTTGGTTCTGCTGAACCTACTTTTACTTGGTGGTCGCTAGCATATCTAAAGATAAAGCAACATTATCTTTTTATTAGAAATTTTTGATCTTCCTAGTAGCAAGATGGTTTTCAGGTTGATCCTTCTGCAATCATCTCAGCGAACTGATTTCCATAATTACAGGAAAATATTTTTTCTTTACTTTTTATTAAATTTTTTGTTTTTGTTTTTTTGTTTTAAATTTTTTAAGACGAAGAGAGTTCATGTTTTCAAAAGGTTGGTATTACCATTCACCACTACTGTCCTGAATTGCTGTTGGACTTGCTCTGTAAAATATTTCCTGGCAAGTGGCTGAATATACTTCTTTAATTTGTGTCCATTTACCAAGAATAATGAATTTTATCCATCAATAGTTTTAACTTCTACTACTCCATTCTCGAATACTCAGATCACTTCATAAGGTCCCATCCAATGTGTATGGAATTTCCCTTTAAAAATTTTAAATCTAGAATCATAAAGGAGCACCCAATCACCTGGTTGGAATTGCTTTTTCCGGAATAGACTTGTCATGCCACATTTTGCGTTGCTGCTGAATTAGTATGTTCTGCTGAACAACATCCCTACGAAATTCATCTAACTCATTTAATTGGAGAAGACGCTGTTGTTGTACCTCAAAGAGATCTAGTCATAACTGAACTGCAGTTCTGAAAGTTTTGATCTGGAATTCAATTAGTAACAAAACCTGTTTGCAATATACCAGCTCATATGGTGTATGTACCGTGCTATTTCTCCAAGTGGTTCTGTATGCCCACAAAGCTTCTAGTAATATTTCAGCCCAATATTTCCGATGCATATTTACTGTCTTTGTAAGAATGGACTCAATCACTTTGTTTGTGGATTCCACCTGGCCATTTTCTTGTGGGTGATAAGGCATGGATTTCCTGTGCCGGATCTTGTATTGCTCCATCACACCTTTTACCATATTAGAAATAAACTGCGAACCATTGTCAGAAACAATTTCTCTAGGCACACCAAATCTAGAAAAGATTTTAGTAAAAAGAAAATCAACAACAACTTTTTCTGTAGCAAAGGAACTAGCTTTAGCTTCTACCCATTTTGCAACAAAATCTGTACAAACCAAAATATGATTTTTACTTAATGATGTTGGATTTATTGGCCCTATAAAATCAATAACCCATTTTTCAAACGGCTGAGTCATAACTTGGGGGCATAAAGGCATTTCATTGGTTTGATTATGCTGGCCCATTCGTTGACAACTATCACATCGCCTGACATACTGTTTGGCATCCTTAAACAAGGAAGGCAAAAAGTAACCAACACGTAATACTTTATATGTAGTCCGCTTATCAGCGAAGTGGCCTCCACAAGGTTCATCATGAGCAGATTTCAATATGTAAAACACTTCCTCCTCTCTTACACATCTACGGATAGTAAGATATGGACCAGTGTAAAAGAGATCTCCTTGAATCCAAGAGTATGCAGCACTTTTCTAAATAATATTCCGCTTTTCACGAGAGGACAAGTGGGGTGGTGCTTTCCCAGTAAAAAAGTAATTAGCAATGTTAGAAAACCACAGAGATGTTCATTCGGAAAATAATCATTAATAGGAGTTGCTTCACCAGGATTATCTAATCTAGAAAGAAAATCTACTACAACATTAGATTTTCTTGGTCTATCAACAAAAGTAACATTAAATTCCTACAACAATAGCAACCACCTAGTCACTCTACCACTAGTCAATGGTTTGTTCATCAAATATTTAATCGGAGAATGATCAGTATGTACAAATAATTCATATCCTGTAATATAGTGCCTAAACTTATTAATTGCAAAAATTACAGGTAAAATCTCTTTCTCTGTAACTCTATAATTTAATTCAGCAGAAGACAAATTATTACTAATATAATAAATAGCATAGGATTTCTTTTTTTCCTCTTGTTCTAAAGCTGCCCCAATAGCCAAATCTGAAGCATCATAGGAAATGTGAAAAGGTAGGGACCAGTTAGGACCTCTCAAAACTGGTGCCTGTACAAACTTTTCCTTCAGTATTTCAAAAGGTTGTTGGAAATCTGTGGACCAAGAAAATTCACTATCCTTAGATAGAAGTCGGAAAAGAGGGGCAAATATATTGGAAAAATTTTCAATGAATCTTCTATAGTATCTAGCATGTCCTAAAAAACTTCTTACTTCCCTTTGAGTTTTGGGTGCAGGAAGATGCAGAATGATTTCAATCTTTGTTGGATCGATACCTTTACTAGAAATCAAATGGCCAAGTACCACTCTCACTTTGCACATCAATCTAAATTTCTTGTCACTCAAGGAAATATGGGCTTCCTGACAACGAAGAATTACTTTCTCTAGATTTTTGAGAGCTTCTTGAAAAGAATCACCAAACACAGAAAAGTCATCCATATAAATTTCTACAAATTCTAGATCAGAAAAAATGGCCAAGACTTCCCTTTGAAAGGTAGCTGGGGCATTTCATAAACCAAAGGGAAGCACTTTATGAGAAAATGTACCCCATGGACATGTAAAAATAGTTTTATCCTGATCTTCGGGTGCAATATGTATCTGGTTATAGCCACTAAAGCCATCCAAAAAGGAAAAATATTTCTTTCCTGCAAGGGTATCAAGAACCTGGTCAATGAAAGGGAGAGGGAAGTAATCTTTGAGAGTGGATTTGTTTAATTCTCGATAATCAATAAAAATATGCCATCTTCCATCTTTCTTAGGTACTAGCACTAATGGAGAGACCCACTGACTGTCAGAAATAAGATAGATAAAACAAACATCTAAGAGTTTTTGTACTTATTCCTTCACAATATCTGTTAGAGCTGGATTCATTCGCCTTTGGGGTTGTCAGATAGGTTGGTTCCTTCCTAAATATATATATTATGTGTACAAGTTTCAGGAGGAATACCCTTCATATCTTCATAGCCCCAAGCAAAGACACTAAGATGGTTTTGCAAAAAATTCACAAGCTGCTCCTGCTGAGATGAGTCCAAATCTAAACTAATATGCAAGGATTTACCAGGGCTAATCTCAACAAGAGTAGTATCAGGCTCAGGATTACTCAAGGGAGTGGTAAAATGCAGCGGTACAAAAGAATGAGAATCATGACTATCTTGAAAATCTAGGCTGAAAATGTAGCTCAATGGCTCAAAATTAGGCATAATGTCTAAATTATTAAGGAAATATTGAATCTCATCTTCTTGTGAAGACCCATTATAATGATGAATAAGGGAAATGGGCTGAGTCTCCACATCACTACTTTGATCCAACCATAAAGTATCTCAAAGGTCTTGAATGGATCTGGCAGGGGGGTGTAAGGTAACTTTCTTCCTAGAATCTCCATGCGAAATATACATATCATCGAAACAACATCCAATATATGCATCGACCGTAGCAAGCCATGGTCAACCCAAGATCAAGGGATGTCCTCCTACCGAGTTCTTTGGCTGAAGAAAAATGAAATCAACAAGATATTCCCAAGAATCTAATGAGATGATCACATCGTCCAATACTCCTTCTGGCTTAATTTTAGATTTGTCTACTAATTCAAGCACAGTGGGATTAGGGCGAAGATGAGATAACTGTTACAGTCCTTCCCGATCTTAATTAAATATCATGAAGCCAAACTAGAATAGACTGGAACTCGAATGTTAAAGGTTGGTTTGTTACATAGATAATTTGCACTGCTTTATTATTGTTAGGATTGGGTATAGGTTGAGCAGGCAACTGAGGAGGTCGAAAGGGTGGAGGTAAAGGCAATGGTGGAGTAGATTGACTCAGAAGTTGAGGAATTGAAAAAGGTGTATGCGTAGATGGATATGAATGCATAGGTGGTTGGTGGGAGTATGGAGAATGAGTTGGCCCTCTCCAACCTTGTTGCCATGGTTGAGAAGGTTTCCCATGATGATATTGATTCCTATATTGCCACTACTGATTAGTGTTAGGATAAGAATATGCATGTGAATTATAACCAAAACAGTGTGGAGAAAATTTAGGAGCCATACCTGCACCTACCTAAGGTCAATTCCTTCTTGCTCCCACAATATATAGGTATTCAGCTTCAGGCTGTCCCCCTGTAAATACAAATTTATGTCCAGGTATAGAGGAAAATTTTTCTATGACATGGTCTTCTACACAAATAACACACTTATTAGTTTCATTCAAATTAAAGGACACTCTTTAGGAGGGTTCTTGTCTCTACATTTAGGACAAAAAATACATAATGACACTTGTTCCTTCATGAATTTTAGCTGAAATTTTAAAGAGTCTAACTGTTTGGTAACAGTATTCATTATATCAATTTTCATGTTTTCCATTTTATTTTCTATTCCAATAATCATAGCATCAGTAGCTTCAGTTTTTCTATTTCTGTTTGGAGTTCCTCTACTAGATCTATACTGATTTCATGAAAATTTCCTGCATAATTCACAAATTTGTTCAAAATTTTGCTGAGAAATATCACCTTGTCCTAACAAATTTAAATTTTTTATAGAATTATCAGTAAGTCCTCTTAAGAACAAGGTTCTAATAGTAATGGGATCAAACTTAGGTTTCGACCTTTGTAAAATATACATAAATATTTCTAGGTAATCTTCAAGAGTTTCATCATCATCCTATATGATTGTAAAAATCTCTTCCTACATGTCCCAAGTTTTGCAATATTATTGATATTTAGACAAAAACACTCTCTTAATCTAATCCCAAGAGTTTATAGTGTTTCCTCCTAACCCCATAAACCAAGGTAGAGCTAATTCCTTGAGATTAACCGGAAATACTCTTAACTTCTGAGCGTCAGTTGAATAATCATAACTTCTACATAGAATATCAAACTCGAATAGAAAAGAGTCAGGATCTTCATGAACTTAACCATGGAAATGAGGGAGAGCTGATGGTGGAATATTCTTCATTTGCGCCACAATATCAAGATCAAAAATTGGAAACACAAAAGTGGATTATTCTCCACTTACTTGGTTTTCACCAGTCCCTTCCAAATGATCTTCATGATCCACCATTGTTTCACTTTTACTTGTACCGCATTCAACAGGCTGATCCACACCTAAGCTCTTGTCACCAGAATCCAGGTGGATTGTCTCTGCATGATGGGTTTGAATTGGATTGGGCTTCCTTCTTACAGAAGGAGACCCAATATGACAATTTTTTTTAGAATTCTTTTGGCCCTTAGTGGGCTTCGAACCCTTACCTTTTCTAGGCATTCATTTCAAAAAATAAAGAAAAATAACAAACAAATTCTAGTAAAAAATGCTATCAAAAATAAATTAACACCAGTTAAATTCCTTCAAAGAAGCTTTCCCAAACAATACTACAAAAATAAAGGAAAATTTATCTCTATTGTATAATCATAAATTTTTTACCAAATCAAATCGCCTCCCTGGCAACGACGCCAAAATGTTGGGTGCATGAATTACACTTAAGGAAACTCCTCAACACTTAAACTTTCAACCTGGGGGATCCGTAAACTTAGAGACGAAGCACAGGAAATGCCAGAGATGGTATGAATCTTCCTAATATAAATCCCTACTTTCTTTAAGGGAAAGATTGCAGAATCAAATAAAAGAGAAAAAGGCAAGTTGAACCATCAAAATAATCTAAGACTGGAATAAGGAAGAATGCATTTGCAAGAGGGAATTAAAGATAAAAGGTAATCACTCCAGATAATTATTGTTTAACTACTAAGTGTGTGTTTTTCTTTAGCAGAGACACTAGCAGTCTCATCATATGGGCTCTTAAACCTGCTCCTTTAGAGATTTCCTTCTTGCGCTAATATTTCTTGCACTATCGCAGTCTGCTTGCACTAGTGTAGGAATAGAGATTTATGCAGAAGGTGTAAATGGTGTCTTTAATAAAGGTTTTTTACTTCATGAAAGGGCTTGAACTTTTCCAGGTTCAAAGCACTCAGATCCCGTGGCAAGAAACTAGTTCTTGCACCGGATGAGAGCTTCCTGCACTTAGCATTTAATTCTTACAATGAGTGCTTAAATATTGCAAGTGCTATTATACTGTTAAATGAAATTGCACACATAAAAAGTGAATGTTTATGATCTTAACAGAGTGCGAGAATAAAGAAACAATCAATATACATTTATCCTGTCATAATCATTTAATGAAAGAAATAAGATTGCGGGAAGTAGACTAAGAAGGCTTGCTGCATCACACCAACGTGCACTGGTGCAAGTTCATTTCTCCTACTTGGACCAGGTGGGGAAAACCAATCAAACAGAATTGTAGAAAAGGAGATATCACACCAACATGCACTGGTGCAGGGTTATTTCTCTTTCTTGGACCAGGCTGGGAAAACCAATCAAACAGAACTGTAGAAAAGGAGATAGCACACCAACGTGCATTGGTGCATGGTTATTTCTCCTACTGGGACTAGGTAGAGGAAAACTAGTCTGAAATCAAGTGCAGGAAAAGAAATTGCAAGAAAAGGAAATTTATCTACTTCACACAACGGATCCGATTTCACTCAGACAAGAATTTATGTGCTTAAAATTAAATCACACTTGACAACGTAAATTCAAATTACAGGAAAACGGGAAATGGGTTAAACGTGCTGGGTTGGCTGGGCCCTAGCCAACCAACACGTTTCGCTTTTAAATAAAAATGCTGCTCAATACCTTAATCAATTCATTAGCTCAAATTCATAAACGCAATTTGTGAAACATGAGGAGGAGCTCCCTTTCTTTAATTCACTGAGGCAAGTACATACATTAATACATCATCCAGCTTAGATTTTGGCGATAAAAAAATACGTCAACCTATTACCGCCTCTCTGGCCGTGTCTTTGTTCTCTTCTGCTATCAAAACTTTCTCCTTAGTCCTATTTACATTCTACATTATATAGATCTTTGGCCAAAGGCAAAAATAGATCATTCAACTGATTACATAACCAAACACAGAATTTAGCTTTTCGGCCTTCAAAATTAGATAGTTTAGCAAAACTAGCTATAGCCAATCTCTAGCTTTTGTCCTTCACAGATTCGGTCTTGACTACCTTTGGATCAATCTTGCTGTCATGGCTAAAGCTGCTCAAAACGAGGTGGTGATAAAGAAGGTTCTGATCTGCTACAATGATTTGCTGTGTTGGCAACGATGCAAGATCCAATCCTGCACTAGGATCAGTGGTCACGGTAAGTACTCTAACTACCAAATAAACATTGGAGATATCGATAAGTTACAAAGAGTGATTAAAATTAAGAAATATGAAAAATAAATTTTATACGAAATATGTCACCGTGCTTGGACTGGTGCAGGATGAGGGTGCAAAAAATAGGTAAAACATCGGTAAATGGTTATGATTTAAGAAGGGGAAAATGGAAAAAAAAGAGAAAATTAGGGGGCTAACACCAACAACAACTCACTAGTATACAAAGTTTTCACTCCATGAACTCTCTCCAGCTTGAAAACAATATAGATCAGTTTCTATTCACATTAATAAATCAAGTGCCTAGCCTTGAACCTGAAACTTGGGCTCAATTTCTAGGGAGATTGAAGCAGTTTCAGATCCATTAGGAGAGGGATCAATTCCTCCCATGAAGGGATTTGAGTTCCTTGGACCAATGTATAAGCTCCATGAGTGGAGGGATAAAGCTCGAACTGACATGAATCTAGAGGCTTCCAGATGGGAGAATATTTGACCAACTAGGCTTCTAGAAGTTACTTTTTAGTTTTACTTGCTTATCATAGGGGTACACATGTTTTAGTGGTGAATAGAGTGACAATCACAGCTGAAAATGGAAGGATCATCAACACATGTGTAGGGAAAGGCTAGTAAAACTGCACAGGTAGAATTTTAAGGGTTTTATAGAACTTTTATCCAATTTCGAAGACTTGATTTAGGAAAATGAGTGTTTTTGACCTCTAAGGGAACATGATATGGATGGTGATAGACCCATATGAACAATCAAATTTCATGGTGACAAAATGACCGGTAAAAAACATTTTGAAAGTAGATTTCTTCCTAAATCAGGGATGTTCTTTACTTGTCGATGCAACCATTAGTTACACATAAACACAAAGTAAACATGAAGTAAGGGACACTTGGAATTATATTATCATCAAATCCCATTGAAGGGGAAAGTTAAATATAAAATCATTGTTTTGAATTTTTATTAGTATAAATAGTCCCTTTATATAACAAAATGAGATCATAATAACTATGTAAAAATTAGATATATTGTCAAACTAAGTGAGTAACTTTCTATACATTATCACCATGAATATCTCAATAAATATTCATTGCTAACTTCTCTCTTATGACAACCCTGGTTATTTTATACTTGTGAAGGCATTGTAAATATTTCATGTGTTTTTAATTAAAAATAAGAAATGGGCCGAGTCAAGTGACACAGATTCCAGAGTATGAGGAGAATTAATTTCTTGGGATGTTAAGGTTTTCCTTGCTATAGGAAAGATGAACTGGTTATGACAACTATTAAAGGTTGGTTAGTGTGTATTTAATGGAATAACTTTTTGAATTATGGAGTTGAAGAGAAAGGACGAGAAGCATGTTGCTTGAGACAAATTGAAAAGTGAAAAAATGATAGAGAAATTAATGAGGAAGGGTTACGATTACAGGATGGAGACAATGAAATTAAAGCACTGCATAGAACAGTCATATAGGAAAAATAAAAGGTAGGAAGAGAGAGAGTCACTCAGAACACCGGAAGGAAAAACAAAAATAACAAAAAAAGAGAGGGGAAGAAAACATTCCACACAAACGAAAATAAAGAGAACAACACATAGTGGTCTAGAAGTGAAGGAAATGTTGGAGGAAGATTAGAGCAACAAAGAAATGTTTAACCAGGGAGTAGCATGCAGGATTCATGGCACATTTGTAACACATAAATAAGATTCACATATACAAATATCTAGGCTGAGAAATAAGAGCACGAGAGGAATTCTCTTCAAGTGAGTATAAATATTAGCTTTCCCTAGGGGTCTAGAGGATCAATATGGAATTCTATAGATTTCCTTGAAAACCTATGGGAGAGATTTAGTCCTTGGATTCCTGGTAAAGGAAGTTTTGGAGTCTCCTTTACTTGTTTCAACTGGTTCTTGGCAATGGGTTCTGGATTCTCTTCATTGGGTGGATCCACTGTGTTATATGTATTCAGGGTAGAGGTGAAGTCTTTGGATACCCTCAGATTTATTGGTTGTTGAAAAAGTGAAGGGTGGAGAAAGCAGGCATCTAGAATCCTTGTGAATTTGTGGACTTCTAATTAATTGGTAGGTTGAGGTGGGGAAACCTTTGGAGTCCCAGTTTCAACTAGTAGTTAGTGTTTAATCCCTTGAGAAAACCATATTATTCTTAGGAATCTGGTTTGGGGGTGACAATTTCAAGTAAAAAATGACTGTAGATCATCAATGGTTGGGTGGAATAGTTTCTATCCCTATTTTATTTTCCCAAATATAATTCAAGAGAAGTGATTTCATATGTATTCCTTGCAATTACGTTTATGGGGGATTGTTAAATTAATGTTGTACTCATTGCATGAATGGTACATGGTTCTCCTGTAATTAAAAGGAAATGAAGTGTTGTTTTAGAGTTCCTTATGTTAATGATTCTACACTAGCATTCTTCATGCAGGGAAATACATCCATGTATATCTATATACAATAGTGCTTTGTGCACAAAATTACAATTGTTGTGTTGTCGATGTAGGAAAACATATGGCGTGATATTATAAACCTATATCCATCTAATTAATCCTTGAA
This sequence comes from Pinus albicaulis, assembly GCA_034641835.2. NCBI lineage: Eukaryota > Viridiplantae > Streptophyta > Pinopsida > Pinales > Pinaceae > Pinus > Pinus albicaulis. The sequence goes on along the minus strand of CM076575.1, from coordinate 1,188,826,522 downwards.
CCAGACTAATGAAATTAATGATATAAGGATATTTTATACTAGTGGTTGTATGAACCAAAAATGAAGATTACATATCACTTATAGAGTATGTACATACACACAAACAGAATATGTGTGTGTGTGTGTGTGTGTGCATGCGTGTGAAAAGAGAAGAAAAAAGGGTCCTATATATTTATAATAAAAATTATTTATATATGCATGGATCCTATATAAGAAGTGTATATATATATATATATATATATATATATATATATATATATATATATATATATATATATATATATATATATATAATACGAGTAGGGGAGAACCAGACATTGTGGTTGGGGCCAGCCTGTGGTGTAAAGTGAATGGAGGGGTCATAGCCCTAAGGGCTAGGTATTGACTCCATGCGTTCAAGACTTATAATCGAGGCGTAGGTACGAATTAGCTATCATAATGTGATAAAGCATAGCTATCCATGTAGAACCAAATTTTAAATCCCTAAGGGTTGGGTCATATAACCCATATAACCTCACACCATGGATGAGGGTGAAGGCCATACCCGAATGAATGGCGATAATCATGCGATAAAATAAATGATGAAAATAAATTGCGCTACCCCGCTATGATGTCAATGAAATTTGGGGGGGGGGGGGTGTGGCTCTTTAAACATATGTCGTGAGATGGGAGGAGTAATCGTGGGTCATCAGATTGCGTAGATGAACCCTGAATTGAAACCGATATTGTGCTACCCTCCCCCCCTGTGATGTCAACAATAGGGCGGTGGCTTAATGGATAATGGACTTCGATTCAAATAACATAGCACCTGGGTCGTCGATGGTAGATGGCCAACAATTATATAAAGTTTTTTTGGTTGTTATTGTGTATGTTGTGTTGTGAGCAATGACCATGGATTGGTAGACTGATGTGGGTCATCAGATGGCGAGGGTCCACAAAACCATAAATAAATGTAATGTTATGAGGGATGGGGGCTGTAATTATATATATATATATATATATATAAAATTGTTTACAAATAAAATTAAATACATATTAAATATATTTGTAACTATATTTACAATCATATTAAGGTTTACACATGGAGGGTGATGAAGGGTGCGCGGAAACAAGGTACCCTCATGACCATGTGACTAGGCAGAGTGGCAACATGTTACGTGCATGCCATGTGGAAGGAAAGAGAAATATTACACACATAATTAATAAATTTTTAAGTATCATAACTTATGATCTAGGATTCCAATTCAGGAAAATTTTTATATCACCAAAAAATTCTCACCAAAATGAGTGCATTGTGACATCCAAATTGAGTTTTGGAAATTCACAGAAAGGTAAAAAAAATTTAATTACCCCATTTCTATAACTATACTAGGGAAGTTGGCTTATTAGAGTGAACACATTCGTGAGGTTAAGGGGGTGTGTTTATAGGTGGTATCAAAGAATCTAGGTTCAACACTGGACTGGATCGACTCTATCATGGGAAGGTAATGACAAGTTTCTCGTAAAGGGTTTCATATTTTTTTTTTAGAAAATTAATAAAACAAATTTTCAGATGTTAAAATTTGATCTTTGATTGATTGTTTGCATGCATTATTGATATACTTACCGTGTGATTTTATTACACAGCATGGAATATCGATTGATATGATTTTATTGTCATTTTGTGAGCTAACAAATTGTGTTGCATGATATATGTTCTGTTGACTAAGAATGGATATGTAACAATGCTAGTGGCTTGATATTTCACTAATATTAATGTAATATCATGGATTGTTTGTTACAACTAGCTTACCATAAAAACTCCACAAAAAAGAGTGCATGGTCTTGATTTTGTAATTTATTTATATTATAATGTATCTAATAATTGTGTGTGAATGAGAACACATCACAAGAAACAAAGGATATTGAGAAATAAGGGAATAAGTAGAAGGATGGTGTTGGGTCGATTTACTGGGTAAATTAACACAAGTACTAAATTATCAATCTGTGTTTGTAAAACTTGGAAGCATGTCCAAAATATATGGATTTCAACTACAGTCAATTTTAGAAGATGAATTATTGAATTTAAGGAAATTCATATTACAAATATAAAATTTAAATCAATAATTTATAATTCAATTATGTAATAAGCAGCAAAAGAAGCCCCTAAATTAGGAGAACTTGTTTGTTCTTCTCTTACAACACTACTTCATGAATTAGAAATAAAAAACCAGTCATGAGAAATAGATCAATATGCATGAAAGAATAATTGAAGAGGATCCTAACTAAGGAGATACTGGATGTCCTTCATTACAAGTTCATTCATCATTAATGCTATTGTTAGAAAACAGGAAATACAGAAAATCACTGAAAAGAAAGAAAGATGAATTCTAGTTTCTAATCTCTTGGTTAGATAGAGGAAGTATTTAACATAAATACTGGTTTCACTCTTTATATGCATAATATGAAAATTATTAAGATCCATCAGCAATCATAACATATCATCATAAATCTAATTAACTGATTAAGCATGAAATAAAAATAGTTCAGGAAATTACAACTAGATTAACCAGAAAGTGCACTTAGACCAGTGTGGGGGCCCTCCACCCTTGCCTCACACACTGGGAGTACTTTCAACTACTGAAACGTATTCAACTCTCACGCATAATAAAATGATAAATTCTATCTTCAATTAACTTTAGAAAATAAGAATCTCGAAGTCTCAAGTTTTTCCTACTACATTTTCCTCCTCTTTGGAGAGAGATCACTCCTATATATACATATGAGTTGCTTTGGAAAAGAGATAAAAAACTCATAAATACAACTCCACCTTTCTTTCAACCAATTTACAAAATTAAAAAATATGATCCCTATAAATCTTTACAAAAATCTTGGATGAGATATCCATATCCTCATGATCTTCTCCTTGAAATGAGCTTGAATGATTATCTCCTCAAATATCTTTGATCTCTTCAAATCCTCACACCTTGGATGAGATATCCATGATATTCTCCTTGAGATGAGCTTGAATAATTATCTTCTCAAATCTCTTTGAAATATTCCTACACATTACAAGACTCACACAACTTTCGAGACATATATGAAAATATATTAATTTTATAATAATTAATCACAAATTATCTCAAAATTCAGGAATATAAATAAATTGGAAAAAAATGAGGGACACTCATATTTAACATGGAAAGGGTATTATAAATAGTGAATGGAGAAATATATGAAGGATAAATGTTAGGAATAACGAAAGGAAAAGAGGGCGAAAATATGACATTTTGGAGGCCCAACATTCCCCCCAAATGAAATTGTTGCATGTCCTCATGCAACCTTGCAGGAATTTTCTTGTAGACTTTTGGCTTCTTAGTTTTAGATTTATGTATTTTGAACAATAAATCATTCCATGATGTGAAGTTCGTGAGTAGAAGCTAATAGTTCTTATGGTTGGTTCTTGTGTGACAACCATGAATATGATAAATGTTGGTTTTTATGTTAACAACATTCATTTTTTTTTCTTTACTTTGTTTGATGCAATAATAATTTAAGAATATATGCACTGGAAATGACAAGCTATCAATGTATATAAGAAAGCCTTTTTCTTCATGTTTGTACATCATGCTAGTTTATATTTTCATGTTTTTTGAATCAAGTGCAACAAAGTGTAATTGGAAGAGACATGTTGGTCAATGGTATAGAAGATGAAATTATGAGATGGTAATGACTATAGTCCCCCCCAACTGAATATATGTTATGTCTATGAAAATGAGATAGGAAATGGTGCATGGTGAGGGAATTTTCTAAATTCATTCATTTCTAGCAATTAAGGAATTATATGATTAAAAATTAGTAAACAATATACCTCCACTTACCCAAAAATTTGATGAAATATGCAATAGGAATGTAACTGATGCTACCACTGGATCATGGAAAATGTGGTTTCTACTGTTGGATCACAAATTAGAAGATGGAGTCTGAGAGTGGAACTGTGGTAATCTCATATGGCTGAAAACTTACTGTTGCAACTGCTAATGGAGTCATGAAAAGTATATACTAGTATGATGTATACACAAGTATATACAACAATGCCAAAAATGTTGGGTCAATTTACTGGGTAAATTAACACAAATATTTTGGAAGCATGTCCAAAATATATGGATTTCAACCACAACCAATTTTAGAAGATCAATTATTCAATTTGAAGGAAATGCATATTACAAATATAAATTTTAACTGAATAATTTCTAATTCATATGTAAGAAGCAGCAGAAGAAGCTCCTAACTTAGGAGAACTTGTTTTTCCTTCTCCTACAATACTACTTCATGAATTAGAAATAAAAAACCATTCATTAGAAATAGATAAAGATGAATGAAAGAATAACTGAATAAGCTCCTAACTAAGGAGATCCTAGCTGTCCTTCATTACAAGTTCATTCATCATTAATTCTATTGTTAGAAAACAAGAAATCCAGAAAATCACTGAAAAGCAAGAAAGATGAATTCTAGTTTCTAGTCTCTTGATCAGATAGAAGAAGTATTTAACTTAAATACTGGTTTGAATCTTCATATGCAGAATAGAAACAAGATTAAGATCCATCAGGAATCATAACACATCATCATAAATATAATTAAATTATTAAGCATGAAATAAAAATAGTTCAAGAAATTACAACTAGATTAACCAGAAAGTGCACTTAGCTTGGTGTGGGGGACCTCCACCCTTGCCTCGCACACTGTGAGTACTTTCAGCTACTGAAACTTATTCAAATCTCACACATAAGAAAAATATAAATCATGTCTTCAATTAACTTCATAAAATAAGAATCTCAAAGTCTCAAGTTTTTCCTACTACCTTTTCCTCCTCCTTGGAGAGAGAGCACTCCTATTTATACATATGAGTTGCTTTAAAAAAGAGATAAGAAACTCATAAATACAAATCCACTTTTATTTCAACCAATTTCCAAAATTACAAAATATGATCCCTATAAATATTTACGCAAATCTTGGATGAGATATCCATATCCTCATTATCTTCTCCTTGAAATGAGCTTGAATGATTATCTCCTCAAATATATTTGATCCCTTCAAATCCTCACACAAATCTTGGATGAGATATCCATGATCTTATCCTTGAGATGAGATTGAATAATTATCTCCTCAAATCCCTTTGAAATATTCCTACACATTACAAGACTCACACAAATTTTGAGACATATATGAAAATATATTAATTTTCTAATAATTAATCACAAATTCTCTCAAAATGCATGAAAATAATAAATTGGAAAATAATTAGGGGGAATCATATTTAACATGGAAAGAGTATGATAAATAGTGAATGGAGAAATATATTATGGATGAATGTGAGGAATAACATTAATTTTCTTGTACACTTTTGGCTTTATGTTTTTTGAAAAATAGATCATTCCATGATGTGAAGTTCATGAGTAGCAGCTGATAGTTCTTATGGTTGGTTCTTGTGTGACAACCATGAATATGATAAATTTTGGTTCTTGTGTTAACAACATTCATTTTTTTTTCACTTTTTTTTCTGCAATAATATTTTCAGAATATATGCAATGGAAATGACAAGCTATCAATGTATATAAGAAAGACTTTTTCTTCATGCTTTTACATCATGCTAGTATATATTTTCATGTTTTTTTGAATCAAGTGCAACAAAGTGTAATTGGAAGAGACATGTTGGTCAATGGTATATAAGATGAAATTATGAGATGGCAATGAGTATAGTACCCCCCAACTAAATATATGTTATGTCTATGAAAATGAGATAGGAAATGGCGCATGGTGAGGGAATTTTCCAAGTTCATTCATTTATAGCAATTAAGGAATTATATGATTAAAAATTAGAAAAAAATATACCTCTACTTTGCCAAAAATTTTATGAAATATGCAATAGGAATGTGACTGATGCTACCGCTAGATCATGGAAAATGTGGTTGCTACTGCTAGATCACGTATCAGAAGATGGAGTATGAGAGTGGAACTGCAGTAATATCACATGGATGAAAACATATTGCTGTAACTACTGATGGAGTCATGAAAAATATATAGACATCACCTGCTACAAATCCCGATGGTACAAATCTAATCATGTGAATGAATGTGTCGGTGTCGAGCATGAAAATAAGTCATTGGATTACCGACCATTATTGGGTGTCTTTAACCAATGCGAGAAAAACTCACCATTGATGTCGATGAGTGCCAAGGTGCCCTAACACATCTTGCATTGTGTGAATATATGATCAGATATCGAGCCACTTGCAAGATCCAATGATCAAGGGACATTGATGTATTCCCATGATTGTTGGTGAGAGAAATCGTCATTAGGGCATACAAGCCTCAAGGTACTAATGAGGACTCTAGTCTCTATCCCAGATAAGGTGCTGATGTCGATGGGTCAAGACTTGTTGAAAGGTGGGCCTTAAGGAATTCGACATCATTCAACACGAGTTCGTACAGAATTTTTGGTAGGAATATAGATAAAGATCTCATGGTCAAACAATTGTTATGGCAAGGAAAAAAAGGAAATGTAGAGAGTTGGATGTTTTTTTTGTAAGGAAAAAAGATGAACTAAAATGAACGTGAAAATGTATGTGAATCAGAAAAGTAGTTATGCATGAAGTCATGATGGATAAGGCAATGAACTAGTGGACTCCAACATGGATGACTAATGAAATTTGAAGGATAAATATAGGTAAACATATCATGGCGGAGAAAGGTTTTTGTATAATGGAAAATGTCACGACATTTGTAATGAAGTTTTAACTCCTCCTTGCTTTAATGATGTATGTGATTTTTGGAAATCTTGTCTTCATGAACTTGGATCGTCTCCATACCTGTTAAAGCTCAATACAAATTCTGCATGAAAACTGTGAGATATTTTGAAAAGCATAAATGCAGAAATGCTAGCAACTAAATAAAATTAAATGCATCTTTCTTACTCGTTGCCTTTGCGTTAAATTTCCTTAGGAATTACTCAAAGAACATAAATTGTTTTGAAGAGTTATGTAATGTCCATTTGCAATTTTTTAATGTATTTTTTTTTAAATTTTAAAACAATGAAATTATTAATGAATATGAAACTCATATATATATATATATATATATATATATATATATATATATATATATATATATATATATATATATATATATATCTCGTGTGTGTGTGTGTGTGTGTGTGTGTGTGTGTGTGTGTGTGTGTGTGTATGTGTATGTGTATGTGTATGTGTATGCATATACATATACATACATATACATATATATATATATATATATATACATATACATACATATACATATATATATATATTTTATTTTTTTTGAAAATTTTCAAATGTAAAACTATCATGCTACATTATGTACCATATCATATTTTTTTAAATGCTTCATGTTGGGTTTAGGTGGGCACTGGACTCTTCCTTTAGCACAAACGACTATTGGTGATTTTCTTTTAGATTTGACCCTGAGACATCATGATCTTCGCAACAGGGACATGGATTGGAAGGACACTCTCGTAAAATCGTAAAGCCATATCATGGATGCACGTAGGAGGGTTGCTCAATTTTTTAGGACCGAATTTTATTTTATTACACGCTATCGACAATGCATGAAATTCTAGATTGATGAGTTGATCGATGTGTTGTGTATGAAGAAAATGTGAACCGTAGGATTTCTCATGATCGTGTGTTGCGACATTATCCAACATGTGATATGACAACAAAGCTTGAGAATGTGACTGAAGCTAATATAGTAATAGTTTATGTTGTTGTTGCGTTTGATACAAATTTAAAGCCAAAGGATCCTGTGAGAGGCCAGAGGGTAAAAGATGATCCATATGCATTCCACCAGAGATATTTTCAGAGGGAAGTGACATTAAACATTGCATAAGTGGTTGGTGTTGCTACTGTGGACTCTCTGTTGGAATTGGAATCTTGTTTGAATAGGAGAAAAATGTTGTAGATGATGCACATCTATGCTGTGACTCATGAGTGTTGAGCACCAGACCAGAATTACGGATAAAACATGCTTCCCTAGACATGTGATAATCTAGATCAATAGATTAAAGACTATACGAATTCTTCTCCTAACTAAGAATAGACACGAAGAATATATTAGAAGCTTACTTGGAATCCAAGCACTTCCAAATGGTTCCTTCTGTCGCTTCCGTTTCAGCTTAAAATTCTAGCAGTTTGTGCAAAATGCTTCCTACAAGAATGAACACTAAACAATCGAAGATAGAAATAATACAGATGTCTATTAAAGTTATTTTGCTAAATCATTAAATCATGAACCATATACATCAACTAAGATCTTACAATATGGAAAATCAAAGCTAGTATAGATGCATATAGGGAAAAATAAGTTGTATTATTTATGTTGGAAATACTAAGAGGGGGGGGGGGGTTGAATCAATATTCCTTTCAATTAGAGCATTAGTTAATCTTGAATTATTATCAGTGTTTGTAAAAAGATAGAAACAAACAAGAGGAACACAAATGCACACAATTTTTAAGGTGGAAACGCACTCCAGGACAAAAACCACCTAATGCTTTTGTAATAATTCTTTAATATTCAACTCCAATTTCTTCCATGTTCGTTCGTTATGTGGCTTCGAAGATTCTTCTGGAGGATTTTCAAGTATGTAGTCTTTGGCTATGTGTCCAAAGTTTCGACATTTGTAACATTAAATATTATTTCTTAAATGTTCAAATCTATTGATGTTTTGCTGAGCCCTGGGAGGTTCATATTTGACAGATCTCCTGGAATTGTATTCGTTCCTAGGGTATGTGCGACATTCTACAGCTTTATGACCAAATTTTCCACATGAATAATAGTAGCCATAAAAAATATGTTGGTACCTGGATGGAAATTTTTGTCGAGGAATTGTCTTCCAAGGCTGTTCTTGAGAATCTTGTCCAATGAAGTCTACATGCATGTCAGATCTCATAGGTTCATTGTATTTTGTTGTAGAAGGTCCTGCTTCTTCTTCTTTGTAACCGATGCCAGTTTTGTCATTGTAAGATCGTTGATTTTTGATGAGTTCTTCCAATGCCCTTGAGCTGTTGGCATAGTTTTGGATAGTTTTTCCTTTCTTCACTTCCTCACGCAGCGAGACTACTTCAGCTTCTAATTCTTCCCTTTCTTGGTTGCTTTCTTCCAACTTATTTTGAAGTGAATCTTCAATGCATTTGTGTTCTTCAACTTCAATTTTGAGACCTTGAACTTGTTCTTCAAGAGTTTTGGAACGGATCTTCTCTGCCTTGAGATATTTTATAAGCTTGATTGCTTCCTCATAAAATTCGTCTATGTTCCATCCTTCTTCTTCGTTGTTTGATACCTCTTGCTTATTGTGCTTGGCCATAAACAATAATCTCTCATTGGCTTCTTCTTCACTATCATTTTCTTCATCGGATGATGAGCTATCTTCTTTAGAGAGAAAGTTCCTTTTGGATCCTTGCTTGTTGAATTTCTTAAAGCCTTTCTTTCTTTTTGAGTTGCCATTAATTTTGTTTGGACATTTTGCTGCAAAATTCCCAACCTCATTACAGCTGAAACATATCAATGGAAGTTTACCTTTGAATTGTCCCTTACCAATTTGTAGTTTTCTCATGAAGTAAGCATATTCTTCATCTGAAAGACCTTCTTCATCATCTCCCTTTTCTTCACACTTGCAGGTGCATGTCTTTTCAATTGAAGGTTGTTTATGCTTATTGGTTTTCTTAGATGCAACAAACTCAGTTTCTAGATGCGAAGTACCCTCTTCTTCATCAAGTCTCATTTCATATGCTATGAGAACTCCATGTAATTCCTCTTTGCTGAGTTTGTCCAGATTTGCACTGTATTCTAAGACCGATACCTTTGGGTTGAATCTCCCTGGTAACGTTCTAAGAATCTTCCGTATAATAGTCTTCTCATCAACTGGCTCTCCCAATCCTTCCAGAGTATTGGTTATTTCATCAACGTATTGAAAGTATGCAACAATGTTGCAATCTTCTTTCATTCTGAGTTGCTCAAATTTTTCTCTATAGATTTGAAGCTTTGCTTCTTTGACATTTGAGTCACTTGCATATATATTCTCAAGCTTATCCCATACATTTTTGGCGGTTTTACAACCCAACACCTTATGATAAGCAGATTCAATAAGTCCACTGATAATAATATTCTTTGCTTTTGCATCATTTACCAAATTCTTCTTACCTTGTTCATCCGCGATTGATGTAAATCCATTTTGAACAGTGTCCCATACTTCGTAACCTTGCGCCAAGAGATAGACCTCCATTCTTCCTTTCCAAAGTGCATAATTATTTTCATTGAATAGAGGTACACCATTCTTGGTATGCTCCATGACCTCCTTCCAGGTGTTAAACTTCTATTGAAGGAACCAAGCTTTGATACCAATTGTTAGAAATACTGAGAGGGGGGGGGGGTGTGAATCAGTATTCCTTTCAATTAGAGCATTAGTTATTCTTCAATTATTATCAGTGTTTGTACAAAGAAATCAACAAACAAGAGGAGCACAAATGCACATAGTTTTTAAGGTGGAAACCCACTCTGGGAAAAAAACCACCTAATCCTTTTCTAATAATTCTTTAATGTTCAACTGCAATTGAAAATAAAGCTCCAACTTCCTAGAATCTAGAAAAGAATTCTTCTCTAGCTCCCACTAGATGGACACTCCAATGCCCGAGATTCTTCAGTAGTCAACTGAACGAATGCCCCAACACCAAATGAGCCACAAATCACCCTAGCACCACCCTACCGCCCTATAGAAGAATAAAAGAAGAATGGACTCCCGTACCAGGGAAAATGGTCCACTTTACAATGACATAGAATGACGCAGAAGAAGAAGATATACTAGACCATAACTCCAACTTTGACACAACCACCTAATGAGATCCTAGACCTCCCAACACTGCCTCTTCAACCCTTGGCATATAGACACTAGTACAATTTTTACAATAATGTATTTACAATTACTTAGTACAATGATACCTTTACAATGATTGTATGCAGTGCTGCCCACTTGAAGACTTCATATGATGAACTTCTTTCTACCATTATGCACCTTGGTTGCTGCTCTTGTCATGCTACCCTCTGCTACACCTTGCTTTGCTTTTCTGCCATAGAAAGTCTGGTCCTTTTCAATCCTTGACAACACATGATCTAGCTTTTTCTTGCCTTCTAGGAGCTTGATAGTGAATCTGGTGTATCTCTGATATTTAGGATCCTTAATATCTAATTTTTGGTCGTGTAGTATTCCTCTGAGTCATATTTCCAATGCGATAGGTTTGACCCAATTTGGATTCTTCAAGAGAGATTTATACCCAATCTCTCACAATGCCCTAATTAAGGACCGTTTCAGCAGAGCACACTTGTACGACGTTCCATGTGTCACTGTTTCTTCATTTGTCTTTGAAATTGATAGAGAAAAAAAAAAATGTGCACTATCCACTAAATTTTATGGAATTCCAATCCGATACTCAGAGAGAGAGTTATGACGAATTTACCAAGGTCACTTCTTTGAGATGAATTTCAGGAGCCTGCAAAAACCCTGATTCCATAGATCATATCTCCAAAAATGTTGTGCACCTTGATCTGAAATTTTTACTATAGCTTCCTCAAGATTTTGGCTTCGCCTCATAAAATTTTTAGCTTCTGAACCTTCGTATAAAAAATGTTAGAGTGAAAATTCCACGATGATCTGTTTCAGATGGCCGAATCCCTTGCATAAGGAGGAAATGAAGATCACAATTTATATGAATGCTTAAGTTGAAAGGGGCTCAAAAAGTGAACATGAGAGGGATTATAGGAGCTTAAAAAATAATAATTATGATTTTTCAATGACCCATGCCCCAACCCCATGGGGTTTTAGCCCACTAACTAGGGGTACAACTTTAAACATGAATATCTCTCAAACTGTGAAGAATTACATGGCGTGCCATATATCAATGGAAACATCTCGACAAGTAGAAACCATCAAAAGCATTATTGACCCAAAATATATTAATTTTGTAGGTCAAAATTCCCATGAAATATTGGGTTAGCCCCTGGTGCTGCTTGGGTTGACATCAATGACAATCGCTGATCAACACTTTATTGATGATAGAAGGAGAGGCTACAAGCTAGTGACTAATTTGAGGTGAGAATTCCAGAAACATTCCTAGCCTCATCACAATATAAATCTCTCCAGCAGCTGTTACACAAATCTAACTCTCAATTGAAAATCCGCCAACGTTTCTCTACTCAAATTCTTCCTTCTCAAGCACTCAGATATGTGCTTAATTTATAGAGGAGCTGAAGGTTTTTTTACAACCAATGAATTTCCAATAATAGGCAAGACATGTTCCCAATATTGTAGATGTCAAATGGACACTTGGATTCGAAGCTTGACACATGTGAACTCTTCTAGAAGGCACTAGCCAAGTGGAGATTCTGAAACAATGAGAATTTCACTCCCGATGTGACCAACGCACCTGTGAATGTCGTGAATTTCTTTGGAGAGTAGCCTTACATGGGGCTACCTGCATATGCAATGCACTTAGTCCCTTTAGAGGCTAAGTTGGTGAGCTCTCATATGATATATAATAAACTTCAAACATTGGAAACCTTTGATTGATGAAAATCATGCTTGATTTGTCTTGTTATTGTCTTAGGGCATGTATCAACTTGAAATGATAGGGGATGATAGACCCTTAGTCATTGGTCCTGTAGATGATGCCTAGTTAACCAGGTCATTGGGAATGATGCCCAAATTGACCTATAACAAATTTCCCCCTAAAGCATGAGGTAAAAATAATAAAAACATTTGATTGAGATGATTTACACTGTGATGGGCTAGAGATGAAGCAGAGTGGTCACTTGCATCAATATTTAAATACATTACATCATGATATATCCTCTTTGATCATAATTGCTGAGGGTAGGAATTCCCATATTCAGCACATAAACAATCTAATAACATGTACATAATTCAGAAATTCGTTGACATTGGAATGTTTCCTAATGCATATATGCCTATAGATATAGGCCCATGTTCGGATGACGATCTGTATGTAAGGTCACCATATAGATGATGTGTAAAACAATCCTGAAATCACAGCCCGGATGGTTAAAACTAGATCCGGGGTCTTCTTATCTCATTCACTCGATCATTCAAGTAAAAGTCTAGCCATGCGAATATATGATTTGTTATCGAACATGGAAAGACATCGTTTGATTACTAGCTAATGATGTGAGTTGTTAACAAACATGAGAGAACCACCATTAATGAAAATAGCCCTCAAGTTATTGCAGTACATTTCGTAAGGCGTGAATAGATGATTTGATGTCGAACACCAAACAAAATATTTCGGTCAAAGGTCTGGAAGCGAGGATATTTTCGATGCTGTAACAAGCCTCATGGTACTAGAATCTGATGTTTCTAAGTGAACTTCCTGGATATTGATTTGTTGTCGACAGGAAGTCACCTTATTGCGAAATGGGAGTTACTGATTTCGGAGACAAAGGTATGACTTGATATAGCAATTTTCAGGGATGATGGTCATGAGAATGAAGGTTTACAAGTATTGCAGAAGGACGAGTTTATTCATTGGATGACTTCTCTTGAACATATCAGCAACATTGTGGTGATTTGGCAGCATTGAACCAAAACCAAAGTGAAGGTGTGATGAACCATAGGTATGAATGAACCGTCAAGATGATTACCCAACCCAAACAGTTAGAGACATGGAGTGAAGGAAATGTCATGTTCAAGAGTGACTTGCTACCATAAAGAAATTTTGCTCACTTTTCCCAAATTTCCCCAGTCATTTGTCAACCAGTACCTCTTTATTTTTTAACAAGCTTTGGGAGGATAACATTTCCTTGATCTATAATTCAACCCTTTGGGTGAATAAAGTATCGCTATTTAATAATTTAATGAGTTTAGCGATGAATGAAACTCGATTCTTGCCATGATTGACAAGCCTATAGCTATTTTATGTTTTAACAAGATTAACAACAGTGATAGCCCTATCCTTTTTCATATCTGGAGAGTTTGAAAAAGAGGACGAAAGAAAAATCCATAAGTACTTTTTTGTAAATTTGTCACTCAGACCGGAAAAAGTGTAAAATAATATCTGAGAGAACCTCTTTGGTCATGTTTAACCAAGTTATTCCTTTTTCGTAAATAATCTATCTTACTCCATAAAAGGTTTAAACTTATACTGAGTAGATATCAATTCATTTAATTTTACGAGCTTGAAAAGATAAGTGCTTGGCAATATTTTCATATTATCAGAGTCTGAAAAGCGCTGAAAGAAGACTCTAGGGGTTCCTTTTTCACTGTTATCGAAGCTCGAAAAAGAGATAAAAGTGAAATTCAAATCATTTTTCATTTTTAACAAAGCTCGAAAAAATAAGGAGAAAAAGTATGCTCTGTGGTCAAGTCATTCTTTGAATAAATTTGCACGACTAATCTGTTCATCATTTGTATTTCCTATTCAGAACAACATCAAATGGATTAAAAATACCTGTTTCATGATAAAAATATAATATAACTATATTCATAGCAATAAATTTGACTTGAAAATAATTAAATGACTATTAAAAGTAGTTTCATTATTCATTTTTACCATTCCATAGTTACCATTTTCATTTTGGAGCTCTGAACCTGATTTTTCCCCCGAACTTCATCTGCTGATTGTGATCATTTCTGTGGACGGATTTCATCGCTGTTTGATCCAGGTTAGTGCCATGAACCTCCTATTTCCTTTTGTATTCATTTCATCTCCAATTTCTGCAAATTTTTAGGGTTTTAAGGTCCCTATGGTAAATTCTGCCCAAAAATAGGTCAACTCACCCCTGAATGTCAAAACCTGTGTTGCATAGCAGGTAAAATAAAGTGTACTTGCATGTAAAATACAATGTCTCTTGTTAGGGAGTGCATTGGGCGTAGTATAAGTTTTTGATTTTCTCATTATGCCCAAAATTTTCCTTGTTTTTTGCAATGAATGGAATCTAATGGATCTTATGGTTGTTTTTAAGGTTTCCATCAAATTACAATGACGATTACATGGAGGGAAAGAGAACATGAATAACATGATATGATTTCCTTAAATGATCTGGGTACAGTAAGAGCCCTGCGAGATTATGGATTGCTTAAGTACTTCAAGATGTCGGGAATGAGGCAACAAATATAACTCTTGGAGTTCTTAGTTTGAGCATGGGATTAGATGATAGAGGCATTTCATATTAAGAATCGAGTGGTTCACATAATGGATGAGGATGTGTATTTTCTCACAAGTTTTTCGAGGAGAGGTTTGCCCATTTCACTCTCAAGGTCTATCATTCGAGGAGAGACAGTGAGGGATTATATTTTGCAGTATTTATATCTAGGGCAGAACATAGAAAAGATGGAAAAATAAACATCTGGGATGTCAGAGATTTGCCTTTGAGAACCATCCTTTTCACGATCGCTAAACTTGCTGGCACCGTTACACTACATGTAGTGAATAGATCACATATGTAGTATGTGATAGAGTGTATGGAGCCAACAATCTTCAACTGGTTTGAAGCTGTTCTATCTCAGATAAAGGAACAAATGAATAAAGAAAAGGGAGGAAGGAAGAGGAATTTTAGTTATGGTTCAATCCTTATATCCTTCGCTTTAGAAGAGATTCCACTAATGCAGCCACAACATGTGACTCTGTATATAGCTAGTCTTAGAGATCCTCATATTAAGAGATGGGTAGAACTCATGGGTTGGCATGCAGGCCAATTGAATGTGGTGTTATCTACTACATTCTTTGCCTGGTTCTGGCGACAGATCGTCACCATCAATGAGTACGCATACGCAGACGTTGATTTCCGAGGAGATCCAAATTTAGCATTACCAGAAGGTGCTCAGTGGGGTGCAATGGATAAGAATTTTTTGACCATGTTTTTTGATTTTCCTAAGGTTTATATAATTTTTTTGTATTTTGATGTTTTCCCAAGATTAAACTAAATTTTTGATGTAATGTGGATGTTGGTCGTGTTCAACCAGTAGTGGAACCGAAGCGCAAAGCAGATGTGATAGAAAATAGGGCTGTCGGGAGAGTAGTCCTTCAGGATATTGATATGGTTGAGACTCTGATTGAGCTTCAGTAGCACATAGAAGGTTTCATCTTCAGGATTCTGAATTTCTAGATCGAAGAGCTTCCTATGCGACTGCAACAACACACTATTGGGTTTCCTAACCGTTGGATGTGATTACTTCGTAGGATAGCCAGATATATAGCATGTTACCACAAGCACCACTAGTTTACTTATGAAATTTTGCAGACATTTTGAGGTCAGATGACCAATGTGTCTTGGGCACAATTTTTTTAGAAACCTATAACTATCTATCTATATGATTTCAAAGTTTTTCCTATGTTTATTGTGCAATTCTATTCAATGATGTGAATGTTTTCTTTACATATGTTGCAAATTTCTGTCTAAAAATTAATTAGCTAATGAATCAGTCAATGTGTTGATATTGAATAAAATCAAATTTTCTTTCCAAAATTTTAACTCTAAGGAAAAATCTATGCAATGTTGGATTTCTAATAGTATAAACACTAGTAAGTTGTAATACCACAAGTTGTGAGTCTAACCTTATGATGATACGGTTAATACCAAATGAAATGGCAACAGAGAGAAGTTTGATCAACGTGCTATACTCAACGATATTTTTCGTCGATCTACCAATAAAAATCCCTTGAAAACTCACTAACGCGTTGTTCGGAGCGAAAATGGCCCACGCTGTAGAGGATAGATTCTGCGTACTACGACTAGCACCATCAACATATACAAAAAAGTGTTCTGAAGATTCATACATATGTGATGAAATGTAAAGAAGATTACTAACATCAAGAAAAATCTAAAAACAAATTAAGATAGTGAATGCAAATCAACAACATATATATACAATATAATACAAAAAATTACTATGCTCATGATTAAGCATAGTAATGTTTCAAATACAACCCATTTCTAGGCTACGCCAGCGGAATTTCATCGTAATCAACCAACTCATAGGTTCCCTTAGCAAGAACTCTTTTGAAAATAGAGGGGCCATGCCATAATGGCTCAAATGTTCCTGTACCTATTACATCAACTTCTTGATCGTAAAGAAGGACCAAGTCGCCCTCTAATAAAATGCGAGGCTGGACATTTTTTTTCGTATTGCACCTTTATACGTCTCTTATGTGCTTCGTTGGCCAATTGGGCTTTACAGGGCGTTTCATGAATATGGATGAGGTTAAGGAGACATGCTTCTTCTTCTGAGGTGTTAGGTAACAAGTCTATTACGAGTTTTAACGATGATATTTCGCATTGGATTGGTAAGATAACTTCCAGACCATACACTAATTGAAAAGGAGTAAATCTGGTTGCATTTCTCATCGAGGTTCGATACGCCCACAAGGCACAATACAAGATCAAATTCCAGTTTCTTTTACAAACTCTTGTCATTCGTTTAAGAATTTTGTTGATAGCCTCATCTTGTCCATTTGATTGTGGATAATAAGGAGTATAATTATCATGTGACAATCCTAACTTGGCAGTTAATTCAGACATCATGTGTTTGCGAAAATGCTTCCCACGATTTGTAACTATAGCCTGTGGGACCACAAACCGTGAAATAACATTATTAAAGAAAAACAATGTAGTTGTCTATCTTGTGTTGTTGAATGTAGGCATTGCTTTAGCCCATTTGTTAAAATAGTCAACTGCGACAATAATATAACCATGTCCCCCGGACGAACGATGGTTATAGGTCATGAAGTCAATAACCCATTTCATAAATGGTTCCACAGAGACAACATGATGCATTAGCATTGGTGGTTTGTGGATTTTACGATAAAAAATCTGGCATGCATGACAACTTCTGACCGCGAGGATGCAGTATCAATAAATAGTAGGCCAAAAGTAACCGGTGAGGAGTATCTTCTGCATGATAGCATAACTAGATAAATTTCCACCACATGCCCCAACATGACAATCATTTAATACTTTTTTGGTCTCCTCATGAGTGAGGCACCTCCTTAAAATGGTATCGACACCACAATGATAAAGTGTATTGCTGACGATTAGATAATATTTGGCTTGGTATCAAATATGTCGTTGTTCAAAGCGAGAGGTATTAGGTTGAAAAGTTTGGGTTTGGAGCTAAATGATGAAATCCCTGTACCAAGGATTAGATGATTTGATCAGAAATAGAGACTCATCTGGAATTGATGGTTTCGACGTAGTTGCAGTATTAGAGGGAAGGTCACAGAGAAGCTCAGAAAAAAATAAAGACTTCTTTGACTTGGATTTGATAAATTCCAAATCAAATTCCTGCAAAATGGAAATCCATTTTGAATATTCCCCCCCTAGCAATTGACGTGATAATATATAAGTCATGGGGTTGAAATCCAAAATGATATTTGTTTTTCGGAGCAAGATATAATGGTGAAATATTTGGACAGCTTGAACAGCTGCCAAGGCAAGCTTTTCTACGTATGAGTACTTAACTTTCGTATCATTTAGATTACGACTCAAATAATAGATCGGATGTTCAGTTCCATCTTATACTTGGACCAATACCATAGCAATGGTCGTTTTGGCCGCGATGATATATAGGAAATAATATTTTTGATAATTAGGAGGATACATTAATGACGCTCGAAAAAGAGTGTCCTTGACAACATCAAAAGAATCTTGCACAACTTGGTCCTAATGGAAGGGAACCCCATTTTTCAAGAGTTGAGTAAATCCTTTAGCCATTTTGGTGTAATTTGGAATGAACCTTCGTAGGAAGTTATCCTTTCCTTGAAGTTTTTGTATCTGAAGTAATTTTGATGGCGCAGGCAAATCAAGAATGCCCTGAACCTTTAGAGGGTCGATTCGAATTCCTTCATTTGAGTCTACGAATCCACTCAAACGAATAGAGCCAACAAAAAACACACATTTATGTGGATTGAGGCGTATTTTGTAGTGTCGGCAACGTAAGAAAATGGCTCTCAAATGCATCAGGTGATCAGTCCGATTTCGTGAATGCGCTGGTAAATAATCTAGATACAGTTGAACAATGTGCTTGATGTCATTGAAAGCATAATCCATTGCTCTCTGAAAAGTTTCCCCAACGTTCTTTAAACCAAATAGAAGTTTCCTATAAGAAAATGTGCCCCAGGGACATATGAATTTTGTCTTATGTTGATCATCTAGGCGGATATTGATTTGATTGTAGCCGGAAAATCCATCCATGAACGAAAAGATTTCGGATCCAGCACAATCGTCAATAATATGGTCGATAAAGGGAGTAGGATAGTTTTCTTTTGGACAAGCATGATTAACATCCCGATAATCGATGCACACTCTAATGGTTCCTTGTTTTTTCATAATATGAACGATATAGGAAACCCACTCAATTAGCGGAACAGGATAAATGAAACGAACACGCAAAATTTTTTCAACTTCTACTTTGATGGTATCGGATTTCTTTGGATGAATAGGATGAAGTCGTTGATGCACCGATTTGACATTAGGATGCATATTAATATTGTGTCCAACTATACTAGTATCTATGCCTGGAATTTCCTCGTAATACCAAGCAAATACATCACAAAATTCACGGAATAGAGAGCGATATGATTCAAGTTTTGATGGAGAACAAGATACACCAACATGAATATTCTCTACAATGCCAGGTTTGTTTGAAATATTGTTAGAAATTTTTTCTTCAATATTTGACAGATTTCTCTCGGAATCCACTGCATTAATGGGTAAAGAATTCGAAAAGAAATTTTTTATGGATGGGTGATATAGTTCACTAATATTATTTTCTTCATAATCAGAAAGATGAGAAAAATGATGATAATTTTCCCATGGTTATCCTTTTGACATCATGGCTTCCAAAATATTCTCATCTCTCAAGAACATTGAGGAAAATGGATCAGATGGAGTACCAAAATCTAAGGAACAATCAACCAAAACAATCAGGGACACTGATTTCAAATTTTTCGCCCAAGCCAGATAGATTGTTTGCTATGCCAACTCAATAGGGCTAGGCAGCAGAAACTCATCCAACATAGAAATATCAGAATCACCCATAATCTCCCTTAAGCCAGATAGAGTGGAAGAGATCATGTAGCAGGTCTCTATACTTTCAATTTCTACCGACGTCACGGGCGGCGGTAATGCAAAGGTTCTCATAAGAGTGGAATCCTTTAAGAGTCCTACACCAATGTTCTAAAGTTATAGTTTGGGTATGTTAATGAACGGAATGCTTCCACTTACTTGCGAAGCAGAGGCACAGAAGGATAGTTGATTAATGACTGTAATTGTAACTTTATGTGGAAAGGCAATCATTATAAAATATGTAGAAAAAAGAGCAGTCATTTTATATACCCATGGCCTTCCAAGTAAAATATTATAGTCAAGGGGTTTGCCAACAACCTCAACATCAATATTCACTATTTTTCCCCCTAGTTTGACATGCAGGTTATTAATAATACCACAAGGTTTATATGTGCATCCATCAAATGGCTTCAATGTCATTGATGATTGCGATAAGTGCGACGAGCCAAGTAACTTCCAACAATTTAGAGACATAATGCATGTAGATGCTCCCTCATCAATAATAGTGCGATGAAAAAGGTGATTGAGAACATTTATCTGTATGGAGAATTCCAATTCTGTTGGTAGTTGCGGCACATAGCTCGTATGATTAAAGATGACAAGATTAGAATCGGTCAGATCGATTCCACCAATATCCAACAATATAGCTTGTTTTTGGGAGGGACAATTTTGTAATACCTCAAGAGCAGACATAGTTGAAGGGGATTGAGCCAAATCTTCAACTATATTGTAATTTTTTTTCAGCTCTTGCTCGAGGATTATATGTCGATTTATGAATTACTCCCTTTGGTGGCTTGATTTTCAATTCAGGAATAGTAGTAGGCAATACTGATTCTTTATATGGATTCATTGTCAAGGTAGTAGGTTGATTAGTGGCCTAACTACCATAATATTTATTACACATTTACACAAAAATATCTGTTGAAGGTTTTGTGGCGGATAACATTAACACTTGGGAACTAGGAGCTAGATCCGTAGCAACCAAATTAGTGTCCAGATTTGGAAATGGGTTTGTCAACACAACTGATGCATGGGAAGTCTTGATAATTTTT
This sequence comes from Pinus albicaulis, assembly GCA_034641835.2. Lineage (NCBI taxonomy): Eukaryota > Viridiplantae > Streptophyta > Pinopsida > Pinales > Pinaceae > Pinus > Pinus albicaulis. Next base: position 1,188,805,331 of record CM076575.1, on the reverse strand, counting down.
GAGACTTCAGCGTGGTGAGGAAAATACCTAACAAAGTGTTCCTCATTACAAATTATGCATGGATAATGAGGTTTCCTAGGTCCAAAAGATTGATCACATGATCTTTCCTGCGAGTTAGAAGTTTTCTTTTTCTTAGATTTCCCCTTTTTCTTACTTCCTAGTTGCTTGTCACCTTTGTCTTTTTCAAATGACATGGCATTAATTTCTGAAGTAGGAGTAGGATCAGATGCAATAGTGTGGTGTGTGCTTTTAGTTTCTATCAAACCGTCTCTGGCATGAGAGTCCTTTAATTGAGGAGGAACAGTAAAATTAGATCTCGACATGTTAGGAATTTTTTCATAGAGCGTGCCAGACTGAGTATAAATAAAGTCTAAATATTGGGCATGAGCGATAAATTTCTCTTCTGTGACGATGCCACCTTTAGCCACATCCTCATTTATAGATGGTAACAGGGACTTAATGAAACATACAGTAAGGAGCTGATCCAGAAAAAAGGTTTTAACCATTTGACGACGACGACGCCATTCATGAATATGATTAGAGATGTGAGTAGCATTAGTCTGTTTGAATTTGGTCAATAATTCTGTTCCAGTTTCATATCTGATGGGTAACTGGAAATGAGTCAAAATGAGATTAGCTAGGGTTGTGAAATTATCAAAAGAAGCTCTAGGTAATTCAATGTACCATTTTTTAGCCGGACCTGTGAGCGTATGCTGGAAAAGACATACTCAAATAGAATCATCATTTAGGGAATTTGATAAACACCATAAATGATAAGTTATAACATGAGTCGACAGATCTTCTCCACGGTTTCCATTTAACTTAGGAATATCCGAGGGTAATTTCTGAGGTATCACCGGCCACCAAGGAGCATAATTAATTGGATCATTAGTTAGTCGATTTAAATTTGGTAACTCTAAAGTTGAAACAAAGGGAAGCTATCAATTAAGGTCAGGTTGAGCATAGCCAGGGTAAGGTGGAATTGCTTGAGCAATAGGCCTTTGAGCACCATAATAAGGAATCTGCTACTAGTAACCCAGATAGGGGTTGTTTTTTATAGCAAATGCTTGAGGATCCTGTTAACCAATGCCTGAGGTTGCCAAGGGGTCTGTCCACCGATGTTAAAATTAGGATAAATTGGATTCGGTTGATATGTATAACCATTTTTCGGTTGTGACATCCCATAAAATGGTAGACCAGCTTGTGAATAAATGATTCTAGATACAGGTTGTTGTAAATTAACCAAAAGATTTGGAGTCTGTGGACCAACATTTGATGGTATTGAGTTGAAGGACTCACTTGATAAGGTTGATGTACAACATTTTGATACTGTAATAGGGGTAAGGATGTATTAACATGTGGTAATGAGGTGGGTGTAACATGTTGAACCGGTTGATACGAGTGTACAACCGTTTGTGGTTGGATAGGCAGAGTGGGCTGCCATTGACAAACATTCGTTTCAACATTAGATTGACCAGAACATGATGGAGTACTGTCTTATTGGGTGACCAAAGGTTTCCCCCCAACATGAGGAGGATAATAAGACATAAAATATTTCTCTCCAAATGCTGGGTGTCCAGTTGATATGGTACTTGAAGGAATTGACCCAGAAGGAACGGCTTGATATTTCCTTGATGATGCATATAATGAATCAAGTCATTTAGTACTTACCATAGGATTACCAGTTAAAATACCAAATGATGACATTGGTAAAGTCCATGGATTTGAAGATGCACCAGAGAAAATTCCAGATAATGATTTGTAACCTGATGGGACCAAAGGGAATCCATGAAAATATGACTCTGGTGAAGTTGTAAACATCAACGAGGTATCTAGGGCGGGAGATGACGTAATTGGAACAGATGGCCCAACCGAAGGTGTTGGTTCAGTCATGGTTACTTTACCAAATGTATACCCTTTTGAACCGACGGGAGTTTGAAAAGAAACAAGATCAACAAAAACAGAGGGTGTCGATTGAAAAAAAGACTCGTATAGGTAAAGGTCCTCCCCAAAATGGGTTGGAGTTAAAGGTGTATCATATTTTGGGATTTCTTCAATCGCAATTAAAATAGGGGGAAGAATTTCACCATCAAGCCCAAAGTATATTTCAGGTGGTTGCCTGTGTGATATGGGAGATTCAATAGCTAGAAAAATTTGTGGGATTACCAAGGTAGGAACAACTTTTGATTGTATGAATTTAGGATTCAGATGTCCTGGAAAAGAAGAGATAGGATTTGGATCAATTTCTAGTTGAACAATGTCGGGTCCAGAAGGTATGGTCTCACTGATTGGATGGATCGTGACGACAGGTAGCTGTGAAGACTTTGTTTCGAAAATAGTAGACAAAATAGGGTGTGTAGAAATAACTTGAGCTAACTTTGGTTTATCGGAAAATGATTTTTCACTAGAGGTACGAATTGTACTTGATTCGGAAGATCGTGATCACCTTCACCTACCAGAAGTAACTTCTGGTGGTAAAGGTGGTTTTAATGCTAGTCTACAAGAACAACAGGGGAAAGAATTTTGTTCTTCCATAATTATTGATTTATTTTAACCAAAAAAAAAAAACAAAAAAGGGGTAATTCTAGGAAAAAGGGTTTACCAAGAAACTGTGAATTGTAGAATACCTCTTGGTGAACCAAGAAGTACAGGTAGGAAATATCCTCGAATGTTGTGTTCGGTGTATCACAATTTACAAGGCGTCCGAATCGGTTCACTATGGATGGATATCACCTAAAATTTATCCTCCCAAATATACCTGAAGGCACATGGAGGCCCAAGTCCATATTAGTGTTATATGATGCGAAACCACACAATGAAAGCACCCCTTTATACTTATCGTATTGTAACACTGCCCGATATACCTGAAAGTACGTGGATGAGCTATGATATACTTACATACGTGGAGTGAGGTATCACACTCGGAATGTATCATAAACAAGTTAACGACAGCTGTTATGTTTTACGATGTTGGAACACATCTCTAAGCTAGACCTTCTAAATGTTATCGTTATGGTTCCAATGCTTTGTTAGGTAAATTGAGATAAATTTGATGTTGACCTTGCTTAACAATTTTCCTTTCAAAGGTTCACCGCGATGATGTATTGGAAAATTACTAAAATGCAACTAAGAATGATAAGAAATCTTTCACTTTTAGTTTTTCAATGAAAGTCCTAGCTGGTAGAGGGAAAGAGAAATCAATTTGTGAGAAAACAAATCAGAAAACACAAACTAAATGCAGATTTCCTAATTGTTCCTTTTTGCAATAAACACAAACCACTACATGAAAATGCAGATTTTTTTTTTCAGTTCCTTTAATGTTATGGATGCAGAAAAGAAACTAAGTGCACTAAATAAAAAAAAATCAAATGCCTTTTACTTTTGAGAAATGAGGAATACAAACAACAATTTCTCTTTTGAAGGAAAAATGACAAATGAAACAACAATTTATCCTATCAGGAAATGAAGATTTTACAACAATTTCCTTTTTCGAAAGCAAATGGATCTAATGCAACAATAAAAATAATTTGAAATAAACTTTCCAATGATAAAAAAAATGCTTTAAATAAACATTGAACAAATTTTCTTTCAAAGGAGGAAGAAATATATAGATTCACTCGTCAATATGAGGTTCAAACTTTTCAAAACACAGCAGAAAACAAACTAAATCAATTTGCAAAGACAAATTCAAGGGAATATGGATGGTTTCAGGAGGCAATGTAGTCTCTAAGGGGAGACAATGATTTGCAATGTAGGCCTGAAAGGGAGACAGTGCTCTGCAAAGCACTGTGTCTTGTCCAAGAGTGCGTTGGGCGTAGTGTATAAGGAAAAACACCACTATTTAACACACTTCTTTTGCACATTAATATTTCAAAAAGTTTGATTTTGTGAATAAAAAATATTGGGTGGATAAACAGAGAAAATTAGAGGCTAAAACACCTATAACTAAGAGAAATTCTCCCTAGCGAAGTTGCCAATTTATTGTACAGAATTGTGAATTACGGATAAAACAAGTTTCCCTAGACATTTGATAATCTAGAACAACAGATTAAAGACTATACGACTTCTTCTCCTAACTAAGAACAAACACACATAATATATTAGAAGCTTACATGGAATCCAAGCACTTCCAAATGGTTCCTTCTGTCGCTTTCGTTGCAGCTTCAAATTCCAGCAGGTTGTGCAAAATGCTTCTTGCAAGAATGAACACTAAACAACAGAAGATAGCAATAATACAAATATCTATTCAAGTTAGTTTGCTAAATCTGTAAAGCATAAACCATATACATCAACTAGTATCTTACAATATGGAAAATCAAAGCCAATACAGATGCATATAGGGAAAGGTAAGCTTTATTTTTTATTGATGATAGAAGGGGAGGTTACAACCTAGTGACTGATTTGAAGTGACCATTCCAGCAACATTCCTAGCCTCATCATAGTATAAATCTCTCCAACAGCTATTACACAAATCTAACTCACAATTGAAAATCCACCAGCATTTCTCCACTCAAATTATTCCTTCTTAATCACTCAGATCTATGCTAAATTTATAGAGGAGCTTAAGGTTGTTTTACAATCAGTGACTTTCCAATAATAGGAAAGACATGTTCCCAATATTGTAAATGTCAAATGGACACTTGGATTCGAAGCTTGACACATGTGAACTCTTCTAGAAGGCACTGGCCAAGTGGAGATTCCAGAACAATGAGAATTTCACTCCCAATGTGACCAACACACATGTGAATGTCGGGAAGTGCTTTGCAGAGAAGCCTTGCATGGGGCTACTTGCATATGCAACACACTTAGTCCCTTTAGAGGCTGCGTTGGTGAGCTCTCATATGATATATAATAAACTTCAAGCCTTGGAAACCTTTGCTTGATGAAAGTCATGCTTGATTTGTCTTGTTCTTGTCTTAGGGCATGCAGCAACTTGAAATGATAAGGGATGATAGACCCTTAGTCATTGGTCCTAGAGATGATGCCGAGTTAACCATATCATTGGGAATGATGCCCAAATTGACCTATAACAATGAGAAATATCCATGATTCCATGATCAAGACTGGCACGAGACTGAAAATCACCATAATTTGATTATTTCTTAGATGCATTATTTATTAGTGAAACACCAGTATTTTCTGCTGCACCTTTCAGAATAGACATAAGGTCTACATGTTGACTTCCACAAGAGATGGTAGGAAAATAATCTTCTGCCATGGTAGAAAGTTGCGGCAGGGACTTCACACTATCAGCAATAGTCTCCGAGTTGGTTACCATAGGTGATGCATCCCTTGTAGACCATAGATAGGGAAAAATATGAGGAAGAGATTTATGTCTTTCCATAGAAGTATATGGTGACAGTGCCTGTCGCATTGCATAGTTCTTATCTAATCCAACGTCTATCCCACGTGATGAATACCTCCAAGGACTAAGTCCTTGAAATCCATGTGGCACTCCTTGTGGTATTAATCTTTAAGAGGCTCACAAGTGGGTATTATTAGTTTGTCTTGAACTGGTACATATGAATCTCTGTTCACCGCAATTTGGTCTCATGATGAACACATATATATATTTTTTTACTTCTCACATCTTTGGAGTTCCGATTCTGATTTCCATGTTACTTCCAACTGCTCACGCACTCACACAACTAGTGAAATCTCAGTGGCAGTGCACAACAGATTTTTCAATCTCGAATGGTGGTTGTTGAAGTTCTGCAGCAACATTGAAATGCCATTTGGTGTAGCGTTTAGGTGAGGAGGTGAGGCACAAATTTTTTGCTAGGAAGATGACCCTTCTGAAGAACCTGGAGACAAGATAAAAGTAGTACCGTAAAAAATGTTCAAATAACGGATACAATTAATTAATGCTTGTGCTCTGCTTCATCCAACATGCATACAATGATTTCATGACAAGGGAAAATGAAATAAACAAAAAGTAATGAGCTTTACTCTTTTCCAAAGAAATTGCACTCCCCAGATACCCTCACGCTCTGTGGTGGCTAACAAAACTTGCCAAGAATGACCAACGATGAGAAACACAAGGTTGGCATTCTAATTCCCTGCATTCCTTCCTTTATAAAATATTTGATTGAACTGAATTTACCCATGATCTCCACATAGAAATCTTGATCCAAAGATCCTGTTGGGCTGCGTGGACAATAAGGTGATGTAACCAGAAAATGATTTCAGTTCAAATCTCTTCATCAACATGCTAGAATTCATAGCTTGTGAATCCTCAATTGATTTCCAAAATCCCTTAGCAAGTGGTGCGTGTCCAAAGAGAGAAGATTCATCATTCTTTAAAATGTGAAGAATGACTCAACCTATATTGCTTCCTCTATATTTGATTTTGAATCATGCATTTGGATCATTCCACAATTTCAACCCCCACAATATTAACAAAAGGATAGTGATACCAAATCGAATGGGTTGATAAAAAAATGTTGCGGTGGTTGTTTTTAATCCAAATTTTTACCCTTCGATATTTAAAACAAAATTTTAATAATTTTATTTTAGCTTGCAGCATAGCTCATTTTCATTGCTGTTTTTTTAAGTGGTGAAAATCTGAGTGGTAACAACAAGATGTCATCGAATTTCTGCGTTTATGTTGAAGATCATTACCCATTATTTACGGCTGACCAATTCCTTATGGGAACATTGAAATGGGGATCATAATCATCTTTTCATCCACCACGTAGACCTCTGCACATTTCTCTATAAATCTATTCTCTTCTCATCTTCGCTGAGAAGCACATAATTCCAGTTCCATGCCCTTTCATTTCATGGGATCCTCTCTCTCTCTGGTACTTCACCTTGTCTTTCCATGAAAAAATTGGTGGTCATTGAAGAACACTCGAGTGCCTCAATTACTGAGTTTCCAGAGTCCGTGAAGGTCACTAAAATATTAAGAGATAGACCCAACTTCTTTGTTTGCCATGCCGATTCCATGCATTTTGATGAGTAAGTTTCTCCCCTTTCTGCAGACCAGGAATTGAAAATGGAGCGCCTCTATTTTCTGCTACCTGTAACCAAACTTTGCCATCTTCTAACGGCCTCTGATATGGCTGCCTTGGCCATCAAAGCCAGTGCTTCCATGGAACAAAAAATTAGGACGACGTCTCATTTTTCAATTTCAAACCCTATTGAATAGGGTGAAACCCTGTTATGTGTCTTCCAACTATCAATGCACTGTCTATTTAGTTAGACAATCACTTGGAAGTCTGGTTAATTTCACTATGAACTAGTCCAGTTCAAGTGTTTTCTTTTTATTTGATTTGTTTAATTTGTTAATTAATTTTTTTTTTTTTTTTTTTTTTTTTTTGTAAATGGTTTTAAATTTTTTTTTTATTTTTTTTAAACTAAAATATAAAAATGAAATTTCATCCTATCCCTAAAAAAAACTAGAATTTTTTTATTGATTTAAGATGAAATTTTTTAGCAAATTGTGACCGCAAATTTAAATTTGTAGACGAACTATTGATTAGGCGTTTTTATTTCATCAAAAACTTAAATCCTTCCTGAAAAAATTTCTAAACATCCTTCTTTCTGATCCTAGAGATCTTGTGAAAACATAGGAGGAGAGAATACTTATTTGAAAACTAAAAATAATATCCTACCTACTCTATTGTAGAAAAATAAATTATTCTTTCAAGTATAGGAGAATTTGCAATGCATCCTTTTGCATAACAAGATGAGAAGTAAAATCACAACAAATTTTTAAAAATATACTTTAATGAATGCTTGGACATGAAAATTTATTTGATCATAAAGATTTGATGAGAAAGAATGTTGAAAAATGTAGTATTATGACTTAATGACTAGTTGAAACCAAGTTTTAAGATAATGTTTGTTTGCTTGGCTCTCCTTAGTTGTCATATCACAAAATTCTTCGTGTGGCGCTTGTTCAAAATATTGAAGGCACAGGGGATCTTGTGATATACATGCTAGAAATTCTTCAATTTCGAGTTCTAATGTTTGATCTTCATTGCACGTGATCCATGAATCATTAACCTCCTTACAAAAATAAGTAGAAGAAGATTCTAATTTTTCTTCTTGTGAATCCTCTTCATGGATGCTTTATTCCTCTTCTAAATTCTGAAATGAAAATTCATCCCTAGTGATAACTCTAAATTGTGGACAAGGATTTAAGAAGATCCTTGTGGTGGCATCCCCTCCTTCTCTAAATGGCTTTTTTAACATCATGTTTTTTTTTTAGATCTTGTTGGGAAAATGGATTTTGCAGTTATTGTTTTTTTTTTTCATATATTTTGTTGGGGGTTTTGTTTAATGAATCTACCCTTCTAATTTGTGTGGCTAAACATAAATAACCATAATGATAAGTGTTTTGTTTTATGTTTTGTTGTTGTTTTTGTATTTTTTTATGTGTTTTCTAAACAATCTTCCTAATTGACTATGTTGAAGTATTCTTCCTTGGAAACGACGCCAAAAATGTTGGGTTAATTTACTCGGTAAATAAACACAAGTATTTAATTATCAATCTAGGTTTGTAAAACTTGGAAACATGTCCAAAATATATGGATTTCAACTACAATCAATTTTAGAAGATGAATTAATGAATCTGAAGGAAATGCATAGTACAAATATAAATTTTAATTGAATAATTTCTAATTCAATTATGTAATAAGCTACAAAAGAAGCTCCTAACTTAGGAAAACTTGTTTGTCCTTCCCTTACAATACTACTTCATGAATCAGAAATCAAAAATCACTCATGAGCAATAGATCAAGATGCATGAAAGAATAAATGAAGAGGCTCCTAACGAAGGAGATCCTGGTTGTCCTTCATTACAAGTTCATTCATCATTAATGCTATTGTTAGAAAACAGGAAATCCAGAAAATCACTGAAAAGTAAGAAAGATGAATTCTATTTTCTAGTCTCTTGATCGGATAAAAGAAGTATTTAACTTAAATACTGGTTTGAATGTTCATATGTAGAATAGAAACAAGATTAAGATCCATCAGCAATCATAACATATCATCATAAATATAATTAACTGATTAATCATGAAATAAAACTAGTTTAGGAAATTACAACTAGATTAACCAAAAAGTGCACTTAGCTCGGTGTGGGGGCCCTCCACCCTTGCCTCGCACACTAGGAGTAATTTCAGCTACTGAAACTTATTCAACTCTCACACATAAGAAAAATATAAACTATGTCTTCAATTAACTTCAGAAAATAAGAATCTCAAAGTCTCAAGTTTTTCCTACTACCTTTTCCTCCTCCTTGGAGAGAGAGCACTCCTATTTATACATATGAGTTGCTTTGAAAAAGAGATAAGCAACTCATAAATACAACTCCACTTTTATTTCAACCAATTTCCAAAATTACAAAATAAGATCCCTATAAATATTTACACAAATCTTGGATGAGATATCCATATCCTCATGATATTCTCCTTGAAATGAGCTTGAATGATTATCTCCTCAAATATCTTTGATCCCTTCAAATCCTCACACAAATCTTGGATGAGATATCCATGATCTTCTCCTTGAGATGAGCTTGAATAATTATCTCCTAAAATCTCTTTGAAATATTCCTACACATTACAAGACTCACACAACTTTTGAGACATATATGAAAATATATTAATTTTCTAATAATTAATCACAAATTCTCTCAAAATGCATGAAAATAAATAAATTGGAAAATAATGAGGGAGACTCATATGCAACATGGAAATATTATGATAAATAGTGAATGGAGAAATATATTATGGATAAATATGATAAATAATGAAAGGAAAAGAGGGTGAAGTACGACATTTTAGAGGCACAAAAAATGGTTCAATACATTTCTAATAGGGCACAACATGGGTATGAGGAAGCTTCCTAGAGAATGGGGGAGGGGAAAACTATCCTGACTAGATGGATACCTTGAGGGGCCTAAGGGTGGAGATTTGGAGCTTCAAGGTGGATAATCAAAGGTTGGTAAGGGCTTAGGAGATGCAAGCAGATGTAAATGCAGTCAACTACAAAGCGTCTCAGAGTTATAGAGACAAAGGCAACATGAGTTGCGGGTTGGTCATAGAGACATGCATAACCCTTTTGAATTAGAAGAGAGGAAAATTGGTGTAGATAGTAGCAGGTCCAATAATATACATAGAAATTAAATTTAAGACACCATGAGAGGGAATGCACCATTAAGTACCCTAGAGAGAAGAGCCAACAGTTATGTGAATCACTCTAGTAGAAATTATTGTTATACTACCAGTGGCCATCACCATCAGAAAAATAAAATAAAGGGACAATATGTATACGGAATTTAACAAGGAAAAAATACCCACATTTTATGGGTAATTGAATAAATCTAAAGATGCATAAGCTTGGTTTCTTGGAATGAATTAATTCTTAGGAATCCATGACTATTCTAAGAACATGAAAGCAAATGTATCCACCTATAGTCGAAAGGGGAAAACATACATATGGTGAGAATATTTTAAGAATGTCAAAGGCATAACTGAAGAGGAGTTGACTTGGAGTGAATTTGAAAGGCTCTTTAGAGATAAATGTCTATCATATAGGTTCTACGAAAACAAGGAAAACTAATATTATGAGCTCAAAATGGGGTAAATGTTAGATGAAGAATACATCAATGGGTTTTTGGAACTTCTTAGATATGTGACTACCTCAAGGATGAGAAGGGAAATGTACAAAGGTTCACTAGTGGGCTACCTCTATCTTTTAGGGACCGAATTGAAATTATAGAACCCCAGACATTAGATGACACAACCATGAAAACGCTGAAGCACTATTATGAGCCATCAAAATGAAGGCCAAAGTTAAAGGGTGTTTGTAAATCAAAGAGAAACATGAAAGATAAAAAGAAATGGCCCAAGAAAATCACAAACAAGAAATAAGATATAATCACAACGAATGCAAATGGAGCGCAACACAAATTTAGTCCAATTGATAAAGGCCATGCACACTAGCCTGTATGAGAGAAACACAGACCTGAGACCAAGGAACCATTACATTTCTGGACATGTCAAGATAGTCATCGAAAAAGGGATTTTCCCACACCATAATAATGCATGAGCACAAATTTATAATTCTTAGTAATATTGTATTGTGGGAGACCTAGTGCAGAGCCTACCCAGGATATATGTAACTGTGGATAATTGGCACATAGATCACCAAGAATCCATCATTGATATGAAGGTAAGTTGTGGAATCAAATTATTTCTATTTTAATTGACCTTGGTTCTAAATACAACTACATCAGTCTCAAGCTCATGGAAAAATTCTAGTTGGCCAAGGAAGAACATGTATAACCATGGTTGGTTCAATTAGCTACAGGGGAAAAAATAAAAATCAACCATTGGGTGAAATCATGTGTGTTTGAGCTAAAAAACAACAAATTTTAATTTTCTACCATTGGGTGCATATCACTTTGTTTCTAGGCATGGCATTGGCTATATACACATAGAATCAAGGTAATTTTTTTTGAAAAGGAAATCAAATCCCTCAATGATGCTAGAGAGTGGATAATTTTGCAAGGAAAGTGAAATCCTGCCAGTGAGGCTAATCACAACCATGCAAGATAAACATAGTTATTGAAAATGATGCCATTTATTTGCTGTGAAAATCTCCAGTCGTAAAAAAGCCAATGATAGTGTTGAGGAAGAGGAAAATGAGGTACTAAAATGATATCCCGTTTTGTAGGAATATAAATATGTGTTTCCAGTGGATGTTCCTACTTTACCTCCTTAGAGAGAGGTATATTTATTTATCGAATTAATTCTGACAGTAGCACCAACATCTAATGCACCATACAGGATGAGTACCCCTAAATTAGTGGAATTAAAATTATATCTGAAAGAGATGTTGGATAAGGGATACGTAAGGAAAAGTGTGTCTTCATGGGGAGCACCAATCCTGTTCATCAATAAAAAGGATGGTATGTTTAGACTTTGCATTGATTAAAAACAATAAGATAAAGTGACAATAAAGAACATGTATCTGTTTCCAAATATTGATGATTTATTTGACTAGTTGAGAGGAGAAATTTTTTTCTCCAAGATCAATATAGGCCAAGGTATCATCAATTGCACATCAAGGAAGAAGATATCCATAAGACTACATTTTGGACTAGATACAAGAATTATGGGTTTGTGGTGGAACCCTTTGGGCTTACTTATAATTCCCCTAACACTTTCATGTGTTTAATGGACAATGTTTTGAGTCCTTACTTGGAAAAATTTGTGATTGTATTCGTTGATGATATAATAGTATATTTAAAAATTGAAGAAGAATGTAACCAAAAATTATTTGTAGTACTACAATTGCTAAGGGAAAACCACCTTTATGCAAATATTAGTAAGTGTGAATCCTTTAGGTCACAGATACATTATTTGGGGCACATCATCTCTAACAAGGGGATATTCGTTGATCCAGAAAAGTTCAAAGCCATAATGGAGTGGCCAACACCAAATAATGTGAATGAGATCAAATCATTCATGGGGTTGGTAGGATTATATAGTAGGTTCATAAAAAAATTATCCAAGATAGGCCACCCTATCACATCCTTGTAGAAGAAAGGACAAAAAATTGAGTGGATAGTTGAATGTGCAACAAGCTCGACCAACTAAATAAGTTGATCACTAATGCACCCGTGTTAATAATTGCATATCCAAACAAATATTTTTTGGTTTGTAAAAATTCCTGCGAGGAGGGGCTTGGTGGAGTCTTGATACAAGAAGGACAACTAGTTTTCTACGAGTCATGCAAACTAAATGAACATGAGGCAAACTATGTAACTTATGACTTGGAGTTAGTTATCATTATACATGCATTTAAAATGTAGAGGAATTACCTCCTCGATGGGAAATTCATACTTATGAAAGATCATGACGGACTAAATTATTTGTTTAATGAATCTAAGTTGAACACAAGACAATCTAGGTAGTTAACCACACTTAGAAATTTTGACTTTGAAATCAAGTACATCAAGGGAAAATAAAATAGGGTTGTTGATGCACTTAGTAGAAGGATTCAATTGAATCCTCTGGAAGCTGTAAGTTCTGATGGATTGAACCTAGGAGCATGGGTTAAAAGTACAGGAAGAAATTATGAGAAATATTAAAATATGAAGGAGAGGATACGAAAATATGGTGAGGGTGGAAAAGATGAGGAATTTCATCTCACAGATGATGGTTTGGTTAGATTCAAGAATATAATCTATGTGCAAAACAATGATGAATTGTCGAGGCTCATAATGAGAGAGTTCCATGCTAAGCCATATTATACCACCCAAGATGACAAAATACTCTCATGGCCATTAGAAAGTTTTACTATTGGCCTAATTTGAAGAGGGAAGTAGTTGATTTTGTTTCTAAATGTATAGAATTCTAGTAGGTGAAGACCACATGTAAACAACCAACAGGTTTATTGTAGCCCATTCCCATTCCATAATGGAAGTGGGATGTAATCTCCATGGATTTAATTATATTTTTTCCAAGAAAATCTAGACATCATGATGCAATCATGGTGGTAATTGACAAGTTTACCAAGGTGACTCATTTTGTAGTAGTCAATTCCACCAATTCAACTACTAAGGTGGCTCAAATATTCATAAAGGAGATTATGAGGTTACATGGAGTTCCCAAGAAAACAATTTTATATAGAGATGCCAAGTTAAATTTAAGGTTTTGGAAGGAACTATTTGTAGTCTTATGGATATAATTGTCCTTTAGTATAAATTATCATCCAAAGAGATATGGGAAAATATAGAGGAGACACAAAATCCTTGAATATGTTGATGATGTATGTGATGCACCAGCCAAAGAAATGGGAAGAGTATATTTTGCTTACATTAGGGGAATTTTTATGTCTAAAATGGGCCTCCTAAGGAAATTATAAAATAATAGTGGAAATAATAAAGTAATATTTGATGACATCATCAAATTTTAGAGGGAAAAAAGAAAAAACTAATTTTTCAACTTATCTCCCAAATTTTTTACTCAAATTTCAAGTGGGAGTACTCGTTGGATGCAAATTTTAATTCCTCATCTAAGGAGTACCCATGTTGCATAATTTCGACTGACCCCACTACACAAAAAATGAGAAATACATGAAAAATGTGGCAATCACGTTTTTTCATGTATTTCTCATTTTTCGCATAGTAGGGTCCATCGAAAGTATGAAACATGGGTACTCCTTCAATGAGGAATTAAATTTTACATACGACGAGTACTCCCGCTCGAAATTTGAGTAGAAAATTTGGGAGATAAGTTGAAAATATGAGTTAAAAAGTAGTTTTATTATTTTATTATTTTTTAATATTTTTACCCTTTTAATTAAAAAAAGGTGAATCATCCCCCATGGTTGACTTCATCATCATGAATCCTACTGGTTCTTATAAATTTTATTTTGGTTGTACATTTTTCTTAGGAGGCCTATTTTATACCTCAAAATTCCTCTAATGTAGAGTTTGCATACAACAATGGGTACCAAGAATCTATAAAGATGAGCCCATTTGAGGCACTTTAAGGAAGAAGGTGCAATACTCCTATCAGAAAGAGTGGTCTAGTTAACAAGGTCGTTATTGGGCTTGACATGCTAAAAGAGGTGGAGCAACAAATGTAGATCATCAAGCCAAATTTAAACGTGGAACATGACAAGAAGGAAACCTATGCAGATCAACAAAGGGTATATAAGGAGTTCTAATTTAGGGAACATGTTTAATTTATATTTATACCCAAGAAAAGTTCCTTGAAGATTGGGTCATGTGCCAATTTGGCACCATGGTTTTATGGGCCTTTTGAGATACTTGAAATAAATGGGCCAGTGGCCTATAAGCTGACCTTAACTCCATCAGTAAAGGTCCATGATGTTTACCATGTTTCTTTACTTAAAATATATGTACATGAATCTAATAATGTGAATGATTGGTCTATGATAAAAGTGGAAATAAAGGGAGAGTTCTAGCCAGATCCACTATGCATTCTAGACGAGAGGATCCTCATGCTCTGAAATCAAGCAATAAAGAATGTCAAAGTTTAGTGGAGCACTTTGGGCCTAAGGAGGCCACTTGGGAAATGAATGAAACAATGCAATAATCTTATCCTTTTTTGTTTGTTGGTTGAAGTAAATTTATATTTTTTGTGTTAGGGTCCTATAAATTATAGGATCTCAAGGTGATTGAGTATCTTATCTCAGAAATTTCATATTGTAATTAAATTTCAATTTGCAACTGATTTCCAAAAAAGAAAACATATAAAATAAAATGAAAAGAGGGTATCTTAAAAAATAAATAAAGAGAAAAAGAAAATAAAAAAACATCGAAAAAAATAATAAAAATGAAATCACAACTCCACAAAAGAAAAACAAAAGAAAACAACATTGAAAGTGCTGCAAATTTAAATGCCACTATTGATAGATAGTTTAATTTTGTCAAATAAAGTAAAGTTGTGTGAAGCTTGTTTGAAATTACACAATGAGTAGTTATTTGTTTAATCATACAACTTAATCATGGTTAAACAAGTTTAAATTTCTCTAAATTAGATTAGAGAATAAAGACTTTCCAAACAATTTAATCTTGGTAAATCAATACTTAGGCAAAAAATGACATTGGTTCAACTTTAATCTGAATCAATAGGAGAAGTAAGTGATAGGATTGAATAAATTTTAATTTTTTATAAAAAAAATGGAAATATGGGTTTGCCAATCTAAATGCACACCTTGAAGAAGAAATAAAATTGTTAGCTTAGAAAAAGAATTTGAGTTAAAAAGGTAGGAAGAAGAAGTTTTTTTGGAAAAATATCAAAATGTGTACTTATCCTAAGTTTTAATTAGCATTGTATAATCAAGCGCAAAAGGGATATGCATGTTATATATATATATATATGTTTTATCCAAACTTTTTTATCAAAATGAAAAGAAATATCCCGAAAAAATCGTTTGTTGCATCGTTTGTTGCATATGGCTAAAGGGTGCACAAGTAGTTGCCACATGATCATCCCGCTCATCACATCGACGACATACATTCAATTTCGGCCTTGCTCTCCATCCTCTCTTTACCACTTGGGGGCGGGGGGGGGGGTGTGGTTTGAAAGAGTGGTATTCCCCACCAGGTCCTACGCTATGTGGCCTCCTCTTCGCGTCTCGCACCCCCTGCCTAGAAATACTAACCAATCCCTACCCCCTTGGAAAACCACTTCCACCTCACTTCATTACCATTGTCCCTACCCAATCCATCCACCACTACCCTTCCTCGATGTCTCCTAATCGTTACCAATCAAATATTTTCCCAGGGATTAACCATTCAACATTTATTTCTCCTAGGTAACCATTTAATCCAATAGACCCACGCCAACCTACAACGGAAACTATGCAATTGCTTTAAAAACATGAACCTGATCCCTTTTCGACCTTTTCTATCATAGATTCTCTGCTATTTGCTTTTAGTTGCAAGTTTTTCTACTGTGCCCACAATTTTATCGGTTATTATACCTATGATCGAGTATCAATGTCTTGTCTTTGTCGCTTAATCAACTACTTACCTGCAAATTTACTCCTGGTGAAACTTTATTTCTAATTCTGATTAAATGTTCATTAATAAACATGCCTCCAAAGAAGAAGAACCAGGTGGAACCCGTGAATCCTTTAGTTCATCCTCCAATCGATTTAGATCACATCCCATCAGCTGCCAGGGTCTAAAAAATCAACTAGATAGTGTGTGAGTTTGAATTGTTCGAACTCTACTGTTGGCTCAAAGATAAGTATGTTGATAAAACCGATGAAATTAGACTTTGGGAGTCCAATATCCCGCACTACAGTTTCCCTCAAGCTTTCCATGCCCTAGAATTCACTAGAACGTGTCAAGGTTGCTGCGTTCCCAATCCATGAGCCATTATAGCACCTACTGGTGAAATCCTCTTCACCATTACTGCCCAATCTATAAAATAGATGATGCAAGCCCCATGTGGAAAAAATTACACCATTTTCCTTAGAAGCCCTCATAGAACTTCACCAAAAACTTGAATTTTCCAAGAGAGCTAGGATTTTTGACATATTCTTACCATAAAATACCCAATTTCCAAAAAAAAATTCACCATACCCTTCCTCAATCCTCCCTGATCAAGAAAAACAAATCATAACTATGATTTCATATATTCTTGGTTATTATTCTGAAAGTGGGTAGATGAACCCATTTTGGGATTCCTCTCCATTTTTTCCACAGATAGTAAAACTTCCATTATATCTAATTTCTGTCAATTTATGGCTGATAACATCCGTGAGTAGTTTCTAAAATTTCAAACTGAAGAAGAGTTAAATATAGTTCAATTTTGGTCTATATGTTTTTGTATTATCAAGCAAACAGGTTTAAATTTTCCATGCAGAATTTAGATGAAGAGGGAAACTAGCAGTCCGTTATATTTTGGACTTCTATAGTGATGAAGGAGTAGCAAGAATTATACTACAAGCAATTTATTGGAAAATTTTTCCACTCAGCCATGAGTCTGATAAAAAGTACAATAGAACCTAGGAACAATGAGGACATCAAGAGGATTTTGCATTTGATAGATCAGGAAAATACTGGAGACTAGTACTTGTACCAGAATTACATAGAAATCTGAGTGTATGGATGCAAATTGGCACCATACAAGCTCCCAAAATGCCTCCCTATGAGGATTTTGGGACTTGAGTACATAAAAAAAATGCTAAATTATGATGAAATACATTTTGTGTCGGATAAAAATAAATCAAAGTCTAGAATCAAAACACAAATTGGATCCTTCATCTGTAATAACATGTCAACAGGAAAAGAGGCATATAATATTCTTAAGGAGATTAAATTCAACTTGAGTTTCACATGGTCTTATGATCCTCTATGTATAATTTCCAAGATGAGAGTAGAAAATAAAACTACTCCATACATTCATACCTAGAGGCTCAAAATAGAAAGATATGTAAACCAACCAGTTTAGGCAGAGAATACATTGCAGGAAGCTGAGGAGAAACTTGTTTAGACATCTACATCACAGATTCCTGTTCCACAAGAGAAAGCAACCAAAAGACATAGGGAACAAGATTCACCTTCACTAACTGACAACGTAGGAAAATAATTCAAAATCATGTATAGGAAGAGAGCAAAGTTAAATCCAAAGGTAGATACTGAGAAGAATTCAGAGCATGAGGTGGCCATGGTAATAAAAGAAACACCATCTTCCTCTCAGGCAGGTGGCCAGTTTACTACATCTCCCACAACATCTTCATTATCCTAGGGGAAACAAGAAACTTTCCAATCAACAAAAGTTTTCGAAGGAGAGAAAGAGAATACAATATTTGATAGATTCATAGAAATAAAGATTAAGAATGAGATTCCTAAGAACAATACTTATGCTCAATTTTGGAAGTAGACTTTGAGCTCCCAAAGCAGGCTACTGTTAGTTTTTGACTCAGAGAAGGGAAAGATGCAGATGGCCTTCAGTGAGGACCAAGTTCCATAGCTTAAATAAGCATCAGATTACAATAAAACAACATTCGAGTTTGATACAAAGGATATTCATCCCATTGACCAAATAGAGATGCATAAACAGATAGGTGAAATGATTTGCTCCACTTTAACCAACACTGCTATGACTGTTTCTAAACTAGAAGTTTCATTGTCCATACTCAGTCACAGTTGAAGATGGTGAATATTTATTCTCTTGCAAAGGACGCCGGGACTAAATCCTTAGATGATTTAGTAGTGAATATGGGAGATGATCCTGCAAAGATGAAAGTTGTAGAGGAATTGATCAAGAAAAAGAATGCTGACATTGCAGCATTGAGGAAGAAGTTGAAGTTTCCAACTACTAATGATCCCCTCACTAAGGATATTGAAGAAAAAGAGACTCAAAAGAATGACATGATGAAACTAATCATGGAAAAAAATGCTCAGATAAGACAAATAGAAATTGAGTTGGAGAAAATGATAAAGGAAAAGGAGCAAAATGCTAAACTAGAGATGATTCCTTTGGATGTTGTAGCTCTTACAACCATTCCCAAAACAACAACTACAACCTCCATTGTACCTACTACACATTCTGCTGATGGTGTTGTACAACTGATGAAATTTGTGGAAAATTTGTCAATTCAGACAAAAAAAATCGAAAAGTTGCAAGACCAAGTCAAAGAATTACAGGACCAGAAGACCATGAGTGAAGCTTCACACTCTGCTAAAGCTCAGAGGGCTCAAAAGCTCATTGAGAGGTTGCATAACTATGGAAGTGAATCAATAATTGGACAGACCTTGGCCCAAGCCAGGGAAATCATTTGGACAGATATCGTGAATTAAATGGTTGAAATATGGTCATGTATTCAGATTATCTTTGAGCAGAAAGTTTTGATCAAAAGAGAAATAATGGCCATTATAGAGATTAAAGAATAGTTGGGAAAAATGTCTATAGCAACAATACATATGATTAAATTCTTAAATTCCAAGAAAAAATATGAATTAGATTATTTAGGAGTTGAAAATAGAAAAAAAAAATCGGAGGTAAAGAAGATTCTCACCAAAAAGAATCTAGTTGTTCAGTTAGAGGAGAAATGTCATAGTTTGGAGATCACAGTAAATAGATTTTTCACTAGGATTGAACCTTTAAATCAGAAGGGGCTACCTATTTTATTTGTAATTAATGAGAAATTGATTCGTCATGAATATTACATTAGAAAATTGAAGGAGGTAGCCAGAGATAACTCAAAATTTTCAAATATCAAAGGTAGCATGACATGCAGAGCTTTCTTGGAAGCTATGGGTAAAGATTTCTTCATCTGGAATGAAGTAAATCATATTTCTGTGGTGAGGCCCACATTTGCCAAATATAATCAGGTTGATGAAATTTACCGGAAGGTAATAAAGTTGACAATCCCAGATGAATATAGGTGGGACAAACTTTGTAAGTTACAAGATTGAGCAGTAATTCAGATGCAGTAAGAACACAGGCCAACACATAAGACAACACATCAGCCAGTGAAACATAAGAATAGGCCCAATCAACAAATTACTCCTCCAAAGCAGAGCCACCTCTCCACACAGTTTTCCACCTTGCCTATTACTCTGCAGAGATTGATTTTATTTATTAGAATAGTGCTAATTATACACTGTCGGTTGAGACATCGATTTCGTAAATTATTGTATAAATACTACAAATTTTGAAGTATTTTAGGTTGATTGTTGAGTACAATTTTCTCTAATTTATTATAATTTTTTGGTTGCTAGACGCATCAATAATATAAGGACATTCTTCACAGGATTCATGTGGTGTACAAATTGGTGTTGTTTTTCTTCTGTTAATGTGTTTATTCATTGTTTCCTTTCTCTATCACTTCTTAAAATATTAATTACATAACCGAAACTGTGACGAATATGATTTGTTATAAAGAGCACCATATTCTGGTTGTTTGTAATTTATATGTTTTCTGCCGAAGTCAAATTAAGGAATTCTTCATTGCTTCTTAGTTTCTACTTAACCTTACAATTATTTTGTCTCATATTTCATTTAAAATTATGAAAGATCCAACTAGTGTAACCTAGCTTGCCCTATGAAACTCCTTCAAAGTTTGATGCAGATCCAGTTAATTTTTAGACTCCATAGCCCAATGGAATTATGAAAATTTAATCAACCAAACAATCCAATAAAATCACAAACAAACAAACAATTTGCACTATAATAACTAGCCTAAAATTCACATAAAACATAGCTAAATTTTACAGAGATATTCCTCTTCGAAGCTAGCGGGGCTAGATCCCAGCTTCCAAAGTGGTTTTGATGTTGTCCTCTGTGTTTAATCTCACAATCTCATAAATTATAGAATGATAACAATTTTTAAATACTGTATAGAGCTATAAATATAAATATCCATGAAACAATATGTTTGTTTTAAGTATGTTCATGTATTTTATATGGATAGAGAACACTGAGGATGGTGTTCCTGTATAAAATCCACATAGATTCAATTGATCTTGTAATATGCTAAAGAAAAATACTTGAATCTATTCTACAAATTGTGAAAACTAATTACAATTGCATAATCACATGAACACGAAAGAGAAATAATTTCAATAACACAACAAAAAGATTTATATGGGGAAATCCTCAACTAAAAACCATGCTATCTGTATATTGGATTAAGTCAAGAATATGAAACAATACAATGCTTCTCTCAGGCTTGAGAGATCTCTGCATTATCTCTGATTGTCTCACTCCGACCCAAGCAAGTTTGGTGCAATACTTAACTAATTTATTACCTCTGGATGCTTAGCCTTGCTTGCACAATCCCTATGGAATTTGAGACCCTATTAATTAGGAAATTCAAAATTAATGACTACGTAATATATCTAATGCCTTCTTCTGACGTCATGCATGACCTGTACAATTTTCTAATTATAAAACTAATAGTATACCTCCCTTTAATCCAATATTAGGCGGGTCTTCCTGAAAACCAACATGTAACAACTATTTATAGTGAATTATCAGTTATATGATTGATCACTGCATGTGAATTGACCTCTCACTATTTCCTTCATCATTTTGAACTAGTTAAAATATTTTTAACTCAAATAATTAAGTTAAATAAATACAACTCAAATTAAATTGTAACAGCCCCCCCTAAACTTATATAGAACTCTACATGCCTCCAGTTTGACCCTTAAATTGAATTGACTGAGCTAACTAAGTCTTCATAATTGAGTTAACTTGTACAAGCTCTCATGTATTGTGGAATTACAATTTACTTCTAATTTAATTAAAGGAAAATTAAATTATAAACCTCTTCTTGTTACGAATTTCAACACTCCCTCTCAATAAGAAAGAGATTGTTTGCTACCTCGATTCTGCCTCTGTGGAACTTGAATTGGCCTCTTTATAGTGCCTTCGTCAATATGTATAAATCCTGCTCCTCTGTAGAAATTTAATCTAATTACATAATCCTCTGATGCACACAATCTTTGAGATGCTGATACCATATATAAATATGCTTGGACATGTCATAAAAAATCTAGAATAACCGAGATTTTGATGCAACTCTGGTTATCACAATAAATCATCGTCGAATCCATCTACTGATTGAAAAAACCAGCAAGTATATTCCTCATCTAGATAGCCTCACAAGTTGCTTGACTAGCATCCATGTACTCTACTTCTGCTGAATTGAGTCCAACTGATCTCTGTTGCCTGGTGTACTAGGAAATTGCCACTGACCCAGTGCTGAAGATGCCCCATGATGTGATTTTCTTGTCAAATGGATACCCTACCCAATATGCATATGTGAAGCCTTGAATAGTCACTCCCTTTATCTTCCTGTACCATAGAAAAAACTGGGTGGTGCCTCTGAGGTATCTCAACACATGATTGCCCGCCTTCTAAAATAGATTCGTAAGTTTAACCATAGCTTGACTAAGTTGGTTAACCACATAAAATATGTTTGGTCATGTGTTCACCAAATACATGAGTGAACCCACAAGCTTCCTGTAGATGGTAGAATCTGCCACTTTTTTTAAAAAAATTTCTGGATTATCCACTTTGACACTCGTTTTCTAGCAATGTGGATAATCCGGAAAGTTTTTAAAAAAATGATCACCACATGAGTTTAAAAACCAAAATCTACCACTTTTATTGAAGTAGCATCCTCCTTCCTCCAGTTTCCTGCTAGAGGAGTCTCCATGGGTTTGCTGCCCTCCATGTGAACTTCTTTAGAATATTGTAGGCATTATTTCCTTGATATACAAAGAGTTCCCCATCTCTTTTTTGAATTTACAATCCAAGGAAATAATGCAAGAGCCCCATATCCTTCATCTCAAATTATCTTGCAAGATCCTCTTTGAAATACTTGATGATTTTCTCATCACTTGCCAATATCAAATCATCGAAATAAAATACAATGATCAAAATTTTACCTTCTAAGACAATATGGTAAAGGTTCGCATTTGTTTCGATTTTGGTGAAGCCCAACCCAGTGAAGTAGTTGTCGATCCTGGTGTACCAAGCACAGGGTGCCTATTTCAGTCCATACAACGCTCTCTTGAGTCTGCACACATGCTACTCTCTGTTGAAGGTATAAAAACCTTTTGGATTCTCAATGTACACCTTCTCCTCAATCACTCTGTTGAGGAAGGTTGTATTTACATCCATCTGATGTATCTGCCATCCCATCTATGTTGAAAGTAAAAGGATAGATCTGATTGACAAGTACCTTGCAACTAGAGCAAAGGTATCCTCTTAATCAATTCACTCCAGCTAAGAGAACCCTCTGGCCACAAATCTGGCCTTGTGTTTATCCACACTACCATATATTGCGTGATTCACGTTGTAGATACACCATGATCCTACACCTGACTACCCCTTCGGTCTTTGGACAACTTCTTATGCATTGTTTCTGATAATAGAGTCATGCTCCTCTATTTCAAGCACCAACCTGTCAGCCTCTATGGTACGCTTCCTTTCGTATCTGGATGTCTCTGCATGAGCAGGTGCTTCCACTCTCTATTTCTTTGCTTGTGGCTGCTCCACTTCTTGATGTTCTTCTTTTAGAGCTAAGATCTCCTCAACTGCATGCAATTGAAGCTCCCTCTCAAGGGAAATTCACATGCTCTTCTCTTCATATAATTTCACATTCCTTCTAACCACTATCATCATGTGTGATGGAAATTAAACTTGATAGTTGTGAGGTGTATTGGTGTACCCCACAAATATTCCAAACTCAAATTTTGGCTCTAGAGTTTTCCTGGTGTTAGCCCCCCTATGAAATTCTTGACAAGCAAGCTGGGGGGCTATATTATTATGGAGCCTTCAAGGAATGCCTCTCCCCTGAAAACTCATCCTCCTTGAAGTCTCTATGAGTTGTACCCAACACAAATCCTCTCTGCTGATCCATTGCTCAAGGGGGGCCCATCGCTCCCTCTTTTCACCCTATATCCTTGCAAAATTCCCCATCACAACCTCTGTTTTCCCTTTTTCAAAGTTTCCCTTTAATCCCTACATTATCCCCTTAAATTCCCCCTAAATCCTATCTAAACCCCACCATCACCCTTGTTCCTTAATATCTCCACTTCACCTCCTTATCGTCACCTCCTTCGGGCCTGAAATAGCACTCAAAATGAATTAAAATGATGAAATTTATGTATTTAGGTTCTAGCCCTTTTGACCATAGCCCCGCGCTCCTTTATCTTCCACATGACCCGGTGCTATGACCAAAACCCAGTATTGAAAGGTGCTTGTCTTAGGCCCATTTCGGGTTCATCCTTGACCGTAGATCCAGGCAGATCGGGCGGCTGTCGTTTAACCCGCTACCCTTTGTGTTTTCCCGTTCAAACCTTCGTTGCCGCCATCGCTGTCCATTTTAATGATGATCCAATGGCCCGGAGCCTCCCCGCCAGTGGACCCCGCGACGCATTATCCATGAAACCGCCGGTAAGTTCCGCACCGCTCATCCGTAGAAGGTGGTTTTCCTCCATTGCCCAGCGATTCCACTCAACGCGTGCCACCTGTCCCCTGTACGATCCTAAAACCACTTTTCTCTCGCGCGTTAACTCTCGGCTCGGGACGCTCAGCGGAATTGTTAAGGACCGTCAGATCTGGAGGAACTCATCTAACGGCTGTCGCCCATCGAACCTGCGCACTGCTTAATGCCCGATCTTCGTACCCACTGGCCCATCACCTGTCGATCTCAACCGTCAATCTCCACCCCGATTGACAGCCCAGATTTGTTTGTTTTCCGTTGACCGTTTCTCGTCGCCACGCCTCGCCACGTCACCTCCACGTGCACCCTCCGTACTTCCTCCCCGTCCATTACGTATAGTTGGTTCTTTCGTATTTTTTAACGTTGTCATTCATTTTTCATGTATTTTCTTTGTGTTCCGCCGAACCTCCACCAGAGAAATTTGTCATTGTTTTTCACGATTTCTCCCTAGTCCTCCATCTTCATGGCTTTTTCCGCATTCATATTGTGTCCTCGCCGCCTCCATCATTCACATCCATGGCTTTCCTCACAGGTTTGTTGTCTTGCAGGGTTTCTAAAGGTAGAAGACCGCCATGGTTCTACATGGCAAAGCTGTGCGGACAGAATTAAATCTGAGAGCTGGTACTGCCATGGGATAGTCAAAGAAAGTGGCTGGCAAGATTCGCATTAAGGAAAAGGCAGATTTCAAATACTGGAAACCTTTCAATGCCATTAAAACCCGAGCTACCCTGTCAGAAGCAAAATGGAGTGGCAGAGTGTTTCAGTACAGAGCAAAAGGAAGATTAAGGTGAGCTAATGACGATCTTTAACCTTTAATCAGAGGTTTAGAAGGCAAAGCAGCAATTTGAAGACCCCAAGGATCAATCCAAAGGATCCTGAGCACAATAGCATGTACCATCTGGGTTTATTCATCAGCAGAATGCTTTTCTCCATCATGTACAGGGTACCCATACAACTCTTATTATTCAGAATGTCCCTAAAAAAATTTCCTCCCTAACTACAGTTCAAAAACAGTCAAACATTTATGAAGCAGACCTCTCAGCAGTTGTACACCATTTGTTTATTCCTCACAAGTACAACAAGGTATGGCTACCAGAGTGCATCAAAGTCATATACAGAACAAAGGTAAATCTGAAGGAGATCATCACTGCATAAAGAGGTGACAGAAATTAAATACTCAAACATTCAAACCGAAGGGGTCTCGGCCCTGCATTCATTTGCGTATTTAATGTTACATTTAGTATTCACCTACCTTCTCAGTCGATCTTCTGTCCATCATCTGCTATAAAGCACAGAAGGAAACATTGTAATGGTTGTTGATGAGATATCAGTGAAACGCAAGCATTTACCTCTTGAGACAAGATCTCTGTGTAATATTGTAAGATAGGCTGAGATTAGATGTATTCAGACTGAATGTTCAAGCTATGGGCTATGATGTACCTGATTGGTGTTTTTTTTAATATGACAAGCATGTTTCTTTGGATCTTGATCTAAAACAGCTGGTGATGTTTTCCTTTCTCTGTATTTGTGACTGACTTGCTTTCATTTCATTACGTTTCTTTAGGCTCGCATTAGAAGTTTGGCATAATATTTACCCTTGATAGGTACCTTATGTTGCTGCTCTCCTAGCCTTTATGTTTTCTGCTTATATGTGTGTCTGAATATTGATTTTAATTGATTTAACCAGTGTAGTGGATGGTATTTCCTACTCTCTGATGTATGAATTAATGAATTCTATATTTAGATGTTCTTGTTAAGATTTAGTTAGATGTGTTGAGAACACTGGGAGGTCTAGAATCCTGTATCTGCCTCACTAGGATCTTTCCTTCTTAATTAACCTTTCCAAGATCCCTTGTATCTCCTCTAATTTTGTCCAAGCAGGCCTGGAGTTAAATGACCTCTGGTCTGATCTATAGACAGAGTTGGTATGGTCCTCCTTCACTCATTTTCAATCCTTAATGTCCCATTCCAAATACCATCTTTAAGATCCAAATGCTCTAGATGACTAGCCCAACTGAAAGCTTGCACATTGATTACAAATAAATCCTTTCTTGAATCCATAGCCCAATGGCCTTGATGTTCCCCGAGTTGTCTGTTTTAGCCTAATTCCCTCTATACTCATCCTTGCATTATATTGGACCTTCCTTTCCTGATTACCAACAACCAAACAAACAACCCTGAGCCTATAACTAGCCTAAAATCACAACTTAGAGCTTCAAAGACATACACTTTGACTCATATAGAGAGATCCCTCTCTGGACCTAGGAGGGCTAGATCCTAAGGTCTGAAAGTGGTTCTATGTTTTCTTATCTTTTGGTCTTGTCAACCTGGCCAAAACATGGGAACCCCAACATAATGGTGACTCCGCTGGGGAAAATCTGAGTACATTTCACCTTGCACACTCCCAAGACTCATAAACTTAGAAATCTGGTTAGGTTGACAGTAAGTCACTCCTTTCTTGAGTCGACCTCCATTATTGAATATCCACCATACTCTTAGACAGAGCCTGGAAAGGGCCAGATAGCCTCCAGATCTCATCCTCTTTTCAGAGGTGACATATCTGGTAAATGCCCTCACATTCAATCTCTGGTTGGAGCTTGCTGTTTTAGAGGAGATTCCTGTAAGGTGATAGTGCCTGAGCACTGTGGTGGACAGTGTACCCCTTAGAAACATCCCAAATCCTCCACCTAGAGACTCCATTGTTCCTAAACTGAAAGACTCCACTGGTGGTCAGTAGGACTGTTGATTGTCTTGGTTTCACAATAAACTCCACTGGGAGACCAGCCCCTGAGACAACATCAACCACAACAGACGCAACAAGTAGGGTTAAGCTGCTTGGCTTAGAAACAAAATTCTGGCTTTCAGAACCATCCATACAAGAGCTTAGCCCAACCCTGACCCACCTGAAATAGTTGACAATCCAGAGAGTATCCTCAAAGGAGCTCCTACACCTAACGGACCAACTATTTCCAGATGCATTCTTAGAGATAATTATGCACCAGAAAACCTAACAGCTCTAGCACCTCTTCTCCCTGACCTAGACTTACCTAACAGCTTATCAAAAACTAGGTCATTCGATCATCTAGACCTGCAGGACCTTGAAATTTTCAATACACCATCTCATAGTGGTCAGCACTCTCGGGATAGTGGAACCCCTCCATCTACACCGCCTGACATCCACTTCATTAAAAACTTGGGGCTCTCCCACCCTAGATCTTCTCAGCAGACTTCTGCTAGTCCTAACATCCCTATCATCCAAATACTAGCTGCTTAAGCCAACCCTATACCTAATCATAACATTATCATGGCAGCTTGGTATGCGCCTTTGCTCTTACCTCAACCCTTGTTACCCTTGCCCAATGATTATCAGTCAAAAATCCCACACTTCACTGCTAAAGAGTCCATAACAGCTCAGCAACATGTAGATAATATGGAGGATTCTTTTGATTATATGGAAATTGATGATGAAACAATCAAAATGAGAATTTTTGCCCAAAGCCTAGGGGGTGATGTAAAGAAATGGTTTAAAGGTTTACCTCCTGGAAATATTCAAGATCTCCCTGCATTATACCAGACCTTCATAAACAAATGGGAGGTTAGGGCAAAACCTCGCCAGCTCCTGGCAGAATACATGTCCCTTAAGAGGAACGTAGGAGAGAGTGTTCACGATCACAGCACTAGATTTAACATCATATACAATGCTCTCCCTCCACACATGAAACCCCCACAAGGAATGGCCCTGGCTAAATATACTGATGGATTTGATGCTGAAATGGCCTATGAGCTTAGAGATAAAGAGTATACCACACTAGAAGACATGCAGAAAGGAGCCATCACCATAGAAGCAAACTTAATGGAAAAAAGGGCAAGATTAAAAGCTGAGAAAAGGGTAACATATAGGGATGAAAACGCAGCTTCCACATCTGATCCCAAATACGACAGACTGTCTAAAAATGTGGAAGAACTGCAACAAATGATAAAGAGGATGGTTGTCCAAAACAGAAACCAAAACTAGAACCAAAACATTAGAAGAAACAATGCTGCTCCCAACAGACAAATAGAGTCAGATCAACAAATTGTTCCCCCATTTCAAGAATTTTTTTTAGATGAAGACGAGGGAATCATTGAAGAGTCTGAAGGGAATGAAATAAACATGTTTGAAGCAGAGGACTCAGTCCTTAACTGTGATTCAGAAAAAGATCAGCCCTCACCTTCATATTGGGATGAGGAATGGTTAGAAACTGAGGATTACAGATTAGGATTTGAAAATGCCATGATGCAGGTCAGAGAACAATATGAACTTAGGAGTAAAAAGAACCAAGAAAACCCCAAAACAAAGACTCCTGAGGTAACCATCAAGAAAAGACCTGATAAAATTTCCAAAGCAACCCCTGTAAATAGCAAATCAGCAGCTGAAAGTTTTGGTAAACATAAGGAGAAAGACAACCAAGACACTAAAAAATAAAGCCAACCAACCAGCAGTACTAGCACTTCAGTTAGTGCTCCTGATACAATTGTTCCCAACCCTGTACATAGCGAGAAAACACCAATTGATTCAGGCGCTAAGACAGTAGCAACTAAAACGGAATTGAGCATTACAAAGGTCCAATCCACTTTCAATCTAGAGAGTGAACTTGCAAAAATCAAAATCTCTGTACCATTATCTGAAATGGCCGCTCAAGACGTATATAAAGGCCAAATTTTGAAAGCATTGAATCTGGGAGAAATGAATGATTCTGTAAATCTGAATGATGATCAACCAGCCCTATTCTTTGGTCCAAAAATTGTAGG
Organism: Pinus albicaulis; assembly: GCA_034641835.2. Classification (NCBI taxonomy): domain Eukaryota; kingdom Viridiplantae; phylum Streptophyta; class Pinopsida; order Pinales; family Pinaceae; genus Pinus; species Pinus albicaulis. The sequence continues at coordinate 1,188,776,075 of CM076575.1, read as the reverse complement.
AAAGTTTCAGGAAGGAGTAGTTCCACCTTTCTATGTCAGTCTCAACATTCATGAAAAGATCCTTCATAATGCCATGCATGACTCTGGTGCATCACACAATCTAATGCCTAAGGTAGTGATGGAAAGGCTAGGCCTAGAAATTACTAGACCCTACAAAAATCTATATTCATTTGACTCTAGCAGAGTAAAATGCCTAGGCCTGATCAAGGACTTGTGTGTGAGGTTGACCCAGATTCCTGCTAAGTGTATGGTCATGGATGTGGTGGTGGCAGATGTGCCACCTAAGTATGGCATGCTATTATCAAGGTCATGGGGAGCCAAACTGCAAGGAACAATGCAGATGGATGGCTCGTACACCACTATCCCTATATTTGGCCAACTTAGAAGAATGTATAGAGAGGCTCAGATGAAATTCCTAGTCAGTAGCCCTGAGAAACCTGAAAATTAACCATTATACTCTGTACACACAGACCTGGATTCTTTCATTCTTTATAACGACCAATCCTTAGGAGAGTCAATGTCTGAGTGTAGAAATACGAGGAAGAATGCAGAGCCCATGGACTTTATCATAATGGCTACCCTAGAAGAATACGATGAAGAAAACCATGGGCAGAATACTGAAAAAGAAACTATGAGTAAACCAAAAACAGACACAGAACGTGGACAGCAGGACAGCCAGATCTCTGAATTCCACACATGTCATGAAAAACAAGACAAGCTACAACTAAGTGCAGACCCCCCAATGCAACATAATGGAAAACCCCTGTGGGAAATGAACTTTGATGGGTCCTGTACTAGGCAAAACTTTGGAGCAGGGGTGTGGCTATGTAACACAGAAAACGATCATGCAGAGAGCCATGCTGTCAATCTCCACTTCAAATGCACTAATAATATTGTAGAATACGAGGCTCTCGTTCTGGGCCTGAACCTATTGAAAAAATTAGGAGCGCGTAGGATAGCTGTGAGAGAAGACTCAGAGTTAGTGATCAAACAAGTGAATGGTGAGTACTCAGAAAAAAACCCCAGGCTTAGGGCATATAGGAATGACACTCTGGATTTGCTGAAAATGTTTGTTGAATATGAATTAGCGTTCGTTCCTAGGGGTCAAAATGCGATTGCAAATGGATTAGCTTGTCTAGCTAGCTCATATCCTAAGACCCCAGTCGATCAACAGATTATCATTCAGACCAAATTCAGGCCTGCAGTGCCAGACAATGAAAAATATTGGCAGGTCTTTGAAGGAGACAAACAGATCAAAGATTTCCTGGTGGGCAGGAATGAGTTTGAATTTTCTGATTTAGACTCGATTTCTGGTGATAGCTGCCCAAGCAAGGATCCCCTAGATGAACAAGAAACACCCTATAACATAGAAATAATTTTTTTTTCTGAGCAAACTGGAAATCCAACCGAAAATTGTGAAAACGCGGATACCGAAGAGGTAGAGGTGCTGCAGGCTAAAGATAAGAACATACCCAGAGGCCTGGCACCCTTAGAGGACATTTTTGACTTCGATGACGTAGTAAAAAAGCCCACTATAGAACATACAGATGCAGATGTAGAAGAATGCAACATAGGCACTGAAGATAAGCCCAAAAGGATAAAACTGGCTAAGTCTATACCTGCAGACATGACGAAGAAATACGTTGACCTGTTTAAGGAATTCATTGATGTGTTTGCATGGAGTTATGAAGACTTAAAGGCCTATGAATCCAATATCATACAACATAAGATACCACTAAATAAAAACCAGAAGTCTTTCAGAAAAAAACTCCGAAGGATCAATCCAAAACAATTGCCTGCAGTGGAAAAGGAAATTAAAAAGATGTATGAAGCAGGCATAATAGTCCCTATAAGGTTTTCTGATTGGGTGTCAAACTTAGTGGTTGTGAGGAAGAAAACAGGTGAGATTAGACTATGCATAGACTTCAGAAACCTCAATAGAGCCTCCCTGAAAGATAACTACCCTTTGCCTAGAATAGAACATATCCTACAGAAGGTAGTAGGCTCTAAAAGAATCTCCCTGCTTGATGGTTTTTCAGGATATAATCAAGTTCTGGTACTCCCATAAGATCAACTCAAAATAGCTTTTACCACTCCATGGGGCACCTTCATGTATGTGAAAATTCCCTTTGGATTGATGAATGCTGGAGCTACCTTCCAGAGAGCAATGGATATCGCTTTCTCAGATGAGATTGGACATTTCATAGTTATCTACTTGGTTGAATTGACTGTCTTTTCTAAAACTAAATAAGAACACTTGAAACATCTGAGGAAAGTCTTTGAAAAATTTAGAAGGTATGGTCTGTCCCTGAACCCTAAGAAAAATATTTTTGGGCTACAAGAAGGTAAACTTCCTGGTCACATCATATCTGAGAAAGGGATCAGGATAGACCCGCAGAGGGTTGAGGGAATACTCCAAATCACACACCCAAGAAACATCAAGGAGTTACAGTCCTTCATAGGGAAGATCAATTTCCTTAGAAGATTTATCCCCAATCTTGCTGAGCATCTTAGGAAAATGACTGAAATGCTAAAGAAAGATGCATGAATTAAGTGGACTGTTGAAGCCAAGAAATCGTTTGAGTCAGTAAAAATTTCACTCACACAGGCCCCTGTACTCATCAGCCCGGACTTCTCAAAATATTTTTTGATCTTTTCATTTGCCTCCCAACATACAATAGCTGCAGTTTTGCTGCAAAAAAATTCAGAAGGTAATGAACAGCCTATAGCTTTCTTCAGTAAAGCCTTAAGAGATGCACCCTTAAAGTACAACATCATGGAAAAGCAGGCCTATGCCCTGATTAAGGCCTTAAAAGAATATAGGGTGTACATTCTTCATTCTCACACCATTGCCTATGTGCCCAATATAGTGGTCAAAGATATCTTGTCCCAAGGCCCTGATGGGAAAAGGGGCAAATGGATTGCTACCATCTTGGAATACAACCTTGAAATAAAACCCACCAAGCTGATCAAAGGTCAAGGCCTAGCTCAATTAATGGTTGAATCAAACTTGCAGGCCCTGGACGTTAACATGATAAATGCCTTAGATGAGCAAGAAGGATCGCCTCATCCAACTGTTGAGGAGCAGTTTCATAACTCTCCTTGGTATATTGATATCCTTTACGTGCTCACAAACCTCAGTGCCCCTCCAGAACTGTCTAAAACCAAGGCCAGATTTATAAAACTCAAAGCTAGAAACTATTGCATTTTGAAGGAGAGTCTATATTGGAAAAATCCAAATGGCCTTTTACTGAAATGTTTGTCTGAAACTGAAGCTGAAAAAATCAAACAGGAATTCCATGCTGGAGAATGTGGAGGCCACCTGAGTTGGAAAGCCACCACAAACAAAATACTCAGGGTTGGGTACTACTAGCCTACCCTCTTCAGCGATGTCCATAAAATGATACTTGTCTATCACAAATGTCAGATCTTTGAAGGCAAAAGAAAACTCCTCCCTCTTCCCCTACAACCCATCACCGTTGAAGGTCCCTTTTTGCAATGGGGCCTAGAATTTATTGGGGAAATTCACCCTGCCTCCTCTGGACAACACAAATGGATCCTAACTGCTACAGATTACTTCACTAAATTGATAGAAGCTATACCCACTAGGAATGCCACTGATTCTGTCATCATTAGGTTCCTAGAGGACTTCATCTTATCTCGTTTTGGCTATCCGAGGAAGATAATCACTGACAATGCTGCTACTTTCGGATCCAAAAGAATGGTTGATTTCTGTCACAGGTACGGAATAACACTTGGACATTCAACTGCCTATTACCCCTAGGGTAATGGCCTAGCTGAATCATCAAATAAAAGCCTGGTTACAATCATTAAGAAGCTGCTGGAAGAGAACAAAAGGTCATGGCATAAAAAGTTGATACATGCCTTGTGGGCAGACAGGCTCACTACAAAGAAATCTATTGGCATGTCACCCTTCCAGCTAGTTTATGGGACTGAAGCAGTTTTTCCTACAAGCCCTGGAGTTCCAGTAGTCAAACTTGTCCAGGAGATCCAATCAGAGGAAGACAACATGATCAGAAGAATCAATGAAACTATTCATCTGCAGCAAACAAGGGAGCAGGTTTATGGCAGAGCTGTCAGAATATAGGAAAGCATCAAAAGACAGTTTGACAAAAGAGCTAAAGCTTCAGATTTCAAAGTTGGAGATAAAGTTCTGATATGGGATTCAAGGAGAGAAGACAAAGGTAAACATGGAAAGTTTGACAGCTTGTGGCAAGGTCTGTATATCGTTCAAGCCACCGTGGGTCCTAATGCGTTTTTCTTACAAGAACTTGATGGTGCAGAGCTGTTTGGGGGTCTTGTCAATGGCAGGATGCTCAAACACTACTTTTGCTGATTTTCAATTTCCAGTTTCATTCCATTGTACATACCATTGCAGTTTTTGTTTTCAAGAGAAGAAAAACTGTTTCAAAAAAAAAAGAAAAAAAAAGAAAAAGAAAGAAAGAGTGGAGAGGTTCAGACATGCTTAAAACATAAACCTCTGATGTGCAAAAGATTGGCTCTAATAAACTCAAAACCTGAGCCAAAGAAAGGAAAGCAGCTGGTCCAAACATGCTCAAAGCCTGGATCAGCAAGGGAAAAGAAGAATCGGCTCTAATGTGCCCAAAACCAGAGCTGAAAATCAAAGAAAAGAGGTGACTCAAGTATACTCAAAACCGGAGTCATAGAGAAAGAAGGATGTTTCAAAACTAAAGATTTCATGCCTTCACAGTTTTGTCTTCAGTTTTCCACAAGTCTACACTCCAGCAAGTCAGACAGCCTAATCCTGGCTTGGCTATTTTTCAATTTCCTTTTTTTAGAATGTAGGAGAAGAAATCTATTGGACAGTTTAATCCCAGCAGATGGTAGATTAGGTAGAGAAGCATATGAGGCCAACTGTTTAATCTAGCCTCATGGAGCAATAAGGGTAGATTTAGAATAGGTTTGTTTTTGTTTTGAAAAATAAAATGTAAAGGGTCTGCCAGCTCAAATGCACCCAAAGGGAAATTTTTAGGACTGTAGTTTGGGTAGGTAAATTGGTTGGGAAATATTTCTGCTGATGTTTCTATAATATTGTGGCAGCTAAGATTGAAGAAAAAGGGGGATGTGCTAAGCGGAAAGAATCTGGCCTACTCCAAAGATCATCTCTGGTTTCTTGACTCCTTCAAGAAGAAGCCATCCCCATGTGGAGCCACTGTTAGCCCCCCTATGAAATTCGTGACAAGCAAGCTGGGGGGCTAGATTGTTATGGAGCCTTCAAGGAATGTCTCTCCCCTGAAAACTCATCCTCCTTGAAGTCTCTATGAGCTGTACCCAACACAAATCCTCTCTGCTGATCCATTGCTCAAGGGGGGCCTATCACTCCCTCTTTTAACCCTATATCCTTGCAAAATTCCCCATCACAACCTCTGTTTTCCCTTTGTCAAATTTTCCCTTTAATCCCTCCATTATCCCCTTAAATTCCCCCTAAATCCTATCTAAACCCCACCATCACCCTTGTTCCTTAATATCTCCACTTCACCTCCTTATCGTCACCTCCTTCGGGCCTAAAATAGCACTCAAAATGAATTAAAATGATGAAATTTATGTATTTAGGTTCTAGCCCTTTTGACCATAGCCCCGCGCTCCTTTATCTTCCACATGACCCGGTGCTATGACCAAAATCCAGTACTAAAAGGCGCTTGTCTCAGGCCCGTTTCAGGTTCATCCTTGACTGTAGATCTGGGCAGATCGGGCAGCTGTCATTTAACCTGCTACCCTTTGTGTTTTCCCATTCAAACCTTCGTTGCCGCCATCACCGTCCATTTTCACGATGATCCAATGGTCCGGAGCCTCCCCGCCAGTGGACCCCACAGCGTATTATCCCTGAAACCACTAGTAAGTTTCGCACCGCTCATTCGTAGAAGGTGGTTTTCCTCCATCTCCCAACGATTCCACTCAACGCGTGCCACCTGTCCCCTGTACGATCCTAAAACCACTTTTCTCCCGCGCGTTAACTCTAGGCTTGGGACGCTCAGCGGAATTGTTAAGGACCATCATATCTGGAGGAACTCATCTAACGGCTGTCACCCATCGAACCTGCGCACTGCTTAAGGCCCAATCGTCGTACCCGCTGGCCCATCACCTGTCGATCTCAACCGTCGATCTCCACCCCGATTGACAGCCCATATTTGTTTGTTTTCCGTTGACCGTTTCTCGTCGCCCCGCCTCACCACGTCACCTCCACATGCACCCTCCGTACTTCCTCCCCGTCAATTACGTATAGTTGGTTCTTTCATATTGTTTAACGTTGTCATTCGTTTTTCATGTATTTCGAACCTCCACCAAAGCAATTTGTCATCGTTTTTCATGATTTCTCCCCAGTCCTCCATCTGCATGGCTTTTTCTACATTCATATTGTGTCCTCACCGCCTCCATCATTCACATCCATGGTTTTCCTCACAGGTTTGTTGTCTTGCAGGGTTTCTAAAGGTAAAAAAATGCCATGGTTCTACATGGCGAAGCTGCGCGGACAGAATTAAATCCGAGAGCTGGTACTGTCGTGGGATAGTCAAAGAAAGTGGCTGGCAGGATTCACATTAAGGAAAAGGTAGATTTCAAATACTGGAAACCTTTCAACGCCATTAAAACCTGAGCTACCCTGTCAGAAGAAAAATGGAGCGGCATAGTGTTTTAGTACAGAGCAAAAGGAAGATTAGGGCGAGCTAATGACGATCTTGAACATTTAATCAGAGGTTTAGAAGGCAAAGCAGCAGTTTGAAGATCCCGAGGATCGATCCAAGGGATCCTGAGCACAGTAGCAGGTACCATCTGGGTTTATTCATAAGCAAAATGCTTTTCTCCATCATGTACAGGGTACCCATACAACTCTTACTACTCAGAATGTCCCTGAAAAAATTTCCGCCCTAACTACAGTTCAAAAAAAGTCAGACATTTATGAAGTAGACATCTCAGCAGTTGTACACCTTTTGTTTATTCCCCACAAGTACAACAAGGTATGGCTACCAGAGTGCATCAAATTCATATACAGAACAAAGGTAAATCTGAAGGAGATCATCCCTGCATAAAGAGGTGACAGAAATTAAATACTCAAACATTCAAACAGAAGGGGTCTCGGCCCTGCATTCATTTGCGTATTTAATGTTACATTTAGTATTCACCTACCTTCTCAGTCGATCTTCTGTCCATCATCTTCTATAAAGCACAGAAGGAAACATTGTAATGGTTGTTGAGGAGATATCAGTGAAACGTAAGCATTTTCCTCTTGAGACAAGTTCTCTATGTAATATTGTAAGATAGGTTGAGATTAGATGTATTCAGACTGAATGTTCAAGCTATGGGCTATGATGTACCTGATTGGTGTTGTTTTTAATATGACAAGAATGTTTCTTTGGATCCTGATCTAAAGCAGCTGGTGATGTTTTCCTTTCTCTGTATTTGTGACTGACTTGCTTTCATTTCATTACGTTTCTTCGGGCTCGCATCAGAAGTTTGGCATAATATTTACCCTTGATAGGTACCTTGTGTTGCTGCTCTCCCAGCCTTTATGTTTGCTGCTTATATGTGTGTCTGAATATTGATTTTAATTGATTTAACCAGTGTAGTGGATGGTATTGCCTACTCTTTGATGTATGAATTAATGAAGTCTATATTTAGATGTTCTTGTTAAGATTTAGTTAGATGTGTTGAGAACACTGGGAGGTCTAGAATCCTGTATCTGCCTCACTAGGATCTTTCCTTATTAATTAAACCTTTCCAAGATCCCTTGTATCTCCTCTAATTTTGTCCAAGCAGGCCTGGAGTTAAATGACCTCCGGTCTGATCTATAGACAGAGTTGGTATGGTCCTCCTTCACTCATTTTCAATCCTTAATGTCCCATTCCAAGTACCATCTTTAAGATCCAAATGCTCTAGATGACTAGCCCAACTGAAAGCTTTCACATTGATTACAAATAAATCCTTTCTTGACTCCATAGCCCAATGGCCTTGATGTTCCCTGAGTTGTTTGTTTTAGCCTAATTCCCTCTATACTCATCCTTGCCTTATATTGGACCTTCCTTTCCTGATTCCCAACAACCAAACACAAACAACCAAACAAACAACCCTGAGCCTATAACTAGCCTAAAATAACATCTTAGAGCTTCAAAGACATACACTTTGACTCATATAGAGAGATCCCTCTCTGGACCTAGGAGGGCTAGATCCTAAGGTCTGAAAGTCATTCTATGTTGTCTCATCTTTTGGTCTTGTCAACCTGGCCAAAACATGGGAACCCCAACACCTGGTATCTTTTGTCACATGGAAATAAATGATTAACCAAAAATTTTAAAATGCACCACGTCTGGTTTCTTACCTAAAAAATATTCCCTTGTTGTACTCATCCTGAAAATATGATGAGGACTTCTATTCTGCAAAAAATACTATTGTGTTGCATGCTTCATCACACATATGCAATAGTAGGCCCTGATCATGCAACAACACTCATGATGCTCCCAAAATAGTTATGGTCTTCCTTTCTACAACCCCATTCTATTATGGGTTATGAGGTGCTATCAATTCCCGTTGAATTCCTTTTGAATAACATAAGTTCTTGAATTCATTCAAGACATATTATCCATCGTTTTCACTCTTGAGAACCTTCACCTTCTTCCTTGTATCTTTCTCGACAAGTTTATTTGAACTCACAAAATTTTGAGAATGTCTAATCTTTCTTATGCATGAATAATATCCAACACTTGTGTGACAAATCATCTACCAAAAATACATAATACCTATTTTTTTCCGTGGAGGCTGTCGAGAATGGTCCAGACACATCTGAGAGAACTCTTTCAAGAATAACCTTTGCTCTGCAGTCCTTATCATGAAAGGTGGATTTTTTATACTTCCCAAATGAACACCCTTTGCAAGTATCTCGTCGATCAGGTGCACCCTTGGAAATTCCTATAGAAATATGATGCGTGATCTTAAAAGTGACATGGTGTAGATGGACTAATGTTCTATGCCATAACTCATCGATGTCTCAGCTCTGCACCTTCTCTGATTTCGAGCTCAAGGAAAAATGATCTTCTACATCTAATCTGTAGAGGTTCTTTACCTGAACCGTGGCTTTGTGACAAAGGAACACCTTTCCTTTGATAAATATCACATCATAGCCACGGTCTTCTAACATAGAAACTGAAACTAAATTCTTCTTTAAAAAAGGAACATACACAACATCTTTTAATGTGAGAGGAGTACCAGAATCTCTCTGAAAGGTAAATGTACCCATGCTGGTCATGTTATGCCTCCTGTCATCTTCCATCTTGATGTGCATATGGAGATATTTCTCCTCCAAGTTACTGAATAATTATTTGTTTTTGGTCATATGAAATGAAGCTCCACTATCCAGGTACCACACAGAATCCATCACCGATGACAACATGCATGTGATAAGAGTGAAATCCAACTTGAATTGTGAAGCAAGAGCTTCACTTGCCGCTCATCTTGAGGGCTTCTTTTCGACCTTCTTATGTGGACACTTTGTTGCATAGTGTCCAAGCTCATGACAATGAAAACATTTTATCTTCTACAAGTCCTTCTTCTTTCCTACTTGGGTAGAATAAGGTTTTGAATGGGACAGCTTAAATTTCCATTTCTTCACCTTTCGAACGAAGGCACAATTATACTCATCATTAGTCTTTGATGAGGATCCATCTATGGTATTCCTATAAATATATTCTTGTACCAAGTCAGACCACAATCGATCCCATTGTGGTAGCTTATCCCTCCCACTCACCGAATCTTGTAGCTGTGCTAGCTCTTAGGAAGGCCTAGGAGCGCTAGGCTCACCAGATCATCCTCAGAAATAGTAAAACCAACACTTCCAAGCTCATATCAACATTTAGCGAACTTTGTCAAGTATTTTGGTATTGTGTCACCCTTTTCCATCTTAATTTTTCTAAGCTTGTCCTTTAGCACCAACTTCATGTGGTCATTGTTGTTCTGAAACAAATCTGTTAAGGCATTATACATAGCATATGGAGTTTCCATTCCATGGAGGTTTGAGACAATATTATCTCAAACTCCTTCTAATAGAATCCTTTTGGTCTTTACTAAATTCTTCTTCCATGCATAAATATTTTGAGCATCTGTTGCCGTGGGTCTGGGAATATCAATGTCTATGAAATCCTTTAGCCCATTGTATTCCAAAACTTCTTCCATCATGTTCTTCCAAGCTATGTAATTTGGATTACCCTCAATGAAATATTCGAGTCTCAATCCACAGAAATACATCCTGATTCTGTTGTTGTTCCTGAAGAGTAAATCTGCAAATCGATTCACCTGTTCAAAACAAACTCATATTCTTCTATTCTATAGTGATTTTTTCACTTTTACCATGTAGAAAATCCACATAGAGTCAACTGATCTTGTAATATTATAAAGCAAAATACTTGAATCTATTCTACAAATTATGAAAACGAATTACAATCACACAATCACACGAACAATAAAGAGAAATAATTTCCATCACACAACACAAAAATTTAGGAGGGAAAGCCTTAGCTAAGAACCCTGCTATATGTATGTTGCATTAAGTTAAGAATATGAAACAATACAATGCTTCTCTTAGGATTGATATCTCTCTTCATTATATCTGAATATCTCACTCTGATCCAAGAAAGTTTGCTCCTCTGGATGCTCAGCCTTGCTTGCGCAATCCCTAGGGAAATTGAGCCCCTATTAAATAGGAAATTCCCAATTAATGATTGTACAATACATCTAAGGCCTTCTTATGACGTCATGCATGACCTATACAATTTTCCAATTATAAAACTTATATTATACTTCCATTTAACTCCAATCTAAACTTGGTCTTCCTCATAACTAACATGCAACAACTATCTATAGCTAATTATCATTTATCTGATTGATCACTGCATGTGAATTAAATTAAATTTAATTTACTGAACCTCTCACTAGTTCCTCCATCAGTTAGAACTAGTTAAACTGATTTTAACTCAAATAATTAAGTTAAATAATTACAACTCAAAATAAACTGTAACTAGACCCCCTCAAACTTAGAGATAATTATACACATCTCTAGTTTGACCCTCAACTCGAATTGACTAAGCTATCTAAGTCTTCCAAACTTAGTTAACTCGTACAAGCTGTCATCTGATGTGGAAGTACAATTCCCTTCTAATTTAATTAAGGGAAAATTAAATTAGAAGCCTCTTCTTGTTTCCAATTTCAACAGTTCCCCTCAACGGGGAGGGATTTGTTACATCCTCGATTATTTTTACTTGTAAAGGCATTGTAAATAACTCATGTGTTTTTAAACAAAAAAAATTGGGTTCGGTCAACTGACATAGATTCTAGAGGCTAAGGAGTGTTGCTTGCTTGGGATGTTAAGGTTTTCCTTGTTGCAGGAAAATATGAACTGGTTATAACAACCATTAAAGGGTGGTTGCTGGGTTTTTAATGGACTAGCTTTTTGGAATATGGAGTTGAAGAGGAAGGACAAGCATTAGATAAATTTTAAGGTATAAAATGGAACTCCTAAGAAAAATGTACAAACAAAATAAAATTTATAAGAACCAATAGGATTCAATATGATGATGCAACTATGGGGGATGATACACCAATTTTGGAGTAAAAAAGGAAAAAGATTAAAAAATAATAAAATAATAAAACTAGTTTTTCAACTCGTATTTTAAACTTATTTCCCTAAGGTTTTACTCAAATTTCAAGCGAGATTACTCATTGCATGAAAAATTTAATTATTCATCCAAGGATTACCCATGTTGCATACTTTTGATGGACCTTGCTACATGAAACATGAAAAATACATGAAAAAATGTGATTGCAATCATGTTTTTCATGTATTTCTCATTTTTCGTGTATCAAGGTCCATTGAAAGTAGGAAATATGGGTACTCCTTGGATAAAGAATCAAATTCTACATCCAACTAAAGTTCCCACTCAAAATTTGAGTAAACACATTGGGAGATAAGTTAAAAATATGAGTTGAAAAAGTAGTTTTTTATTTTTTCCCTCTAAAATTTGATGATGTAATCTAGTATTATTTTATTATTTGCACTATTATTTTATAAATTCCTTAGGAGACCAATTTTATACCTCCAAATTTCTCTAACCGAAACATGTTTCTTGGGAAAAATTGAAAATAAAATAAAAAGGACAAACAAATTAATGAGGAAGGGTTACGTTGACAGGAGGTAGGCAGTGGAAGTCAACGACTGCACAAAATGAATTTTGAGGAAAAATAAAAGGAAGGTAGAAAAAAAAATACAGAGAGACTCAATCGTAACAAAACAAGGAAAAACAAAACATTCCACACAATACATAGAAAGAGAAAAACACATAATGGTCAGAAAGTGAAGGAAAATGTTAGAGGAAGATCAAATCAACATAGAAAATTTCATCGAGGGAACAACGTGGAGGAATATTGGCACATTTGAAATTCATAGAGAAGATTCACATATACTTATGTATTACTTGTCATTAAGTTTATGTTGGATTTTTTAAATTAATGTTGTATTCATTTCATGAATGGTGCATGGTTCTCCTTTAATTAAAAGAAATTGAAGTCCTTTTCAGGGTTCCATATGTTAATGATTCTACACTAACATTATTCAAGCAGGGAAATATATCCATGTATATCTATATGCAATAGTGTTGTGTGCACATAATGACAATGATTGTGATGTCTATGTAGGAGAACACTGGGCATAAGAATATAAACATGTGTCCATCTAATTAATCCTTGAACTAGACTATTGATCTTAATGATACAGGGAGCTTTTATACTAGTGGTTGTACAAACCAAAAAGGGAGGTTACATATCTGTTATAAAGTATGTACATAATTATATATTTGTGTATTTTGTGCGTAATTGGTCTTTGAGCTTGATCAATGAGATGAATGATGACGACTCAAATTGATGTTGGGCCAGTGTAAGAAGACCTGTATTATATTCATAACACAAAATATCCATTAGCATAATTGATATAACAAAAAGCATAGGCCCCACTAGAATGTATGTAACAATTCCTGGAAGTTGTTAAAACAATCATTAGAATGAAAAAGGAGGGTACATGCAACCTATGGAAAAAATATATGTACATGTGTATACGTTGTTGATTTAAGGGTCGAGTTATTTATACTATGGGATTAATTCTTAATGCATTTCATCATTGATTCATGAATAGTTAAATATTTATGCGAATGGTGAGGGGATAAGAAAAAAAATAAGGATGTCTTATAATCAATTTTTGGCCATAGGTTTGTGACGAGAGGATCAACCCTAGCACAAAAAGCATTATTTATAGATGTTTGGATCCAATGTAAGATGTGATGATATATATATATATATATATATATATATATATATATATATATATATATATATATATATATATATATATATATATATATAGATATATAAGTCAGGGAGCACCATAGTTTGGGGTCTGGGGTGACCTACGGTATGTGCTAAATGGAGGGGCCATAGCTCTAAGGGCTAGGCCTTAACTCCATGTTTCCAAGACTAATTGAGGCATAGATACCAATTTTATATCGTAATGAGATAAACTATAATAATTTAGGTGGAATCATAAGTTAAGCCTCAAGGGATGGGTTGTAGAACCCATATAAGCAAACAACATGGCCGATTATGGAGGCCACGCCCGAAAAAAAAACGGTGATCGGGCAATGAAATCGATTGTTGACATAAATTGCGCTAACCCCCCTATGACGTTAGCGAAAGGGGAGGGGGTGGTGCTATTGAACACAAGCCATTAGATGGGAAGAGTAATCATGTTTTTCATATCGCACAACAAAACCATGAACCCAAATTAGGATTGTGCTACACTCCCCCGCCCCCCCCAACATTGTGACGTCAGTGGGAGGGGGGGTGGCATAATTTATAATGGACATTGATTTGAATTGTGTAACATAGGCTATCGATAGTAGAGGGTTAGAAATTATATAAAGTTTTTGTGGTTGTGATAAAGTATGTTACACTGTGAGTGATGATTGTGTACGGGTAGACTAATGTGGGCATCATATGGTTTGAGTCCACAAAACCATAGATAAATGTAATTTTCGGGGGGGGGGGTGGGGCGGTGTAATGTAAAATATATAAATATAATTGTGTGCACATCATATTAAACACATATTAAATATATTTGTAAATATATTTACAATCATATTAAAGTTTACATGTGGAGGGTGATGCAGGGTGCTTGACATCAAGGTACCCTCGTGACCATGTGACTTGGCAGAGTGGTAATATGCCATGTTTAAATTCAACAATATGCACCACATACTAGTGTGGGATTCCAGTCACACATGAGTTAGGAATTCAATGACACATTAGGGCTATATGTGGGTGTCTATTTTTTAAATAAATTGGACAATAAATTGTAATCTTATCTCATAACAACTTGTAATAGTTAACTAAGTGTGATAGACTTAGTTAGCTCAATAATTTCGAGTTGACGGTCAAAGGTGAGGCATGTAGGGCGATTATATTATTTACATTTTCTAGTTGCAGTTGTAATACTAGTGTGGTGTGAGTGAAATCAATTAACTCAAATTAATTGATTTAAAATCAGTTTAACTAGTTCTAAATGAGTGATGAGCTAGTGGAAGGTCAAGTGAATTAAATTAGATTTAATTCAAAAGTAGTGATCTACCAAGTAACTGATGATTCACTATGAATAGTTTCATGCATGTCAATTATGATGACGATCTAGTTGAGACAAAGGTTAAAGGTAAGTTAACTATCAGTTGTATTATTAGCGAATTTCCCGAGCACAATTATAAAGCCATAATATTCCCATGATGGATTGCACAGTCAAGGAAGGTTGGAATTCCTATTTAATAGGAATTATTTTTCCTAGGGTTTGGATGAGCAAGGCATGTTGAAGGTGGGAAGGAAATTGGCTATGTATTGGTCCAATTTTGCGTATATTAGTGTGAGATGATTGGTAGAGTGTATGAGATTCTTGTGAACACACATGCATTGTATTTTTTCATGATTCCTTGGCTTATTATACAATAGAGATAGAGGGTTTTTGAGCAGTTTATTTCCCCAGGAAAATATTCTGTTGTGCGATTTATTTACTTTTTTCTCTTACTTGCATGTGATTGGGTGATCGTGTTTTATATTCCACAAATATATTAGAAGGATTTAGTATCTTGTTTTTAGTACATTGCATTATTGGATTGAATCCATTGTTGTAATTTCTACATGGTATCAAAGTACCAAGAATCAAAATAGTGGAGAATAAATTTAGTTTTTGTTGAACAGTATTCAAAATTTTACATACATTCTTTGGCGCTAGAAGTTGACCATGGTGTCTTTCACAGGCTTGAGACTCGAATATGCACTTGAGGGAAATTCAAACTATATTTCATGGACGGAAAAGATGGAGGCAGTATTGGAGGATAATGGGTTGAAGGAGTTCATTGACACTAATATTCCTAAACCCTGTTAGGATTCAACAAGATGATGAAGCTTAGTGAAAACCAATCACCTTCACTAAGTGGGCCCACAGGCTATTTTTAGGTGCAAGTCTATTTTTAGACTATGTCTATTTTTAGACATGGTGATCATATTTCAAAAGTTGCAGGATGCTATTTGTGGATGGTTGGTCAATTTGGAAAAATAGATGAAATTCTATTTTTATAATATTGGGAGAAGTCTATTTATAGATCATCGATCTAAAAATAGATGTGTTGATTATTATTAGCCCTTAATAATAATCAAACTCTAATTATCAACTTATTCTCTCGAAGCACTTTATTTCAGTATAAAAATTTGGAAAATCAGTGGGCTGAAGAAATTATGCAATTCCTAGGGTTTATGGTGACTCATGCATGGAGGACTAAGTTAGAACTGAAGTGGCAAAGTTATGACAAAGTTGGAAGAGTAGTTTATGGAGTTGTTATTTAGTTTAACTTAGTTAAGTGAGTTAAACTCAATTGAGCTAGTAGTATCTAGTCTAACTGAAAGATACACTAGTGAGAGTTAAGTGAATTAATTAGTTAATTAATTCACAACTAATAACTCACTAACAACTGAACAGAAACAACAGTTAACTACAGTGCATGTCAATTCCAGTGGAGACCCAGTGGAGAGATAGGTGAAAGGGTGAGATGGACTATCTGTTGTGACTATAGTGATGCATTGATTGCATCACACACACATTGGAGTTTCCAGTGAGGATTGTGCAGTCAAGACAAGGTAGATTCAAATTCATTCAGGGGTCTTCTTCAGCAGGGATTGTGTAATGGAGGCAAGCTATCAAGTGGCAAGAAATCAGTGCATGGATTTGCAGATTTCTTCATGTTAGTGTGTGACGATTGTATTATATTGAGAGCTTGATGTACTAATATTTGTATGAGATTGTTACATGATCTCCATGATATATAATATATGATAGTTGGGGTTTTTAGCATCAGGCTTTCCTGTTAAACAACTATGTTATGTGTGATTGTTTTATTGCTTCATGTGTTTTCAATTGAGTTGTAAATTTCCACAAAATATTGACAATGGAAGGATTATGTATTTAGCAGAAGATAAATATTGTTAGATCAGGAGAATTTGGATATATACATGCATATGTTATATAATTTCTACATGGTATCAGAGTAGGTGAATTCTTGAATATTGCAATTGTGAAGAATTGTTGAGTTTGTGCTGGTGGACAATTCAAATTTGCTGCAGAAATTTCTTGGTGTGGAAGTTGAGTATACATTGAAATGTCTTTCAATGGGTTGCTATTGGAGTATGCCCTTGAGGGCAGTTCAAATTACATAGCCTGGAAGGATAGGATGGAGGCAGTGCTGGAAGATAATGGAATGAAGGAGTTCACTGATAATGATGTTACTAAGCCTCGTTCTAGCAATGCTGCATTACTTGACACATGGAAAAAGAAGGTAGCAAAGACAAGAATAATTCTGTTGGAAGGTTTGAAGGACCATATTGTGTCCAACCTTCACAAGAAATCCACTCCATTTGCAATTTTTAAAGCTTTTAAAAATTTGTTCCAAAGCAGTACAGACCGGTGAAAGTTGGCGCTGAAAGATAAGCTCAGAAAAATAAAAATGGAGAAGGGCGACAATATTCCAAAATATCTCACGAAGTTTGTCCAATGTAGGGATGAACTGGGAAGTGTGGGGATTACTGTTGATGATGATGACTTGGTGATCTTAGCTCTCCTTGGGCTTTCAAAGTGTTGGCATATCTATGAAGACTCTGTCAATGGACGGGAGAAACTGTCGGGTTGGGAGCGACTTTGGTCAGATCTTGTGCAGGAGTAGATAATGAAAATTACTAAGGATGGATCTTCATCGAAGAATGAAGATGAAGAGAATTTTTCTTTGGCTGCCAAAGAAAGGAAGGGGAAGGGGAGTAAATTCCCTTCAAAATCCAAGGCTAAAGGCAATAAGAAGGATTTGTCCAAGGTGAAGTGTTTTCACTATCACGAACATGGGCATTTCGCCACTAACTTCCCACATAAGAAGAAGAATAAGAAGGCTGCAGGAGCTACAGTGGGTGAGGCCTTACCCTTGCAATTTGAACTTGATTTCTCTTTGATCGAATGCTTGGTTTCAAGCTCAATGGGATCGGTGTGGTATCTTGATAGTAGTGCGTCTTTCCATATGACGAGAGACAAGGAGTTGTTTAGTGACTTGGAGGAGAAGGATCTCCAAATGCATATAGAGATGGGTGATGATGGTTGATACAATGAAACTGGCATTAGGACCATTACCTTTGAGAGGGAGTCAGGTAATCCATTTCTGTTGAAATATGTTATGCATGTTCCAGGTCTGAAGAAGAACTTGGTCTCGATTGCAATGTTGGAAGACAAAGGTTATGACGTTGTTTTAAGTGATGGAAAAGATTTCCTATGACATAAAACAATAGGTCAAACCAATAGGATAGGGATTCGAGTTAAGAATATCTACAAGCTAGAGGTAGATGGCTACGCTGCAATGATGGGAAAAGTAGAAGAAGTGGTGACTCAGGATGAGGGTGAATTATGGCATAGAAGATTGGGCCATCTTCACCATGGCGCTTTGAATATTTTGCAACAAATTTCTACTGGACTTCCCAAGGGTACTCTTGCGCAGTCAGATCAGTGCAAGGGATGTACTATGGGTAAGTTTGTGAAGACCACCTTTCATGAGAAGGAGAACCGTGCTTCAGTGATCCTTGAGAGACTTCACACAAACGTGTATGGACCTTTCTCGGTTTCTTCAATAGCAAAACACAGGTATTATGTTATTTTTGTTGATGAATATTCTCATAGATGCTACATCTTCTTCATTCAGAAGAAGAGTGAAACATTCTCAAAGTTCTATGAGTTTAAAGCATTGGTGGAGAAGGAGTCGGGGAAGCAAGTGAAAGCTCTATGGAGCGCTAATGGTAGTGAATATATCTCGAACTAATTCAAAGACTTCTGTAGCAAAGAAGGAATTCAAAGAGAACTCATAGCGCCTCATAACCCACAACAGAATGGGTTCACGGAGAGGAAGAACAGAACGATTGTGGGTGCTGCACGAGCGATGCTGCATGGCTAGGGCCTACCGATGCACTTGTGGGCGGAATCATGCAACAATATGGTTTATGTGCAAAACATTTGTCCTCATAGAGTACTTGGCATGAGTACACCTGAAGAAGCTTTTACTGGTAAGAAGCTTGATATTTCTCATTTGAATATTTTTGGCTCATATTTTTACATTCATGTCACAAAGGACGCCAGGGAGAAGCTGGAGTCGACTGCAGAAGTTGGGATATTTGTACGGTACACAGAAACACCCCATAATTATCATGTGTATTTTCCAAACAGTTGAATGACTATGGAGCGAAGCAGTGCAGGAGCTTGCATGGGTAGATGCCATGGTGGAGGAGTATGACTCAATTGTTAGAAACAGTGCTTGGGAGATTGTTCCAAGGCCAATGGGTAAATTACTTGTAGGATCAAGATGGATCTACAAGGTAAAGCAAGCTGCTGATGGGAGTGTCGAGAAGTATAAGGCAAGATTTTTTTCCCAGGGCTTCTCAAATATCGAGGGGATTGATTATGAAGAAACATTTGCGCCTGTCGCACGATAATCTTCCATAAGGACCATCCTTGCTCTCTCAGCACAGATGGGTTGGCACATTCATTAGATGGATGTGAAGACTATGTTCCTTAATGGGATCATTGAGGAAGAAGTGTACATTGAGAAGCCTGAAGGATTTGATATCTTCAGCAGTGATTTGCATGTGTGTAGACTCAAAAGAGTGTTGTATGGGATGAAACAAGCACCCCGTGCTTGGTACACTCAGATCGAAAACTATTTCACTGGACTTGGCTTCACCAAGAGTGAGGCGGATGCAAACCTGTACCAAATTTTGGTGGAGGGTAAGATTTTAATCATTTTTCTTTATGTTGATTATTTAATACTAATGGGTGATGAGCAGTTGATACACTCATGCAAAGCAGATCTTGCAAAGGAGTTTGAGATGAAGGATTTGGGACTCCTTCATTATTTCCTTGGATTGGAAATATGGCAGCTGGAAGGTGAAATTTTTGTGTCTCAAGGCAAGTATGCTCGGGAGAAACTTGAGAAGTTTCACATGCAAGGATTCAAGCCTATTGATTCTCTTCTTCCCGGAAATTGGAGGACAGAGGATGCTACATCAATGCCACTTTTTATCGACAGTTGGTGGGTTCGCTCATGTATTTAGTTAATACAAGACCGAACATATGCTATGCGGTGAACCAGATTTCACAAGCGATGGTTAAGCCTACCAAGATCTTTTGGAAGGCAGGCAAGCATGTCCTAAGGTATCTCAGGGGCACATCTGAGTATGGCTTATGGTACATACAGAGGGATGAGGTGAAGTTGCATGGCTTCACGGATGCAGATTGGGCAGGCATCCCAATGGATAGAAAGAGAAAATTAGGAGGGTTTTTCAGTATCAGATCTACAAAAATTTCTTGGTACAACAAGAAACAAAGATCCGTGGCACTCAGTTTAGCGAAAGCAAAATACATGGCAACAAGTCAAGCTGCATGTGAGGCTATCTGGATGTGGAAGATCCTATTCGGTTTGTTCAGTTCACATTTAGATCCTACAGTGATACATTGTGATAATCAGAGTTGCATTAAACTCTCGATTAATCCTGTGTTTCATGATAGATCTAAAAATATTGATATCTGGTATCATCATATCAGAGATTGTGTGCGGCGGAATATCATGTTGTTTTAGTACATTCCTATGGAAGATCAGGATGCAAAAATTCTGACGAAGGCGCTCGGCAGGAGAAAATTAAAATACCATAGAGGCAGGATCGGGGTGAAGAATAATCCCTATCTTGTTGAGAGGGAGTGTTGAGATTCAACAAGATGATGAATCTTAGTGAAAATTAGTCACCTTCACTAAGTGGGCCTGCAGGCTAGTTTTAGGTGCAAGTCTATTTTTAGACATGGTGATCATATTTCAGAAGTTGCAGGATGCTATTTGTGGATGGTTGGTCAAGTTGGAAAAATAGATGAAATTATATTTTTATAATATTGGGCGAAGTCTATTTATAGATCGTCGATCTAAAAAAATTTGTGTCAATTATTATTAGCCCTTAATAATAATCAGACTCTAAATATCAACTTATTCTCTTAGAGAACTTTATTTCAGTATATAGATTTGGAAAATCAGTGGGCTGAAGGAATTATACAATTCCTAGGGTTTATGGTGACTCATGCATGGAGGACTCAGTTAGAACTGAAGTGGCAAAGTTATGACAGAGTTGGAAGAGTAGTTTATGGAGTTGTTATTTAGTTTAACTCAGTTAAGTGAGTTAAAATCAATTGAGCTAGTTGTATCTAGTCTAATTGAAAGATACGCTAGTGAGAGTTAATTGAATTAATTAGTTAATTAATTCACAACTAATAACTCACTAGCAACTGAACAGAAACAACAATTAACTACAAAGCATGTTAGTTCTAGTGGAGACCCAGTGGAGAGATAGGTGAAAGGGTGAGATGGACTATCCGTTGTGACTATAGTGATGCATTGATTGCATCACACACACATTGGAGTTTCCAGTGAGGATTGTGCAGTCAAGACAAGGTAGATTCAAATTCATTCAGGGGTCTTCTTCAGCAGGGATTGTGCAGTGGAGGCAGGCTATGAGGTGGCAAGAAATCAGTGCATGGATTTTCAGATTTCTTCATGTTAGTGTGTGACGATTGTATTGTACTGAGAGATTGATGTACTAAGCTTGATATGAGATTGTTACATGATCTCCATGATACATAATATATGACAGTTGGGGTTTTTAGCTTTAGGATTTCCCATTAAACAATTGTGTTATGTGCGATTGTTTTATTGCTTCATGTGTTTTCAATTGAGTTGTAAATTTCCGCAAAAGATTAACAGTGGAAGTATTTTGTATTTATTAAGAAGATAAATATTGTTATATCAGGAGAATATAGATATATACATGCATATGTTATATAATTTCTACAAACCCAATTAGGCAGATGCTGCGCAACATGAAGCATGGAGGAAGAATGTCACAAAGGCGAGGAGGATGTTATTAGAGGGAGTTAAAGATAATATTGTCTCGAGTCTCCATGGAAATTAAACTCCATATGATATGTGGAAGGCATTGACAGATCTATTTCAAAGCAACAATGACCACAAAAAAATGGCACTCGAGGACGTGCTCAGAAAAATCAAAATGGAGAAGGGCGACACAATCCAGAAATACCCTACCAAGTTCACTCAATGTTGAGATGAGCTTGGAAGTGTTGGGATTACTGTAGTTGATGATGAATTGGTGAGCCTAGCACTTCTAGGCCTTCCCAAGAGCTGGCATAGCTACCATGACTCTATGAATGGGAAGGAGAAGTTACTATATTGGGAGCGAATATGGTCATGTTTGGTTTGATGGAATACCAGGTATGGATCCTCATCCAAGAATGATGATAAGGATTATTTTTATTTAGCTGGTAAGGAAAATAAGGGGAAGGGGAAGAAGTCCTATTCCAAATCCGAAACCGACAAAGAAGGAAAGAAGCGTGACATTTCAAAGGTGAAATGTTTTTATTGTCATGATCATGGACACTATGCCACAAATTTTCCACAAAATAAGAAGAACAACAAGAAGGCTCTGGGAGCTGTATCGGGTGATGATTTGGCCTCATATTTTGAGTTGGACTTCTTTCTCATCGCATGCATGGTTTCAACTGTGATGGGATATATGTGGTACTTGGATAGTGGAGCATCTTTCCACATGACATGAAACAAAAAAAATCTTTAGTAGCTTGGAGGAGAAGGATCTTCATATGCACATCGAGATGGGTGATGACAGGAGGTATAGCGCTACCAGGATTGGTACAGTTACTTTCTAGAGATATTCAGGTAAACCTTTCTTATTAAAATATGTCATGCATGTACCAGGCTTGAAAAATAAATTAGTTTAAGTTTCTATGTTGGAGGATTTGGATATGATGTGGTTTTCAGTGAAGGAAAGGCGTTCCTTTGTCACAAAGGCACATGATAGGTAAAGAAGATTGGGGTTCATGTGAAGAACCTCTACAAAATTGATGTAGGTGGCTCCAGAACATTGAGAATTAAATCAGGGGATGTGGTTAGCTGGGATACATGTGAGTTATGGCACAGGAGATTGGGGCATCTACACCATGATGCTATGAGGATCATGCAACAAATTTCTATAGGTCTTCCAAAGGGTACTCTTATGCAGATAGATAGATCCAAGTGATGTACCATGGGTAAGTATACTAAGGCCACCTTTCATGAGAAGGAGAACTGAGTAGCATTAATCCTTGAGAGAGTTCACTCAGACGTGTGTGGACCATTGTCTGTAGCTTACACAACAAAGCACATGTATTATGTGATTTTTGTTGATAATTTTTCTAGAAAGTGTTTGATATTATTTCTACAGAACAAATATCAGATGTTCTCCAAGTTTTGCGAGTTCAAATAACTGGTAGAGAAAGATACAAGGAAGAAGGTGAAGGCTCTTAGGAGCGAAAATTGTGGTGAGTATATCTACACTGAATTCAAGAACTTTTGCACCAATGAAGAAATTTAGAGAGAATTTATTGAACCTCATAACCCACAACAAAATGGGGTTGCAGAAAGAAATAACATAACAATTATGGGAGAAACATGAGCTATGTTACATGATTAGGGCTTACTGTTGTATATGTGGGAAGAGGAATGCAACACATCGGTATTTTTGCATAACCGTAGTCCTCATGGGATACTTGGCATGAGTACATCATAGGAGGATTTTTCAGGTAAGAAAACAGATGTTCATATTTTAAAATTTTTGTCTCATTTGTTTATTTCCATGTGACCAAAGATGCTAGGAAGAATCTAGAACCAATATCAAAGGTTGGATATTTTTGGGGTACACTGATACTCCCCACAACTATTGGGTGTATTTGTTGGCTAAAAGAAGGACAGTTGTCAAGGGAGATGTTAAATTTGATGAGGAGAAAGCCATGTGATTGTCCCTTGAGAGGGAGCTTGACTTGCATGTGGATGAGTAACTCTTAGTTCCAAAGGATGAACCTCAGGATGTGGAATAGCCATAAGCAGAGGATCATGGAGTGGTAGAAACCACTCATGTAAAGCCATCCACCAGAAATGATAGGAAGCACACTATAAAGGCTGATAGATTTATGCTAGATGCGATAGAGCATGTAGGTGCACCTACATCACAACGCAGGAAGAGAAGGTCCCCAGACATGTGTACTGGATACATGGCTCTTATGAGCGAGTGTATTGTGACAGAACCATCCTCTTTTGATGAAGAAGTGTAGCAACCAACATGGGTTGATGCCATGGTTGAGGAGTATGACTCCATTATTAGAAACAATGCATAGGAAGTGGTCCCTAGACCAGTGGGGAAGTCAGTGGTTGGATCTAGGTGGATATACAAGGCGAAGCAAGTAGCATATGGGAGTGCGGAGAAATACAAGGCTATATTTGTGGCTAGATGACTCTCACAGGTGGAGGGGATTGAATATATGGAGAGTTTTGCATCGGTTGCAAGGCACTCATTGATTAGATCTATCCTTGTACTCTTAGTGTAGATGGGGTGGTGAATACATCAGATGGATGTGAAGAAAACCTTTCTCAATGGAGTAATTGAGGAAGCAGTGTACATTGAGAAGCCATAAGGTTTTGATACCTTTGGCAGGGAGTCACATGTGTGTAGACTCAAGAGAGAACTATATGGGCTGAATCAAGCACCTCGTGCTTGGCACACCAGGATTGACAATTATTTCACTGGGTTGGGCTTCACAAAGAGTGAAGCAGATGTGAACCTATATCATATTTTGGTTGATGGTAAGCTTTTGATGATTATGCTTTATGTTGATGATCTTACAATGATAGGTGATGAGCAGCTCATAAATTCTTGCAAAGAGAGTTTGAGATGAATGACATGGGGCTGTTGCACTATTTCCTTGGTTTGGAAATATGGAAAAGAGGCGGGGAGTTATTTGTATCAAAGGGAAAGTATGCCAAGGAGATTTTGAGGAAGTTCCATATGGAGGGAAAAAAACCCATGGAGACTCCTCTTGTAGGAAACTGAAGGAAGGAGGATGCTAATTTAGGTGAGCTAGTGGATGCTACTATTTATAGGCAGCTTGTGGGTTCACTTATGTATTTGGTGAACGCACGACTAGACATATTCTATGCATTTAACCAGCTTATTCAAGCTATGGTTAAGCCTACCGATTTCATTTGGAAGATGGGGAAGCATGTGTTGAGATATCTCATGGGCACTACAGAGTATGGATTATGGTACAAATGGATAGAGGGAGTGAAGCTTCAAGATTTCACCGATGCATATTAGGCAGTAGTCCATCAGACAGGAAGAGCACATCAGGGGGAATCTTCAACATAGGATCAACAATAGTTTATTTGTACAACAAGAAACAAAGATCAGTTGCACTCACTTCATCTGAGGCATAGTACATGGAAGCTATTCAGCCTACATGTAAGGCCATCTAGACGAGGAAGATATTTGTTGGTTTTTTCGTTCATCAGATGGATCCAACGGTGATACATTTTAATAACAAGAGTTGCATAAAAATCTCAGTTAATCCAGTATTCCATGACAAGTCCAAGCATATTGACATCCGGTACCACCATCTCAAATATTGTGTTTAGAGGCACATTATGTTGTTGCAGTACATTCCCATGGAAGATCAAGATGAAAGTATCTTGATGAAGGCACTTGCGAAGAGAAAATTTGAATACCACAGAAGAAGGATCAGGGTAGCTGGTAATCCCTTTCTTGTTGAGAGGGAGTGTTGAAATTCAACAAGAAAATGCACCACATACTAGTGTGGGATTCCAGTCATACATGAGCGAGGAATTCAATGACACATCAGTGCTAAATGTGGGCGTCTAATTTTTAAATAATTTAGAAAATAAATTGTAATATTATCTCATAACAACTTGTAATAGTTAACTAAGTGTGATAGACTTAGTTAGCTCAATAATAATTTCGAGTTGAGGGTCAAAGGTGAGGCATGTAGAGTGATTCTATTATTTACAGGGATCAGTTGTAGTTGTAGCACTAGTGTGGTGTGAGTGCAATAAGTTAACCCAAATTAATTGAGTTAAAATCAATTTAACTAGTTCTAATTGAGTGGTGAGCTAGTGGAAGGTCAAGTGAATTAAATTATATTTAATTCACAAGTAGTGATCTACCAAGTAACTGGTGATTCACTATTAATAGATGCATGCATGTAAATTCTGATGACGACCCAACTGAGATAGAGGTTAAAGGCAAGTAAACTATCAGTTGTATTATTAGAAAATTTCCCAAGTGCAATTATAAATCCATAGGATTCCCATGATGGATTGCACATTCAAGGAAGGTTGGAATTCCTATTTAATAGGAATGATTTTTCCGAGGGATTACTTGAGTAAGGAAAGCTAAAGCTGGGTAGGAAATTGGCCATGTATGGGTCCAATTTTTCCTAGATCAGTGTGAGACGATTGGTAGAGTGTATGAGGTTCTTGTGAGCACACATGAATGGTATTGTTTTATGATTCCTTAGCTTATTATACAATAGAGAGAGGGTGTTTGAGCAGTTTCTTTCCCCAGGAAAATCTTGTTTTTTGCGATAGATTTAATTCTTTCTCTTACTTGCATGTGATAGAGCGACCGTGTTTTATATTCCACAAATATAATAGAAGGATTCAATATCTTGTTTTAGTACATTGCATGATCGGATTGAATCCATTGGTGTAGTTTATACATGCCACGTGGGCACTATGTGGCATGAAAGAGAAATATGATACATATAATTAATAAAAATTTAAAGATCATAAATTGTGATCCATGAGTCCAATTTGGGAAAACAATTATATCACCAGAAAAGTTTCACCGAGATGACATCCAGATTGAGTTTTGGAAACTTAGAGAAAGGTAAAAAATAATAGTTTATTACCCCATTTCTCTAAATGTACCAGATATTTTTTTTATCAGAGTGATCACATCCTCGAGGTTAAGGGGGTGTGTTCACATATCCATTCTCTTGATATCTCACTCTCATGTATACTTCTATGATAATTCCATCATTACATTTCTATCATATTATTTTTCTTTAAACATTAAAAGTGAGTTCATTAATCATCATAAGTAGGTGTTATTTCTCATAATCCCCCTTTCTCTTTTTCATTGGTCCTTTGAATTGGTTATTTCATATTCATATTTGATCATATATTCTATCTCCTAAAATATTTTTTCTTCTTCCTTCTCATCCTTGATTTTTTTCATTTTGTATCTACAAACATGGGCCATTATTTGGTGTATCCATTGGTTCTATAAGAAAATTTTTCTCATACAAGATTCATCATTCTTTCTTTGATCACAAGTATTTAAATAAATGTACTCCTTATCTCTCCTTATGTCATCATTATTCAATATCTTGGGTTTTATTTGGTTTACTCATAACCATGCTCTCGATGCTCCTACATCAAAACACCAAAGAACATAAATCTATTCATGTTATCCTATCCATGTGTTCCCCATCTCTCACAACTTTTTTTTTTACGACTTACATTACTCAATCACATCCTCAATAGTCATTGTGCTCCTAAGAAAGTCCATTTTTCATGAATTGTAATATACCTATGTAACAACCTCTGGTTGATTTTCCATGTAAAAAAAAAATTACCAAGGTCACGAGACACATATTCCAAGATGAATGGTGGGAAGACACTATAGTGGGAATCCCTTGGTGATTAATTAATGGCTATGGAAATTGTAAAAGCCATTGGCAAAGGAAAAAAGACAATGATTGACATTTTTTTGTGAAAAGAAAGCAAAATTGTAGAAAAGGAAGGTGAAGAGACAAATATTTTCATGGAAGGGGAATTGGAGGAAAAATGAAGGAAAATGAAGAAAACAAATGCATCAATCATAAAAAGGCATCATAGAATCAGTTGCTAGCCATTTGGTAGTTTAAATTTTCTGTCTCATACTCTTGCACACTTAGATCATTATTGGATCACTTTGGCATAGATTGGATTTGGAAAAATGAGGCAAAGGAAAAAAGGGAGCACAAGGAAACAATTGGATCAAAATATACAACTAGATTGATTTGTAGGTAAGAGGTTGCATGTGTGAATTTCTTACTTATTTCTAGATGCATGGTACATGCATGCGATTTTATGGTTATGTGTTGTTATTTTCATGGAGATTTTATTAGATTGACAATGGTTTTAACCTTGCCTTGCCATTTCCTAGATAGCCATGGTGTTGTGAGTTTTTCCACTTGTTGTTTTTAAGATTGGTGTTCATGTTCCTTATGGTCGTGGGTTGGAACAAACACTATGGAAGCCCTCAAATATCTTGGGTTTAGTTACTAGTCCCGGAGCCTAGGTTAGGAAATACACTCTAGAGCCCTTGGTGGGTTGAGTTACTAGTCCCTGGAGATAGGTTGGACAAATTCTCTAGAGCCCTAGAAGGTTGTGGGTTGAGTTACTAGTTCATGGAGCCTTGGAAAACTTGGGTAGAGACCGATCTGGTTGATTTTAGTGATTTCTAGACCAGAGAGGTGGAATCAATGTGGTTGAGGTTTGAGGTGTTTTGGCCTCTGGAAGCCCTAGATGGTTTTGTTTTAGTTTATTCCATGAGATCCCATATTCATGCTTGGAATATGGCACAGAGGGTGATTGGATGAAAATGAGATTTGGTTCAGCCCAGTCTATGGTTAGATGGTTCGTGGAAGTCTCTGAATTGGTTGTTATTTTCATATATTAATATGAGATATTCGTCTATTGTGATTCATGTATACTTGTAATGATAATTTTGGTGATATTATGGATGAGTTTCCATGGAATATATGCTATATATTTTTTGGTTACATTATGTATGTCGTAATATCCCAAATGAGGGAAATTCTACAACAATAAGAACATCTTAATATGTTCCAAAGTTGGAGATGCAGCAATTTAAAAAAAAATATTGGAGTAGCAGCGTTATTTCAATACATACATCATGAGAAGATCCAAATAGCCATGAAATTGATCTTATAGCAGAAAAAGAGTACACATCCTTGAGGAAATAATCACTCAAGTTGGGAAATGCAAACCTCAATAGGACATGTATATGAAAATGAAGAACACTGCTACAAATAGAAAGCCCAAGGTTATGACAGTGCAGTTTTATTAGAGGAACTGCTGCTAAGAAGTGTGAATACACATATATGACAATTTACATCTCAAATAAGTGGGGGAGAAAAACTCTAAACCCTTGGAAACAATCTCAAGGCAATCCTAGAAGGATTTCCTGAAATGTACAAAATGGAAAAAATGTCGGAGTAGCAGGGATGAGTAGCAGCTGCAACTCAAGAACTATATGGAGATGGATGTAGATGATGCACAAGTTGAATATACCTCCTCCAATGGATATTCCAAGTGAAAGTATGATCCTAACACTGAATATCTGACCCTCCAATCAAATACTGCAACCCTCAGTGCAGATGCTCAATGAAAATAACGCAGTCAATGAGAGTGACTGCACTATAGGTGATGAAAAATGGTTGTCCTAATGCCAAATATGATGGTAATCAGCTCAAATTCTCCCTCACTGATCCTCCAAAGGAAAGGAGACTCCCTCCTCTGAAAAATAGCTCTGGAAGTGGTGTTGTAGAACCTTCACTGCAACACCCTGCAACATAACGTTTCCTACTACAGGAATAAGGGTGTAGCTGAAGGAGGATGCTTGAAATCAAGCCTGAATGTGGAAAAAATGAAGTGAAACTCCCTCAAGAGGCCTCCCTTGAAAGGAGAAGGAATTCCTAAACAAGAATGCCTTGTGCTAAGCAGCACTGCAACTCTGCTAAACAACAGTGGATTACACAAAGTCTAAACAGACCAAGAAATCAATAATCTTCAACATCGCTTTCCATGCTACTCTCCTCTTCCTTCTATAAGATGGGAGTCTTGTCAAACCCTAAACCACTTCATCAATTTAGCTCCATTCACATGTAGAGCCTCCATCTAAAATTGTGTTGTGCCTTAAGGAGGTTCAATGCATCTAGACTGCGTTGTATATATGGTCATGGTTGACTTGGTCAAGTGATCAACCTCTTTCACACTCAAGTGTGTTTTCTAAAATGGCCTGGATTTAGCCTTTTTTACATTGGGCATTGATTTATTTTGATGTTTCTAGGAGTTTTACATGTCCTCCTTTACATTTTATTCATCAACATGAAAATCAAAACAAGACAAAGAAAAAGTGAATATTCCCATTAGCTTAGGCTAAGTGGGAATATTACAGTCCTCCCCTCCAAAATGTTTCTTTTCCTCAAGAAAATGATAAGGTGAGTGCTGCAAAATATCCCCTCCTTCTCTTGTGGCCTCCTCATCCAATAGTCTTCACAATTGCTTCAGAATTTCTACAAAAAATTCATCTCCAAATGGCTCCTCCCAAGTGTGCAAGTTGGCCTTTGGTGAATAAACCCAATGGCCTTCCTTATGAAAGAATGTAAGGTCTATGTGGTAACCTTCTTGCTGATCCATGTCCTTCTCAATATAGAAGTGATGAAAATCATGGGGAATTTCATCATCAATGAAGGTCTCCCTCCTCCATGCTATCATCCAAATAAAATGAATCACCTTCCAGCTTGGTAATTCATAGACAAGCTCCTCCCAATTGGTCAAGAGAGGCATGCCCCCAGTGCTCCAACCAAACATATGGTCCACATCATAAAGAAACAAATGGTATACAATAGTGGCAATATAGTTTCCCATGCTCCCCTTAGAACATGTAGTGTTGAAAATGTAGGGAATTTATTTCCCCAAGGACATATCCAAAACATGTGTCTCTCCTCCAACCATGTTCCCAAAAACGATAAGAACATATTAAAAATATGGAATCATAACTAGAGTCATGCTAGCTTCCATATGAAATAATGGAGAAGGAAAATGGTCCCTCAAGTGCAACCAACACAGTTTTACTCCTAACTACCTTAGAATATGATAAGACAATTGTTTTCCCCAACACTTGCTTGCTGCCCCATCCTTCTTGCATGCCTTGAGAAGGTGCATAATAATTGGTCTAAAGGAATAACACCATGAAAAATATATCATCTCTCCAATATTCTCCAAGGAATGGCCAAAATCACCATTGTTCATAGCCCCAAGTGGCCTATGAAACCCATCAGAAATAATGCTCCCTCTTGGAGAAAAGCCCTGCACATGAGTGTTAGAAAAATACAAGCATATAGTATGTACATCAAGATATTCAGAGATACAAGTTTCTCCATATACTTGTCTTACATTAGTGAGGTAACTCATGGATGAGTCCCCTCTCACACTCAATGAATAAGGAGGTGCTGAGGATGTCTTCTCTCAAGAGCTATGTTCCCCCTCAACTAGCAAATGATCCATGCATTTCCTCATATGAGAATTCATTTCCTCATTGAAATATTCCCACATGAATCCATCCAGGATAGTATGATATGCTCTAATGAAACCAGTGGGGCTTGAAAGCAAGACCTCATAGGGTGTATTAAGTAGTTTAGTCTTGAGTTTGGAATCTTTGGTTAATCGGATCTGATCATGAACATAAATTATTCCATTAACTACCTTATACTTCCCATCCATTGATTACCCATCAAGTACCTTGTGAAAAGGTCCTTGGAATATTCCATCAAGAGTTGGGACTCCCAATAAAGATCTAGGCTCCCCAACATTGACAACGCTATAGCAGTCTGAAATGAGGCATCTGTCATATTATGGCTCTCCTCCTTGACATGCTTGATGTCAAAGTCACATGTTGGAGTATTTCCAACATTATTTTGCTACCTTCCTTGCAGCTGATCTTGCTCAAGACAAGATTGAATTTTAGGAGAGTCAAAGGTTCTCCTCCTCCAAAACTTCCATAGTTTTTCTCCTGTATACAAGAATGGAAATACCTTCTTGTCATATTCAGAAATTTTCATTATATATTGGAGTATATTTTTCTACTCCAAGGCTATGGAGTGGCCTTTTGATACCATGCTCATATCAACAAAGATTTCTGAACTCCTTCTCTCCAGTGCAAACAGATGAGTGGAGGATAGCAAAGTCAACTTCATAAAATTAATTAGCTCCCCATCAATGATTCTCAACGCTGTAGTAGCTCCTCTCAAGGTTCCCTCTTTAGATAGATATGTTGTTGTTGCATATAGTTGAGATAACACTTTATCTTGCTTCCAATCAGGGGGTCTCCCTGGTGGAATGCCTCCATGAAAAGAGACATCAAGGCATAGAGAAGGATACATAGATGTATGGACTGAATTGTCCTTGCCTTCATTGCATCGATCCTCATGCCTTATTTTTGCATCAAACTTCTGAAACAAAGAGGGATATGTCCTCTTCATCATGTGATGCTTTCCCTCCTCTCTTCCATCTTCTATCTTCAAGATCTCACCCTTTGAGGATGATGGCACATGATGCACGTGGTCTGTGCCACATAATCCATATGTGAGACTCCTTGGATCTTCTTGCAAGAGTGCAAGAGTTTATTCCCTTAGAGAAAAAGATCAATCTCCCTCTTCATGAGGTCTTAGATGTGATCTTGTCACGAATGTGCTATCATCGTCAGCCCTTTCTTCCTTGATCTTGAAAGATCCTTGGAAGCTCAAGAGATTCTCTGTATTTGGCACTTCTCCTTCCTTCCTCTTCATGAAGAATTTGATGATAGAACGCAGTAGATTTGATGATATGGCTAAGTGCTCATATCCATGAGATGAGGACTTAGAACATTCTTCATGTATAGATCTTGTAGATCTGGTTGAGGGATATCCATGATTTTCCCTCCTCATTTCTTTGCTGATACCCCACAAAAATTGAGATAGAAGTTTTGTGAACCTCTTCTCTCTAGAAAACAAGGGTGTGCTCTGAATCTTCTTGTAGATATCCTCCTCCTCATGAGAAGACTCCATAATTCTTGAAGCTCACAGTCTGGGCCAGGAAAGTAGCTCTGATACCACTGTAATATCCCAAATGAGGGAAATTCTACAACAATAAGAACATCTTAAGATGTTCCAAAGTTGGAGATGCAGCAATGTAAAAAAAAATATTGGAGTAGCAGTGTTATTTCAATACATACATCATGAGAAGATCCAAATAGCCATGAAATCGATCTTATAGCAGAAAAAGAGTACAAACCCTTGAGGAAATAATCACTAAAGCTGGGCAATACAAGCCTCAATAGAACATGTATATGAAAATGAAGAAAAATGCTACAGATAGAAAGCCCAAGGCTATGACATCATAGTTTTATTAGAGGAACTGCTGCTAAGAAGTGTTAATACACATATATGAAAATTTATAGCTCAAATAAGTGGGGGGGGGAAGCTCTAAACCCCTGGAAACAATCTCAAGACAATTCTAGAAGGATTTCCTGAAATGTACAAAACAGAAAAAATTCCGGAGTAGCAGGGTTAAGTAGCAGTTGCAACTCAAGAACTGGATGGAGATTGTAATGTTCCAAATCTGTAATTTTTTTCTCCATCGGAAACATCTTAAGATGGTCCATTTTTCCTTCTCTAGTGAGACACTACAAGTCCATTTCATAGATTTAATGTTGGGGAATTTATAGGATATGTCTCCTTCAAAGAAGGGAGAGATCCTGAGGCTAGTTGACCCTTCATAGACTCTGCCTATGGATATGCAATATTCCACCTTGGAAATTTCTGCCACAGGGTCCTTGAGGACGCTGTATAAGGAAGCTGCTGCATAAATAAGGCTAAAAAATGCTGGGATGCCCTAGAAAAATTCTAATATAACTTCCCTATAGAAAATAAGCTTAAAAAAATGATTCTAGATGGGTTATTCAGATCTCCCCAATCTAGGTATCTAAAACAATGCTCAATGAGAGAGCTTACAGCAACATAAGAACATGAATCTGAAACTCTGCAAATCTGAATACATCATAAGAGGGAAATTCTATAGCCATCATTATATTATGATACATCAGCAGAAATATACAAGAAATAGTTGAGGGACAAGCCACTCAAGCTCTAAGATCCAACCTTCATTGTATAAGCAGTGAAATACTAGAGTAGCTGCAACTCCACAAAATGCTGGAGTAGCTGCAATTGCGTGGTGTACATGAAGGAACAAGCTACTGAATATGAATAAATACATATGTGGCTAAATTTGTACAATAAATAAGCCCATTAACGTAGAAATGGGCTGAAATACATGATTTCTAGCCAATCTATGAAGATTGCTAGAAATGTCGGAGAATACAAAAATGTGACAACCAAGTTGTCACTGCAACTAAACCAAAACAAGAATGAGGCTATGGCTGATATGAAATGTAGATGCTCTCCTCTTATCATGTCTCTAATATAAAGTGCTGATCACTTTGTCTCAAAAACATCTTCCTCGAAGCTCCATAAACCTTTCTCTCACTACTCCCTCCAAAATAACGCAGTTTCTCTCATGGAATGCGTAGTGGGAGATGATAGAAGTGTGGACTCATGCCACTAATCTAAAATGAAGCCTGGGAATCCTCCTTGCAGCTCCTCCGATGAATAAAACAATCCTCCATTTAAGAAAACAAGCTAAGATGACTCCATGAGTTCCTCCTTCGCTGCACCCAGCAACACAACGTCCTCTCTGCTGCAGAAATAATGTTATAGAAGATGAAAGTAGCTGTGGCCAATGCCAAATTGAGGAAATGTAGCTCAATCCTCATCCTTCCTTGAGGAAGAGGTAGGTATTTCCGACCGGGAACACCCTAATGCCCGAGGCCACCATCACCCTGCTAAATAGCCCAGAGATGCAAGCTTTTGTAGACTCAAGTCTGAAAATCTAAGACGTAGCATAATGAAAATGGGCTGCCATCTCCTCGATATAAAGTGAGAGAACTCTTATCCACCATGGTCCCACCAATTAGGGTTTCCACCCTCATGTGAAGTTCTTCCCTCCAAAACTGTGTAACTTCTCTAGGAAGCTTCTCCTCTATAGGCAGCGCTGTTGACTTTAGTCAAAGATGAATAATCCAAGTGAGCTGGGTTCCATTCACACCCTTGGTGTTTATTTCAGCTGCTTTATTCACTCCCCTTTCACATTATGAGTGTTATTTCTTCATCTAAAAGGGTCTAAGGTGTCTCCTTCCCCATTTTATTAAACAAAAATAAAATGTGCAACTATAATGTTCCATTTTAGCTTGAGGCTAAAATTGGGAACATTACAGAGATGGCTGTAGATGATGCACAAGTTGAATAGACCTCATCCAATGGATCTTCCAAGTGAAAGGCTAATCCTAACACTGAATATTTGACCCTCCAATCAAATACTGCAACCCTCAGTGCAGATGCTCAATGAAAATAACACAGTCAATGAGAGGGACTGTGCTGTAGGTAATGAAAAATGGTTGTCTTGATGCCAAATATGATGGGAATCAGCTCAATTTCTCCCTCACTGATCCTTCAAAGGAAAGGAGATTCCCTCCTCTAAAAAAATAGCTCCGAAAGTGGTGTTGTAGAACCTCCATTGCAACACCCTACAACATAATGTTTCCTGCTATAGGAATAACACTGTAGATAAAGGAGGATGCTTGGCCTCAAACCTGAATGTGGAGAAAATGAAGAGAAACTCCCTCAAGAGTCCTCTCTTGAAAGGAGAAGGAATTCCTAAACAGGAATGCCTTGTGCTAAGCAGCACTACAACTCTGCTAAACAGCAGGAGACTGCAAAAAGTCTAAACAGACCAAGAAATTAATAATCTTCAACATCCCTTTCCATACTGCTCTCCTCTTCCTTTTATAAGATAGGAGTATTGTCAAACCCTAAACCACTTCATCAATTTAGCTCTATTCACATGTAGAGCCTCCATCTAGAATTGCGTTGTGCCTCAAGGAGGTTTAATGCAACTAGACTGTGCTGTAGATATGGTCATGGTTGACTTGGTCAAGTGATCAACCTCTTTCACACTCAAGTGTGTTTTATAAAATGGCCCATATTTAGCCTTGTTTACATTGGGAATTGATTTATTTTGATGTTTCTAGGAGTTTTACATGTCCTCCTTTACATTTTATTCATCAACAAGAAAATCAAAACAAGACAAAGAAAAAGTGAATATTCTTTTTAGCCTAGGCTAAGTGGGAATATTACATATGTTATATATGGCTCATGTCATGATTTTTTTAGTTTTCAAATGGCTGATTAATATATGGAATAATATGTGTTGTTGCAGCTATGTGGAGATGGAATGTAGCCTTCTTTCTAATTCTAAAATGAATCTCAAAATCATGTAATCATATATGCATTCATGACTTGTAGCTTACATGTTTTCCATACGTTTGAGGAAATGTATGTTATGGATTAGGAATATTTGGGTCAAGTGACTTATTGATTTTTGATTGACTAGCATCATTAGTACCTTTTATTGTATTTTGGAATGTTTAAGGAAATTCTGGGCAGTAGTCTGGAAGCTAGCATGAAATGGTGGCACAAATCTTAGGACCGCACACTCAAAAATAAAGTTTAGGCCATAAGCACATGGAGGAAATCCCGTGAGTGTAGTTATAGCCTCATAAATGTATGGAAACAATGCCAAGGGTGAAATCGTGGGTCAAGGATAATGAAACAAGGTTCCAGCTTAGCGATTGATCACCTGGGGTGTTTCTTCAGCTCCTTGGTGATATGTAGTCCTTGTATGTTGTCAATTGGTAAGACCCACTTCCTTAACTAGAAATAGGAGGTCGAGTCATGTCATAGTGACTTTCGTCTCATGTTTACCCTAGAGAGCTTGTGAATTTTGGCAAATGTGGGAAGGGGTGGTTACAACCCAACTACATTTACCACTAAATCAAATATTTTACCAGGTGTGGATCTTCTCTTCCTATGACTCACCACCTTTTAATTTCCTTCAATGAATTCTGCTTTTATGACAAGCGGTTGATGGTTTACCATTAATATCCAATACATTAATGGTTTTAGTTGACCACAAAATATCAAATATAAAGTGGTATATAGAGCAATGTGAGGTTTTTAATTGGGGTATACTTATCGTGTTTGTCTTACATAATCATTTGACATAGGGACATACAATTTCAAAATTATAACTCAAGTTAATTTATCCTTTTTCCATCATTCAAAAATCTTATTTAGGTGGGACTATTAAAATTCTAGGGATGTTATGTTTCAAAAATTTATTGTATCTACATCTCAATTTTAAACACAATAAATTATTCATACCTTGCTTCATTTTCCTGCACACTTGCCTTCTTCTTTTTTTCCAATATATTTATTGTTGGATCATATTATCCTTCCATTTCTCTTTTCTATGTTACCCTTTTTCTGCTTCAAATCCTCTACCTTGGCCTTTTTTTTTTCCTTTTGTCTTTTGCTTCTCTAATTTTTCTTTATTGAACCTATCTTCTACTTCTTTTGATCATCTCTAATAATATGCATCCTATTTTTTTCTTCCTACATTTTTTTTCATGTCATTGGCATTGTCATCTTTCTCTGAAGTCTGCATATTTTTTTACTTTTATGTGGCATTTTCCTTCTATTAATCCCTTCCTCTAAGCTTCAATCTTCTTACTTTCTTCTCTATTTTAGTTAAGGCCTAAATGTTCCAGTTCTTTCTTAACGATTATTTTCACCTTGCTAAATGCCTCACCTAATTTATCTATTCCCCTAAACCTATTTTGTTGGTATTTTTGGTCCCTATTTACTTTTAACCTTCTCTTTGAGCTTTATCTATTGCTCACTCTTCATTTTTTTAGCTTCCATATCTATAAGGCTTCTTCTTGCCACAAATTTATTCTTGTTTGCACTTTTTTCAATCATCTTCTTATGTCATGGAGTCAAGATTCTCATTATTCTCATTAATCTTATGTTACTATCATATGGATTACACATATACTTGTATCTTCTTCATATACTTTTGTCATTTTCATGCATAATTCTTTACTTGAATCTTCCACTACAATACCTACATAAAATTGTTTCTTGTAGGCTAAACGTCTCCATCTATCAAGACACTTATGACACCATTGGTGGATTCAAATGTGCTTTAAATTCCATTACATTAGATTTTCAATCTAGGGTTATATACTTACGAAGTTCATAACATAATATATTCAAGGATTTAGTTTCTAATTCTACCAAATGTAAAGTGGTATGAAAATATTTTTTAATCTAGAAAATCAATTGAAATCTAAGCTAGGAAAGCAATAGAAATATTAATATAGGAAAGCATTTGAAAATTAATCTAGAAAATAATTGGAAAATTAATCTATGAAATCATGTAAACTTAGTCTATGAAAGCATGGAATATTAATCTATGAAATCATGTAAACTTAATTTATGGAAGCATGAAAATATTTAATATAGGAAAATTTGTAAATTTAATCTATGAAAGATTGTCAATTTAATATAAAAAAAACATTTGAAATTTATTTCTATAAAAGCATATAAAATTATGTCTAGGAAAGCATGGAAATCTAATCTATGAAAACGATTAAAATCTAGTCTATGAACAAAGAAAGGAACGAGTGAACATGCTTGGCAAAGGGGGGGCCTCCAACACTTCAACAAGCACACTAGAGGTTGAAAATTAGAGTAACATTATTTAATAAATAAAATAGGCTTGGAGAAACATAGCTACAACGATATCTCTTCAAGTGTTCTGATTAAAAATTCTAAATTTCTTCTCCATTCCTCCTCCCTCAATGGAGAAAACACTACTATTTATACATGATTTTATTTGATAAGAGGCTAACCAACTAATAAATTTAGATCCACTTTTCTCCCAAGTAATTATAACCACGAGGGATTGACGCCCATGAGGGGTCTATATGTGTATCAACGTTGAACTCAGAATTTTTGACGATTGTTGGCACATCGATAGTCACTTTTTGACATGATATATAACTAATACAACATGTAATTTTCACAATATGTTAATGAAAATTACGCTTTTTCCTGTCAAGAAAAAAATATTTGATAATAGACACTTATCGAAACTTCCATGATTCTTCTGCATGAAATGTGCTTGAATAATGATATTAAATATTCCTCAAATATTCAAGAGTTTGAAGAGGAAATTTGAATTTAAGACATAGAGTCCAAATATTACTTTGTTGGAATCTTCAAATATGCCTATATATCATAAAATTCATCCATCTTTTAGACATAATTGAATAAAAAATTCACTCAAAATACTAAAATAAATGATTTGGAAAATAATAAGTATAAACCCATATGTGGCCATGAAAATGGTCTTAATGTAAGGTGATGGAGCTATGGAATATGGTAAATATTGAAGGAAAGTGAAATAAAAGAGAGTGACAAGGATGTCATTTTGGAGACCCAACATACACTATATTTGAAAACTTAATTGACACACTAATATCAAGATTTTTATTTGACTTTAATATTGACTTCATTTTTTACTTGACCTTCACTTTAATTAACTCCACATTTTCAACTACACTTCAAATCTCATGTAATGACTTGAAATCATTTGTTAGGGTGTTTGGTAACACTGATTATTCGCCCTTCTTCACACATGTTAATTAATTCTTGTGACATTAACTCCGATTTCTTTTCCATGACTCATTTCATTACAAATTTTTAAGCTTTGAATTTCATGACTTCATTACATAACCTCAATATTTGACTCATATATTGGATTCACATGAACTTGGTTCAAACTATGCACACCAAAACAATCTTGACCATCATGACTTATATTTGGCTCAAGTATTCACACTTTTTTTTTCTTGATAAAAGAAACACGTACTTTCATTCATATTGAAAATAAAATAAATTTTGTATATATACACATGTTGTGTGTATTGTTCAATAATCTGCTCAGATTCTTGTGTGGCATAAAATAAAACTAATAAAACCAATATTACAGGAATTTTCTTACATTTAGT
The DNA here is from genome assembly GCA_034641835.2 of Pinus albicaulis. Classification (NCBI taxonomy): domain Eukaryota; kingdom Viridiplantae; phylum Streptophyta; class Pinopsida; order Pinales; family Pinaceae; genus Pinus; species Pinus albicaulis. The sequence continues at coordinate 1,188,736,625 of CM076575.1, read as the reverse complement.
AGGCTCAAGGTGTTAGGTCCCTATAATACTAGTGTATCCCCTTATTGCTATTGTTAGTGTAGCCCCCTTGTTGTTATTGTCGTGCACATGTATTCCCCATATTAATATTATTGTGCCCCATAGAAGCCCACTATTGTTAATGTTGTGCCCTTACATTATTATTGTTATGTTGGCTCTAATTACATTGTGACCCTTTAGACTCCTATATATAGAAAGGAGGTTTTGGCATTTGAATCATCTAAGAATTGTTCATTTATGTAATTTAAAGGATGTTTCCCCCTCGAAGTGGATAATTTTTAAGTCGTTGACCTATCTGTTCTTCTATTTTGCGAGCTGGTGGTATAACACAAGGATTCACACTTATATCCTCAGTTTAAAATTCATCTAACACTTTCACAATTTTAACTTGACAACTCTATATTTGTTGGGCATATACAATTTGTAATATTTTTGAAAAAATAAAACATTTTAACACTACTTAAATTGATTTGATCTCATACTTTCAAATTTCACTTAAGTGGAATTTGAATCCTTACATTGCTTATGTCCAAGTTAAGCTAAATATAATTATTTTTCAATATGCATCTGTTGGTTCTAGATCTTTGTTTATCTTTGGTTTTCACCTACAAAACAAGTATGTACAGTGTTAATGTGCTTAATTCCAATATGGATGAATTGTTGAAGCATTAGGTTACGCAACTCAATATTACTTCCCATTATAAATTACTTCTTCAAAGCTACATAGTTTTGACCCTTTCTCTACAACCCAAAGCTACATAAATTACTCTCTCTAGACTCTTCTTATTTACAAATTAGTTAAAACATATATATGAAAACATTGTACATTGTTTCTTCATTGTAGAATTGCTTTCTCTATCAAATAAAAACCATTAAACCAACATGGTTCGTGACTATCAACAATTTCTTACGTGACCACTCACATCATAAAATATTTTGTTAGTTCACTAGACTTTTCATGAAAACATTGTAAATGAACTCTTATCATAAACTTTACAACCTTTAAAATTTTCATTGAGTGAAAGCCAAATTTATGTTATAACCTTTCCCATCTCTACTATTCTTCATCTAGCCAAAGCATGAGAGCACAAGGCTACCATTTTGGTCAAACTAAACAATTATAACCATTAATACTATGATAGAGAGCCCTTTATTAGTCCTTGCCTTGCAAGACTATAGCAATCGTTGGGTCGTTGACTCGCTATTAATCCATTGTTTGACTACTTTTTTTTTTCCGGTTATCAAAATTTAACCAAAGTTTTAAAAGTTTTATGTCACAATATCCATTCATTTTGAAATTTAAGAAGATTTTTTACTTGTGAAAACATTCCATCTCTTATTGGCAACTTCATGTATCTCGATGCACCTGATGCATGAAAACTAGACAATTTTCTATTAATCCATTGTTTGACTATTATTTATTTATTTATTTATTTCCGTTTATCAAAATTTAACCAAAATTTTAAAAGTTTTTAGTCTCAATATCCATTCATTTTGAAATTTAACCAAAGTTTTTACTTGTGCAAACATTCCATCTCTTATTTGCAACGTCATGTGTCCCAATGCACCCGATGCATGAAAACTAGACAATTTTTTTTATATTTAAAGATTTATGATGCAAAAAAGTCGGGATTTTTTTTTAAATCCAAAGTTTCTCTTTGCAACCGATTTGATACCACTATGAAACACCATGCAATGTGAAATATAGGTAAATATTACATATACAAGTAATCATCGAAAATTTACAATAGTGAACATTATATTATTCTATTTATTCCTATTCTATCTGGTAGGTAATAATCCACAGGCTAGAATATATTTTCTGGAACGGTGAAGTAAAAAACAAAAGGTATCGAACAAACAATCCAATGACACGACCTATTTTCATTATATATATTTTGATGCTGAGCCCACCTATTATGTTACTGGTTTTCAAGTAACTCCTGCAAGATCCGGCTCTTTAAATAGCTTTCGAACCGTCTATACAACTTCTTCTGCTTAAATGAGAGTTACTTAAATCATTGCTCTTCTTCTTCTTCTTTCTTTTTTTTTCACAAGAAAATAACTTCTGGTATATATACTAGCACATTGTCAGTGATAATATGTTCATAAAAAGGAGGTCAAAAAGTAATTCTTCAGTTAGCAGGATATGTAGTTTTTAGCTATGATATCCAGGACAGTCTGTTCTAAAACCATGTCTATCCTAATATGTGATCAAAAAACTTAAACAATAGTGCATTCAAAAACTAGAAAGAACCAAAAACTCGTTCACTGTCCATCCATGAAAAGGGTGGTGCTTGATGTGATGAGCACCCAGGTCAACACGGGACATAGGAGGTTGCCATCAATCCAAGATGTAGTGCCCCTCCACGCGATCTTTGTTTAATAACAAAAAATTTATTCCTTTTGATAAAAAACACTAGTCTAGAAAAATTTGATGGTCCCCACAGCTCCATTTCTGATGGTGTCATAGAGCTCATAATGAATTTCTCCAAATGTTCCCCTCGGGCCTTTTTTGGATAGTCTATCTGCCATCTCATTCTTCTCTCTGAAATTGTGATTGAAGGATATGTAGGTGAAATATTTTCGCAGTTCAGAAATCTATCGATCCAAGCCGCAAGGTGTCTAGGAGCCAAAGTAATGTGATTGTTTAAGTGATCTATCAGAACTTGTGAATCACCGAATACCCAGAGCTTGTCAATGCACATATGTTTTGAAAACCACAGTGATCCCCACAGTGGCAACATCTCATCCCTCATGTTAGATCCATGTCCTTCCAACCAATGGAGTTTGTAATGGCACTGTGGAGTGATCATCAACCAAGAACCACATCTGCAGAGGGAGTTTTGTGATGCACCATCGAAAAATCCAATAGGATAGTGGATTTCTAAAGGGCGGCTTCTTTTAGTGATATCACGTGGGGGACTTCTGCTTGTCTGCATGGTCTACCAATCAAGGATAATCTTATAAGTGATCCATGTTTGGGAGGGTTGATGTTCCTCAAAAAGCTTTTTTTTCCTCCCACACCATATCCTCTAATGGAAAAAGAGTGGAATACTTCTAAATCTTTTGTCTTGAGTTGTCCGCCAATCAGTACAATTTGTGACAGATGTAAATTCCTTTACCTGGAGCTTCAGGTGAATTCCAAGCATTGTCCATACTTCTTTGGAAAATTAACATGTGTAAAATATATGTAAGTTTGTGTCCTCACCATCCAAATAGAAACAAAAAATCCCAAGTACAATCTTGCCCCTTTTCATTATATTATTCCAGGTTAGATTTCGATCCTTCCAGACCAACCATAGAAAAATGATAATTTTGTATTGTATCTCGGTCTTCCAAATATCCCGAAACCAACATGATTCTACTTGGTTTTCAAGATTTTAGATCATTATTTTGTATGTCTCTGATGTTCTTATATGTCCATTTGTCACTGTGCCTCCCCATGTAATCTTTTCCCCTTCTCTATCTTTTCTCCACCCCAGTTCCTTCAAGCATGTCACATATGTATTCCACTCAATCGCTAGTTGACCAAATATCCCCAGCTCATCTACTTGCTTCCATCGTGGGGCCTTCTCTTCCCATTTTGTGATCACTTGCTCTAGATGAAATATGCCCATGTCTTGCAACAATTTTAACAATATGTTACTGATAGCGAAATTGAGAGGGAGTCCCCTGATATCCCTAGCCCTGATGAAGATTTCCCTTCCATTCCAAAATATCCATCGCAACATCTTGCAGAAGATGGGCCAAATCCTCCTGAACTCATTCTAGAGAATGGAACTCCTCCTGTCCATCCCTCCCTCAGTAATGTATAATTATTCCATAGCCTTTGAGTTGGTGTAGTTATATCTAATGATTTCATGCCAGATACCAGGGTTTTGTAGTCCTCTCCATAGTGATTTCATAAGTAGTTCTCTCCCAAATGTTTCCACATCTAGCAGTCCCCATCCCCCCAGTTCCTTCGGCCATGTAATTTGTTCCCATTGGACAAGGTGGTATTTCTTTTCCTCTCACCTGCCACACTAGATGAAATTGGAAATTGGAATCTTAATTTGTTCTATGATAGTTTTTGGAATATAGAATAGGTGAGCCCAATAAACTATGAGTTGTTGTAGAACCGCTTGCGCTAGAATCAATCTTCCCCCTTTTAAGAGTCACTTATGTGTCCAACCATTGATCATTTTTTTTATATTTTTCAATTATCTAGGTCTAATCTGATACCTGATATCTACACCGTTTCAAGTGAAAGCCAAGATATGTCAATCCTTCCCCAAGTGGACAGGAACTATAATTAAATATCTCCCCAATATGTCTGATTATATTTGGTTCCCCAGTAGATTGATAAATACATGATTTACCTTCAAAAGCCAGCATCCCTGTGACATGAAAAAATTATCAAATATATCCTTCAATATTTTACAATTTTCCTGAATTAACAACCCAAAGATCAACCCGTCATCCACAAAAAAACTGTGGGTGATGTCCCTCCGTGTGGTGAATTTTATACCCCAAAATTTTCCCAATGCAGCTACCCAAGTGATCAGTAGATTGAATGCATCCATGGCAAGGATAAAAAAGAGTGGTGAGAGTGCACAAACCTGCCTCAACCCCCTACCTAGTTTGAAGAATCTAATAGCCGATCCATTTATAAGGACCTCAATGGATGTCCTACTGACACAACCCATAATCCATTCAAAAGCTTGATAATCCATACCAATATTATGCAGGGTCATTATGAGGAAAGCCCAGTCCACCCCATCATAGGCCTTACTCAGGTCTACTTTTAGTACCAAAGCTTCCAGTTTCTGGTCCATAATAGTGTGTAAGATCTCTTGGGTGGATGCAACTACATCATGAATGATGCGGTTATTGAGGAAACCAAATTGTTCAGGTCATATATGTCTTGAGAGTACATCTTTAATCCTGTCAATAATGAGTTTTGATATAATTTTATATAGCATGTTGCATAGAGAAATGGGTCGATAGTCATCAAAAGACACCCCACCTTTCTTTTTCACAATAAGTGCCAAAAATGTTTTATTGATAACGCCATGTATAATTCCTCACAATCGTGCCTCCTCGACCATGTCAATAATATCTATGATCAGTATGTCTGCAAAGTGGAGGAAGAAGTTTGGTGTCCAACCATTTGGATCTGGGCCTTTATCAGCTGTGAAAGATTTAAGAACCCCCCCACCTCCTCATCATGAACTACCCTGTACAATATGTGATTATCCTCTTATGAGAACATCTGGGGATATTTGTCTATCAACTTGATCTGTGCCTCCATCGAGATATTCTCATCTGTCTTAAATAAGGAATAAAATAATTTCACCGCTTGTTCCTGTATCGCTGCAATGGTATTGAATGAGTGTCCCTTTGCTTCAATAAACCAAATAACATTTGTATTCTTTTTTCCATTTGTGAAAGGGTGAAAATATTTTGTGTTCCTGTCAGGTTCTTTCAGCCAAGTTGCATGACTCTTCAGCCTCCAAGTCTATTCTTGGATCAAAAGGATTTTCCTTTTCTCAGTCTCAAGATTTTTTATCCTTTTCCATTTTTCATGTGGCAACTCCCCTCCAATCATCTGATAAAAAATAATTGTCGTTTCTCCTTCAATCTCTTCCAGGGCACGCATCATTTCTTTTTCTTTAGTTTTTCCCATTTTCGAACCCTATTTTTCAACAATCTCAGGTTGGTAGATAAATATTCCATGGCCTGTGTTCCTTCCTGCCTCTGATGGAGTATGAAGAAATCTCTAACTAGGGAATTGAATTCCCTTTCCTCCAACCAGGTCCTATTGAATTTAAAGGGATATCCCGATTGTCTCTGTTCAAAACTCCATTCCAACATAATATGTCTGTGATCTGAAATCAGTAGAGCCACCACCCAGGATTTGGATTTCCTCATATGATACAATAATGTAGACTGAATTAGGAATCTATCCAAATTATTACCTTTGTATTCCTTGCGATTCCCTCCATTGATCCAAGTCAGACCATCCTTTTCCAATTGAATATACTTAAGGTTTGAATCACAGAGCATGCCCCCAATATAATCCGACAGGGGGTCCAGACGACCACCACAACCCCATATCTCACTACCATGAAAGGTACAGTTGAAATCCCCAGCTATGATGGAGTGTCCCAGGGATATATCCCACAGATTTCCATCTTATTCCAAAATGTAATTCTGTCACTGTAAGGGGCATAGAGATTGACCAGGTGAATCCCATACTTGAAACCATGGATGTTACTAGTCAAGATTATGCCACTGAAAAAAAATGAAAGCTCTGAGATCTGCCAGACACGGGTCCCAAACCATTGATGGTCCACCCGATCGGCCCTCCACATCTTTTGTCGCCTTCTTCTTTCTTTTTTAAAATTTGTTTCAAGTTTTTAACCAAATCCCTTAGTTCCAGAAATTTGCAGTGAGAGTTACTTAAAACATTTAGTTAAATTTTCAAATATTTACCTATACTACTGAATTTATGATCTAGTTTAATTTATACTCCTAAATTTATCATCTAATTTAATTTATGATTAGTTAAATATTCAAATATTTACTTATACACATTAATTTATCATCTAGTTTTATTTATCATTAAATTTATGTCTCATGAAATTGCAACCACTATTAGTTAAATCATGTAATTAAATATTCAAATATTTACCTATACTCCTGAATTTATCTTCTAGTTTAATTTATCGTTAAATTAGTGCATCATAAAATTGCATGTCTATAAATTTATCATTTACTTTGTGTATCCAGAAATTGCATGTCGGCGGTTGCCTATAAATTGCATGTCTATAAATTTATCATTTACTTTGTGTATCCAGAAATTTTCTGCTACAACGCTCAATGCTTGTGCCAATTGAATTAAAACCCTTCAACACATTTCCCACACCTTCTTTTCCAACACCAACCCCCACATAGAATTTTGATCCAGTTCCTTTAAAAAGTAAACACCATTGTGCTTCTCCACCAATAAAATTTTCAGACCAGCGAAGGAGCGATATTTTCATACACAAAGTTAAAGCTTTTGTCATACATTTCACCATCCATATTTGGAATGATGCTAACAAATTTATACAACTACTTTTGAGATTTATACATCATTTCATAACTAAAAGGCAACCATTAGTGATGATGTACCAATAGAGTATAAATCTATCATTCAAATCAATAGCAGTTAATACATTTATTTTTTTCTTTTCTTTTTTGAGTTTCAAAATATCACAAAAGCAATTTGTATATCAACCATCTTACTCACAGGATAAGGTGCATGATCTGTAAATATCTTGGAAAACAAAAGGGTATATGAAACCACTGTTATCAACAAACTACCGTGGGAAAAGTAACGACCGATTACTATTTGCGAATGACATAGTTTCTAGTTCATCCATATTTACAAAAGCATGACTATAAAGAGCTGAAGAACTCTTCAAGAGTACTATATCCATAGGCAACAACACGTAACGTAACGTTTCCACTCTAATAATTCAACAAAAAAATTCTACAATGCGCTGACTACGCTTCCATTACGCCACTCTGATATCCGATACTCCACTATGTGCAGATTTTAAAATTGCACCAAATATGTTTTTATTTTAGGTTTGCACCCAGGTTAAAAATCGTGCCAAACCAATGATCCCAATGATGTCACATATACATTATGATGTCACCATCCCACGTAACTTCAAACCTTGGAACAACCGTAATATAATACTTTCACAACCTTAAATTTCCTTTCCATATATGTGACCTCAAGATGAATTCCTTGCTGTGTCAATTTATCTTGATATAGTTGTTTGGACCATAACTTAGTTCCTATTAATATATGTATACTACAATATAAATCACCTATATATCTCCCTTTTGCACACTTTTTTCAATTCCTTAGTACATGGAATACACTTTGTTCACTTTTTTCAATTCCTTACTACAGGTATTTCAAGGTAAAAAAAATATGCTAGGGTTCAACCTTACCTTTAGGAACACAATATTTGGACCCACATCTTCACTTCTTTGTTGAATGCTACAAGAATATCAATCCTCATCTATCATCGAGCATACTAAACCAACTCCTTTGTATCAATACCACCTATTATTTTACCACTTAGTCATAATAATGTATATATTCAACACTCATAATACTTATTGATAACAAGTAATCAATGGGTAGGAACTATCAACTCTGATACCAAAAATGATGTAGCGATCAATTATACAAACAGAAACTAAACATGAAGAAAGGAACATCTGGAGTACGTGTTCATCAAACCCCCTTGAAGGGGAAAATTATTATAGAATCATTAGAATGTGTTTTTTGTAATGTACAAATGGCCCCTTTATATATCAATAGGTTACCATAAAAAATTCATTAAAATCAGATATTCTATTCTAACCAAATTCATAACTATTTCCATAAATTTCTTGATAATATCTCCATGAATTTCTCAACAAATATTCATCCCTAACTTCTCTCATTTCTCCTCATCTCTCACTCTCACCTAGACTTCTAGAATTAGTTTACATCATTACATTGATATCATATTATTATTCATTAAATAGTAAAAGTATGAGTATTCATTAATCATTATAAGTAGGATTTATTTCCCATAATCCCCCTTTCAATTTTTCATTAATCCTTTGAACTAGTTCCCTTGTCTCTTTGTAACCGCCCCTTCCCACATTTACCCAATTTCACCGACCTGCCAGGGTAAACATGAGACGAAGAGTTACTATGCCATGACCTTAAATCCAAGATTTAGCTATGAAAGTGGGGCCGATAACTGACAACTTATATACATTCCTCAAGGCTGATAGGACACTCAAGGGCCAAAGAACCACCCCAGGTGACCAAACCCTAATCTAGGGCTACTTTTCTCTGACTTAACAACAAAACCGCACCCACAAGCCTACAAGGGTGCAGTTATAGGGCTTCAAACAAACACATAACACTGCTTCCATGCCGTTTTTTCATACTATAAGTTCAACCTGATTATTTGTCCTGGGACCCAAAACTATCTGAACTTTGAAATAATGTGATGAAGAAAGAAATAATATGAACCCTTCTCTGTGATTCCAACCACTATTAATAGAGGCACCATTGAAGAAAGTCCACAACTTAGAAGATTTAATGCTTTTAGGAATTATCACTCTAGGGGTAGAAACTCATTTTTCTTGCAGATAATGGCTTAGGATAGCCAACACCATATCAATTATATGTAGAGGGATCGAAATATTATCCAAAAATACCACCCTATCTCTATCCAGCCAAAGTACCTAGTAGATAATAATGGGAAGAGATTTCAAAGAGAAAATGTTGGGGTTGACCTAATAAGAATTCCAGGCATCCTCAAGATACACCCATGTCCAAGGAATGGCGAGACACAATGTTGAACTACATACCTTCCATACCTGTTGAATGAAAGGACAAACCATAAACAAATGAGTGGTAGGTTCCTCATTGTTTTGACATAAAGACCATCATCCATGTGGATCGTGAATGAAACTTCTCTAAAGAACTTCCAAAGTAGGAACTTTATTGACAACATTATATGTTAAAAGGATTAAATCACACTATAACACATCACATGCAACATTTTCTTCCTTATTTTTCTTTTATTGTCCATGCCCTTCTTTCCATTTTAGAGACCAACAATATATTTTCTTATGTCCTTTCTTCCCATAATGCCGACATTCCATATTTTCATCCTTAGAATTTCCATGATTCCTTTGGCTCCTTCCTCTGTCCAATTTTATTCCCTTGTTCTCCATAGAAAAAGCATTACTGGCTGTCTTTCCTATGATTTTCCATAATATTTCCTCACTAAGGATAATACCAAAAAAATCAACAAAATTTTAAGTGCTTGAACCAGATATGGAATTACTCACAACCATGACCAAGCCACTCTAACTCTCTAGAAATGAACAAAAAATAAAAATAACTCGAACTTCATGATCAAATTTCATTCCTATAGGACTCAACTGACTAGTCATTGTATTGAATTCATTTTAATGATCAACAATAGCCCTTTTGACATCTTCATATTAAATATTTGCTTCATAATAAATACCTTGTTGGAAGATGAAGGTTTTCCATACATTTAACCTAATGTTTTGATCGTAACCTATATTATATTTTCTTTTGAAGTGTTGAAAGCCATCAATGTTTCCAGACACTCCTAGTGTAATTTTGTCAAAAACCTCTCATTCTTCATCTTTCATAGTCATTGGTTTATTTCATTTTCTAATCAATGGTAGGAAATATACGTCTATTATAGATATTCCTACACTTTCATATTCCATAAATGGTAGTTTTTGTCATTAAAATTCTTAGCATGATCCATTAAATGTTGTGGATATTCCACTAGACATTTCATCACAATATATATAATAAAACTATATTTAAAAATCCAAAATATACACTATTAGGATTTTATTTATCTTTAGATTTATGGATCTATAGATTATTGTTAAATATAATCAACCTCGAAGCACAAGATAGCCTAAGTCAGCTTGTGATCGGCCCCTCGTGGGGAAAAAGGGACCGAGTCCCAGAACCCAAAAGCAAGTAGCTCACCTAGTATTCTAACTTGAGGGACTGCTGATGGAGAAGAAGTTTCAGTGAAATAAGTCACTAGATGGAAAGGGAACATGGCCAACTTCAAGTGGAAAAAGGATATTCGAGAAAACTCAAAGGTCCTTGTATGCAGACTAGGAGCAACCTCTCTTTCAAGTAACATAAGTCGGGATCCCTCATCCGCCTAGGCAATACTTTCCACTTTCAAATAAGTGCCTTGAGCACATTAAAAATAAGTTCCTCGAGCACATTCAAATAAGTGTTATTAGCACATGAAATAAAGGGTAAAGGATTGATAAAGGCTTCCTGCATAGAGAGGCAATGTGACGACTCCGCTAGGGTACTGACCAGGCTCGCTCGCAGTGGAGTAATGTCAGTGACTCCTAGTCAGTGACTCCACCGAGACCACTAGGTTCGATGGTAGTTGAGCAACACAAGGGGACCAAATAGCTATACCGAATCCTTGAAACCCTTGAGGTTACTCCGACCCTTTCCGTCCGATTTTCAAAAATAAAAAACATGGTGAACAAGCACCCTGAGTCATGCAAACAAGTGGAGCAAACACGCGAGGGTCAGAGATGAAAGTAGTGGGACCCACCGGGGTGAAAGGAACAACCTTCTAAGCCCCCCACCCCCATCAATATGAAGTGCTGACATAGATCATGGGTCCTACCAGTGGAGTCGCCAGTTTTTGTAGTTGCTGCAACACCCTCCAAAATTTGATCCCATCTTAAAATTTCGGAGCCCCTGACCTCTTTGGTAAAGGCAAGTATGATGCGCCCTCGAACTTGAGCCTCGAGAAAGTTACTTTTCATGCATTATCCCTTCAAAGTTTGGTCCATGACATGGTCTTTAGAAGCTAGTCACATAGTCGCAAAGTTGCAAAACTCATAAGGTCAAACATTTTTTGACCATGCGACCTAGCGACCTCGCGACCCCTAGGTCGCAAGGTTGCATTTGGGTCTAAAGCTTCACATTTGTGACTGTGCAACCTAGTGACCTAGAAACTTCCAAGTTGCGAGGTCATAGGGTCACAAGGTCGCATCTCCCCTCAACTAGCCCTGATTTGCGACATAACAACCTGCATTAAATGATTGCATGTGTGACCCCTTTATAAATAAAAGGGCCGCGTAGGTTGCATTCAACCTGCATGACGGAGCAGGTAACGCCTCTAACAAGCCAGCTGGAGGGGGTTTTTTCCGAGTAAGTTTCCTAATCCTCCTACTGTTTCCTTTTTGATTAATTGTTTCCTCCCTTGCCCCTGCCCTGGCCTATTAATCCCCCTTTTGGTTTCATTCAAGCTCCTCACCAGCTCTTTGGTTAAAGTTTTCACCTCCTCTCAAGCTCACCCCTCTCTTCCTCCCTCTTTTAACCTTAACTTGTCTCAGTCTGCCTCATGCACCCTTCTTGGCTGCCTGGGGAGGTCTTGAAACTCATTTTTATCCATCACCCTTGGAGTTTTTGCCCTCTTTTCCATTCATTCCCCGCGGTTCGCAATCGCCACAGATACTCTAAAAAATCCGTAGTGTGACTCCGCGACTCATCGACTAAGCGACCTTACAACCTCGCGAATTGGTTGCTGAGTCGCGAAGTTGCTAACATTAGGGGAATTTTGAGGTCTAAAATGGGCCTCCTAAGGAAATAATAAAATAATAACTAAACCAATAAAATAATATTTATGAATCTGCAATTCACTTTTTGCACCACAATCCATGTAACCATAGTTTAATTCAATTAAAAATCTGTACCAAAATAAAATTAATAAAAAAATTAGATTGATGTGACTGTAAATAAGAATGAGCCTTTCTAGAAAAAGTCATTATTATTGAACAATTAATGCATTTTTCCTTTGTGCTTAAATAACTTAAAATAAAATATAAATATAAATTTATAAATTCTTAATTATATTATATGCTATTAATTAAAATTGATATTATTTATATTGTATAATAACATGTAATTAATATACTATATAAAAATAATATAATATAATTTAATATAATAAATGTATAGGGATATGCATTGTTTCTTTCAGAAATATGAAATGGAAATAATATATTTTTATTCAAAAAATGTGAAATGACATTTATTATGAGTACTTTACTTTGACTTTAAGAGTACTTAGAGAACTACCATGGTTAACCATGAGTTTTTATCTAGCATTGAGAACGTGAAAAGTAAGTAACTTTAACTCGAGCAATGCCACCTCAACCATTAGGGATGATGTCATCCCCTAAAATGTGATTGGTTCTCATAAAATGAATTTTGATTGTACATTTTCCCTAGGAGGCCCATTTTAGACCTCAAAATTCCCCTAATGGTCGCTAATCACCGATTGACCACAAAATATGCGACCTTGCAACCTAGCAACCTTGTGACCTAGTCGCAAGTTGCCAAGTTGCAAAGTCACATTTCCCTGAAATTTTACGCTAGTGTGACCTAGTCGCAAGTCGCCAAGTCGTAAAGTCACATTTTCCTGAGAGTTTACATTGGTGCAACCTATCGACCTTGCAACCTAGTCGCAAGCTCGCTAAGTTATATGCCTCGCCACTTCTTCAGATAATAGTTAGTAGGGGTCGCAGCGACCAAACCTAAGTAGTTGGTTCACTTGGAAGTTTCATCGACCCTAACATATTTGCAATTATGCCATCCGTCTTATCATGGGATTGTTTTATGGACATGCCAGGAAATATTTAAGTTGAGCTCAAGTGTGTCTCCATATCTTCGGCCTCAAGCGATATGGGGCCTGCAGCAGTTCACAAGAGAAACAAGAGACTAGAGGTAGAGATTTCAGAAGAATGCACGCATCCTTCTCCACCCCTATCTATGGGGACACCACCTGTGTGTTCGAGAAAGGAGGAAAGATGAGTTGGTACCGGGTCTATTAGGAGTTCACAAAGCCTGAGTTCCCAAAAGATTTCATAGACCGGCAAGTATACATTCAAGTCAAGAGATCTAAAATTCACTATGCAGGCACTCATCCACCCATATTCCCATGTGCAGAGGTTATTGAATGGATCCTCCATAAGTTTGACTCCAGGATTTGGGTCTTTCATGATCAATCGGGGAAGACGTGTGCTAACTTGATGGGGAAAGATGCAGATGTATACTATGTACTCCCCACCCAAGAAAAAACTTTCAAAAACTATTGGGCAACCATCCATGAAGTTCCGATACCAGAGACCTTGAAGGGATGTTGGGAGGAGCCTGAGAATTTTAAGGTTAGAAATTATTAGGAATATAAAATAGAGGGTCTCAGGAAAGTCGAAAAGTTTTTTGCGGCAATGATGTGTAGGATGTACAATTGACTAGATGCCAACACGTTCAATGGGACTTGGGTCCCTCTCATGTACGCCATCACTACATATGGCACCTAGTTCAACTGGGCCAACATAATAGTAGTGGCCCTCAGTTCAAACATATCAGTAGCATAGGCACCCGAAGAAGGGTGTGCATCTGAATTTTACATGGCTTCCTACCTGTTGGACATAGTATGTGTGAGATGTCAGTTTGAAGGGTGGCCACATAAATAGGATGTGAAGCATGGTGGATCAATTCACAAAGACTTAAGTGTGTTTTGGGCTTCCAAATATAAACAAGATATAGAGTCAATCTTGCATAATTTCATTCCTGCACTCTACAGAAAGCTGTTTGGAAAAGACGCCCGATGCATGTCTAGGCGAGCCATGGAAAAAATAACCAAAGTGACCAACTAGTTTACCGTTGCATAAAGTACTTTTGTCAGGGTTTTTGGGTTGTTCAAAGCACCTCATGCAATACCCCATTTTGTCATTGATAAACTACTCTTACAAGAAGTGTGCTACCAGATGACGAACGGGTTTTCCAAAGTCCTCAGCAAGAGCAAGAAGAAGCCATAGCCTACCCTCCCGCTCACTATTGGCACCTACAAGGTTAAAGATTTCAAATAAGTAGAAGAAAAGGCAGAGGAAACCAAAGGATTTTATTTCATGACCTTCGCCCACAGATCAAATGATCCTGAAAGGATCGCATCTATGCATTGCAAACAGGCCAAATTCAATTGGAAGTATCAACACACGGAATGCCCTGTCGAAGAGCAAGTCAGGAACTGGTACAACAAAGACAGGGAGGCCTTGCTAGAGGATTCAGCTGATCAAGGGGGGAAAGACGATAAAATTACAGAAGAGAGGGCCAACACACTAAAACGAAATGACCCAGTAGGAGGATATTCATCTTCCAAAGCCAAGAAGCCAAGAACTGATATGGGTAGTAGTCTTTCTAAAGAATAACAGGAAAATAGAGAGAGAGGCCAAGGCATAGAAAGAAGTCGAGAAGAAGGAAAGGGAAGAGGAACTCAAAAGAACCCAGGATGCTCTGGCACGACAGCAAGAAGAAGACAAGCAGAAGAAGCAAGTTGAGGAGCAACATAAAAAACAACAAAAGGAGGAACGGAAGAAAAAGCAGGTAGAAGAAGCCCACAGGAAAGCAGAGGAGGAGGAACATAATAAGAAGGAATAAGAATAACATAAGAAAGAGTCTAAACACAGATTAAAGGAAGAATAGGATAAAGCAGAGGCCGAGAAGAGAAGAAAGTAAGAAGAAAACTAGAAATCATAGGAAGACTCTTTCAAGGAGGCAGAGGGAAGCAAGACACCGTCCCCAAAGACTAGGGAGAAAATGGAGCTGTGTCACATTGAGGTACCTCAATCAACCCCCATGACGAGTGTGCACTTCCCTCTCTCAGACCTCGACACCTCGGAGGAACATGAATATGAGATTCTAGATCTGATGAGGCTGAGATATGACCAGTTCATGCACAATATTAGACAAGAGAAAATAAAATGCCTTGAGCAAAACCTGGATGAGCCTCTCGCAGTTACCAAAAAAAAGGATTTAGTCCTAGATACCAAGACTAATCTGATCATGATCGCATCAACAAGGACCGCCTTCATAGCAGCCACTAAAGAAAATGTCACAGGATGAGCAGAGAGATTTTGTCTCTACAAAATAGGCTCCAGGCTTTTGAGCAGAAGGAGGCTGAGTTTGAACAAGAAAAGAAGACACTAGAAGAAGAAATACGAAGGCTTAATTTCACAACTGCCTAGGCCAACGAATTATCAATCACTATTCAAAGGGAGTTGGTTACTTTGGAAGCCACCATGAAGCCAAGACATTCAAACATTCCTACAACCAATGAGGCAATCAGTTGCTTCCCAGGACCTCTAGGACTCACACGAAAACATGATTCAGTTCATCATCACACCAGTATAGATCTACACCAAACTGCCCCCTATCCAATCAAATCTTAGTAAAGACTTGCACTTTGGTCTCGAATGCTCTTGAATGTTTTCACAAGTTAAGATAAGATAACCCCGAGGTCACTCCAGTAGCTGCAGACTATCAAGCTTGAAAAAATTACCTCAAGGATCAACAGGAGATAGATGTATCGTACCTCTCCATCACACAGTTTCTCCCTTGACAAAGGAAATGGCACAGGTCGTAGGTCGCAACAGGAATCAGGTTGTAGGTCACAGTATGGAACAGGTCACAGGTTATAGTCAGGGCCAAGTCGCAAGTCACAAATGCCACCTAGGTCATAGACCATGCCAACAGTCAAGAAACTGAAAGGTCAGGGCCACCCAAGAGTCAATTTTTCTCTATAAGTACTCCCTTCGGGGACATTGTAAAGGACCTTTTTTTTGGGACTCCAAAAGGAGAAGAGATAATTGTATAGCATCGAATGTATATTTCCAAGAATGAATACAAATGAATGTTTTTATTCCACTATTGGATCGGATGAGGACTTATGTGTGCTAGTATTATGAATATTATGTCTCATGCATTTGTTATCTTTTATAATTGACTAGTCTGCATTTTATGCGCATATGTCATTTGTATGTTTAAGCTTACTAGATGTATTAATGGTACGTGAATATTTAATTAAGAGATGTTTAATGACTTTGTTATTAATATCACTTCATATTTTAGAAAATTCTTAAGGAATTCAAGGGTTTTTCGACCATAGAGAACTGTTTCTTTTGTGTTCAAGCAACTTTTATGAGCATGACCCTAATGATGTGTTGCTAACAAAATTTTCTTTTGCTACATGCTTTGAAACTCGCTTTTCTATTTATAATATCTCATTAACAGGAGGACTCATCAATCATTTGTTTCATATCATTTGAGTAACTGTGTATCCACAAGTTTGCATGGCTCATTCTTCGTCTGACAAAAGGTATATTCGGTAGTAATCAGACCCACACCCTGGATGGGATCCCTATCACAAACAATCTAGAGTCTAGTTGGTACTTTTATCGGGGAGATACCCTACTGTTGGTCGGACATTTCTCCCCATCGACATATTTTGGCACTAGAAGGAAGGACTGATGGTAGGCTCCCAACACATAAGTAATATCCCATTGCTAACCCTGTAGGGGGAGATCATGTATGAAATATCGGTCCTCTGCCCCTTGAAAATTCCCTAGAGGAGGACCCACCCTATTATGAGGTCACCTCAAACCAGCTAAGGGCCTTGTGCCCGCTCGCCTATGATCTCATTAGAGGTCTTCAAAACTTCCCAGCCAACAGTTCCCTAGCCAATCCGCGGACTCCCGGAACGTATCAAACTCGCTAGGGTGTCCTGGTCAAATTTATGCCTCAGCTGATAGGTCTTATGCTCCAAGATTATGCAGAAGCAGTTGAGCGCAATTTAGTCGATCGCCCGGACAGCCCCGGAGACATCAAAGGGGATGCCCCTGAAATTACCAAACCCCAACCTGACCAACCGTTGGGTGATAACACTCAAGAAAATAACCCTCCTGGAGGAGGAACCGAGAGGGGTTAGGGAGAAAGAGGCCAGGAGGATAGGAGCCATAGACAAGGTCGAAATACGGGCCACCACCACCATAACCAAAACCAAAACAGATTTCCCTTCCTTTATCACTGGAGAAATCTTAGGAATATGGGAAACCTTAGAGGAAATCAAAACATGCACTCCCAATGATGAGGGTGAAGCCTCCGAATCTAGCATGCATAGCAGATCTGAGAATGAAATGGGGCATATCTACATCCCGCCCCATCATCAAGCCAGATAGGTGCAGCCCTTGGTTTGGATGGTGCAATCCCCTCCAGGTCTCCATGGTCCTCTTCATGACATTCTCCGACACCCAGAGAATCACCACCCTAAGTTCGACCTTGAAAAGGGTACGCTGGCTGGAGATCACATCAGTAACTTCTACTTGGCCTTACAAATGATGAGAGTGCAATCTCACAATGTAGCATGCCGACTCTTTCCCCACACCTTAGAAAATAAGGCTGCTATGTCGTACCGTTCCTTCCCTGTCACTTCCATTTCCTCCTAGGAGCAGTTTCGTCGTACCTTCCTCCAAAAGTTTTCATAAGACAAGACTCCTTCTATGTTCCTTACAGAGCTGAGTACTTTGAAATGCCAAAAGAAGGATAAATTCAAATACTTCAACCAATGCTTCACCACCATATTGAACAAATTTCCTCCAAACATGGCCCTCGATGATTCCATCACCATTGATTATTACACAAGGGATCTCCCTCGGGATATCATTATGTTCATGAAACACGACGCTAGAGCTACCCTGGCAGAAAATTACACCACCACCCTTGCTGTCGAAAAGGACACGCTGTCCATAGGAGCCATTGATCATGATTGTTGGGATGACCCAAAATTGGCTACAAAAAGAGCGCAATCCTCAACTCATAAGTCCAAAGACAAGGAAAAATACCCCTTCGATTTCGAGAGCATCGCGAAATCTCTCAAGCTATTAAAAAACTAAGTCTCTGATCTGAAGAGGAAAAACAATGACTCCACCTCAGGTTCCAAAACATAGAAACCTTTCTTTAGGTAGAAAAACCTCACGACTAGTTGTGCTATGTAGAAGCCAGATACTAGCCTCAACGTAGAAGAAATTGGCAAGGATAATTTCTGCTCGTTCCATCAAGCCTCCCACTCAGAGAAAACCTGCCCTTAGTGGATCAAAAAAATGACCGCCGTGGTAAATCAACTCCTAGAAGATCAAACCACAGGAGATTTAGAAGAAGGGGTTATTTTAGATAGCGAAGAAGCCTCTCCCTCAGATGAGGATATGGGATCCACTATCCTCGCCTTCGAGGTGGTACGCAAGGAAGGACCCTCTCCTACAACATAAATAAACTTGGCCGATGACCCTCAATCCAAAACCCCCCAGAATTATGGCCTGAGGAGCAAAGTCCTGGTCCCTGACCACTCCTTCGAAGAAAACAAAAAAGCTTTCCTAAGGAATATTTTGCCACCAAAACAAGAAAACCAAGCCACAACTCTCGAAAAATCTAGCCCAACTCTGCCCGAGTAAAACCAAAGGCTAGATCATCATAAGGTTCACCGAATACCTGTGCTGAACCTCTCCCACACTAAGAGTCTGGGTATAACATCATCAAATATATGAAGAAAACGCGGGCCAAAATTTCCCTCTACAAGCTCGCCGGGATCGCCAATCAACGAAATCTTATTCTCAAAGATTTTTCCAACCCTTCAACATCCAAACTTGTGAGCTCCACATCTTCCCAAGCTGGTGCAAGTCCCCAGTCCATTGTGAATTCCGTCAATGTGAACTCCTGAGGATCCACCTCCCCTTTCCTCCTATATTTTGAGATATTCAACTTTAATGTTTATAACTACCTCATCGATTCCGGTGCATCCACAAATGTTATGCCCCTGTCCGTATGAAAGAAACTAAACATCCATCCTGAAAAAATAACACTAGGATCATTTAGCTTGATACATCCCAAGTCCCTGCCATGGTTGAATTTAATAACATCCTCATCTGCCTCTCTTCAGATGCCAAGGTGCATCAATGCATCGATATAGTGATCGTGGATATCCCCGAAGCCTACGGTTTTCTCTTGAGCCGAGATTGGTCATGAAAACTGCAAGGATACTTTGCCACTAACTGGTCCCACCTGTGGCTCCCATATAAGGGTAGGAAAAATCAATTCTGGGTTGAAAGTGAGCCTTACATGAAACACACAGTGACTGACTTGGAGGCAACCAATGAACCCATAAGTTTCACACAAGAAGAGCTAGGCATGTGCTTCCTAGAGGCCACATTCGGTTGCTACCAAACCCCTCAATCTCCAGTCACCCAAGACATTTGGTCAAAGCTACTACTAGCCACTGCTGTCCACCCTACTGCACCAGAAGAACTGCTAGAAGCCACTACCTCGAATACACCTCCTATGTACTCATGCGATCTTACAAAATCTGAAGATGAGGTTTGGAACTTGTATTATGACGAGACCAAGACCCATGACGGGGCCGACGCGGGGTGTATTTTGTTAGATCCCTGGAAGAATAAGTTCCTAATTTCTTACTGGCTAGAGTTCCAGTGTACCAATAATATAGTCGAGTATGAAGCACTGATCCTCAGGTTCAAGAAAGAAATTGATCTCAAAGTCAATTGTTTGAAGGGAATTGGAGACTCCAAGAACATCACCTAGTAGGTACATAATACCATTCACTGCCTATCTCCGCATTTGAAAGGTTTCCAAAAAGAGGTATGGCGTTTGATTTCTACTTTTGATTCTTTTGGTAATAAATATGTACTTCTAATGCATAATGCAGTGGCTGATACTCTCACCAATGCGGCCGCTAGATTTACCCCACTAAGATATGGGTTCTCTATTGAAATTGTTTACAAGCCTGCTGTGCTGGACATTATAAAAAATATGCACGTTTTTAATGATGACCAACATGTACTGGATTTCATTCTTAATGTGGACGTGTTCAAGGATGCCATTATCGAAGAAGATGATCATGACCTAGATTGGAAAAAGGAACGAGAGAAGCATAATAGGAATCCCATACCCAAAGGGGTCGTGTCCTTTGAAAAGTTATTTGACCTACAGAACCATTTCCGAGGACCCCCCAACACAAAGGTACAAAGTTCCACTTTACTTCACCAGCAAATAAATCTCGGGACAAAAAAGGAGCCCAAATTTGTCAACCCTAGTACATAATGCACCCCTCAGGAGAGGCAATCCTTCACTGAATTATTCAAGAAGTACTGATATGTTTTCACCTAGACATATGATGAGTTGCGAAATTATGACACATGAATCATACAGCACGTAATAACCATGAAGGAAGGAGTTGAACCATTCTAGCAAAAACTGAGGAAAGTACACCCTACTTTGGAGCCGATGATCCAGAAGGAACTGAAGAAACTCCTAGATGCACACCTCATCTTCAAAGTCTGACATTCAACCTAGGTGTCGAATTTGGTTCTAGTTCGTAAAAAGTTTGGCGAAATTTGTTTAAGCATGGATTTCTGAAATTTGAACAGTTTGTCGGATAAAGACAACTACCTGGTGCCCCCATGGAGAAAATCCTTCAAGCAGTATCTGGGTCAGAAATGTTCTCATTGCTGGATGGTTTCTCAGGTTACAACCAAGTACTAGTGGCTGAACCTGATCGTCTAAAAACCACATTCAAAAGTAAATGGGGAATGCTCGCATTCAGATGCCTTCCCTTTGGCCTGATCAATGCTGGGGCAAACTTCCAGAGGGCCATGGACATCGCCTTTCAGGATCTAATGGGGCAAAGTGTGGTGGTATACCTTGACGACATCACCATATTTTCCAAGCGTAGGTGTGACCATTTACACCACCTCAAACAAATTTTTGAAAGGTACCAAAAATACGAGACCTCACTTAACCCCAAAAAGAGCTTTTTTGCTGTCTCCGAAGGAAATATGTTGGGCACATCATAACCTAGTACGACATAGTGGTGGACCCGGAATGAGCAAAAACCATTGCCCAAATTCCTCCCCCGAGTAGAAAAAAGGCCATGTAGTCGTTTCTTGGAAAAATCAACTTCCTGCGAAAATTTATATCAGACTTCTCCCGAATAGTGAAACCTCTGCAAGGTATGATCAAGAAGAACACAAAACTCAAATGGAATTCCCCCAAGAAATAAGCGTTCGATAATATTAAACAGGTCATCGCAGAAGCACTTGCCCTTCATAGCCTGAATTTCAGTAAAGGCTTTATTTTGTATACCTTCGCCTCAAACTCATCTCTCACAACCGTCCTCACTCAGAAAGATGAAAAAAATGACGAGAAACCCATATTGTTCATGAGCACAGGGTTGCAAGGTGCCGAGCTGAATTATCCGGATATTGACAAGTATACTTATGAAGTATATAAGGCATTCAAACATTTTAGGCCATATATTTTGAAGAATCATGTCACAATGTTTGTACCTCACCCAACAGTTCACTCATTGTTCGTATAGCAGGAGCTGGGTGAGAGATGAGAAAACTGGATGACATGACTTCAAGAGTATGACCTGGAATTCAAGCCCACACATAATTTCAAAGGCCAAGGGCTCTCCCGGATGGCTGCTGAAGCCGCATACTTGGAGGGAAGTGAAGAGGAATGTTGGGATCACGAGATTGAC
Organism: Pinus albicaulis; assembly: GCA_034641835.2. Taxonomy (NCBI): domain Eukaryota; kingdom Viridiplantae; phylum Streptophyta; class Pinopsida; order Pinales; family Pinaceae; genus Pinus; species Pinus albicaulis. The sequence goes on along the minus strand of CM076575.1, from coordinate 1,188,714,570 downwards.
ATGTACGAAGCCGACAGTACACTTCAGCGAAGCATCCCTTCCTAGAACATTGATCTTCAACAATATCTTGGCCACAATATCATGGAACTCACTTTAACCGCCCAACAGAAGTGTGCAATAAGACTAAAGGTTTCATCCTACCAGTTGGTGCAAGGTAGGTTGTTCTGCAAGCACCACAACAGAGTCTTGCTACACTACTTGGAACATAATGAGGCTCAACAGGTTCTTAAGGAACTACATGAAGGTCTAGTCGGTGGGCACTACATAGGGGATGCCACAGCTCACAAAATTATGCGTGCAGGTTTTTATTGGCCCACTCTATTCAAAAATGCACATGCCTATGGTCGGAGATGCCTGCCGTGTCAAAAATTTTCCAACAGGGAGACACGATCGTCCACCCCATTGTAGTCCTTCGCGGTGGGGGATCCATTTGAACGGTGTGGACTTGACGTGATCAGGGAGATTTTGCCACATTCCTATAAGCAACACTGATACATACTTACAGCTACATAATACTTCACAAGGCGGATTGAAGCGATACTGTTGCGTCAAATCAACGATCTGGAGGTAATAGCTTTCATCACTCAGCACATCATGACCAGGTTTGGCGTTCCAACCTCCCTTTTTTTTGATAACACAACTGATTTTTCGTCATTCAAGTTATATGAATTTTCTCTAGAAAATGGTATATTTCTCAATCACTCCACCAACTATTATCCCCAAGGAAATGGGTTAGCCGAGTCAACCAAAAAAACCTCATCCACATCATCAAAAAGACTTTGCTGTCATAAAAACAAAACTGGCACAACGCCCTCCACATGCTCTATCGGTTGAACAGGTCACACCCAAACCATCCTTGGGCACCTCCCCATTGTTTCTTGTTTACGGCAAAGAAGCAATCCTTCCTCCAAACCGGTCTCTCCCGACCCTTCAGTTGTCGCAAGAAACACATGGTACCCGGTTCCCTTCCTTACAAGCCCGTATAGACACGTTGCTAAAAATAGAGGAGGAAAGGCTAAAGGCCCAGGAAAAATTCGCTATCCGTTAGAGCCGAATAAAATGATGGTTTGATAAGAAGTCTGCCAGAAATAAGGTTTTCGAAGTGGGCGACCTCGTCCTCAAATGGAACAAATCTCATGCAGATAAGGGAAAACACGCCAAATTACAAGCCCTGTGGATAGGCCGCTTCCAGATCAAAGAAAAGGTTGGTTCCCCAACATATAGACTCTAGACCTTGTTAGTCCCATAAATTGCATTCTTTTTTACCATTCTTCCCTTCCCAAATTGTAATAATTTACCCTGTTTTACCTATCTTATGCACCCTCATCCTGCACTAGTGCGAGAACAATGACACATTTTGCATAAACTTCATATTTTACATTTTTAACTCATATTAGTATTTATTAACTATCTATTACATGATTTCTTACTTATAATTACTTTCGTAACTTATCGTTACCTCCTATGCTATTTAATAGATGATCACTTATCTTGATCGTTGATTTTTAGTGCAGAACAGATCCCGCACTAGCACCAGCGCCGTGAATCTTGGCAGCAAATCCAGATCACTTGGGTTTCCGCTTGTTTTGTATACGATCAATAAGGATATATCTGAAGGGAGTCGAGTCCCAGCTATGACAACAGTTAAATGAGAGTAGCTGAGATCGGAATTAAGAGAGACGAACAACTGGAGATAGCCGCGGCCTATTTTGTTAAAAGTGATTTAATTTTGAAGGCCGAAAGCTTATTTTGCAATGAGTTATGTAATTTGTTATAATGATTTCTATAATTGGCTATGTAATGGTAAACGATCCTTTTGGTCTGCGACCAAAAGGATCTATATAAGCAGAAATGTAAATAGGACAAGTAGTTCAATGTTTTGATGGAACTGAATAGATCAGAGAATAGAACCAGCGAGGCAGTAACAGGTCTGTCTTGTGTTATCGCCCAAATCTGGGCTGGATATGTAATCGCGCATGTAATTGCTTTAAGGATCTAATAAGAAGATCTCTGCCTCATGTTTTGTACATTTTATTATTTGGCTTAAATTGTTGATGAGTTAATACTGAGTAGCATTTTCATTTGAAAGGGAACATGCTGGTTGGCTAAGGGCCCAGCCAACCCAACACGTTCTCCCTCCTTGTTTTTCTTGTAATTTATGTTTTAAAATATCAAGTGTGATTTAATTTACAGTATTTGAATTTCTGTTTGAGTGGAAGTATATCTGCTGTGTGAAGTAGTTAAGTTAATTTTTTCACAGTTGATTTATTTCCCTTTCCTGGTTCGAGCAGGAGGAGTTACCTGCCCCAGTGCACGTTGGTGTGCTATTCACTTTCTGCACAATTTGGTTTATTTCCTCTGCCTGGTTCATTCTTGCACCAGTGCACATTGGTGTGCTATTCACTTTCTGCATGATTTGGTTTATTTCCTCTGCCTGGTTCATTCCTGCATCAGTGCATGTTGGTGTGCTATTTATTTTTTGCATGTTTGTTTGGTTTTTCCCTGGTGCAAGCAGGAGAACTATTCTTGCACCAGCGCTAGATAATATGATGCAGCACGCCTTTCTAGCTTACCTCTAAAAGATTTCTTGCTTTCAGTCATATCTTAATTCAAAAGGCTGTTTTCTTATTTTCTACAGATATTCATCTTTACTGATATATGATTTGGTTTTATCACACTGCAGTAATGAATCATTGATTTCAAGGATCAAAAGTTAAAGTGCAAGAAGCTTTGATCGAGTACAAGCACCAGTTCCTTGGTATTGGATCTGAGTGTCGCAGACTTCAGAAATTTCAAATCCCTTGCACGAAGAAAAGCATTTTTAGTAAAGACATTACTTTACACTTTCCGCACAAATCATTGTTCCTGCACTAGTGCAAGAATACTGCACTAGTGCAAGATCGATTTTTGCAAGAAGGATATCTTTACATATGCAGGATTTAAGGGGCCCACTTGTTGAAAACTGCTAAGGTGTCTTTGCTGAAGGAAACACATTCTCAGTAGCTAATAAATATTTAGCTAGATTGATTGCTCCTCTTTATTTCTGAAACTCTTTTGCAAGTACATTTCTTCTTGTTCTAGCCTCAGATTGTTTTGATGGTTTGAGTTCCCTCTTTCTTCTCTAAAGTTTGATTCTGCAATTCTTATTTTCAAAAGTAGGATTTGATATTAGAAATATTCATACCATCTCTGGCATTTCCTGTGCTTCGTCTCTAAGTTTATGAATCCCCTGGGTTGACAATTTAAGTGTTGAGGATTTTTACTTAAGTGTAATTCCTGCACCCAACATTTTGGTGCTGTTGCAAAGGAGGCGATTTGATTTGGTAAGTATTTTCTGATTGTATAATAGAGGTAAGTTTCCTTTATTTTTGCAAGTATTTTTGAAGGATTTTTTATTGGTGTTGATTGATTTCTGAAAACATTTTTACTAGAAATTGTTTTGATATTTTTCTTTCTTTCTTGAGATGAATGCCTAGGAAATGTAAGGGTTCGAAGCCCACTAAGGGCCAAAAGAATTTTTCTCACATTGGGTCTCCTTCTACAATTAGGACGCCCAATTCAATCCAAACAAATCACACAGGAACAATCCACCTGGATTCTGATAATAACAGCTCAGGTGTGGATCAGCTTGTGGAAAGCGGTACAAGCAAGAAGGAAACAATGGCAGACCAAGGAGATCATTTGGAAGGAACTGGTGACAACTAGGTAAGTGAAGGACAATCTACTTTTGTGTTTCCAATTGTGGATCTTGATACTATGTCACAGATGAAGAATATTCCACCGTCATCTCTCCCTCATTTCCATGGTAAAGTTCATGAAGATCCTGAATCTTTTCTATTTGAGTTTGATATTTTGTGTAGAAGTTATGATTATGCAACTGAGGCTCAGAAGTTAAGAATATTTCTTGTTACCCTCAAGGAATCAGCTTTAATATGGTTTATGGGGTTAGGAGGAAACACCATAACTTCCTGGGACCAGATGAGGAGGGTATTTTTTTTCTAAATATCAAGAATATTGTAAAACTCGGGACATGCAGGATGAAATTTTTACAGTCATACAAGATGATGATGAAATGCTTGAAGATTATTTGGAAATATTTCTATATATTTTACAAATTTCAAAACTTAGGCTTGATCCCAACACCATTAGAACCTTTTTCTTAATAGGACTTACTGATAATGCTAGAAACAATTTGAATTTGTTAGGACAAGGTGATATTTATTAGCAAAATTTTGATCAAAATTGTGAATTATGCCGGAAATTTTCAAGAAATCAGTATAGATCCGGTAGAGGAGATCAAAATAAAAATAGAAAAATTGAATCTACTGATGCTATGATTATTGAACTAGAAAATAAAATGGAAAACATGAAAATTTATATAATGAACACTATTACTAAACAGTGAGACTCTTTAAAATTTCAACAAAAACTTATGAAGGAACAAGAGTCATTATGTATTTTCTATCCTAAATGCAGAGACAAGCATCCCCCTAAAGAATTCCCTCTTAACTTGAAAGAAACTAATAAGCGTGCTATTTGTGCAGAAGACCATATCACAGAAAAATGTCCCTCTATACCTGGACTTAAAGCAGTATTTACAGGGGGGCAGCTTGAAGCTGAAAAATTGTATGCTATGGGAGCAAGAAGAAATTGGCCTCGGGTAGGTGCAAGTGTGGCTCCTGAATTTCCTCCACATTATTTTGGTTATAATCCACATGCATATTCATATCATAACTCTCATCAGCAGTGGTAGTATGGAAATCAGTATCAGCATGGGAAACCTTCCCAACCATGGCAACAGGGTTGGCAAGGCCCAACTCATTCTCCATATTCCTACTAACCACCTATGCAACCATATCCATCTACACATGTACCTTATCCAATGCTTCAACTTCCGAGTCATACCACCCCATTACCTTTACCTCCACCCTTCTGACCTCCTTAGTTGCCTACTCAACCTACGCCAATCCTAATAATAATAATAAAGAAGTGCAAATGATCCATGTAAAAAACCCACTGTTTCCATTCGAATACTAGTATATTCCAGTTGGAGTTCATGATATTCAATTAAGATCAGGAAGGACTGTAATACCAGAAAATCAGAAACAACCTATGGTGATTTTTGAAGAGAAAGGGGAAGAGGAAACTCTCAACCATTCTCCAAAAATTTTCACTAAGCATCCCTTACCCTCTGAGTCCTTTCAATCTTCTTTAAACCAGCCTCCCTTTCCAGAGAGGCTAGTAACGGAAAGAAGAGAGCCTGTTTTTGAGACTAATTTGGCATCGAAACTTCAAAATATTTTCATTAAGATACCTTTGCTCCAAGAAATTAAAGAGATCCCCATTTGTACCAATATTATTAGGGAACTCTGTCTCAAGAAACCTAGGAGGAAGAGATTGGAACCCCAAACTATTCAATTTGTTGGTAGGGCAGCAGAGTTGATGATGGGATGTGTGTCTGTGGAAAAATATACTGATCTTGGAAACCCCGTTGTCACAGTTCAGATTGGTAATGTCCTTGTCTCTAATGTTGATATAGACCTGGGGGCAACCATTAATGTAATGACTAAGAAAACCATGGATCAACTTTGGTTATCTCATCTTTTCCATACTCCCACTGTGCTTGAATTAGTAGATAGATCCAAAATTAAGCCTGAAGGAGTATTGGACAATGTGATCATCTCATTAGATTCTTGGGAATATCCTGCTGATTTCATTGTGCTTCAGCAAAAGAACCCGGTATGAGGACATCCCTTGATCTTGGGTCGACCATGGCTTGCTACATCCGATGCATATATTGGATTTCATTATGGAGATATGTATATTTCACATGGAGATTCTAGGAAGAAAGTTACCTTATACCCCCCTGCCAGATCCATTCAGGACCTTCAAGACACTTTATGCTTGGACCAAAGTAGTGATGAGGAGACTCAGTCTATTTATCTTATTGATCATTATACTGGGTCTTCGCAAGAAGATGAGATTCAATATTTCTTGAACAATCTAGACACCATGCATAACTTTGAGCCTTTGAGCCAAATTTTTAGCCTAGATTTCCAAGAAAACCATGATTCTCATTCTTCTATACCCCTGTCTTTGACCACTCCTTTGAGTACTTTGGAGCCTGATACTACTCTTTTTGAGATTATTCCTGGTAAGTCTTTGCATATTAGTTCAGATTTAGACTCATCTCAGCAAGAGCAACTTGTGAATTTGTTGCAAAACCATCTTAGTGCATTTGCTTAGGGCTATGAAGACATGAAGGGTATCCCTCGTAAAACTTGTACGCATCATATCTATATTCAGGAAGGAACCCAACCTATCTGACAACCCTAAAGACAAATGAATCCATCTTTAAGAGATGTTGTGAAAGAAGAAATACAGAAACTTTTAGATGCTGGTTTTATCTATCCTATTTTTTATAGTCAATGGGTCTCTCCATTAGTGCTAGTACCTAAGAAATATGGAAGGTGGCATATTTGTATTGATTATCATGAATTAAACAAAGCCAATATTAAATATTAGTTCCCTCTCCCTTTCATTGACCAGGTGCTTGATACCCTTACAGGAAAGAAATATTTCTTCTTTTTGGATGGTTTCAGTGGCTATAAACAGATACAGATTTCACCCGAAGTTCAGGATAAAACTAATTTTACATGCCCATGGGGTACCTTTGCTTATAAAGTGCTTCCATTTGGATTATGTAATGCTCTGGCTACCTTTCAAAGGGCAGTCTTGACTATTTTTGCTAATCTTGAATTTGTAGAAATTTATATGGATGACTTTTCTATGTTTGGTAATTATTTTTAGGAAGCTGTAGAAAATTTGGAGAAAGTAATTCTTCGTTGCCAAGAAGCCCATCTTGCTTTGACTGAAAAGAAATGTAGATTAATGTGCAAAGCAGGAGTGGTACTTGGCCATCTGATTTCTGACAAAGGTATCCAGGTCGATCCAGCAAAGATCGAAATCATTCTGCATATTCTTGCACCCAAAACTCAAAGGGAAGTAAGAGGTTTTTTAGGACATGCTGGTTACTATAGAAGATTCATTGAAATTTTTTCTAAGATTGCTACTCCTCTTTTCTAACTTCTAGCTAAGGATAGTGATTTTTCTTGGTCCACGACTTGCAAACAGTCTTTCGAAACATTGAAGGAAAAGTTGGTACAGGTGCCAGTTTTGAGAGGTCCAAACTGGTCCCTGCCCTTTCACATTTCTTCCGATGCTTCAGATCTAGCTGTTGGCGCAGCTTTGGGACAAGAGGAAGACAAACAATCCTATGCTATTTATTATATTAGTAAGAATTTGTCTTTTTCCGAATTAAACTATACAGTTACAAAGAAAAAGTTTTTAGTTGTAATATTTGCAATTAATAAGTTCAGACACTATACCACAAGATATGAAGTATTTGTTCATACTGATCATTCCGTGATTAAATACTTGATGAAAAAACCATTTACTAGTGGTAGAGTGACTAGGTGGTTGCTATTGTTGTAGGAGTTCAATATTACTATTGTTGATAGACCAAGAAAATAAAATGTTGTAGTAGATTTTATTTCTAGACTAGATAATCCTGGTGACGTAACTCCTGTTAATGACGATTTTCTAGATGAACATATTTTTGTTGTGTCTAAAGATTCTCTGTGGTTTCCTGACATCGCCAATTATTTGGTTACTGGAAAAACACCACCTCACTTGCCCGCTCGTGAAAAGCAGAACATTATTCAGAAAAGTGCTACATACTCCTGGATTTAAGGAGACCTCTTTTACATTGGTACAAATTTGATTATCTGCAGATGTGTAATAGAGGAGGAAGTGTTTGACATATTGAAATTTTTTCATGATGAACCTTGTGGAGGCCACTTCGCTGACAAGCGAACTGCATATAAAATATTACGTTCTGGCTACTTTTGGCCTTCCTTGTTTAAGGATGCTAAGCAGTATGTCAGGCGATGTGATAGTTGTCAACAAATGGGCCAACCTAACCAAACCAATGAAATTCATTTATACCCTCAAGTTATGATTGAGCCATTTGAAAAATGGGCTATTGATTTTGTAGGGCCAATAAATCCAACATCATTAAGTAAAAAGCATATTTTTGTTTGTACAGATTTTGTTACAAAATGGGTGGAAGCTAAAGCTATTTATTTTGCTATGGAAAAAGTTGTTGTTGATTTTCTCTTTTCTGAAATCTTTACTAGATTTGGTGTTCCTAGAGAAAATTTTTCTGACAATGGTCCACAGTTTATTTCTAGTCTGGTACAGGGAGTGTTGGAGCAATACAAGATCTAGCACCATAAATCTACATCGTATCACTTGCAAGAAAATGGCCAAGTGGAGTCTACAAACAAGGTGATCGAGTCCATTCTCACAAAGACGGTGAATATGCATCAAAAATATTGGGCTGAAAGATTACCAAAAGATTTGTGGGCATACAGAACCACTTAGATAAATAGTATAGGGAACACACCATATGAGTTGGTATACGGAAAACAGGTTCTGTTACCGATTGAGTTCTAGATCAAAACTTTCAAAACTTCAGTTCAACTAGGACTCGATCTCTCTGAGGCACAACAACATCTTCTTATTCAGTTAAATGAGTTAGATGAATTTTGTAGAGATGTTGTTCAGCAAAACATATTAATCCGGCAACAACGGAAAAGGTGGCATGGCAAGTCCATTCAGAAAAAGCAGTTCCAACCAGGTGATTGGGTACTCCTTTATGATTCTAGATTTAAATTTTTTAAAGGGAAATTCCATACACGTTAGATGGGACCATATGAGGCAATTCGAGTATTTGAGAATGGAGCTGTAGAAGCCAAAACTATTGATGGACATGATACAATATTCTTGGTAAATGGACATAGATTAATGAAATATTTTCAACCACTTGCCAAGAAAGATTTTACACAACAAGTTCAACAGCAATTTGGAACGGTAGTGGTAAATGGTAATACCAACCTCTTGAAAATTTGAATTCCTCTTCTTCTTCTTCTTCAAAAAAAATAAAAATTAATTAACAAAAATAAAAATAAAAAAGTATGAAAAAATAATTTCCTGTAATTATGAAAATCAGTTTGCTGCCATGATTGCAGAAGGATCAACCTGAAAACCAGCTTGCTGGTAGGAAGATCAAAAATTTCTAATAAAAAGAGAATTTTGCTTGATATTTAGATATGCTAGTAACCACCAAAGTATAAGCAGGTTCAGCAGAGCCAACCTTTATACAATTGGGGTACCTAGCATGGATATTTTTTTCCAAGTAACGCTTAATTCTTGCTGTAGTTATTTTTTTCTTGCACCAGTGCAGGCAGACCTTCCAGAAAATTTTCTTCCTTTCTTCATATCCCATTTCATAATTTTCCCTCAGCTTTCTTCTCGGAATCCTAGTATAATTAACCTTCCCATATTCTTCTAAATCCACCCTATCCGCTTCGAAGAAATCCCACTTTAACCCTGAAATTTTTTTTCCCCTATCCCACTTCTATTTTCCCTCTTTTGGTAATTTCCTGGAATCCATGTGACATAATTCCTTCCCATTCTAAAATTTTCTTTTCCCGCTCCTTTATTCCCTCATGAAGTTCATTGCAGTATCTTGCATATAAAGAGCAAAAGGTTGTGCTCTGAAGCATCAAAGGGCGAAGCAAAATTCAGAATAAGTTGAAGAAATCATGTGAAAATATAGCCTATATTTTAATTCTCTGTCTTAACATTATGCTTGCACTAGTGCAAGCATATTGTCCTATATGATATGAGCAGAAAAGTACCAGTAGAATGATGTGATTTATGCAGTGCAAAGATCAATACAAGCATACACCTTACAAGTATTCATGATGAAAAGTTATATGATGTTCTTAATATCATCGATAATTGGTTACGCTATTATATTACTTAGGAGGAAATTAGTTGAAAGTACAAAGTTTTTTTAAGTAGGAATCATGATCTTTTTAAATGAATGCTAAGTCTTTTTTTTTGTAATTATGAAGGAATGTGAAATCGTGTAATTTTTATTTGCATATAATCCACCCCATTCAGCAATAAATTGAAATGTCCTTCACTCATAACTCCCCCCACTCCTACCTTCATTCCAAACATCCTCTCATTGTTATACCTAAGCGTTAAACCACCATCGCACGTACCAATTGAGCTTGACCAGGAATGATGAGTACCTACGACAAGTAAACCGGAGACACGATGGACGAACAGTTAAATCATTATTTATGAAATTTGATCCCCTAGTGTTGCATGCAAGCCTCAGAACTCATCGTTCATAGACGATAGCACCAATGCTGCCCGTCCGAAATGAACCCCTGTCTCTGAGCAAGATTGAGCAAACTGCCGAATTTCGCAATTTTCTTCCATTGTTGCGGGAGTATGGATTTCTACAGTTCCTGTAGAATTTCAATGGGTGTGATAGGGACGTCGCCTTAAAATTTGCAATAATCTTTAAAAATGGTCAAGTGAGAATTGGGCCGCTCAAGTTCAAAGTCACAAAGAAATTTGTAGCAACAACAACAGGTCTGGAGAATACAGGAGTGGAATGTTTCAAGAACCAAAAGCTGGAAGGTAAATGCTAGTAGCGTTTTGTCATGGATAAGAATATGGAGGTTAATTGGAAATGCAGAGTTCCGCGCAAAGCCCTACTAGGTCAATGGCAAGATCTCCTGTTTGTTTTGCAGAAATTTGTGATCTGTGAAGGGAGATACACCTGCACCCTGGTGTATCATTTCAGACTGCTATAACATTTTGAAGGAGGCCGACACATTCATTAGAGGATGAAATTCCCCTAATTTTTGCTCAAAATTTTGGAGAAAATGGCTAGAAGTGTAGAGGATGGAAGGGAGGACCAGGCCGATGCACAATTATGACATCACGGCCTGATAAAAATCCTAGTCTTAAAACAGCTAGAAAGAAAAGGTATGACATGGGAAGAGATGTTAAAAAAATGCACAGGAACTCGGCCGAGGAAGAAAAGACACAGGCCCCTAGTAAAAGCAAGGGCCTGAATAGAAGCATAAAGGGAAGTCCTTCTCACAGTAGTGCGAAAAGGAAGCAGACAGAGAAGTCAATAGAAGGGAAGGCTTCATCTTCCACTAAGGAAACAAACGGTGAACTTGATGGAGAAACACCTTCTACACAGGCACAGGCCTCTAAGCATGACAGGCTGTCGGTTATTGTAGATGTGATGAATATTGCACAAATTGGAGACGATGTTCCATTGGAAAATCTTATTAGAAAGCCCCAAAAGAAGAGGAAATTTTTGGTTGTAGAAAAAGGACTACAACCCCCATAGGGTATGGAACCCCATCCTACACCGGTACAAGAAGAATTCACGACCCAAGAAGGAGAACTAGAAGAGGAAGAAGAACCTGAGGAAGACGAACCGAAAGAAGAGGAACAAGAGGAAGAAGAGGAACCTGAGGAAGAAAAATGATACGAGGAACCAGATGAAGATGAACTAGAAGAAGAACCTGAGAAAGAGGAACCGGAAAAAGAAGGATTGCAGGAAGAAGAGTTCCTTGATGTGACCATGGTAGATATAGAATTTCTAGAGTCAGTGACAGCCCCTGTGGAGACAGAGGAAGGAAAATAATTGGTGACTCCTGTTGCTCACATAGTAGAATTAGAACTCCAAGTACAAAAATTGGAGCAGCTTGTGACCAAAGCACAAGAGGAGAAGGAACAAAGCAGAGGAGAATTGATGGCAGAGCTCAAACAAAAGAAAATCGAGGTTAAAGTTTGGGAATATTGGGTTGGATGCTGTTTTTGGCGGTTAAAAAAGGTTTCAAAGAAGTTAAGGCACATCAAGAGAAGAAGGCCAAAACAGTGCAGCCTGAGGACAACATGCCAGAACAGGACTGAGTTGGAGTATTCAAAAAATTTGGTTTTTTGCATAGGTAAAAAAAGTTGTGTGAGGACACACAACAATTTAGGGATGGGAGGATGTTAGTCCCCTAAATTGCATTCTTTCTGACCATTCTTCCCTTCCCAAACCGTAATCATTTACCCTGTTTTACCTATTTTATGCGCCCTCATCCTGCACTAGTGCGAGAATGATGACACATTTTGCATAAAATTCATATTTTACATTTTTAACTCATCTTAGCATTTATTAAATATCTATTATGTGATTTCTTACTTAGAATTACTTTCGTAACTTATCGTTACCACCTATGCTATTTAATAGATGATCACTTATCTTGATCGCTGATTTTTAGTGCAGTATAGATCCCGCACCAGCACCAACACCGTGAATCTTGGCAGCGAATTCGGATCAGTTGGGTTGCTGCCTATTTTTTATATGATCAATAAGGATATATCCAAAGGCAGCCAAGTCCCATCTATGGTAGCAATTAAATCGAGAGTAGCTGAGATCAGACTTAAGAGAGACGAACAACTAGAGATAGCCGCGACCTACTTTGTTAAAAGCGATTTAATTTTGAAGGCTGAAATATTATTCTGCAATCGGTTATGTAATTTGTTATAATGATTTCTGTAATTGGTTATGTAATGGTAAATGATCCTTTTGGCCTGTAGCCAAAAGGATCTATATAAGCATAAATGTAAATAGGACAAGTAGTTCAATGTTTTGATAGAATCGAATAGATTAAAGAATAGAACCAGCGAGGCAGTATTAGGGTTGTCTTGTGTTATCACCCAAATCTGGGCTGAATATGTAATCACGCATGTAATTGCTTTAAGGATCTAATAAGAAGAGATTTGCCTCATGTTTTGTACATTTTATCATTTGGCTTAAATAGTTGATGAGTTAATACTGAGTAGCGTTTTCTTTTGAAAGGAAAATGCACTGGTTGGCTAAGGGCCTAGCCAACCCAACATGTTCTCCCTCGTTGTTCTTGTAATTTATGTTTTAAACTGTAAAGTGTGATTTAATTTACAGTATTTGAATTTCTGTTTGAGTGGAAGCAGATCTGCCGCGTGAAGTAGTTAAGTTACTTTTTGCACAGTTGATTTCTTTCCATTGCCTGGTTCGAGTAGGAGGAGTTACTTGCCCCAGTGCACGTTGGTGTGCTATTCACTTTCTGCACGATTTGGTTTATTTCCTATACCTAGTTTGTTCCTGCACCAGTGCACATTGGTGTGCTATTCACTTTCTGCACCATTTCGTTTATTTCCTCTGCCTAGTTCATTCCTGCACCAGTGCATGTTGGTGTGCTATTTATTTTCTGCACGTTGGTTTGGTTTCTCCCTGGTGCAAGCAGGAGAACTATTCTTGCACCAACACTAGATAATATGATGTAGCAAGCCTTTATAGCTTACTTCTGATAGCTTTCTTTCTTTCAGTCATATCTTAATTAAAAATGATGTTTTCTTATTTCCTATAGATATTCACCTTTACTGATATATGATTTGGTTTTATCACACTGTAGTAATGAATCATTGATTTCAAGGATCAGAAGTTAAAGTGAAAGAATCTCTGATCGAGTACAAGAACCAGTTTCTTGGTATTTGATTTGAGTGCTGTGGAATTGAGAAAGTTCAAATCCCTTGCACGAAGAAAAGCATTTTTAGTAAAGACATTACTTTACACTTTCTGCATAAATCGTTGTTCCTGCACTAGTGCAAGATTGATTTTCGCAAGAAGGATATCTTTACATATGCAGGATTGAAGGGGCCCACTTTTTGAAAACTTCTAAGGTGTCTTTGTTGAAGGAAACACATTCTCAGTAGCTAATCAATATTTAGCTAGAGTGATTTCTCCTCTTTATTTTTGAAACTCTTTTGCAAGTACATCTCTTCTTGTTATAGCCTCAGATTGTTTTGATGGTTTGAGTTCCCTTTTTCTTCTCTAAAGTTTGATTCTACAATTATTCTTTTCAGAAGTAGGAGTTGATATTAGAAATATTCATACCATCTCTGGCATTTCCCGTGCTTCGTCTCTAAGTTTACGAATCCCCCGGGTTGACAATTTAAGTGTTGAGGAGTTTTACTTACGTGTAATTCCTGCACCCAACAAACCTTATAAGGGAGTGTCAAGGTACTCTTGGTAAATGGGCAGGACCTCAAACACTATTTCACCTGACAGTCCTAGTGGTCGTCACCATCCTCTGTACCATAGTATCTTTCTTTCACTTAGATGCTCCTTTGTTTTTTTTTTTTTTTTTTTGTGTGTGTCAATAAAAAGTCTTGTTTCGATCAAGCTCTTGGAAATCCACTCCCTTAACACCTCAGGTTGAGGGATAGTCATTGCAGTTGCTCAATTGGAAAACTGTACCAGAATCTCTGTTGGTGAAGAATCGACATTGAAGCACAAGATAGCCTAAGCCGGCCTTTGATCGCCCCCCTTGGGAAAAACAAGACTGAGTCTCAGAACCCAAATGCAAGTAGCTCACCCAGTATGGTAGCTCACAAGACTGTTGATGGAGAATAAGTTTAGGTGAAATAATTCACTAGATGAAAATGGAACAGGGCCAACCTTAGGTGCAAAACTGATATTTGGGAAAAATCAAAGGTCCTTGTATGTAGACCAAGATAAACCTCTCTTGCAAGTAACATAATTCGGGATCCTTCATCCGCCCAGGAAATACTCGCCACTTTCAAATAAGTGCCTTGAGCACATTCAAAAAAGTGCCTCAAGCACATTGAAATAAGTGCTATTAACACATGAAATAAAGGGTGAAGGATTGAGAAAGGTTTCCTGCACAGAGAGGCGATGCGATGACTTCGCTTAGGTACTGACCAGGCTCGCTGGCAATGGAACAACTTTTGTGACTCCTAGGCAGTGACTCCGTCGGGACCACCAAGTTCATTTGCAGTGGAGGAACACAAGGGGACCAAATAACTATACCAAATGCTTGAAACCCTTGAGGTTACTCTGACCCTTTCCGTCTGGTCTCCGAAAATAAAAAACATTGTGAAAAAGAACCCCAAGTCATGCAAAAAGGTGTAGAAAATGCGTGAGGGCTAGAGATGAAAGTAGTGGGACCCATGGGGGTGAAAGGAGCAGCCTAATGAGCCTCCCCTCTCCCCTCAAGATGAAGCACCGACAGAGATCCTGGTACCTACCAGTGAATTTCCATTTGTTGTAGCTGATAGAACACCCTCCAAAATTTGGTCCCATCTTAAAATTTTGGAGCCTGTGACCTCTTTGGTAAAGGTAATTCTGATGCACCCTTAGCCTTGAGCCTCGCGAAAATTACTTTTCATGCATTATCCCTTCAAATTTTGGTCCATGACTTGGTTTTTTAGAAGCTATTCACATAGTCACAAAGTCGCAAAACTTATAAGATCAAACATTTTGCGACCATGCGACCTAGCGACCTCGCGACCCCCAGGTCGCAAGGTCGCATTTAGGTATAAAGCTTCACATTTTCGACTGTGTGACCTAGCGACCTAGCTACTTCTAGGTTGCGAGGTCGCAAGTTGTAAGGTCGCATCTCCCCTCAAATAGCCCTGATTTTCGACCTAATGACCTGGATTAAATGATCACATTTGCAACCCCTTTATAAATAAAAGGGTCGCGTAGGTCACATTTGACCTTCATGAAAAATAAAGTAATGCCTCTGACAAGCCAACTGGAGCACATTTTTTCCAGGTAAGTTTCCTAATCCTCCTGCTATTTCCTTTTTGATTAATTGTTGCCTCCCTTGCCCCTGCCCTAGCCTATTAATCCTCCTTTTGGTTTCATTCAAGCTCCTCACCAACTCTTTGGTTAACATTTTCACCTCCCCTCAAGCTCACCCATCTCTACCTCCCTCTTTGAACCTTACCCTGTCTCAGTCTACATCAAGCACCCTTCTTGGCAGCCTGGGGAGGTCTTGAAACTCATTTTTATCCATCACCCTTGGATTTTTTTTCCCTCTTTTCCATTAATTCCCCACGGGTCGAAAATGCCGTAGATACTCTCAAAAATCCCTAGTGAAACTTTGTGACTCATTGAATAAGCAACCCTGCAACCTCACGACTTGTTCACTGAGTCGTGAAGTTGCTAAGTCGCTAATCATCGATTGATCGCCCAATCTACAACCTTGCGACCTCACAAGTCGCCAAGTCGCAAATTCAAATTTTCTTGAGAGTTTACACAGGCGTGACCAAACGACCTTGCAGACTAGTCGCAAGCTCGCTAAGTCGCAGACCTCTCCACTTCTTCAGATAATAGTTGGCAGCGGTCGCAGCGACCTAACCTGAGTAGTTGGTTCACTTGGAAGTTTCATCGGCCCTAACATATTTGAAATTATGTCATCCATCTTATCATGGGACTATTTTATGGACATGCTAGGGAATATCAAAGCCGAGCTCGAGTGTGTCTCCATCTCTTCGACCTCAAGAGATATGGGGCCTCCAGCAGTTCAGAATAGAAACAAGAGCCCAAAGGTAGATATTTCAGAAGAAGGTACACCTCCTTCCCCACCCCATTATCTATGGGGAAACCACTTGTGTGTTCGAGAAAGGAGACATGATGAGTTGGTACTAGTTATATTAGGAGTTCACAAAGCTTGAGTTCCCAAAAGATCTTGCAGACCGAAAATTATACATTCAGGTCAAGAGATCCACAATTTAGTATGCAGGCTCTCATCCACCCATATTCCCATGTGCAGAGGTTATTGAATGGATCCTCCATAAGGTTGAATCCAGTGTTTGGGTCATTCACGATCACCCGGGGAAGACATTTGCTAACGTGATGGGGAAAGATGCAGAAGTCTACTATGTACTCCCCAACTGAGAACAGACTTTCAATGCCAATTCGGAAGCCACCCATGATGTACCAATACCAAAGACCTTGAAGGGATGGTGGGAGGACCCTGAGAAGTTTACGGTTAAAAAGGATCAGGAATATAAAACAGAGGGCCTAAGGAAAGTCTACAAGTTCATGGCGGAAATGATGTGTAGGATGTACGGCCAACCAGAGGCCACTAGTTTCAATGGGACTTGGGTCCCTCTCATGTACGCCATCACTAAATATGGCACCCGGTTCAACTGGGCCAACTTAATAGTAGCGGCCCTCAGGTCAAACATATTAGCAACACAGGCACTCGAATAAGGGTGCGCATCTGAATTTTACATGGCTTCCTACTTGTTGGAAACAGTATGCATGAGATGTAGTTTGAAGGGTGGCCACATAACTGCGATGTGAATAATGGAAGATCAATTCAAAAATACTTAAGTGTGTTATGGGCTTCCAAATATAAACAAGATATAGAGTCAATCTCACATAATTTCATTTCCGCACTCTACAGGAAGCTGTTTGGAAAAGACACCCCGTGCATGTCTAGGCAATCCATGGAAACGATAACCCAAGTGGCCAACTGGTTTCCCATTACATAAATTACTTTTATCAGGGTCTTTGGGTTTTTTAATGCACCTCACACACTACCCAAGTTTGTCATTGGTAAACTACTCTTAAAAGAAGTGTGCTACCAAATGACAAGCGGATTTTCCAAAGTCCTTAGCAAGGGAAAGAATAAGCCATGTCCTACTCTCCCACTCACTATTGGCACCTAAATGGTTAAATATTTCAAATAAGTAGAAGCATAGGCAGAGGAAACCAAAGGCTTCATTTCGTGACCTTCGCCCATAGATCATATGATCCTGAAAGGATCATCCCCGCACATTGAAAATGGGCCAAATTCAATTAGAAGTATCAACACATGGAATGCCCTCTTGAAGAGAAAGTAACGAACTGGTACAACAAATACAGGGAGGCCTCCTCAAAGGAATCAACCGACCAAGGTGGGAAAAATGATCAAACTGCAGAAGAGAGGACCGACATGCTAAAACGAAGTGGCCCGGTAGGAGGATCTTTATCTTCCAAAGCCAAGAAGCCAAGAACTGATATAGGGAGTAGTATTTCTAAAGAACAATAGGAAAAGAGAGACATAGAGGCTAAGGCACAATAAGAAGCCAAGAAGAAGGCAAAGGAAGAGGAACTTAAAATAACCCAAGATGCCCTGGCACGACAGAAAGAAGAAGACAAGTAGAAGAAGCAAGTTGAGGAGCAATAGAAAAAAAACAAAAGGAGAAACAGAAGAAAAAGAAGGTAGAAGAAGCCCGCATGAAAGCAGAGGAGTAGGAACATAAGAAGAAGGAAGAAGAAGAACAAAATAAATAGGTTGAACACAGGTTAAAGGAAGAATAGGATAAAGCAGAGGGCGAGAAGAGAAGAAAGGAGGAAGAAAACCAAAAATCACAGGAAGACTCTTTCAAGGAGGTAGAGGGAAGCAAGACACCACTCCCAAAGACTGGGGAGAAAACAGAGCTACCTCACATTGAGGTACCTCCAACAACCCCCATGACGAGTGTGCACTTCCCTCTCTCAGACCTCAACACCTTGGAGGAATAGGAAGATGAGATTATAGATCTGACGAGGCTAACATATTACCATTTCACGCACAAGATTAGACAAGAGAAAAGAAAATGCCTTGCACAGAACCCAGCTGAGCCTCTCGCATTTATCAGAGAAAAGGATATATTCCTAGATACTAGGACTAATATGATCATGGTCAAATCAGTAGGGACCACCTTCGCAACAACCACAAAATAAAATGTCATTAGGATGAGCAGAGAGATTATGTTTCTAAAAAATAGGCTCCAGTATTTTGAGCAGAAGGCAGCTCAGTCTAAACAAGAAAAGAAGATGGTAGAATAAGAAATCCAAAGGCTTCATTTCACAACTGCCCAGGCCAACGAATTACCAATCACTATTCAGAGGGAGTTGGTTACTTTAGAGGCCACCATGAATTAAGTGTATGAGGAAATGTTCATGATAAATCATACTATCGCACCACTGCTAAGAGCGCAAGAAGAAACTAAAAGGAGAACTACACAACTAAAGGAGGCCTTTGCCACTCTAGACAACATGGTAGAATGGTCAGAAAAATATCTGTAGGATCCTAACACCCTTCCAAGGAAGGATTGGATTTGTACTCAGAATGAAAACTTCTAGATACGAATGAAGATAATATCCAAGGATAAACTAGTAAAGGATTTGGAAAAGGTGATGTCCGCTTATGAACACCTGATCAGTGGCATCGATTCAATGGATAAAATACATCATATCCTTTCCTTGGGAGTATTGGATAGTGAGAAAAAAAGGGAAGAGGTGACCCAAGGCATTCAAACATTCCTACAACCAGTAAGGAAAGAAACTGCTTCCTAGGACCTCCAGGCCTTACAAGAAAACATTATTCAGTTCATAATCACACCAGTTCGGATCTACAACAAATTGGCCTCCCTATCTAATCAAATATCGGTAAAGAGGCACACTTTGGTCCCAGACATGCTTGAATGTTTTCACAGGTTAAGAGAAGATACCCCCCAGGTCATTTCAATAGTTTCAAACTATCAAGCTTGGAAAAAGTACCTCTAGGATCATCAGGAGATAGACGTACTCGACCTCTCCATCACACAATTTCTCCCTCGACAATATAAATGGCATAGGTCACTGGTCGCAACAGGCATCAGGTCGCAGGTCACAGGTCACAGTCAGGGCCAATTCGCCAGTCGTAAATGCCACCTACGTCGCAGACCATGCCAACAGTCGGGAAGTTGAAAGGTCAGGGCCACCCAAGGGTCAATTTTTCTCTATAAGTACTCCTTCCAGGGACATTGTAAAGGACCTTTTTTTTGGGACTCCAAAAGGAGAAGAGATAATTGTATAGCATCAAATGCATTTTTCTGAGAATGAATACAAATTAATTTTTTGATTCCACAATTGGATTGGATGAGGACTTATGTGTGCTAGAATTATGAATATTATGTCTCATGCATTTTTGATCTTTTATAATTGACTAGTCTGCATTTTTTCTCATATGTCATTTGTTTTTTTAAGCTTACTAGATGTGTTAATGGTATGTGAATATTTAATTAAGATATGTTTAATGACTTCATTATTAATATCGCTTCATCTTTCGGAAAACGCTTAAGGAATTCAAGGGTGTTTTGACCATAGAGAAATGTTTCTTTTGTGGTCAAGCAGCTTTTATGAGCATGACCCTAATGATGTGTTGCTTACAACATTTTCTTTTCCTACATGCTTCGAAACTCGCTTTTCTATTTATAATGTTTCATTAATAGGAGGACTCGTCAATCATTTGTTTCATATCATTCGAGTAACTGTGTATCCACAAGTCTGTAGAGCTAATTCTCCGTCCAAGAAAAGGTATATTTAGCAGTAGCCAGACCCACACCCCAGACGAGATCCCTATCACAAACGGTCTAGAGTCTAGTTGGGATTTTTTACTAGGGAGATCTCCTACTGTTGGCCGGGCATTTCTCCCTGTCAATAGGATCTATATATTATTGTTAATTATGTATGCATGAAAATTAAAATTATGAAGAAAATGGAGAAAAATGAAAAAAAAACACTCACAAACCACTATTTGACACAAGTTATGACCTTGGAAACCATTTTGTGCGAAAACCTAGTTGGAAGGTGATGTCACTCTAGTCTCTTTCTTTGAATATAAAATGCTTACGAGTACAAAGAAGTACGGCCTATGGCCCATGGGATAATACAATGAAAATATCCTCTATATGTGATCTATATAATATCTCTCTCAGATATTTTTCTCATCTATGGAACAAATGGACTCGAAATAATGGAACCCCTTTTTCTCCTAGTGGCCCAATTATATGCAACTCGATAACCTAGTAGTGTTTAGGTTTGACTACCTCAACTATTAACCATAGTTATGATATGGAATATTATGGAGTATTATTCATCATAATCACGTGAATATCCCATCTTCCATGAATAATTATTGTTGACATGGCATCCTATCGAATTATGGTGGTGAAAATTATAAGGCCAACTTCTAAGTGGCATAAATTTTGCATACTAACTTTTATGCATCCAATTATTTTTCCGTTGGAAAGGTTTATGTGTGTAGAATATTATTAAAAATAGTGCAGCACTAAAGCGACAAAATTTTACCCCCAAAAAATTTCATTTGATTCCTCAAAATACTAGAGGAAGGTTTCAAACCCCAATTTGCTAAACTAGGTCCCATAGATAAAAATGGTCTTCTGAGTTGATTCCTCCATTTTTACACTCTAAAATAATCAAGGTGGATGTAAAATAATATAATTACCTAATATGGATCACACCTCCTCATTTTGGAAGGATTTTGGCCCCCAAAATTTTCTACTAAATGAGGTGAGTAAATTTTTCCTCCACCTTCTCTCAGGTGTATCATTTAGATTTTCTAGAAGTTGTCCTTTCAAAACAATCTTCCAAAGGTAATGCTACCCATGTATTGTAGTTCTAGTCCTCTTTTAAAAAAAAATATATTTTTTCAACTCTGCCTGAGTATTTGATGCCAAATCCTCCACAAAAGGTAGGACCTATTCCTCTTCCCGATCTAGCATGGGAGACTCATACAGTTTCAATTTCTCTACATTCACAACTGAGTAAATACACATGTATGGTGGTAGATTGATTTGATAGGAAATATCACCCACCTTTTCAAGTAACTTGAAGGAAACATAGCACAAAGTATTTATTTTATTACCAAGACCTTGTAGCCTCTCCATGTTTAATTACAACCATACTCTATCTCCCACCTTCCACGAGTTCTTTGTTATGTGTTGATCATGCATGGCCTTGTATTTTTCTTTTGAATTATGCAATTTATTTTGTAGCTATATATGGATGTGCTTGATCTTCTCAACAATTTTTTCCACCCTCATGGCATCCCCCATAAGATCCTCCCTCACTCCTCCTTGCTACCCATATGCAATATCCAAAGGTGAAGGTGGAAAATATTTAAAATAAGTTTCAAATGGGGACTTACTAGTAGAAGTGTGGAGTTCTATATTATAAGAGTGTTTTATATATACCATTTTTCACCCTAGTTCGTCAGATGCTTCTGATTATAACCCTCAAAATTTTTACCAAAGTCCCCTTATTTTATTTTCCCATCTGTCTAAGGATGGAATATTGTAGACCTATTCAAGTTCATGTCCATACTCTCCCACAATGTAGTCCAAAATTCATTGAGAAATATTGTTTCCCTTTTTAAAAATATGCTCCCTGGTATCCTAAAGTGCACCTAGACCTATCCAAAGAACAATTTTGTTGCTTAGTTCCCACTAATGAGATTCTTTATAGGGAATTAGAACACACATCTATTGAACTTGTCAAATTCTACAAACATGTAGTCGTGTCCCTTTTTAGTTGTTGGTAAACCCCCCAAAAATTCCATGAAAATAATTTCTCAAGAACAAATGGCTATAGGTAAGGGACGATATAGACCCTATTTCCTCTTACTAGGATTGTTGGTACAACAAAACATGCATCCTCTTATGAACCTAACTACATGTTCTTACATCTTGGGAAAATTCACATAATAGGTACATTGGCCATTGTCTTTGATGGACCACAATAATAGGTACATAAAAAGCCCATCTGGCAATACTTAAACATATATTTACCTATTTCCTCTCATTTGATAACATATTTTTAACTATAATGTGTTTATTAGGAATACTAAAGGATGTTTATCATATCTCGTGGCCTAATATGATTGTGGTAGAAAAGAGTGCATTTACTATGCAAATATACGTTGCAGGAAACTAGAGAAGATGTAGGAGGCTTGTCCCCTACATTTTCTCACCTACAACGTGAATTTTTCACTGTATTTACTCACCCATAATTCAAGTATCTATTAACAGTTGATCATATTAAGGAATATGAGGATCTTAGGGAGCTAGATCCACCTTTTTAGGGATTTTGGAGGTTATCAACCCTGTTTCCAAGGAGGCTTCCCCTCAGTCATTTTTGTATAAATGAGTAAGCCCATTGGCTTAATAGGATTCAAAAATTTGGAGAAGATAAAGACTACTAAGATCTAGGCACTTGTACTTGTTATTTTTCATTCCTTTTATCATGTACTTGAGCATTTTTTTACATTATTAAGAATCCCTCTGTTATCTTTAATCTGAGTTTTATTTAGAGGTCCGAGTCCCCTTGGGTTAGGGCCCAACCCAGAGGCTCTAGTCTCTCTCTTTTGTATTTTATTCATGCATTTTATTTCTTGGAAATATTTCCTTTCATTTCTAGCATAACTTGTTTATCAGAAAATTGCTTGTGTAGGTCTGTCAATAACCTCTCTTGTATGAAGTGTGGTTGGCGATATTGTGTTGGCAAGCCAAAATGATATAGTTAATTTCTTTCTTTAGTAGTTAGATCTCTCATTAGACTTCTTTTTGCATCTATATTTTCTACAAATTGGTAATTAGTTTAGAAGATTTCTTTAAGCACAAGAAGCATAACCTCTTGTGGTTGTAGGTCTTGTGAAAACTACAAGATATATTACCTTTTAATGTAGTAGTAAATTTTTGAATAAATTCAGCTCATCCTTTATTTATTATTTCAATTTCTACAATTTGCATTGTTAACATGCCTTAGATGTTTGGAAAAATTCAGTAAATTTTGTGGTGTGCAGGTACTAATGTTGGATTTCAGGGTTAGCGTGTTCATTTACACCCCTCATAATACCACTATATCCTTTCTTTCTACCTCAAAAAATCCTTCAAAACACTGTTCACCGAGAGTTTGTTTTTGTTTTTTTGATGGCCACCATGGGTGTTGCTCCTTGTGAAAGATGGACCCCTGAAGGGTACTAAGCTTGGAAAGGGCCCCATACAAACTTATTCTACCTTGCATTACCATTTCCAACCTTCAGATCACATTTTTAGCCCTAATAATGCTTACATATTCAATCCAGTAGAAAAACATGGCAATCCTGTAGCAATCATGGCAATCTTGTAGTAATCATGTAGCACCATGTAGAACACCTCCAAAATGAACCAGAATTGTCCTTAAATCTTGATCTTTGCCTCATAGCCCTTAATAATGTCTCTTAGGGTTTTAATCCATGATTTAGGAAGACAAAATACCATTTATGACTTTCCTTTCCACCATTACAATTCATTTATGCAATTAGGGTTAGTAAACAAGTGCATGCATGGAATGACATAATGATGATTTACATGATTATTTTATGAAGCACCTAATGAAATATGTTACTAGGATACAATATATATTGAATGAAATGATTGAGGTTTTAATCATGCTCTTTATCTTATTCAAGTTATATTAGGTTTGCTTTCTTTATTTTTTTCTTATTAAGCTACATTTTCCATTTCAAGCATTGTTATTTCTTATGCATAGATTAGGTTTCCCTTTGATGCAAATTTTACATTCTGCAAGTAAAGTAGCCTTTACATTCCTGCAAGTAAGTTAGCATTTACATTTATACAAATAGGTTAGCATTTACATTCCTGCAAAGTAGAGTATCATTTCCATTTCTACAAAGAGATTAACATTTCCATTCTTGCAAGTAGGTTAGAGCTCTACTTTTATGCAATATAATTTTCTTGCAAATATAGATATAGTTGATAGAGTGGTCTCTATATACCTTGGTTTGGTCCATTTCCCAGAGAAAATTGAGTATAACTTAGCCCACTATGCAGATAGCACTACCACCTCTTAAGTTTGTATGAACCCCAGGTTGATAATGAAACACTCTTGTTGCAATATTGGGGCTCATCACTTTTTGGCGCCACTGATGGGGAGGTGTCCAAGTAGGTGTTTCTTTTGCCTAAAGTTTATTTCTTGTCCATTTTACTTTCTCTTTGCATAAGATTTTATTTTCTTTAAAAGTTGAAAAAAAGAAGAAGAAAATACAAAAAGCACACATATTTATTTCATGCCTTGTAGGATCAGGGATAATCTAGGGAAATTTCTACTAAAACCCCCCACCCCTTCAAGAAGTCACCCATCACTCTTATTTGGTGACTGTGAACCTCCTACTCTGACTACATAGGATTTGAAAAATAATTTAAGTGAGCAGCTAGAAATATATGAGTAACCCATAGGGTTGGAAGAACCCACATCACTTACCCCAAACATGGTTGAGAACATAAAATATGATCTCTTTCGTATGAGAGAAACATAATGAAGAACATATGCCCCATTGATCTCCCACAGTTCCATGGCCTAGCCTATGAATAATTTGACACATTCATTTTTGAGGTTGTTGTGGTTTGTAGAACTTATGATTACACTTCTGATTAGAAGAAGCTCAACTTGTTCCCTTCGACCCTCAAGGATGTAGCCTTGCTGGTTCATGAGCTTGGAAGGATGTAGCATCACCACCCGAGCTCAACTGCAACAAGGTTTTAATTCGAAATAAAGGGAATATTATAGGTTAATATAATCAAAATATATCTTTAGTATGACCCTAGGTCCAGATGAATCCTTAGAGGATTATGAAGAGAGATTTCAACTCCACTAAAAAACAGCTAACTGTACCCTTGACCCAAAATACTTGAATCTTGTACTTCTCCAAGGGATTAGGTAGGATCTAATGGACACCCTTAATATGATATATAGTGGAGAAATTTACCAGCTAACTTATGAAGACATGAAGACAATATTCAAGAATTATTCTAGGGATGCAAAGAAGAGAGGTAGGTCTAGTTAAGGCTCGTTTAACTCTTCTCCCTATAACTCATCCCTCAAAAATGAAATAAGAAGTATGATAGAAGAATTTAAGAGTGATATTTTGCATACATTTACCTTAAAAATGGATTCTATGCAGATCAAAGATAATCAAGAGGATGTAGAAAGGGTAGCAAATATCTTTTTCCCTAGATGCACTAAGAGGCACCCCATAAATGAGTGCACACTAAATATCATAGAGGTTTGCTCTGTTTGTCAGGAGAAACATGCAACTGAAAAATTCCCTGTATTATATTCCTTAAGTCTTATATAAAGGGGTAGAGAGTAGCTTGGAGCAAATTTGCTTCATCAACTAGTTGAGGCCACAAGGTCCTCAACCATATCCATAAGGCATACAAGGTGGACATTATCCTTCTTTCAATCCAAACTAGAGTGCACCCTTTCATCCTTGGAATCCTCAAGCTCAATCATCTTGGTACATGCCCCATCCTTAGAACTATTCTACTCAGTATCCTCCTCAGCCAATCAATACACATTTCCAACAGTATCAACCTCAGTCTCCTTAGAGGGACAACCCTTCACAAGGATGGAGGCCTTAGGTGGCATGAACTAATTCCTTATTGCCTCCTCTTCCACCTCAATCACAACTGTGCCACAATAATCCACTGAATACAACTCAAATTCCTACTCAACCCACTCAGAACCTAAAAAAGCAAGCAGGTCTAACAGGTCTATAGTGGGGAAACATCCTATCGTACTTATGCTATGGAAATCTAGGAGATTAACCTTAGCTATGGGAAGGTACTTCTATATGCTAAACTACCTTATCCACTTGAAGATATTGAGAAGATATGGAATACAATGCCCCTCAAGCCAATGTACCTCCCTATCCTGAAAGGTTGGTCCAACCTAAAAAACACACCTCAGAAGCAGTTGAACGATTGGGAGAATTGAAGAATTTGTGTGTTAAAATACCCCTTCTCTATGCCATCAAATAAATTCCCATCTACAATAATTTTACTAGGGAAGAATGATTCAAGAGGATTGGAAGAAGAAAAACAGATGCCCCCACTATCAATTTTTTTGAGTAGCCGTCTAATCTAATTCTTGGGAAGGTTATCTCCCCAAAGTACTTAGATTCTGGTAGCTCGGTAATGGATATTCACATTAAAAATATTGTAGTCGCAAACACAATGATTGACCTTGGGGATGCAAACAATTTCATGGCCAAGGTAACTATGCTGAAGCTTAACCTCCAAGGAGCCTTGAGAAAAACCAGCAAAGTGTTGCAACTGGTAGATAGATCCACAATAACCCATGAGGGAGCTATTGAGGATGTGATGGTCTCTATTGAATCCTAGGAGCACCCCACTGAATTCCTTGTACTCGAACCCAAACCTAAGTTTAATGGATACCCTATCATTCTAGGGAGACCTTGGTTTTCGACTCTTAATGGTTACATTAGTTGCAGGGCTAGAAACATGATAGTTAAAAATGTGAATCTCACAAAGAAACTTGTATTATACCCCCATTCTCAACCCACTACCTATTTTTTACATTAGACACTATTGTAGGAAGTAAAAAACTAGATGAGGCAGACCTTATCGATAAATTTTTGTAGAACCAACCTCCTGCTACCATGAAAATTGATGAATTAGTAGAAGAATCCTTAGGGAAACCTGAGAAAAACCCGTGGGATAAAATATTAATAACCAATTCTGATCAATATTGTGCTAAGATCATGGAAATCAGTCCATCCAAAACTCTAAAAATCAATCCTTCCCTCTCAGCAGAGCAATAAGAGAAATTGTGCATTGTGTTAAGACACCATCTCGATGCTTTTTCTTGGGACTACAAGGAAATTAAATAGGTGAATCCCTTAGTTTCTACCCCTCACATCTACATCAAATATGGATGTAAACCTGTGTGTTAACCGAAGAGGAGCATGAACCATACCCTTAAAGACATTGTGAGAGAGGAACAACAAAATCTATTGGATGCAATATTCATTTACCCCATCTCAAATAGTGAGTGGGTGTCCCCTCTTGTTATAGTATTCGAGAAGAATGGGAAGTGGAGGATCTATGTTGGCTATATGGAACTCAAGAAGACTATAAAGAAAGATAATTTTTCCTTACCTTTCATTGATCAAGTGGATGGTCTTGTAGGGAATAATTTATTCTCATTCCTCTATGGATTTAATGGATATAATCAGATACATATGAGTCACTGAGGACAAGGATAATACCAACTTCACATGTCCATGGAGGAACTTTTCCAACAATTTCCTCCCATTTGGATTGTATAATTCCCCTTCTACATTCCACTGGGGGATTTGAAGTATTTTTGTTGATCTTGCTAATGACACAGTTGAAATATATATAGATGAATTCACTCCTTATGGGAATGCATTCCAGGAATCTCTTTCTAGTTTGTGTAAAGTTTTAAATAAATGCATTTAAATTAATCTCTCACTAAGTCCCAAAAAGTTTGAATTTCTGATGAATTCAAGGATTGTCCTAGGCCACTTCCTCTCAAATGAAGGGATCCAAGTTGACCCTAAAAATATTTCCATTATCAAAAGGGTCCATGTCCCTTAGAAACAAAGGGATGATAAATGTTTCATTGGACTAGCTATATTTTATAGGAGATTCATTAAGGATTTTAGGAAGTTTGATTCACCATTGTTTGGATAGTTAACTAAGAATTTGGATATTTTTTGCACAGATAAATCTCAAGAGGAATTTGAAGAGCTGAAGGAGAAATTAACCACTACATTGATTCCAAGAGGACTCAATTGGGCATTGCCTTTCCACATCCACACATATGCATTAGAAAAAATTGTAGGAGAAAATTTGGGACAAGTGGAAGACAAGTTTCCCTATGCCATATATTTGATCAGTATGAACCTCTCCAAAATTGAACTTAATTACACAATTATTATAAAATGAAGCTTAGTTGTTGTGCACTCCTTAAAAAAATTTAGGCATTATATCACTGGGTACCAAGTAATTGTAAATAATGA
Source organism: Pinus albicaulis (assembly GCA_034641835.2). Classification (NCBI taxonomy): domain Eukaryota; kingdom Viridiplantae; phylum Streptophyta; class Pinopsida; order Pinales; family Pinaceae; genus Pinus; species Pinus albicaulis. Next base: position 1,188,686,122 of record CM076575.1, on the reverse strand, counting down.
TCATGTAGCTATTAAATATTTAATGAATAAACTTGATGTTAATGCTAAGATAATTAGGTGGTTATTATTGTTGCAACAATTTGATCTAACCATTGTTGACAAGATAGGGAAGGAAAATGTGGTTGCAGTTTTTATGTCCATACTAACATTTACTGGAAAAAATGAGGAGATGATAGATGATCAACTTCCGGATGAGAACCTATTTGCTATTTCACTATTTTCTACTTGGTTTTTTGACATAACACATTTCTTGGGTGTCGAGATATTCCTTCCTAATCTGTCCTCCAAGGAGAAGAGCAAGATTGTTATAAAAAGTGTCCCTTTCACCTAGATTAGGGGAAATATCTTCAAATCAAGACCAAATCAGATCTTGAGGAGATGTTTAAGGGAGGATGTGTTTTTTGATATCCTCTCATCATGCCATTATGGACCCTGAAGGGGCGATTTATACTAGGAGGACAACGTTCAAAATTCTCCAAGATAGCTACTAATGGCCTACTTTAGACCAATATGTTAAGATATAAACTGCTAGATGTGATGAGTCCAAAGGATGGGAAAGCCTACACCAAAGGATGAAATTACCCTACAACCTCAAGTGTATATTGAGACATTTGAGAAGTGGGGCATGGATATCATTGGACCAATTAATCCCCCATCCAACCAAAATAGATATATCATTGTGTGCATTGATTATTTGACAAAATGGGCTAAAGTGAAGGAAATAAAAGAGAAATAGAGAAGAAGGTGACAAAGTTTCCAAGGGTAAACATATTTTATAAGTTTGGATTCCTAAGGAAGTTAGTCACTAATCAAGGGGCTAAATTCACTTCAAATATCATTAAGGTAATTGTGGGGAAAAATCATATAATGCACGAAAAATACACTCCTTATCATTCGCAAGAAAATGGGCAGGTGGAGGTCATGAAAAAAGCTTTTAAGTACATATTTGTAACAACCCTACTGTTAGTATGAATCTTTTGTCGAAATGTATGAAAAAAGAACAGTTTATCTACGCATAACTTATAGCCCTAACATCAAATATGGCTACCAATATCTTCAGATTTGCAGTTAGTTGATCAAGACAAATGCTGCAAAAATCCAGATCTATGCATACAAAGACATTAAGCAGTAAAAATAAGGTTTTGCTCCATACATCCAATAGACAAGACAAGAACAATATTTTTGAAAGAATTTTATATTATTGGCACCTAGGAGGAAAACAAGAAAGGTGTTTCCAATTCTCCTCAATGGGATGGGTTCTTGAAAGTCCTTAGCACTTCAGATCTAGAATTTCTCTCTCTTGTTGGTGTAGAAAACCTAGACAAACATAGAACTCAAAGGGAGCTCACCAAGCAAATAATGGAGAATGTGACAATGATCATGGCTCAAATTTAGACCAAGAGTATAGATCCAGAGTGATCTAATAGGCAACAAAAGGTGACACATGAATGATAAAACCCTTCTATTTATAACAAAATATTGGTTCATTCTAGATCTTGGTGCGTGATTAAAATAATATTAACCAAATCTAGATCCACCATTTATGGAATATTTTATTATATTTGTTGGAGGGAAAAGGCATTTGACTTGGGTCAAATCCCTTTATTTGTAAATAATAAATAAATAAATGATTTATTTATTATTTTAAGGAAGTGGTTGAATGATAATTAAATAAATAATTATTTATTTAATTATTTATAAATGATTTAGTCATATTTAACAAGGAATATATTATTTAAATAAGATTTAAATAATTATTCCTAGAAAATAATAAGATAAATAAGGATTTATCTAATTAATTTCCTTGTTTTGGGTTAAATATGACCAGGAATAATAATTAAATTATTGTTTAATTAATTATTCCATGAGGAGAACCAAACAAATATAGATTTGTTTTAATATTTCCCCTTGGGGTTTCCTGTTTAGACTATAAACAACCTAGTAAATGTGTTTTATTAAGTTATTTCACATAGTGAAAGCAATTTTACTTAGGGTAAAATTGGTCTTACATGGTGTACTTGGGTCCATCTGATGATAATAGGTTAGATGACCAAAAAAAGGTGTAACACCTACTTAAAAATACATGTAAAAATATATAAGACCACGATGATGGGATACGTATTCCAAGCTGAATTGTGGGAAAAAAAATCCTAGCGAGTGTTCATTTTGGTTATTATGGCTAAAGGAAATTGAATTTCATAATGGAAAAGGCTTTGGAAAGTCATGAGGAATTAATTGGCATTTTGTGTATGAAAATAATGGAAAATAGGAGAAAAGGGACGTGAAAGGTCATAGGTTGATGTGAGGAGGAAAATGAAGGAAAATACTGGAAATTGAATAAAATAAGGCCTCATTGATAAAAATGATTCTAAGGATCTGTTGGCAAGCTTTTTTCTCAAAACTTTTGGTCAGCTCAGTTTTGTAGCTCTCATTTCTCTCTCTCTCTCTCTCACTCACTCTCTCTCTCTCTCTCTTATACTCTTGAGCACTTAGAATATTCTTGGATTACTCTTGGAGAGTGTGGAATACTTGGAGATTTGGAGCAAGAAGGTAAAATGAAGAGCAAGAAATCATAAGAGGACATCAGGATCAACAACTACATAGGGTTTTGATTGCAGGTACCGAGTTGCATGTATGTTTTCCTCACTAGTTATGTCATGCATGGTTAATGAATGTGGTTTCTTGATCATGATTTTACATTGACATGGAGGATTGCCTAGATTGATAATGGATTTTCCTAGCCTTTCAATTTCTTGGATAGCCATGGTGCTGTGGCTTTAGGTTTTTTTTTTTTTTTTTTTTCTGGTTGGTTCTCATGTTCCTTTAGCTGTGGGTTGAGTTACAGTTCTTGGAAACCTTGGTTGGAAAAATTCTCTGGAATCCTAAAGGATAGCTATGGGTTGAGTTACTAGTATTGGAAGCCTTGGTTGGAAAAATTATCTGGAAGCCCTGTAACAACTAGGATTGAGTTACTAGTCCTAGAAGCACTGGTTGGAACAAACACTCTAGAGCCGTGGAACAACTTGGGTAGATACCAATCTATGATGGTTGTGATTTTCGACCGTGAGGTGGAATTACTGGTTGAGGGTTGAGGCACTTTGGCCTCTAGAAGCCATGGATTGGTTTTGATTGATGTGTTTGATGAGATACCAAATTCATGATTTGAATATAGAATATGGATGACTGGATCAAGAGATATTTGGCTCAACCATGTCGATGGTCGAGTGGAATGTATAAGTTCCAAAATTGGTTGCATTTTTCTTATGGAAATACAAGTTATTTTCTTCTTGTATTCATGGGTAACTATTCTTGTTATGATGTGGATTCTATGGATGATCTATCCTTCATATTTTTGTTCTTATTATGCTGGTTATGAGCATGTATTGTATCATTGATCACGTATGGTTGTCCCCAAGTTTTTATTTGTAACTGAATGAACAATGCATCTATGGTCAACTAGATGGTAATGAAACTAATGATGTATGGGAACGATGATTTTTAGCGAATCTCAGATAATTATGAGACCCCTTTGCTCAGATATATTGTTTACACATGTAACTTTCATATTTGTGACATGTTTGAAAAAATTTCAGTCCCGGTTGGGGATGATCAGGCTTAGTCCTGGAGTTGGTTTTTGTCTTATTAGCCTTGCCATAATGTGTTTAATGGATTTCGTAAGTTACAACAAGTTTTGGGCAATGGCCGAACTTTTGGGCTTGAAAAGTGCCTTAAATTCCATATATTCTGGCACAACACCACTAGAAATAGTCCCTGGACGTAGGGATATAGGCTTATGCATGCATATAGAGCCTCCCAGACACATGCATGAAGGATTTAGCATGCATCTAGAGCTTGAGTGGGTTAAAAAGTTAGTGGGGCACATGAGAAGGATACTTGAGTGGTTGGGATGGCTCCTAGGAGTGTTGCTGCTGACGTGGAAGCTATGTTTGATGCATTTTAATCAATTCCACTTCCTTAATTTCATCTAGGAGGTTGAATCATATCAAGTAGACTCCCATCGCATGTTTACCCTGGTTGGTCGGTTACTTGAGTAGATGTGGGATGGGGGTTTTACAGAGTGGTATCGGAGCATGGTTCAACCCTCGAAATAGATGGGTAGTGTGTTTATCATGCATTCATGTTGATTGAATATGTGTTCCTTATGCTTGTGGTATATTTTCTTGTTGCAAGTGCATGGCGTTGGTCATAGTTGCAGTGGTTTTTCCCTGCGAAATTTGATGGTGTTGTCGATTGGATGTGATGAGCGTATGATGGTTATGCATTTTTTATGCATGCCAGTGTCTATATGTTGTTATGCATTCATTGTCATGGTTATGGTTGTTTTCCATGAGGTCATTGTATGAAATTGCGTCATCATGATGTTTTTGGTATGTTATGATGCTAATGTGTTGGCTGAGATAAAGAAGGAGATGCAAATAATCAAAGGTAAGTTGTGGCACTATAATTTGGGGTAAGACAAAAATCATCATATCGATATTGTATGTTTTGCATTTAGGTATTTTGATTCATGGTTTTTGTAAGAATTAGGGTAAATTATATGTTTGTCCTTCTTTTTGAGATTCAACAAGATGATGATCCTAGTGAAAATTAAGCACCTTCACTAGGTGGGGCCCGCAAGCTATTTTTAGGTTTATGTCTATTTTTAGAATGGTGAGCATATTATAAAATTATCAGAATGCTGATTCTAGATGGTTGAGAAAATTGTATATTTGGATGAATTTCTATTTTTAGAAGGTGGGATAAGTCTATTTGTATATCGCTAATCTAAAAATAGAATGCATGTCGATTATTATTAGCCCTTAATAATAATCAGACAATAAATAGTAACTTATTCCGTTGGAACACTTGATTTCAGTGAACAGATGTGGAACATCAGTGGGCTGAAGGAAATACGCAATTCCTAGGGTGTTTGGAAACTCATGCATGATGGACTTTGTTGTAACCGAGTGTGACACAGTTGTAACAGAGTTGGAAGAGTAGTTATGGGATTTGCTATTTATTTTAACTTGTTTAAGTGACTTAAACTCAGTTGTGCTAGTTGTAACTAAAGATACACTAGTTAAAGATGAGTGAATTAATTATTTAATTAATTCACAAGTAGTGTATTACTTGAAACTGAAGAAATACATCATTTAACTACTTGCATGTCAGATCCAGTGGAGACCTAGTGGAGAGATAGGTGAAAGGCGGTGTTTGACTATCAGTTGTGACTATAGTGATGCATTCAATGCATCTACACAGACATTAGAGATGAAAATGAGGTTTACACAATACAAGCAAGGAAATATCGAATTCATTCAAGGATATTCTTTAGCAGGGATTGTGCAGTGGAGGTAGTCTGTTAGGAGGCAAGAAATTGGTGCATAGATATGCAAATTTTTGCATGACAGTGTGTGACGATTGTATATTGTACTAAGATATCTATGAGATGATATTTGTATGAGATTTTTACATGTTCCATTGATATACATAATATATTATAGTTGGGTTTTTTAGCTTTAATCTTTCCTGGTAAAACATCTTGTTATGTGCAGATGGTTTTGCTTCATATGTGTTTCGCAATTGGCGATTTAATTTTTGCAAAGAATTAAGTAGAAGGATTTTGTATTTTACATAATTTTAAATTTTTAGATCATGAGAATCCAGAAATACATTATTGTGTTTATAAATTTCTACATGGTATCAAAGCTGTGTTAATCACTAAATATTGCAATATTGAAGCGGTGATGAGTTTTGTGCTGGTGGAACAATTCGAATTTGCTGCAAGAATTTCTTGGTCCGACAGTTGAGTAAATATTGAAATGGCTTTAAATGGGTTGTGGTTGAAGTATGCAATCGAGGAAAGCTCTAAATACATAGCCTGGAATGATAGGATGGAGGTGGTGCTTGAAGATAATGGCTTGAAGGAGTTCATCGATAGCGATGTTGCTAAGCCCACTTCGACGGATGTTGCATTACCTAACGCTTGGCAAAAGAAAGTAGCGAAGACAAGAAGAATTATGTTGGAAGGTGTGAAAGACCATATTGTGTCAAGCTTTCATGGAAAATACACTCCATTTGAAATGTGGAAGGCTTTGATAGATCTTTTCCAAAGTAGAAACGACCATAGGAAGTTGGCACTAAAAGATAAACTTAGAAAAATAAAAATGGAGAAGGGTGAAAATATTCCAAAGTATCTCACAAAGTTTTTCCAATGTAGGGATGAGCTGGGGAGTGTGGGAATTACAATTTTGGATGATGACTTGGTGAGCTTGGCTCTCCTTGGACTTCCAAAGAGTTGGCACAGTTATCAAGACTCTGTCAATGGGCGGGAGAAACTGCCGAATTGGGAGTTAATTTGGTCAGATCTAGTGCAGGAGGAGATAAGGCGGAGTACCATGGATGTATCTCCATCAAAACATGATGATGAAGAGGATTTTTATTTGGCTACAAAAGTGAGGAAAGGGAAGGGGAATAAATCCCATCCAAAATCCAATGCTAAAGGAAATACGCTGCATTTTCCAAGGTGAAGTTTTTTCACTATCACGAACATAGGCATCTTGCCACTAACTACCCACAGAAAAATAAGAACAAGAAGGTTGTTGGAGTTGCAGCTGGTGATGCCCTTTCCTCACAATTTGAACTTGATTTCTATTTGATCACATGCTTGGTTTCAAGCATAATGGGATCAGCGTGGTATCTTGATAGTGGTGCTTCCTTCCACATGACGAGAGATAAGGAGTTCTTCAGCGACTTGGAGGAGAAAGATCTCCAAATGAATATAGAGATGGGCGAAAATGGACAATACAGTGCATCTCGATTTGGTACCATTACATTTAAGAGGGAGTTAGGTAAACCATTTTTTTTGAAAGATGTTATGCATGTTCGAGGTCTAAAGAATAACTTGGTCTCAGTCAGGATGTTGGAGCACATAGGTTATGACGTTGTTTTCAGCGACGGAAAATATTTTCTGCGACATAAAACAATGGGTCAAACCAAGAGGATAGGGATTCGAGTTAAGAATATCTACAAGTTGGAGGTAGATGGCTGTGATGCAGTGGTGGGGAAAAAAGAAGAAGTGGTGAGTCAGGATGAGGGCGAATTATGGCACAGGAGATTGAGCCATCTTCACCATGGCACCCTGAAGATTTTTGTATAGATTTCTACTAGACTTACCAAGGGTACACTTGCATAGATAGATCAGTGCAAGGGATGTACTATGGGTAAGTTTGTGAAGACCACCTTTCATGAAAAGGAGAACCGTGCTTCGGGGATCTTGGAGAGAATTCACACAGATGTGTGTGGACCATTCTCGGTTGTTTCAACAACAAAACATAGGTATTATGTTATTTTTGTTGATAAATATTCTCGTAGATGCTGGATCTTCTTCATGTAGAAGAAGGATCAAACATTCTCAAATTTCTGTGAGTTTAACGCATTGGTGGAGAAAGAGTCAGGGAAGAAAGTGAAGGCTTTGCAGAGTGATAATGGTGGTGAATATATCTTGAATGAATTCAAACACTTCTGTAGCAAATAAGGAATTCAAAGAGAAATCATAGCACCTCATAACCCACAGTAGAATGGGGTCGCGGAGAGGAAGAAAAAAACGATCGTGGGTGTTGCACGAGTTAGGCTACATGATTAGGGCCTACCAATGCACTTGTGGGTGGAAGCATGCAACACTATGGTTTATGTGCAAAAAAATTGTCCTTATAAAGTACATGGCATGAGTACACCTGAAGAATATTTTACTATTATGAAGTCGAATGTTTCTCATTTAAATATTTTTGGCTCATCTGTTTAAGTTCATGTGACCAAGAATGCTAGGAAGAAGCTGGAGTCGATTGCATAAGTTGGGATATTTTAGGGGTACACAGAAACACCCCATAATTATCATGTGTATTTTCCAAATAGTCAGATGATTGTGGTGCGACATGATATAAAATTCGATGGGGAGAAAGCCATGAAGTTGTCACTTGAGAGGGAGCTACACTTGCATGTAGAGGAGGAACTACTTGTTCCCAAAGATGAGCCTCAAGATGTGGATCAGAAATAGGAGGAGGATCATGGAGTGGAGGAGTCCACTCACGCAGAGCCAAACATCAGAACTAGAAGAAGGCGTACCACCGAAGCTAGGAGGTTGAAGCTTGATGCAACATAGAATGTAGGAGTCCCTACTTCACAACACAGAAAGAGATAGTCCCCTGGCCGATATACTGGATACATGGCTCTTATGAGAAAGTGTATCATGATAGAGCCATCTTCCTTTGAGGAAGCAGCGTAGGAGCCCACATGGGTAGATTCCATGGTGGAGGAGTATGACTCTAGTGTCAGAAATAGTGCTTGGCAGAATATTCCAAGGCCGGTTGGTAAATCAGTGGTAGGTTCAAGATGGATCTACAAGGTAAAGCAAGCTATGAATGGGAGTGTTAAGAAGTATAAGGAAAGATTTGTTGCCCGGGGTTGCTCACATATCGAGGGGATTGATTATGAAGAAACCTTTGTACCTGTCACATGTTATTCTTCCATAAGGACCATCCTTACTCTGTCAGCATAGATGGGTTGGCACATTAATCAGATGGATGTGAAGACTGGATTCCTTATGGGATCATTGAGGAAGAAGTGTACATTGAGAAGCCAGAAAGATTTGAGATCTTTAGCAGCGAGTCACATGTTTGTAGACTCAAAAGAGCACTGTATGGGTTGAAGCAAGCACCCCATGCTTGGTACACTTGGATCGACAACTATTTCACTAGATTTGGCTTCACCAAGTGTGAGGTGGATGCAAACCTATACCAGATTGTGGTGGAGGGTAAGCTTTTAATCATTGTTCTTTATGTTGATGGTTTAATACTGACTGGTGATGAGCAACTGATACACTCATGCAAGGAGGACCTTGCAAAGGAGTTTGAGATGAAGGATATGGGTTTCCATTATTTCCTTGAGTTGGAAATATGGCAGCGAGAAGGTGAACTATTTTGTCTCAAGGCAAGTATGCTCAGCAGATACTCGGTAAGTTTCACATGGAGGAATGAAAACCCATGTATACTCCTCTTCCAAGAAATTGGAGGAAAGAGGATGTTGCATCGACAGAGGTAGTGGATGCTACTATCTATTGACAGTTGGTGGGTTCCCTCATGTATTTAGTTAATACAAGATCGGACATATTCTATGCGGTGAACCGGTTTAGTCAAGCGATGGTTAAGCCTACCAAGATCTTTCGAAAGGTGAGCAAGCATGTCCTGAGATATCTCTACGGCACATCTGAGTATGGCTTATGGAACATACAGATGGATGAGGTGAAGTTGCATGGCTTCACGGATGTTGATTGGGAAGGCAACCCAACAGACAGAAAGAGCACATCAGGAGGGGTTTTCAGTATTGAATCTAAAATAGTTTCTTGGTACAACAGGAAACAGAGATCTGTGGCACTCATTTCAACAGAAGTGGAATACATGGCAGCAAGTCAAGCTACATGTGAGGCTATCTGGATGAGGAAGATCCTGGTCTTTTTTTTCGGTTCTCATTTAGATCCTACAGTGATTCATTGTGATAATAAGAGCTACATTAAACTCTCGATTAATCATGTGTTTCACAATAGATCTAAGCATATAGATATCCAGTATCATCATATCAGAGATTGTGTACAACAAAAGATCATGTTGCTTTAGTACATTCCTACATAAGATCAGGATGCTAATATTTTGAAAAAGGTGCTCACCAGGAGAAAATTCGAATACTATAGAGAAAAGATCGGGGTGAAGGATAATCCCTTTCATATTGAGAGGGAGTGTTGAGATTCAACAAGATAATGATCCTAGTGAAAATTAAGCACCTTCACTAGGTGGGGCCCGTAGGCTATTTTTAGGTGTATGTCTATTTTTAGAATGGTGAGCATATTCTAAAATTAGCAGGATGCTGATTCTAGATGGTTGAGAAAATTCTATCTTTGGTTGAATTTATATTTTTAGAAGGTGGGCGAAGTCTATTTATAGATCACTAATCTAAAAATAGAATGCATGTCGATTATTATTATCCATTTATAATAATCAGAAAATAAATAGTAACTTATTCTCTTGGAGCACTTGATTTCAGTGAAAAAATGTGACACATCAGTGGGCTGAAGGAATTATGCAATTCCTAGGGTGGTTGGTGACTCATGCATGATGGAATTCATTGTAATTGAGTGTGACACAATTGTAAAAAAGTTGGAAGAGTAGTTATGGGAGTTGTTATTTAGTTTAACTCAGTTAAGTGAGTTAAAATCAGTTGTTCTAGTTGTAACTAAAGATACACTAGTGAAAGATCAGTGAATTAATTATTTAATTAATTCACAAGTAGTGTCTTACTTGCAACTGAAGAAGTACAACAATTAAATACTTGCATGTCAGATCCAGTGGAGACCTAGTGGAGAGATAGGTGAAAGGGTGTGTTTGACTATTAGTTGTGACTATAGTGATGGATTCAATGCATCTACACAGATATTGGAGATTCCAATGAGGATTGCGCAGTACAAGCAAGGAAAGATCAAATTCATTGAGGGATCTTCTTCAACGGGGATTTCATTGTGGAGGCAGGTGGTTAGGAGGCAAGAAATTAGTGCGTGGATATAAAAATTTCTGCATGATAGTGTGTGACGATTGTATATTGTACTGAGAGCTCTATGAGATGAGCTTTGTATGAGATTGTTACATGTTCCATTGATATACATAATATATGATAGTTGGGGTTTTTAGCTTTAATATTTCCCTGTAAAACATCTTGTTATGTGCGATTGATTTTTCTTTATATGTGTTTTGCAATTGGCGATTTAATTTTCACAAAGAATTAAGTGGAAGGATTCTGTATTTAACATAATTTTAAATTTTTAGATCAGGAGAATCCAGAAATACATTATTGTGTTTATAAATTTCTAAATTCTATTACTATTATCATTACATATGTGATAAATGTTAGTTGATCAGCGTAGTCATATTAATTATGGTTATGTGTATGTCTTTCATTCTATTGATTTTATGGTTACATACATGATATATGCTAGTTAAGTAGTGTGATCATATGTACATGCATTGGTTATTCAAGCATGGTATTAAATTGATGACTATGTTATATGTTTTTGATGAATATGTTATATCTTAACCTGTAGTTAGCTCAATTATTATGTTATATGTTGTTGATGAGCATGTTATATGTTAACTTGTAGCTAGCTCGATGATTATGTTATAGGTTTTTGATGATCATGTTATATGTTAACTTATTGGTGTTATATGTTAGTTGACTTGATGATTAAGGTTATAACATTAATATCTTGATGTTATATGTATCATGATAAATTGTATTGGCCTAGGCAGATGGTTAGGGTTATGATATTCATGTATGAGTCGACTTATTTGTTATATTATGTCATAGTAATCTAGGCCAACTGTGCATATGTGATTGTTATGCATGAATGAAATTTGTTTATGAGCCTATGATTGAACTTGTTAGCTAGTTTTTGTTATGGATATCATGACCTTATTTATTTCTAAGTTGATGTGATGCGAAGTTATATCATGCTAATCTAGATTGATTGCGCAAACAAGTTAGCCTCCCCTAAGATACATCAAGGTATGAGTTTGCGTATGTCATCTACTTGTTGTCTGAATGTTTGATTATGTCGTTTATTTGGTGTTCGACTGTTTGGTTTCTATTATGTAATTTATTTTTTGTCTTAATGTTTTATTACTTACATGATATGAGCATGTGCCTATAATATTGTATCAATAAATGATCTTGTTTTGAGATAGTTGTACTAACACACATGTATTGAGATAGTTGATATGTACTTGAGTGAAAATAGGTGATAGTTGTAGTATTACGATATTGAATATCAGTTGATTATGACATGGTTATTAGTCTTTATAGAGGTTGATTTTAGTTAATAGATATGGTTTATTGATATTTGGAACATGTGATTGACATGTGTTAACAGTTTCAAGGAAACATGCTTGGTGTTAGCATGCCAAGGTAATAGTAATAGATGGGTGATATGACAGTACATAGTAGGACTCGATTGCAGTAAGGTATATGATAAAAGAAAAAAATTAGGTAAGAATTCCTTTGGCTATGCTTGGAACCCTTAATTCCAAACCAATGAGTGCTCTACATACATGAGATATTCATAACCTTGATATTGTTTGGAATTATGTGGATATGTTTTATATTTATGAACATGTATTTGACTGGTATAACGTTTGGTTTGTAGTTATGGCTAGATTCATCAAGGGATTGGAGTCCCTTGAGAGATGATATATGTACGTGTTCAGATACAAGGCCATGTGCCTAGAATAACAAGGTAAGGTAACTGGTATACTGTAAGTTTATATTATACACCGAATATTATGTGTTTATGGTGGTATGATGTAGGGGGTTGCATGGAAAAAGAGACTTCCATGAAATATTGGAAAAGGTTCGGGTTGAGATTTCCCTTGGAATATTTGGGAAACCATGGGGGTTGAGTCATGGTGGTTTTTGCTAGTCTTGTGATTTTGGTATTTTGTGACTTATTTGTGCTTGATTTGCAGTTTTGTTTATGTTTGGTGCATGATCATGCCACCTTTTTGTGATGTTGTATTTCTTTTGGTTTTCATTGCCTTCTTCTTGCTTGCTCATGTTCTTTCCTTTTATGTTTTGAGAGTCTTTGGAATTGGTTGGGAAGGGGGAAAGTTAATTGAGTTGAGGGAAAGATGTATGGTACCCAACAGGTAATGAAAGACATGGATGAAGCTCGGTGGATGAGTAATTGCAACAAAAGGTAAGAATATGTCAGTGAGTTGGATTGGTTGGGCCCATTGTGGTAAATGGACAGTGGCAGTACAAACATGAGAAAGGTAATAGAAAAGGTAAATAAAATGGATCTGAGGTGTTATATGCCTTGGCTATGTCGATAACTGTTGTTCTTAATGTTGTGCATGTTGTGAATGGATAAATGAAGTTATATTAATCTTGACCTTATGCTATCTGGTAATTATTATGTGATCATGATTATGTTGGTGTTTATATATGCATACATGTATGTATGTATGTCATGTCTGACAAGGTCATCACATATCATCATTGTTTACTGCGAATATTTATATGTTTATATATGTGTATGTGTGTCGTTGTCTGACATTATCATGGTTCTTTTATGCCAATGAGTATATATATATATATATATATATATATATATATATATATATATATATATATATATATATATATATATAGATGTATGTATGTATGTATGTATGTATGTATGTCACTGTATGATAGGGTTTTCAAGGATCATTCTTGTGGAGGAGTGATTTCTTATGCAAGTGAATGACATGAAGAGGTTCTTGGTCTTATGAGGAATCAAGTGGGAAGAGTAACTTTGACAGATCTATGAGGTCAATATAATGTGGACATGATTTTATATTATATGCTTGTACTATGCCTATCTTTATGTTATGGACAAGTAATGCTGAGGGGTACATCAACGAAGTGAAAGTAGTGTGATTCTTTGCATGTTAGGATAAGCATGGGTAGTGGAACGACACTAGAAGTAATAATTTTTTGTGGAGTTAGTGTTTGGTTTGTGGATGTGCATACTAATGTTGTGTATATGTTGTGCATGTTGTATATTCAGTGATTGTACCTATGGTGATGTTTACATTTAACATATGTAGTGTTGTGTACATATGAAGTTGTATGCCTATTGTATATATACGGTGTTGTATATATATTGCATATGCAGTGCTAGGTATATATGGTGCTATGTAAAAGTTGGTATGCAGTGCTATGTACATATCATACTGTGCACATGTTGGATATGTGGTGTGGTGTGCATATGATGTTGTGCACATGTTATATATGCAATGTTGTGTATATATGATGCTCTATACATCTTGTATATGTAGTGCTATGCACATATGGTGTTGTGTGTGTATTGTACATATGGTGTTGTGTGAATGATTATATGTGTAGTGATGTGTGCATGTTGTGTTGTGTACATGTGGTGCTGTGTGCAGGTGGTGTTGTGTACATGTCATGCATCTGGCGTTATGCACATGAGGTGTTTTGTACATGTCGCGCATGTGGTTTCTTTACATGTCGTATTATGTACACATTGTATAGGTGGTGTGATTTACATTTGGCATTGTGTACATGTTGTGTAGGTGGTGCCATGTACATGTGATGTTGTGCACAAATTGTGCAAGCGGTTCTATGTATAGGTGGTATCGTGTACATATTGTGCATATGGTACTAGTATACATGTGGTATGGTGAACATGTCATACAAGCTGTGGTGTGGGAATGCGATACTATGTATGTGCATTGTGCAGTCATGGCATCGTGACATGTGTATTGTGTTGTATTGTACACCAGATGTAGATGTATGTATTGTGTTGTGTTGTACACCGGATGTAGGTGTATGTATTGTGTTGTGTTGTACAATGGGTGTAGGTGTATTTATTTTGATGTGTTGTACACTGGGTGTAGGTGTATGTGCTATGTTGTACATCAGATGTATGTGTATGTATTGTGATGTGTTGTACACTGGGTGTGGGTGTATGTGTTGTGTGGTGTTTTATGTGTTGATTTGTGTATCTTGGGAGGTATTCCAAGCCCCAGGGTTCAATGTTTTGAGGGAAAATCACCACAAGGGAAACTTGTGGGCTTGGAACCCAAGTGTGGGGATTCTCACCCATTGTGATTTGGGCCAAACCCATGATGGATGCATGAAATGTTAACACTAAATCTGAGCTTCAACATGTTCAAAATACTTTTGAAGCTCATGAACCAATTCATCTAAAAATATGATCTTATTTTCAGGATTTCCTTTATAATAAAAAGACAGTGATGAAGAATAGTGTTCAACAACTTCTACATCAGAGCACCATCCTGTGAATTCTTGAATGGAAAGAGAGCCTACCACAAAATCTGTCTTCTCCATCCACGTTTCTCATAAAATAAGCAAAAAAACTAAAAATGATTTAAGAGATCTAACAGGTAAAATTTTCACCCAGATTTTACACTTTCCTTGGAATCAATCATATAAAATCCTAATGAATATATATTCTTGTTTGAGTCTAAGGAGCTCAGTAAAGTCATGAAGCTTTGATACATGCTCTAAAATCAAGCTTAAATCTTCTCCATCAAACTTAGGGCCAATAGTTAAAATATATGTATCCTAGGGAAAAATATTTGGAAATCCATAAATTTTTGAAAAGTCCACACATGCAAAGCTTGAAGAAATTGTAGTGACATATAAGTCTCTCTTTTCCTAGTAGTGTTACCATGAAGCTATGAATTTATGAATTCTTCAAGAATGGAGTAGCCAAGGTAGAAGTAAAGCCTTCGAATTTTATTATCTCCTGCTACCTTCAAGAGCTCAGTTCCTTTGACAGGAATCACCTAGGATGATATGACTTTCAGTCTCCTGACAGACACACCAAAATGTTATCACCAAATTGAAGTTGATGGGCTGCTTCAACAGTCAATTTAGAATAACTATTTCAAACCACTTTTATTTGGAACTCAACCTTTCCAACCTAAGAAGGCTCTCTCACGGAAATGTATGGTATTCAATAGATAATGCTTGGAACAAATATGGCCAATAGAGGAAATTTCATCCTAAAAGTGGCCTCCTAAGGAAAAATAATAGAGTAATAGGAAAATAATAAAGTAAGAGTTATGAATTTTGGAGGGAAAAGAAGAAAACTACTTTTTTGTATTGTATTTTTTAGCTTTTCAACTTATAGTTTTACTCAAATTTCAAGTATAGACACTCATTGGATGTAGAATTAAATTACGCATCTAAGGAGTACCTATTATGCATACTTTTAAGAACAAAAACATTGATTAAAAATTAATATACATTAAAAAACATGTTCAACACATTTTTTTTAATGTATCTTCAATTTTTATCAATGTGAGTTCCAAAAATTATGCATAATGGGTGCTCATTGGATGCAGAATTTAATTCTACATTTAATGACTGTGTACTATTGAAATTCGAGTAAATCTATAAGGAGGTAAGCTAAAATACAATTAAAAACTGTTTTTTTCTTTCCTTTCCCTCCAAAATATTTACATGTACCTCTTTTTAAATTTAAAGGATTTTGATTGGTTTACATATTATGTACATGAAAATTTCATGGGCACTTTAGGCTAAAATTTCCTCCAATGTAACTATGAGTATGTTTTGAATGTTTTTTATGTAGGTGAAGGATGTGAATACATAGATACCGGACATGGAGTCAAAGGGAACTCAATTACATGAAAAAAATCTAACATGGAAGTTGAGGCAAGTGTGTATTCTCATCAATACACAACTTGAACTGTAAACCACATGCATACAGGAAATTGGAGCATGATTAAACATGAATTCCTCGTGATTACACATAAAGAAAATTGAATAAAAATCAAATATATAGATAAGACAAACACATAAGAGAACACATGATGGATCTCAGGTTTGATAGAAGCTTTCTGAAACTATATATTACTAACTAAAAAATATTACAAAAGTAGCTTGTAGCATGACATCAATCATCCCTCTCTAATCCTCTCATCTCCCTATTTATAAATTTAGATATATTTACATGTAGTCTACCAGCTCGCTAGACCTTCGAATTCTACCAAAGACACCTTATCCAAACAATAAACATATTACAAGGAGGGAATCTAGTGGTATTTCTGTTTCCAAGAGTTCAAAACCTACTAGGACTCTAACAATATATATTTCACTAACAACTTTTATATGATCCATTCATGATTACACTTATCGAGTAAAACTGCTTTTTCTGATATGGAAATTCCCATAACAAAACAATAAATAGCCAAACTAATACCGAGGGTCTGCTCCTTGGATTTTGGGGATGTGTTTTTATAGTTGATGATGTGTCTAAAATTGATGAGCTGGAAGCCCAATCACATTCCATGATCAGTGTTCTCATTAACCAAAGTCTCCATTGATAGTCTTTGACCAATCCAGATGATTAATGTGCTTCAAAACTGCATTAAATGCTTGAAATTTTTTGAAATTCTCCCTCGCTACATAAACAGAGGACTTTAGGCAAGTTCATAGAGAAAGACTGTAGCATTCTTCATTTGAATTTTTCTGCAAATTTTTTGACTTCTCTACTAATTTGAGGGTGTCCACCAAGTCAAAACATTTAAATACTTACTTTTACTTTCCCCCTTTATGAAAAAAATTGGAATTTATTGCAAAAAGTAATATTCAGCGAGTTCGTAGCGAAAACTCGACTTTAAGCCTATGGTACACTATGAAATTTCTTAATAAACTGCAAATTTCAAAAATTTCACTTCTACCTCCCAAAAATTATCCATGGCTGTGTGAGATGATAATATGAAGCATGATAAGGAAAAAATGGTACAAAATACATCTTACCCTCCTCAAGAAGCAACAGCTTCACCTTCAGCATGTTCATCTACCAGTATCATTTTTAAACCTTTCTTCTTTAGCTAAGTTTGAACCATTGCCATTTAAATTTCCTCTCTTCCTGCAGCCATCTATTCCTCCTCATGGCATGCTTCATCATTCTATGCAAATGTAATGTTCTTTTCAGCATTTTCTTGGACCTTCCAGCCACCTCATCATAAAAAGTAATTTTCTTATTGAACTCTTTCTTAAAATTTGACAATTATTTCCTTTCTTTCTTGAAATATTCCAGCTCCAGCTTGGTCTCTATGACCTCATTTATTTCCTCTTTAAGTTGTTCCTCAAGAATGTCCACTTCAGATTTCTCTATCATTTTATCTTTAACTTTCTGTGCCTTTGTGATTTCTTCTTCTGTGGGGGATAATTCAATGATCTCTTCCACCATAGGCTGCTTGTTCTTTTATGCTTCCTTCTTCTTCTTATCAAGTTTTTCCCTTTTGGAGAGCTGTGACATAGTAATATGATTTCTAGGCTTGATGACATAACCCGATTCCTCACTGGATAAATAAAGCTTTTTTATAATAAGGCCTTTCTTCTTCATCTTGGTTCCATTTTTCTCCACAGGTTTAACTACATGGGTCTCTTCAATGTCAATAGCTTCCAAAATTTCTTCAATTTTACCCTATCCTTCTGTCTGACTCCTAGTAATCCTCCTATAAGTCCTTGTGTTAGAATTTTTCTTGCTTCTTGTGGATGTTGGTTGAGGTGCCATTGTTGTTTCCTGCAAATTTTGAACTTCCATATCCATAGGTTTTGCTACAGGGTCCATGTATTTTTTAGGTTCAACTTCAAATTCAACTATAGGCCCTTTATCCTTCTTGGGGTTACTTGTCTTGGACTTGGGTGGTTTCTTTGGAGTAATCACATCCAGATCATAACCACTTGGAAAAAAAAATTTAGCCCAACCTCTGTTCAAAATTTTCAATTCCTCCTTAACCAACAACTTAATTAAGCCATGATGGAATACACATGTCTCACTACTCTCAGGTATAGCTTGGAATTTATCAGACATCTTACCTAAGCTTCTGAAAATGAATAATGACAGGTCTATGAGATGTTTACCTGTAAAGGAGCTGAAGTCTAAAATGGTACTAGTATATCATGTGGAATCTTCCCTCAAATGTAAAATACTTATGAATTACCAGAAATAGCTTTGAATACTTAACCTTAAGGAAACTCCTAGGTATACCAGATGTCATATCCACCCCCACATGCTCTTGTTTCAAGAAATCATCACAATTTTGCAGTTTAAACTTAGTAGCCTTGAACCATTCTTCCCTTGACCTAGAAATCTCTGTTGCTTGAGAAATAGTTTAAGGGGAAACTATAAAACTCAGTATGCCTACTTTTTGAGCAGTACCAAAAAAAATTCACAGCAAAGTCTTTGGAGACTTGAGCATGGTGCCCCTACAACTTTTGACAGAATCTCATGCAACTAGTGTTGGTGAAATCCTTTGCAAAGATGTGATCTTCTATGACCAATTTGAGGTCCATAGGTTCATACTTGACCACTAAACCTCCCTTGTTGGTCTTCTTATGTGTGGCCATCTCCTCCAAAACAACACTTCCTTGTTTGAATTTTTACACTTGAAAAATATGACCTTTGCCAACAATATGCTTATGGAAAGAATTGGAAAATCACTTATGACAGTAGCTAGATTGAAAAAAAAAACAGGGAAATGGTGGAAAAAGTAGCTCTCAGGGATGAAAAGGTAAGTGACTAGGCTCGAATGCATGAAGGTTAAATCAAAAAAGAAAAAGTGAGGGTAAAATTAAATTATATGGTGGTAATGATGACCAAGCGTGAAATACACTAAACGATGATTCATAATATGTAATCATGTTATGTTAATTTGACCCCCAGCCACTAAAAAACTAATAATTCATTGATCCCTTAACTAATGCAGAAAAAAGGAGTTTGTAGCTAATTCTGTTAGAAAGTTGGCAGATTCAATATGGAATTGTCCAGGTAGTTCGTAGCAAAAACAACCAATTTTTTAAGCCGATGTATCTGAATTTTTGAAATTTTCCTATGACAAGACCTTAATTACATGACAATAAATAGTTTGAACTCTTTAAAACTATAGACCATTCATGAAATTTTATCAATTTTCATGAATTTATTTGTTCAACACAGTTGACCTAACTCAAAATGACATGCTTGACGACCCTATTTGTTATTGATGATAATCGTGGCTCCACTGGGGATGATGCACCCCTATGGTGCAACAAATAACCAATAGCTCGAATTCCTTATTGAAAACCGAAAAGATGAATTTTATTATGTTATCTCCAATTATTTATTGCCTTCTCCTCAGGCTCAGACTTTATTAAAATTGAAATCCAAGCTGAAAACTAAATTTGTACATGCTGAAAAGATGCTCGGAATAATTGAGCTTATTCACACACACACCTACCTACCCTATACTACTGAGAAACTACTGAATCAGATGAAAAAAATTGCAAGTGAGGCTAATAGAGTAGCTATGGAAATAAAAGGAGTGCTTGAATATGCACCAACAAAATTGAAACTGGAGAATATTATGGCAACCGACAGTGGATCTGTTTCTCACAGTGAAGACATGGCTGAAAAATCAGGCTGAACAATTCTCCATATAGTTTGTTACAGGATCAATAAAGATATGTTATTTTTGATGAATATTTTCAAAATATTGAGAAAAGTTGTAATCATCATAGCTAAACAATTCACACTTATTTTCCATATCATCATATACTTTCAACTGTGAGTCATCAAATATATTTTTTAAAACAAAACATTTCTCCATCTTGATGTCAAAAGATAATAGCTCATCTGCTTGTTTTGACTGGAAAAAAATTTCAGCAGGCTGCATATGATCTTGAAAATGATAAGACTGAATCCGAACTTCAACATGTTCAATACATTTTTGAAGCTCACGAGCCAATTCATATAAAAATTTGATCTTATTTTCTGGATTTCCTTTATATGACTTTAAATAAAAAGACAGTGATGAAGAAAAGTTATCACCAACTTCTATGTTAGAGCACTATCTCGTGAATTCCTGAATGGAAAGAGATCTACCACAAACTATGTCTTCTCCATCCATGCTTCCAAGAAAATAAGCCAAAAAACTGAAAATGATTTAATAGATCTAAAATGTAACCTTTGCACCTAGCTTTTACACTTTCCTTGGGATGAATCATATAAAAGCGTAATGAATACATCTTCTTGTTTGACTCTAAGGAGCTCAGTTAGGTCACAGAAATTTGATACATGCTCTAAAGTCAAGCTTAAATATTCTCCATCAAACTTAGGGCCAATACTTGAAAGATATGCATCCTTTGGAAAAATATTTGGAAATTCATAAATTTTGAAAAATCCACACATGCATATCTTGAAGAAAATGTAGCTGCATCTAAGTCTCTCATTTCCCAGTAGTGTTACCATGAAGCTATGAATTTATAAATTCTTCAAGAATGTAGTTGCCAAGGTATAAGTACAGCCTTCGAATTGTGTGATATCCTGTTACCTTCAAGAGCTTAGTTCCTTAACAATAATCACCCAGGATGATATGACTTTAAGTATCCTGACAGACACACCAAAGTTTTATCACCAAATTGAAGTTGATGGATTGCTTCAACAGTCAATTCAGAATAACTATTTCAAACCACTTTTAGTTGGAACTTTGCCTTTCCAACCTGAGAGGGCTCTCTGAAGGAAATGTATGAAATTCAATAGACAATGATTGGAACAAATATGGCTAACTCTGAGTGTGTTTTGAATGTTTTTTATGTAGGTGAAAGATGTGAATAAATAGCTACCATTGGGAATGGAGTTAGAGGGAACTAAATTACATGAAAAACATCTAACATGGAAGCCGAGGCATGTGTTTATTCTCATCAAAACACAACTTGAACAGTAAACCATATGAATATAGAAAATCAGAGCATGATTAAACATGAATTCCAAGTGATTACACATATATAAAACTAAATAAAAATAAAATAGATAGATAATAAAAACACATATAAGAACACATGATGAATCTCAGGTCTAATAGAATCTTTCTGCAACAGTATATTAATGACTGAAAAATACTACAAAAGTAGCTTGTAGCATGACATCAGTCAAACCTCTCTAATCCTCTCATCTGCCTATTTATAAAATTAGATATATTTACATGTAGTCTATCAGCTGGCTAAACCTTCGAATGCTTCCAAAGACACCTTATCCAAATAGGAAGCAGACTACAAGGAGGTAATCTAGTGATATTTCTATTTTCAAGAGTTCAAAATCTACTAGGTCTCTAACACTATTTATTACACTAACAAATTTTACATGATCCATTGATGATGACCCTTATCAAGTAAAACCACTTTCACTGACGTTGAAATTCCCATAACTAAATAATAAAATAGCAAAAATGACATCTAGGTTCTGCTCCTCGGATTTTGGGGATGTGCTGTTATAGTTGATGATGTGTCCAAAATTGATGAGTTGGCAGCCCAATCACATTCTATGATGGGTGTTCTCATTAACGAAAGTCTCCACTGATACTCTTTGACCAATCCATATGATTAATGTGCTTCAAAACTGCATTAAATTCTTGAAAAATTTTGAAATTCTCCCTTGCTGCAAAAACATAGGAATTTAGGCAAGTTCAAAGCGAAAGTCTGTAGCACTCTTTGTTTGACCTTTTCTGCAACTTTTTTGACTTATTTTCTCATTTTAGGGTACCCACCTTTTGAGCCACCTCATCATAACAACTGATTTTCTTAATGACCTCTTTCTTAAAATCTGACAACTCTTTCCTTTCTTGCTTGAAATATTCCAACTGTAGCTTGGTCTCTATGACCTCATTTCTTGTCTCTTTAAGCTGCTCCTTAAGAATGTCCACTTCAGATTTCTCTATCATTTTCTCTTTACCTTTCTATGCCTTAGTGATTTATGCATCTTTGGGGGATAATTCAATGATCTCTTCCATCATAGGATGCTTGTTCTTTTCTGCTTCCTTCTGCTTCTTATCAGATTTGTCACCTTTGTAGATCTGTGACCTAGTAAAAGGATTTCTAGGCCACTGAAGACATAACTAGAGTCCACATTGGAGAAATCAAGAATTTTTGCAGTAAGGCCTTTCTTCTTTATCTTGGTTCCCTTTTTCTCCATAGGTTTAACTACAAGGGTCACTTCAATTTCAATAGCTTGAAAAATATCTTCATGTTTACTCTTTCCTTCTTTCTGACTCCTGGTAATCCTCCTAGAAGTCCTTATGTTATATTTTTTCTTGTTTCTTGTGGATGTTGCCTGATGTGCCGCTGTTGTTTCCTAAAAATGTCCAACTTCCATCTCCATTGGTTCTGTTACAGGCTACCTGTCCTTTTTAGGTTCAACTTCAGCTTCAACTATGGGCCCTTTATCCTTCTTGGGGGTATTTGTCTTGGACTTGGGTGTTTTATTTGGAGTAATCACATCCACATCATAAACACTTAGAAACAAAAATGTAGGCCAGTCTCTGTTAAAATTTTGTAATTCCTCCACAACCAGCAACTTAATTAAGCCATGATGGAATACATATGTCTCGCTACTCTCAGGCCTAGCTTGGACTTTATCAAACATATTACCTAAGCTTCTAAAAAGGAATAATAGGAGGTCTAAGAGCTATTTACCTATAAAGTGGAGAAGTTTGAAATTCTACTAGTATATCATGTGGAATCTTCCCTCACATATAAAATACTTATGAATTACCAGCAATAGCTTTGAATACTTCTCCTTAAGGCAACTCCTAGGTGTACCAGATGTCAGATCCATCCCCACATGCTCTTGCTTCAAGAACTCATCACAATTTCGTAGTTTAAACTTAGTAGCCTTGAACCATTCTTCCCCTGGCCTTGGAATCTTTGTTGCTTGAGCAATAGTTTCAGGGGAAACTGTAAAACTCAGTATGCCTACTTTTGAAGTAGTCCCAACAAAATTCATAGTAAATTATTTGGAGGCTTGAGCATGGTATCCCTGCAAATTTTGACAAAATATTGTGCAGACAATGTTGGTGAAATCCTCTACAAAGCTGGGATATTCCATGACCAATTTGATGTCCATAGGTTCATACCTGACCACTGAACCTCCCTTGTTGGTCTTCTTATGTGCGACCATCTCCTCCAAAACAATGCTGCCTTGTTCTAATTTTGACACCTGCAAAATATGACCTTTGACAGCAAGATGCTTATGGAAAAAATTTGAAAATAGCCTATCACAATAGCTATATTGAAAATAAAATAGGGAGATGGTGCCAAAAGTAGCTCTTAGGGATGACAAGGTAAGTGACTAGGCTCGAATGCATGAAGGTTAAATCAAGAAATAAAAAGTGAGGGTAAAGAGGAATGATGTGGTGGTAATGATGACCAAGCGTGACATACACTAAACAATGATTCATAATAATTAATCATGTGATGGAAATTTGACCCGCATCCACTCAAAAATTGACAAGTCATTGATCCCTTAACCGGTGCAGAAAAACAGGAGTTTGTAGCGAATTTTGTTATAAAGTTGGAAGATTTGCTACAGAATTTCCAAGTGAGTTCATAGAGAAAACAACCCATTTTGCATAGAAATCGTTGTGGACTCAGGTAAAAGGTGAATTTTTTTAGGAATGAGTTATTTAACCTGATGTATGTGAATTTTTTAAATTTGCTTATGACAAGACCTTAATTACATGACACAAAGCACTTTTAAATCTTTAAAACTACTTATCAATTTTCATGAATTTATTTGATCAACACACTTGACCTAACTCAAAATGACATTCTTTACCAACCTATTTGTTATTTCTGATAACACCTTTGAAAGAAAGGATCAAGTTGGTCTTACAGGTCAACAAGATCTAGGAGTTTTCCGAGAAAGAGATGAAGCAACCAAAAAACCCTAATGAGTTGGATATATGGTAAGATTTGGATACGAAGGTGAGGTTGATTATTCTTTATAGTTTGAAGGATTCCTTAATATCTGATGTCTCTGGGAAGAAAAATTCACATGATATGTGGATGGCTCTTCATAATTTTTTCCATAATAAGAACTAGAACTAGGTATTGACATTGCAGGATAAGTTGAAGTCCACGAAGATGATAAAGGGTGAAGGAACTACATCGTATCTAACAAGGTTGTCTCAGGTTCGAGATTAGCTTGATGATGTCAATTTAAAAGTTTCATATGTAGAGATGGTAATAATTGACTTGAAAGGGTTCACCGAGGAATGGAAGCCCTTCATCAAAGGAATCATTGCGAGGGAGAAATTTCCAAACTGGAATATATTGTGGGACAAATTCATTTAGGAAGAGTTGTGAGACAAGTATATTCATCCATAAAATAAGGTATATGAGGATGTGGCACTTGAAACGTTAATTAAGGGTAAGCCAAAGAAGGAATTGAGTAAATTAAATTGTTTCAACTGTGGCGAGATGGGTCATTTTTCGTCAAGATGTCTGATGAAGAGGGGAGATGATGAAAATAGGAAAGGAAAGAAGGTCATCAATGTTTCCACTTCATTTGAGATGGATGATCTCTCCAGGAGATTGGAAGAGGAGGAATTTTCTATGATTTCTCATTCCTCGTAGGGTACCATCAAGGAGGATGGATGGTATGTGGAAAATGGTGTGACAAAGCACATGACAAGGTCATAGGAGGTTTTTGAGACTCTAGCTAAATGGGACTTGAAGTTTCACATGGTGTTGGGTGACAAGAATCAGTTGGAGATCTGAGGATCGAGTGTGGTGCCATTGAGGATGGAGAAAAGATGTATGATGCAGGTCCAGGATGTATTGTTTGTACCATGACTCAAATATAGTGTGATTTCCATCTCGATGATGGAGAGGAAGGGGTTTGAGGTCTTGTTATAGGATGTGAAGGAAAGAATCAGGTGTAGAGGCTTTAAGCCCAATGGGATTGTACTTAGAGTTAGAGAGCATGGTCTCTATAGGTTGATAGGAAAGCCTGAGGATCATGGAAAGAAGAAGGGGAAAGTATAGGTTCCAGATAAGTAGGAGTAGGTGTAGGATTTAGAGGAGAAGGTAAAATTTCTCAAAAATAATCCACACTTTCTGGAGAAGAAGATCCATGTTCCAGAGACTCATAGGGAGTCAATTTCTAGAGGGAGATTGCATATTTAGAGGGATATTTTTCATCCCAAGAAGAGCATGTGGTTAGTGGGAATAAAGGGTGCTTCCACATATACCCATAAGGAATGTTGGAGGGGATGGAAAGCATAATAGGAGAACAATAAAAAGCATGATGTTTCCAGTGATAATGAAACTTTAGAGAAGGGCATGGTTCACCGTACAGGAATTTGTGTCATTGTGAGCGCCAGGAGTTGGGAAAGTGTTGCAAGTAGTGATGATGATGATGAAGTAATTCCTATTCGTGGAGGTACCTCCCTCGCTAAGACTGAGTGTTGGTTTGTGCATCTTGGGAGGTACTCAAAGCCCTAGGGTTCAGGGTTTGCTTGTGGGCTTGGAACCCAAGTTTGGGGTTTTGCACCCATTGTTATTTGGGCCAAAATATTGATGGATGTACAACATGTGATGGATGAGGGTGATAGTTCTCAGTGATAATATTATAATGAAATGAGAATCATCTGATTCCGAGTTGTCGTTAGAGAGAGATTATTTTTTTAAGTTTTGAAGGTAATTATTAGTTGTCAAGTCATGCCAACTTGATGTAAATAATCCCAATAAACATGTCTCTTCAAGATTCGTTGAAGCACCTCATTATGTCTATCAAATAAGGGTGAGGAATCATTGTTTTAGTTTCCAAGAGTGGGCAATACATCCTCAAGTGAGCTCTAAAAATGTAGGAAGCCTAGCCCTAGCTAGAGAGGGTAAGAGACAACGTGAAAGAGGCCAAAGGACAACGTGGGTACTTTTGTGCTGGAGGCTGTTTGTTGTAGGTGACAATGAGGTATGTTAAGCATTGTTTTAAGGAATTTTTAAGGGTTGTTCCATGAATAGTTTGCTGGGTAGTGAAGGCCATATGGCTTAGTGACAAAGCAGGGCTGTTTGGAGGCAGTTGTGGTGGTGTCAAGGGAGGATTACAACCATAAGCTAACTACTATTCCAGGCCACATGCCATAGCTAGGAGTTAGAGGCTCTTTAAGGGTAACATATAGGTGGACAAGCCTAGAAAAGGGCAATGTGGAAGTGGAGGTACCTTACCTTGGAGGACAACAACCTTAGAAGGATATACTTATTGAATGCGTGGAGGGTAAGGGTTGAAGGTTGATGGCCTAAATAGAATTGCAGGAGTAACATGAAAGCATGGTGAACAACAACATTTTTTAGAGGTATATTGGGTCAAGTATTTGACCAGATTGGTTCGTGATTGCAACAACCTGTTGGTGCCATGTGGATGAAATTTCATGGTGGTGAAGTGTCATCGTAGGATCATAATTGATAATGATTGGATTGGGTGAAATTGGTATATTGTAGGGCAGCGTGTTGGCTACTCAAATTAGCCCTAGAAAAATTATCTTGAAGGACGAAGAGCAGGTGAAGGTTGGGTGAAGTTTGGTGCCGAAGTGAAACAGTTTGAAAAATGAAAGTTGTTGCTAGCTTGGTTGTTTGGAGCTCACAAATTTTCCATCCCAAAGAGTAGATTGGATCAAACCATGTAACTCTATAGATGGACGTGTAACAATGTTAGGTGGTAGCACTCCTGGATTCTCGATGTGTATATGCCTTGATGGACTAAGGCACTACTAGTGAGAAGTAAGGTAGTGAAGGATTGACAAGACGAGATATCACATTGAGTTTGTAATTATATCTTGTATACCATAGAGTGTTGTATTATTTAGAATTTGTTTAATATGATGAATATTGGTGATTGTACAATATTGTACATTTTTTTTTTAAATTGTGTATATTTGTGCATGTGCGATTTAGTTCTTTATATTTCCGCTGTGAAAGTAGTTTATGGTTGAGATTCTTGGTTTGTTAGCATCAATGATTTAAGAAAATAACCTAGACCCAAGTTCATGGAGATTAAAAAATATGATTTGTGTGGATTTGCGTGTTGTACACTATGTGTATGTGTACATGATTTAAGAGAAGCAAATGCATTGAGTGTTTGTCAAGTGTGGCAACCGATCTGGTGTGTGTACAAAAAGCACAAAGGAAGAAGTAAACTCATATAAAGGATAAGTATCGATATTTTATTTCAGTTTATTATGCACGGGATCTACGATTCTCACATATGATGGTTACATGTGATTTATGATTATTTTATGATGATTTCATGTGATTCATGATTTTTACCTATGATGGTTGTGTTTTGAGCTAACCGGATGTGATATGTTTATACATGATAATTTTATCAACAACTAGTTTGACTTGTTGTGACAGGAAGTGAACATAATTGCAAGTGTACCTTATTGAAAAGCTACCAATGAGGTATGATGTGAATTTATTTCAATTTATTTTTAATATAATGAAAATTATGTTATGGGTACAAGAAGAAAGGAAATTCCCCATTAGGTGGATAAAACCAGCTGCAAGAAATATAAGCGTCAACAAAAGGAAATGGAACACGCAACAGTATGCTGGTAAAGTACTTCAGGTGTAAGGCCATTGTGAGAAACTGGTACCCAATAGTGTCCATTGATTGAAATGAGCATGGTATGACTGGTATGATGGTTTTGAGGCAGGGATATGCCTTGGTTTTTGTATCTTTGGATGAGAGGAATCCTTGCCAAGGGATGGACTGCCCAGGATGTGGTTTCCAGCGGAACTTGAAGGTGTGTGATTGTACGAAAGGGGGTGACCATATTTCCCAAGGGACCGTGTAGCAGAGAAGGGAAGGCTAGGGATGGAGTTTTTTTTGTCATTATTATTACCATATGGAATCATATTCACATTGGGAGTGTGCCATATAAAAATGAGTATGTAATTGTTCATCGAGGGTAGAATAACGTAGGATTGTAGTGTTGGAAATTGGATGCAGAATTTGACTTTGGCAGTGGATTCTAGACTTCCTGGGAGAGACTTGAATCTTGGTATTACTTTGAGGGTGGTGGTGTGAGCCTATGGATTCCCTTGTTGCTGATACATGCATCATATCCTTATATTTTATAGTTGAGAAAATGTGTATATGTGTATATTATTGTAAATACTATATCGATATGGATTTATAAAGCTCCATAGACAATATGATTATTTGTTGGTTGAATCAAATGTGGTTGCTATTGTAAATACCATAATGAGCTGTGTTATAAATCTCTAGTAAATGGTATGCTTGTCATGTTTTTAGCAGTGGTCATTGTAAATACTTCAATGAGCTATGTTATAAATATCCATAGGAAATATGTTTTTTTCTTCTGGTTGTAGGTTTCATTGAACACCGAGGATGGTGTTCCACCAAGGCGGAGGGTTCTGTATCAACCCTGGTTAAAAATCCATGTAAAAATATATAATACCACGGTGATGGGACACGTATTCCAAGCTAAATGGTGGGAAAAACATCCTAGCGAGTGTTAATTTTGGTTATTATTTCCAAAGGACATTGGCAAAGGTAATGGAAAAGGCTTTGGAAATTCATGAGGCATTAATTAGCATTTTATTTATGAAAATAATGGAAAATTGGATAAAAGGGACATATAAGGTCACTAGTTGCATGTGAGCAGGAAAATGAAGGAAAATAATGGAAATTGAAAAAAATATAGGCCTTATTGATTAAAATGCTTCTAAGGATCAATTAGCAAGATTTTGGTTCAATTTTTTTGGTTAGTTCAGTTTTGGAGCTCTCATTTTCTCTCTCTCTCTCTCTCATACTCTTGAGAAATTAGAGTATTCTTGGAGCACTATTGTAGAGTGTGGCATACTTTGATATTTGGAGCAAGAAGGAAAAGGAAGAGCAGAAAAAAGAAAGAGGACATCGAGATCAACAACTAAACCGAGTTTTGATTGCAGGTATTGCGTTGCATGTATGTTTTCCTCACTAGTTATGGCATGCATGGTGTATGCATGTGGTTTCTTGGTCATGATCTATCATTGGCATGGAGAATTTCTTGGATTTGAAGTGGATTTTCCTAGCCTTTCCATTTCCTGGATAGCCATGGTGTTGTGGGTTTAGTTTCATTATTTTTTTTCTAGTTGTCTCTCATGTTAATTTAGCTATGGGCTGAGTTACTATTTCTTGGAAGCCTTAGTTGGACAAACACTATGGAAGCTCGACGTACAACTATGATTTGAGTTACTAGTCTTGGAAGAAATGGTTGGAAAAATGCTCTGGAATCCATATAAAAACTGGGGTTTGGTTAATATTCATGGAAGCCCTGGTTGGAAAAAACACTCTAGAGCCCTGGAACAATTTGGGTAGAGACCAATATTTGATGGTTTTGATGTTTGATCGTGAGGTGGAATCACAGGTTGAGGGTTGAGGTGGTTTGGCCTCTGGAAGCCCTAGATTGGTTTTGATTGATGTGTTTGATGAGATCCCATAGTCATGCTTGGAATATGGCATGGGGTTGATTGGATGAAGAGATATTTGGCTTAGCCATGTCTATGGTTAGTTGGAATTTGGAAGTCCCAAACCTGGTTGCATTTTGATTATGGAAATAAGAGCTCTTTTCTTCTTGTATTGATGGGTAAATATTATTTTTTTTCAAGTGTATTCTATGGATGATGTATCCTTCATATTTATGTGTTTATTATGCTGGTTATGAGCATGTATTGTTTTAGTGATGATATATGGTTCTCCCCATGTTTTTATTTGTAAATGAATGAAAAATGTATCTATGGTAAAATAGATGGTAATGCAACTAATGATGTAAGGGAAAAATGCTTCATAGTGATTCTAATATATGTATGAGAACCCTGTGCTCAAATTTGTTGTTTACACCGACAGCTTTCATATATATGACATGTTTGACAAAATCCCATTCCTGGTTGGGTATGGTTTGGCTTCTTACTAGAGTTGGTTTTTGGATTATTAGCCTTTTCATAATGTGTGTAATGGTTTCTGGAAGTTACAGCAAGTTCCGGGCAGTGACCAAAATCTGGGCTTGAAAATTTCCTTAAATTTCGTAGACTCTGGCACAACACTACTATAAATATTCCTTGTACACAGTCATGTAGGCTTGTGCATGTGTCTAGAGCCTCCCAAATGCATACATGCAGGCTTGTGCATGTGTACAGAGGTGAATTGGGTTAAGGAATAAGTGGTACCTAGGGGCAGGATACTTGAGGGGTTTGGATGGCTCCTGGGAGTGTTGTTGCTGATGTGGAAGGTATGTTTGATGTGTTTATGTCGATTCCACTTCCTTAAGGTCACTTGGGAGGTTGAATCATCTCATAGTAGTGTCTCATCACATTTTTACCTCGGTTAGTCGGTTACTTGGGTTGTTGTGGGATGGGGGTGTTACAATCTTAAATAAATTTGTCAGCAACAAGAAAAAGGATTTGGAAACCTAACTTGTGAAGTTCGCTTGGGCCTATGATACCACCTGGAAAACCACCACTAGGTTCAACCCCTTTGAGTTGGTTTATCGAAAGAATGCATTATTGTACATTTATTTTGAGTACAACACCCTAATAATGGAAACATAATTGAACCTAGACATCACCGATGCTCAACAAGATAGGCCACAAAAAATGAATTCTCTTGATGAACTTAGATTGCAAGACCTCATGTATACCGAGGTGGTCCAATCATAAAAGGAAGATTTGGCAAGACAAAAACATCAAAGTAAGGTTCTTAAAAGAGGGTGAATGGGCCTTGATATATGAATCCAAATTCAAGGAACTCAGGGGAAAGCTAATGATAATATGGATAGGTCATTAGTTTGTGGCAACATTTCATGAGAAGGGATTTTTTCATATTATAACAATTGATGAAAAATGAATTCCACTTTTAGTCAATGGTTACCAATTGAAAATCCTTCAATACCTTGGAGCCTACATACCTCAATGGTAGGTTTCTTACTTTCTACGATAGGTTCCCATCATAGACCTTCGATCAGATGATTATCTGGGTGCTGAAATTAAAAACATCTATTCACTCCATAGATTGTACTGGAGTACCTTGAGAACCATTTTCATTATTGGTGGATTCCCTTGTACCTGTTAATGGTTCCATCATTGATCGGTAATCAAGTGGTTTCTACCATGTTAAACTTCGATACATTCACTCTCATGGTTAGATTCATACTATGGATCAATAGAGATGGATACCAAGACCCTGGTTCTACTTTCATCCATCCAGGTTGTGTGGATTTTTAAATATCCATGGTTGTAAATATAGATCCATATTTGATGGTCGTGTCTATACAGTGTCTAATTTTTACATGGATCTTTGCATATTTTTGTACTTTTTCTTTGAGATACCTATACTCTGAGAATGGGAATGCCTACCTTAGTGATAATTATATGAAGATATTGTATTTTAATCCTTGATTATTTGTTTTGAGTCTCCAACCAATTCGTCTCTAATCTAAAATTTTGCATCATAAAGTGCTTAAGTCCTCAAAAAATTTTCTGACTTTACACTTTAGGGGGAAATATGTTACACATAATTTTCTCACAATTAGGCAAATGACTTCCAATATAGATCTCTGGCTATCTGATGAAGTGTTACACAGAATTCCCCTACAATGTTGGAAGAAAAAAAATCCCAAAGACAACAAGAATCATGGATTACATTGCTTAAAAACTAATTTTGAAACACTTGCACAATTTTCATAGTCATTACCTATGCAAGAGAAGGTATGTTCATTATGTTTTGCGCAATCCGACACTCTTTTATCCATTGAAAAGAGGGAAACTATCTTAACGTGGCTAAAAATAAAAAAACAATTTCTAAAAGCCTTACTGGGGAATATTTCTCAACTAAAAGGAATCGAGCCCCTCCCTACTTTGGCATCGTCCCCTTTTTCATGTATTAAACTTCCTCTCTTTGTGGAACCCTAATCCTCCTCTTTACGGATCTCATCCCTTGAGAATAGGATCTCAAAACTCCTCCTCTTAGCCTATAAATTCAGAATAGAAGAGAGGGTAAAGAACGAATTTTGAATGTAAAATTATGTTTTCGAATTAAGGCTGGAAGCTTGTCACATAAGGGAGGATTTGATACTATTGGGAAGAGGATTGCAACATCAATTCTAAGGTTGAATCTCTCCTTTTATTCATTATTAATACAAGTAGTTGTTTCTTTCCTATTTTCACTTGTTATGATGCTCATTTCAAAATTCCTTGAAATTTTGCGCAATTTTTACTAGAGTATTGGATTCATGTTATGATATATGCTATGTTGTAATTTATATATACATTGTGTTTCAATATTTATATATATTATGCTTTTATTCCTTGTTTGTTTTTTTCTATGCATACATTCTCTTGAAGAAACAAGGAATGAATTTTGAAAGCATCAAGGGACAAATCAAGGGAAATCTACAGGAATTTAGTAGAAAGGTAAGAGGTCCTTGTGCATTATATATATAATATTTCAGTTATCAAATAATGAATGATGATAGTTACATGTTTGTTTGCTTCTAGATTTTTCTTTGAATCTAGGGAGATCATTCTTGTCTGCAAGAAATATTTTTCTACCATAACATGGAGGTTTTTAGTCCTATATTTTTCCTTAAGTGCCTCTGTTGGCAATATGATGCAATGTGTTGTCCTTGATGGCAACCTACTTGATGAAGTTGTCCTTGATGGAAACTGACTTGATGAGTTGTCTTTGGATAGCAACCTATTTTTTAATGATGTAAATCTGATGTATCTACAGAGCAGTTTAGAAGTAACAAAGAAAGAAATTCCAGTAAGTGCCAGAGTAATGATGAATAAGATATGTCACAAAGCATACACGGGTTTGTAAAGGCAAAGTAGCGTATGTACGCGTAAAAGTACGTACAAAGTAGCGTATGCCTATTTGCGCTCTAAATTTATAAAACCAGGGGACATGACCATGGTATTGGCCTACTGTATTGAGCGTTGGATTATCTATTTGATCCCGTCCAGGAATACCATCAGCGGTTGAGTGGTTTTGACTCATGGTATTGACAAAGGCTAAATCTATATAAGGAGAAGAATATCATACTGCAAGAGTGTGGCATAGGTCTGGGTTTTAATGAATACTTCATTTAGAAGTATATCTGGATGGAATGGGTAACAATTTATTGATTGATCTGAATTAATAATGCACCTATGAAGAAAATGATGAAGAGGGATCTCTAGATCTGAAATGACTATGTATTTTCTAGATCTGTTTATGGAATGTTTAGATCTGTGATCTGGCGAATCTTTTCTGAAGTAAAGGGTGAGATCTGAGTTATCTGTTCTAAAGAGCTGCATAGTTCTGAAATGTTACAGATCTATACGCATGTTCATCTCAGCGAAAGCGCGTATATACGCAGGTTCGTTTCAGCAAAAGAGCGTATGAAATCAAAGGTCAGTTCTGAAATAGTTGCAGATCTATACGCAGGTTTGTCTCTGTGAAAGCGCGTATATACGCAGGTTCAATGAAGTAAAAGCACGTGTGGAATCTAGGGTTTTGCTGAAGTGTGTGGAATGAAATGTCTTATTTGTTTTACTGCTATTTGTCAATGATGTATTCATACAGATCTGGGTTGTTTGAATGTTTATTATGTTGTTGATTATGTTGATTAAAGATCAAGTTGTTGGTTGATTGGTTGATGATTCAATGAATGAATTGATGGGGTTATAAGTTTCAGTTTGATGTATGTTGAACTTAAATGTGTGGAGTGGGTCCAGTCTGAAAATCTGATGAAAAGTGGCCTACAAGGTATGTTGTGTGGAAGCTGTTGGATCTAGTATGAAAATTGATGAAACGTGGTCCACAGCGGTGCTGAGGGTCGAAGCCTTCAGTGAGGGGGTTGTAGCTCCCTTCTAGTGGTAGCTGGTAAATGCGAGCAGGAGGTAGTAGCTCCCTTCCAAGATAGGTTGGTAAACGAGAGACGGGGGTAGTAGCTCCCTTCCAGGAGAGGCTGGTAAACGAGAGGAGGGGGTAGTAGCTCCCTTCCAGGAGAGGCTAGTAAACGAGAGCAGAGGGTAGTAGCTCCCTTCTAGGAGAGGCTGGTAAACGAGAGTAGGGGTTAGTAGCTCCCTTCTAGGAGAGGCCTTCTCAGGAGCCTATGACATTTTTCTCAGTGGGTCTAGGAACTAATTCCCAGGTATTGTTTTTCTCAATTTGGTCCAATTCTTCATTCATAGCATTCACCCAAGACATGTCCTTGCTGGCTTCTTCAAATTTCTTTGGCTCTATTTGTGACAACATGGCTATGTATACCTCTTTAGTTTTTTCTGTTAGCTGCCTTCTTGTTTGGACCCCTACTCTCTTGTCTCCAATGATCTAATCTTCAGGATGGTTCTTTTGAGTGTATCTTGAGGGAGCTTTAGAACTTAGCTCCGTATCTTTTGTTGTCTTGCTTGTTTCCTCATCATCTTGGTTTTCTTCTTCATGGTTCTCTGATGGACTGCAACAGTCAATATCTCTTGTATTTTTTGGACGTTCTTCATCAAATCTCACGTCAATGCTTTCTACTATTTTTCGAAGAGTCTTGTTGTAGCACCTATACCCTTTACTTTTGGATGCATATCCTAGAAATATCCCTTCATATGCTCTTGCATCAAATTTCCCAATATTTTCATCATTATTCTTTATGTAACACTTGCTTCCAAAGATTCTAAAATGTTTGATTGAAGTTGGTTTCCCATGCCATAGTTCATAGGGAGTCTTTTCACTGCTTGGCCTTAAGTGAGCTTTATTAAGGATATGCACTGTTGTGTGTTCTTCTTTTGCCTATAAGGTTTGAGAAATATTACTTTCATGCATCATGGGTCTGGATATTTGCTGTATAGACTTGTTTTGTCTCTCTGCTACTCCATTTTCCTGATGTGTTCCTGCAATAGTAAATTGTTGCTTTATCCCATGTTCATTGCATAGGTTAGCAAAGTCATAATCTATGAATTCAACTCCTCTGTTTGATCTGATGCATTTCAGCTTGCATCCTGTTTGATTTTCTGCTAATGCTTTGAAGATCTTAAATTTTTCCAGAGCTTCTGATTTGTTCTTGAGAAATGTAACCCATGTCATTCTGGAGAAATCATTTATTATTAGCATGAAGTAGGATTCTCCACTTGGTGTTCTAGTTCTTGCAGGTCCACATACATCCATATGCACAAGCTGGAGTGGTCTTCCTGTTGATAACTCATCTTTGGCCTTAAATGATGTGCGGGTTTGTTTACCCAATTGACAAGATTTGCATATGGTATTAGAAGGCCTTTTTATTTTTGGCATGTCTCTGACCGCTTTCTTTTTGCTCAGTCTGATGATATGATCGAAGTTGAGATGTCCCAATCTCCTATGCCATAACCATGACTCCTCAAGTTTGCTAAGATGGCGTTCTTCATCTTCCTCTTTCACAGTGTAAACATTGCTCTCTGTTCGAACACCTTTGAGCAAAGTCCTACCTGTGATGCTTGATCTGACTTCACAGACTTGTGCTTTGAAAAGAAATTTGCAGCCTTTATCACACATTTGACTGACACTCAGCAAATTAGCTTTCAGCCCATCTACAAATAGTACATCTTGGGCCTTACCTCTGCCATTATCTAAGCTGACTGAGCCCTTTCCCTTGATTTTTCCTAATTTATCATTGCCAAAGGTAACATTGCAAAATTTATTTTCAACAAGAGTTATAAACTTGCTTCTGTCTTGAGTCATGTGTTTTGAGCAGCCACTATCCAAATACCACTGGCTTTTTAGGTCTTGAGCAGTTAGAGCCAAGTCACATTTATTCACCTTCTTTATCCACTGGAGGCACCCTTTTTCTTGGTATCTTTTGTGAGGTGATGAACTACATCTTCTGAGAAAACATTTGGAAGGCATATGTCCAACTTGATTGCATACACAACATTTGATCATAGTTTTTGCATAATTGTGAGTATGAACAAAATTTCTTTGATTCATAAACCTCCTTGAGTTGTTGAACATCAATATTTGTCCATACTTTCTACACTCAATGATTTTATGGCCAAATTCCTTACAATAAAAACAGTAACCATAGAAACTATTTGCATACCTAGTGTAAGGTTTTCTTTTCCATTTGTTTGCTTGAGGCAGTCTCTTCAATGTTTGCATCTTTTGCTGGTTTGAATTACTCCTCCTTGCATGGAAATATGCAACAATGTGTCCCAGCTTGTGGCAGACATAACAGATGACATTCTTCATAGGAGGGAAGAATCTCCTTTAATGACTTCCAAATTTGATATATTCAGAGGCATGTGTCCCTTTCTCTGTTGTCTTAGTATTTATTATATTCTTAACTACTAGTGGTTTCTTCTGATCTCTGTCTTCCTCATTACATGTTTCTTCTTTTGTAGGAATTGTTTGAGCTGCTTCATCATTCTTCTTTGATTTTACAAAAATAATCTCTCTGTCAACCTTTTCTTTGCCTTTAATTGATTCTCCTTCATGGATGTTCTCCAGAGTATCCCACATCTCTTTGGCAGTGTCTTTTTGCATTACTTTAATAAATTCTTCTTCACACAATCCGTTCAAGATGGCATTCATGGCTTTTGCGTTAGCCACAAAATCTTGTTTTGTTTCTTTCTCTGTGTCAGTTGCCTTTGGGGCATATCCTAATTCCATAGCAGCCCAGACTTCTATTCCTAGACACATTATGTATGTCCTCATTTTGATCTTCCAGAAGGCATAATTTGCACTTGTAAAGAAAGGGGATTTATTGGTTGAGCATCCTTCTTTACTAGCCATTCTGAGAACCTAGAATCTCCTTTCAGTTGTTAAAATGGTACAAAGGAACCTGCTCTGATACCAATTGTTGAACCCTTAGTTAAACTGAGAGGGGCGTGGGGGTGAATCAGTTTAACACATTCATGGAATTTTAAAAATTTTCATTAAACCTTATTTACACCTTCATTTCATGTCCAACTTAATATGTGAGTAATCTTAGAATGTGAGCAGCAAGTATTAATATAATATAACAATAGACTTAATATGAGAGCAACAGGTATTAAGCAAATGATATAAATTAGATCAACACATAAAAATCATGCAAAAAGACACCAGATATAAGTGGAAACCCATAAAGGGAGAAAACCACATCTTATTGTTGTTGTGATGCAAAGGCAAGCTCCAACTCCCTCTGACCACTGTTTTTCTGTAGGCACAAACCTACAGGAGGCTCCAACCTCAATTCTGCAAGCTACAATTTGCAAGGAAGCTCCAACTCCCTTCAATTTTCTGCAGGCACCAACCTATAGGAGGCTCCAACCTCAGTCAGCTACAACTGACGGCTATCAAGCTGCAACTTGATATGGAAGCTCCAGCTTCCTCAATTTATCAAACTAAATGTTTGATGATTTACCTCAGATATCATCTCTGTTATGTAGCATCTCTTTATGCTCTTCTTCTCTTAATCTTCTCTGCCTCACTCTTCTATACTCTGCATTTTCTATATTTACTCTCTCTAACCTCTCTTATGCATATCCAATTGATATTATATATAAAGTTCCTCACTTGACTGTTTGTATTTCACAAAGAATTTGGAGTGAACAGTCATGACTCTTTGGCTTCTGTCTTCTCATTCCTTTTATCTTCTCATTCAATAAATATAACTGTATGTATCAATTTAACATTACAGTGGGATATTTGTTCTCTTCTGGAGACTTTCCAATGCATCACAACAATATAAATTAATTAAAAACATTTACATTCAATTACAATGAAAATTCCATCTCAACTCATTCCACCTTTTGGATTGTTGTGCACTTGTCTTTTCTTTGACTGTGTCTTTGTCCCTTTCGGCTCTGTTTGTTTCCTTATTCAATGTCACAGAGTAACGACTATCTGTCATATATATGTAACTGCTAACTTTAAATCTGGGAAAATTCCAACCCTTTACACACAGCAAGTGTCTTGTTGATGTGGTGAGTTCCGCAAGCGGAACATACATACACCACGACCTTTGTTTTATGGCCCAAAGTGATTGCGCACATCGCAATTGTTTTATATTAACAATAGCCCTCCACCTTAAGCCGAGGCCCATGGTCCCACAG
Organism: Pinus albicaulis; assembly: GCA_034641835.2. NCBI lineage: Eukaryota > Viridiplantae > Streptophyta > Pinopsida > Pinales > Pinaceae > Pinus > Pinus albicaulis. The sequence continues at coordinate 1,188,647,599 of CM076575.1, read as the reverse complement.
AACACGTGGCACATTTCAATACAAAATACCTTTTTAATACGACTTCAATCAATTCTCGGTGTAATAATAAAAACTTTTTAAACATATAAAAACCCCTTTCGGGCCCACCTGCCACGTTTTTCGATGCGATATACTACTCCTCCAGTGATATCCGATTGCGATTGATCGCAATCGCAAACTTCATTAACTTGATCTGCTGTGTTGCCTTGCTCTGATGCAATTTCTTTGATGCGATGCGATTACTCCGATTGCGATCAATCACAATCACAACTTTTAGTTGCAAGTCTCGCTGCCCTGCTTTCACTTCGATGCGATTGACCACTGTTAAGTGCATTTTGCCGATGCGATTGGAAAGGAACTCAAACACATATTAAACACAATTTATAGACCCATCGGGTCTGGAACTCAATCGCAATCACAATCCTTTATTTTCATGTTCCGATGCCCTGCTTCTTCTTCGATGCAATTATGCTGATCCGATGTGATTAGGCCGGACTTCAAATATGTTTGAATCATAATTCATATACCCATCGGGTCTAGAACTCAATCGGAACTCTTGTCTATATGTTCCACTGCCAATCCTTTCTCCGATGCGATTGGGTGAGGGTCCCACAGCATAAGACTTTTGTTTGACTTAAATCCGAATAAACCTTTTGTATTCTTAATTTCGCATCCATAACTATAATATATATATGCCCATCGGGTCCAAGCTTTCATTGCAATCGCAACTCTTTGTTAACCTGTTCCACTGCCCTTATAATCTCCGATGCGATTGGGAAGGATCCCAGCTTATGGTACTTTGGTTCTGATAATAAAGCGCTCCATATAGTTTAATATATATGCTTTGGACCTTTGTGCATAAGGCGCAATATATGTAGTGCACTACATATATACTCCAACGTGGGTAATGATTCCCAGAATGAGATTTATATATATATATACTTTGCTACTTCAAATATTTAGTGTATCTTCCAACGGGGGAGGTGATTCTCGAAATTTGTTTGTATATATATATATACTTGCCGCTTTGTGTTATATGATTCCCGTAATTTTGTTTATGTATCCTCCAGCTGGGGTAGTGAATCTCGGAATTAAAAATGGATCTTCCTCTGCTTGTGATAACGGCTCTGCCTCTGCCTCTACCTCTGATAACGACTTTGCTTCTACTATGATAACGACTCTGCCTCTGTATTCGCTACCTCTGCCTCTGTCTCTGCCTTAGCTGCTTCTGCTGCTCGACCTCTGCCTCTGCCTTTGCTGTACATATTACCTGCTGTTGCTCTTTGCCTATCTTTGCTTCTGCTGAATTCTTTGCCATCAATGACAATATTTCCAATAGTCTCCCCCTTTGGCATCGATGGAATTACACTTTCTCTGTTTGCCTGCTCTTCCTCCTGTTGCTTGCTCTTCCTCCCCCTTTGACATCAATGGCAAGGGGTTTGAATTCTTAGTGTAGATTCTATTCTTTGATCCTGTGTTTTTATCCTTTTTCAACATTATGTGCATTTTCTCTCTCTAAAATTTTGTAACTTTGTACGCTGCTGCTCCAAGCTTTGAATTAGATCTAAAATACTGACCATTTAGCCTTTCTCATTGATTCTTTTATGCTGGATGTATTTTGATCCTGAGGACATGGTTCATGCTTCCCTTTCTGGCTGATCTCCCCCTGGAATGATATTTTCGTTTCTGTTCTCCCCCTAAAACTGTGCTTTCTCTTCATATCAGAGAGTAGCATCTACAAATACTACCCCTAGTCTATTTCTCAAATATTCAAATGGTTCTCTAGCAAGCAGTTTGGTAAATATATCTGCGGTCTGTTCTTTAGTTGGTACGTACTCCAGTTTTACTATCTTCTGAGCCACTTGTTCTCGGAGAAAATGATACATGATTGGGATATGTTTAGTTTTAGAGTGAAGCACAGGATTTTTAGATATACTTATAGCACTTGTATTATCACATTTGATTGAGATAGGTTCATCAATGCTTACCTTCATGTCTTGGAGGGTTTTTTTCATCCACATGACTTGTGTACAACATGCTGTTGCTGCTATATATTCTGCTTCTACTGTGGACAGAGAGATAGATGTTTGTTTCTTGCTTAACCATGCTACCAGAATTTCTCCTAGATAGAATGCACCTCCACTTGTACTTTTCCTGTCATCCACATAGCTGGCCCAATCTGTGTATGCTGTCAAAGTGAAGCCTTTGCCTTTAGGATACCAAAGCCCATATTGTGTTGTTTCTTGTAGATATCTTAATATTCTTTTGACTGCAAGAAGGTGATTTTGTTTAGGTGCTGCTTGATATCTAGCCACTAGTCCTATAGCTAGCATGATGTCTGGTCTTGATGCTGTCAGATACAATAGAATTCCTATCATGGATCTATAGAGTTTTTGATCTATATTAGCAGATCCATCATCAACACACAGCTTGCATCCCATGATCATGGGAGTTGACACAGGTTTGCAGTCCTCCATTTTGAACTTTTTCAACATTTCTTTTAAGTATTTTTCTTGTGAGATGAATGTACCTATGTTATTTTGCTGAATTTGAAGTCCTAAGTAGAAACTGAGCTCTCCAATCATAGACATCTCAAACTTTGTTTTCATCTCATCAGCAAACCCTTTTGCTAGTTCTTCTCTATTGCTTCCAAACATAATGTCATCAACATATAATACAACAATCAGGAGTTCACTTTCATGGGATTTTATGTATAGATTGTTGTCTACTCCACCTCTCTTAAAGCCTTGTTTTTGAAAATATTTATCCAGTCTTGAGTACCAAGCACAAGGAGCCTGTTTCAGTCCATATAGAGCCTTCTTCAGTCTGCACACATAGTCTTCTTTGTCTGTTAAAGAGAAACCTTCTGGTTGTTCCATGTAGACTTCTTCTTCTATATCTTCATTCAGAAATGCAGATTTAACATCCATTTGATATAATCTGAAGTTTTGGTAGCAAGCAAAGGCCAGAAACATTCTGATGGCTTCCATTCTGGCTATAGGGGAAAATGTTTCATCGTAATCAAGTCCTTCGATTTGTGAATATCCTTTGCAGACCAGTCAGGCTTTATTCCTGATTACTTGTCATTTCTCATTCATTTTGTTTTTGAATACCCATTTTGAGCCTAAGACATTTTTCTTAGTGGGTCTAGGAACTAATTCCCAGGTATTGTTTTTCTCAATTTGGTCCAATTCTTCATTCATAACATTCACCCAAGACATGTCCTTGCTGGCTTCTTCAAATTTCTTTGGCTCTATTTGTGACAACATGGCTATGTATACCTCTTTAGTTTGTTTTGTTAGCTGCCTTCTTGTTTGGACCCCTACTCTCTTGTCTACAATGATCTGATCTTCAGGATGGTTCTTTTGAGTATATCTTGAGGGAGCTTTAGAACTTAGCTCTGTATCTTCTGTTGTCTTGCTTGTTTCCTTATCATCTTGGTTTTCTTCTTCATGGTTGTCTGATGGACTGCAACAGTCAATATCTCTTGTATTGTTTGGAATTTCTTCATCAAATCTCACGTCAATTATTTCTACTATTTTTCAAAGAGTCTTGTTGTAGCACCTATACCCTTTAATTTTAGATGCATATCCTAGAAATATCCCTTCATCTGCTCTTGCATCAAATTTCCCAAGATTTTCATCATTATTCTTTATGTAACACTTGCTTCCAAAGATTCTAAAATGTTTGATTGAAGCTGGTTTCCCATGCCATAGTTCATAGGGAGTCTTGTCACTGCTTGGCATTAAGTGAGCTTTATTAAGGATATGCACCGCTGTGTGTACTGCTTCTTCCCAGAAGGTTTGAGCAATATTACTTTCATGCATCATGGCTCTGGCTATTTGCTGTATAGACCTGTTTTGTCTCTCTGCTACTCCATTTTGCTGAGGTGTTCTTGCAATAGAAAATTGTTGCTTTATCCCATGTTCATTGCATAGGTTAGCAAAGTCATAATCTGTGAATTCACCTCCTTTGTCTGATTTGATGCATTTCAGCTTGCATCCTGTTTAATTTTCTGCTAATGCTTTGAAGATCTTAAATTTTTCCAGAGCTTCTGATTTATTCTTGAGAAATGCAACCCATGTCATTTTGGAAAAATCATCTATTATTAGCATGAAGTAGGATTCTCCACTTGGTGTTCTAGTTCTTGCAGGTCCACACGGATCCATATGCACAAGTTGGAGTGGTATTCTTGTTGATAGCTCATCTTTGGCCTTAAATGATGTGCGGGTCTTTTTACCCAATTGACAATATTTGCATATGGTATTAGAAGGCCTTTCTATTTCTGGCATGTATCTAACCGCTTTCTTTTTGCTCAGTCTGATGATATGATCGAAGCTGAGATGTCCCAATCTCCTATGCCATAATCATGACTCCTCAATTTTGCTAAAATGGCATGCTTCATCTTCCTCTTTCACAATTTAAACATTTCTCTCTGTTCAAACACCTTTGAGCAGAGTCTTACCTGTGATGCTTGATCTGACTTCACAGTCTTGTGCTTTGAAAATAACTTCACAACCTTTATCAAACATTTGACTGACACTCAGCAAATTAGCTTTCAGCCCATCTATAAATAGTACATCTTGGGCCTTACCTCTGCCATTATCTAAGCTGACTAAACCCTTTCCCTTGATTTTTCCTGATTTATCATTGCCAAAGGTAACATCTCCAGATTGCTTTTCATCAAGAGTTATAAAATTGATTTTGTCTCGAGTCATGTGTTTTGAGCAGCCACTATCCAAATACCACTGGCTTTTCAGGTCTTGAGCAGTTAGAGCCAAGTTACATTTATTCACCTTCTTTATCCACTGGAGGCACCCTTTTTCTTGGTATCTTTTGTGAGGTGATGAACTACATCTTCTGAGAGAAAATTTGGAAGGAATATGTCCAACTTGATTGCATACACAACATTTGATCATAGTTTTTGCAGAATTGTGAGTATGAACAAAATTTCTTTGATTCATAAACCTCCTTGAGGTGTTGAACATCATTCTTTGTCCATACTTTCTACACAATGATTTTATGGCCAAATTCCTTACAATAAAGATAGTAACCATAGAAACTATTTGCATACCTGGTGTAAGCTTGTCTTTTCCATTTGTTTGCTTGAGGAAGTCTCTTCAATGTTTGCATCTTTTTCTGGTTTGAGTTACTCCTCCTTGCATGGTAATATGCAGCAATGTGTCCCAACTTGTGGCAGACATAACAGATGGCATTCTTCATAGGAGGGAAGAATCTCCTTTGATGACTTCCAAATTTGACATATTCAGAGGCATATGTCCCTTTCTCTGTTGTCTTATTATTTATTATATTCTTAACTACTAGTGGTTTCTTCTGATCTCTGTCTTCCTCATTATAGGTTTCTTCTTTTGTAGGAATTGTTTGAGCTGATTCATCATTCTTCTTTGCTTTTACAAAAATAATCTCTCTGTCAACCTTTTCTTTGCCTTTACTTGATTCTCCTTCATGGATGTTCTTCAGAGTATCCCACATCTCTTTGGTAGTGTCTTTGTACATTACTTTAATAAAATATGCTCCACACAATCCATTCAATATGGAATTCATGGCTTTTGTGTTAGCCACAAAATCTTGTTTTGTTTCTTTCTCTGTGTCAGTTTCCTTTGGGGAATATCCTAATTCCACAGCAGCCCAGATTTCTATTCCTAGAGACATTATGTATGTTCACATTCTGATTTTCTAGAAGGCATAATTTTCACCTGTAAAGAAAGGGGCTTTATTGGTTGAGCATCCTTCTTTACTAGCCATTCTAAGAACCTATAATCTCCTTTCAGTTTTTAAACTGGTACAAAGGAACCTGCTTTGATACCAATTGTTGAACCCTTAGTTAAACTGAGAAGGGGGGGGGGTGGTGAATCAGATTAACACATTCATGGACTCTTAAAACTTTTCATTAAACCTTATTTACACCTTCATTTCATGTCCAACTTAATATGTGAGTAATCTTCGAATGTGAGCAGAAATTATTAATATAATATAACAGTATATTTAATATGAGAGCAGTAGGTATTAAGAAGATGATATAAATCAGATCAACACATAAACATCATGCACAGAGACACCAGATATAAGTGGAAACCCATAAAGGGGGAAAACCACATCTTATTATTGTTGTGATGCAAAGGAAGCTCCAACTCCCTCTCACCACTATTTTTCTATAGGCACCAACCTACAGGAGGCTCCAACCTTAGTCATATACAACTGACGGCTATCAAGTTGCAACTTGATAGGGAAGCTCCGACTTCCTCAATTTATCAAACTGAATGTTTGTTGATTTACCTTAGATATCAACTCTATTCTGTAGCATCTCTTTCTAATCTTCTTCTCTTAATATTCTCTGCCTCACTCTTCTATACTCCGCATTTTCTATATTTACTCTCTCTACCCTCTCTTATGCATATCCAGTTTATATTATATATAGAGTTCCTCACATGGCTGTTTGTATTTCACAAAGAATTTGGAGTGAACAGTCATGACTCTTTGGCTTCTGTCTTCTCATTCCTTTTATCTGCTCATTCAATAAATATAACTGTAGGTATCAATTTAACATTAAAGTGGGATATTTTTTCTCTTCCGGAGACTTGCCAATGCATCACAACAATATAAATTAATTAAAAACATTTACATTCAATTACAATGAAAATTCCAGCTCAACTCATTCAGTCTTTTGGATTGCTGTGCACTTGTCTTTTCTTTGACTGTGTCTTTTTCCCTTTCGGCTCTGTTTGTTTCCTTATTCAATGTCATAGAGTAACGCCTATCTATCATATATATGTAACTGCTGACTTTAAACCTGGGCAAATTCCAACCCTTTACACACAACAAGTGTCTTGTTGATGTGGTGAGTTCCGCAAGCGGAACATACATACACCACAGCCTTTGTTTTATGGCTCGATGCGATTGCGCACATCGCAATAATTTTATATTAACAATCGCCCTCCACCTTAAGCCGATGCCCGTGGTTCCACAGACCATGCGGCACATTTCAATAAAAATTTCCTTTTTAATATGACTTCAATCAATTCTCGGTGTAATAATAAAAACTGTTTAAACATATAAAAACCCCTTTCGGGCCCACCTGCCACGTTTTTCGATGCGATATAATACTCCTATAATGATTTCCGATTGTGATTGATTGCAATCGGAAACTTCATTAACTTGCTCCGCTGTGCTGCCTTGCTCCGTTTCGATCGCTTTGATGCGATGCAATTACGCCGATTGCGATCAATCGCAATCGCAACTTTTAGTTACAAGTCTCGTTGCCTTGCTTTCACTCCGATGCGATTTACCACTTTTAAGTGCATTTTTACGATGCGATTGGAAAGGAACTCAAACACATATTAAACATGATTTATAGACCCATCGGGTCTGGAACTCAATCACAATCGCAATCCTTTATTGTGATGCTCTGATTCCCTGCTCCTTCTCCGATGCGATTAGGCTGATCCGATGCGATTAGGCCGGACTTCAAATACATTTGAATCATAATTCATATACCCATTAGGTACGGAACTCAATCATAACTCTTGTCGATATGTTCTGCTGCCAATCCTTTCTCCGATGCGATTGGGTGAGGGTCCCACAACATAAGAATTTTGTTTAACTTAAATCCGAATAAACCTTTTGTATTCTTAATTTCACATCCATAACTATAATATATATATATGCCCATCGGGTCCAAGATTTCATCACAATCACAACTCTTTGTTAACCTGTTATGTTTCCCTTATAATCTTCGATGCGATTGGGAAGGATCCCACCTTATGTTACTTTGGTTCTGATAATAAAGCGCTCCATATAGTTTAATATATATGCTTTGGACCTTTGTGCATAAGGCGCCATATATGTAGTGCACTGCATATATACTCCAGCGTGGGTAACGATTCTTGGAATGATATATATATATATATATATATATATATATATATATATATATATATACTTTGTTGCTTCCAATATTTAGTGTATCTTCCAGTGGGGGAGGTGATTCTCGGAATTTGTTTGTATATATATATATATAATTGCCGCTTTTGGTTATACGATTCCCGGAATTGTGTTTATGTATCCTCCAGCTGGGGTAGCAAATCTTGGAATTAAAAATGGCTCTGCCTCTGCTTGTGATAATGGCTCTGCCTCTGCCTCTGCCTTAGCTACTTCTTCTTCTCGACCTCTGCCTTTGCCTTCACTGTACATATTACCTACTATTGTTCTTTTCCTATATTTGCATCTGCTTCCTTCTTTGCCATCAATGACAATATTTCCAACATGACTTCCACAGATCATATCTCTGAAAATATTACGCACCTTGATCTAAAATTTTACAGGAGCTTCCCTAGAATTTTGGCTTCACCTCATAAACATGTCAGCTTCTAAACCTTCGTAGAAAAAAATTTAGAGCGCAATTTCCACGATGACCTGTTTCAGGTAGCGAAATCCCTACATAAGGAGGATATGAGGATCACAATTTATATAAATGCTTAGGTTGAGAGGGGCTTCAACAAGTGAACGTGGGAGGGATTTTAGGAGCTTAAAAATGATTAATTATTGAATTTTCAATGACCCATGCCACAACCCCATGGATTTTTTTCCTACTAACTCGGGTTACAAACTTCAAACATGAATATCTCTCAAACCGCGAAGAATTACATGGCGTGGCATATATCATCGGAAACATCTCGACAAGTAGAAGCCTGTCATTACCCTATAATTACCCTGTCATTACCCTATTATTACACCATGTCATTACCGTTGGTCCTTTTGGGAAATGGGGCATTGATTTTATGATGTGTAACCCTCGTTCAGCCGGGGGGCATGCCTATATTATGATCGCCGTCGATTATTTTACAAAATGGGACAAAGAAATGCCTACACTGGCTGTGGACGGTAAGAAAATAGTGAAATTCATATTCAATCATGTTATTACTCAGTTTGGTGTTCCTCAAGCCATCATTACTGATCATGGTTCTCATTTTCGGGACTATATGATGGCGAAGCTGACATCTAAGTTAGGTTTTCATCACGACAGCTCAATGCCTTATTACCCTCAAGATAATGGCCAAGTTGAAGCCATAAGAAAATTCCTTGTTACAATGCTTCAACGAACAATTTGGATCCATAAATAAAATTTTCATCTCATGTTGTTTTCAGCTCTATGGGCTTACCGAACGTCGATGAAGAGTGCAACCAGATTTACCCCGTTTCAGTTGGTGTATGGTCTGGAAGCTACTCTTCTGATTGAATGTGAAATCCCTTCACTCAAACTAGCTGTGGAATTACTACCTAATACTTTTCCTGAGGAAGAACTTCTCCTCTACTTAGAGAGATTGGATGAAACTCGTCGCTTAGCTACCTTGGTCATCGAAGCATAGAAGAAGCGAGTCAAAGCTCATTTTGACCAAACAGTTTTCCCTTGTTCTTTTATCGAAGGTGATCTCGTTCTCCTATACGACCAAGCTCATGACAAGTTGGGGGCAGGTAATTTCCAACCCATGTGGCATGGGCCCTACATCAACAAACATGTGTTACAGAATGGGGCTTATGATCTTATTGATTATGAAGGTTATCCCTTAGCACATCCCAGAAATGGGTTGTACCTGAAAAAGTATTATGCTTCAATCGTTCATGCATGATATGTGTACATAGGTGATTTTTTCATTTTTATGCATGCTTTGGTGTGATGTGCTTTGTAAAAATTTTCTGCTTATTGGGTCTTATTTGTTATGCAGATGTCTATTTCCCCTTATGTCAGTTTCGTAGATGGTGCTTCCCGTAGTACCAGGAACTTGTCTTCGAAAACCTAGGTAATTTATGATCCTCTTGGTGAGTTGATTAACCTACAAGGATTCACAGCTTGTTGTCCTTCAACTTAATGTCATTATTCGATTCGAAACCCATGCATTTTGAGATTTTATTTGTGTATTTTTTTACTTGAAAGAAATTTTGATTTCATCATATATCAACATATATGAAGACAAATGAATACATAACTGATGCAATAGCTAATATTGTGCTAGATAGACATTTGTACAATTTATAAAACATCATCATATGTAAATAGACCCATGTAGAAAATATATGTATATATATCGATTTTTTGCAATGTGTGCATCATAAAAACCCAAAAAATATATGTATGTTTCAGTTATATCGTGAGACAACATGTCTCTCAAAAATGTGCAGAAATAAAAGCCTAAGTGCCTAATCATCATGGTGCTCATGATAGCACGTTACCACCCATACCAACCGCCTCAGTAGGTGTTGGATACAACTCGATAGCCCTACAATGTGCCTCTGATAGGCTAGAGGAACATCATAAAAAAGAGAATATTCTAGAATCCCACGGGTGATCCCCTCTAGGTTCTGTACTATCTCCTCATCTTGCCCTCACCATGAGGATCAAAATCATGAGGAGTTCGCCTTGCTATCGACGACATACATGCAGGTCGCTTTGGGCCCACATCTGCATACATATAAGATTAACTATGAGAACATGCATATATACCAAAAAATCATAAACTCATGAAAATTAAAAATGAGTTTCACCTAGCTCTTCGTCCCAATCCTCTCCCTCCAGGAGCGGGAGGTCTGGATCACCGATGAAGTCTATGCCAGAATAGGGCCAATCCTCCATGAAAATCAGGTTTTGGTAGAGCCAATAAAAAAACTCTAGCCTCCAGGACATCTATTGGCCACCCCCTACTCTAAGCATCAAAGAAACCCATCGGGCCATCCATGGTTCCCTGGGTGGTGGTGTCGGGACAATAACCTCCTGATGCTAGAATATGGGTATTCGTTCCAAGAAGAACTATACCAAGATTGATCCATACCCAAACTACTTTAGTTTGGTATTCTTGCACTTGGTAAGTTGCTGCTTAATGTTAATAATCACGGCCTCAACCCAGTTGAAGAGAGTCAGGTTCATGCACTCTCAGGCAAGGATCAGTTCTATCTTTGTGGCCTCATGCGGTGCTTGCGATCCTGTAGCCCACGTGATAGTGTGCAGCACTAATTTTAGTGCCAGATCAGGGATGGTTTGGATGTCAACTTTTCCACTCCCTGCTCCTTTTCGTGCCCCTCGGCACACCCTGTCGATCACCATTCCCATGATTTCCCCGGAAGCACGGGTATTGGTCAAGATAGGGACTGCATCCCTACCTGACAATCCTGTGATAAAAGACAATTCAGAGACTTCGAGTTCAAGTTCCTGATCCCGAAGCACAAACTTTTCTTGATCCTTGTCCCAAATGCTTATCAAATATTGAAGCAATTCCAGCTGAGCCCAAAGGCACGGTGTCAGGAAGAATTTCTTTAGCCCACAGTCTCTGAGGGCGTTCATGCATCGTTCATTCTCCATGTCCAGTTCATCCTCCTCATTTTGTTCTCTCTCTTTCCACTCAATCACCATTTTTTCTACTTGGTACCTACACACATTGTTCATATGAGCATTGTAAGTCTCCTTAGGCATCGAAATTTGCAAGAAAATGGTTGATTTTTCTTTAAATTTAGGTGGATTTCTGGGTTGCACAGTTGGCGTGTCTGTTTTGCTAGCAGTCGCACCAATGGGCACGACCCCTGTGTAAAAAAGGGGCGATTAGCGCAAGTCCGTGCCCGAAACCCACGCCAACCGCGATGCCCTAGTTTTGAAAAATCCTCCCCTAAAGGATTCAAAATGAAAAATAAAGGTAATGAAATTTAGCTCAAAATATTGCAAATGATGTCGACTCTTACTTGAAACTGACAAGATCAAGATTGGTTCATTGGATTGCTCACAATCGTCGCCATAAGATCGCAAGGAAAATGGGTCACTGTTGCCCCATAAAGAGGTAAATGTGAAAAGTAAATAATTTTTACCACTTATGGCCTTTTATAACTTTTCAAAATCTTAAATTAGGTTTTAAAACATATTTGTCGATTATTTTGTAACATTGTTTTCGAGGAATACGTTTTACACACATATTTTTGTGCAGCGACAGGTTTTCCATTGGTTATGACGAAGAAACGAGTTGTATTTTATACTTTTTCGGAATCGGTAAAAACACGAAAAATTCACTACTGGAGTCATCTTTCAGCTCTTTTATGACTCTCTAAAACTGAAAATATTGCTGAGACACTTGTCATTTTGAACTTGTTAAATTGGTTGCGAAACGATATCTACCCAGTATATGTTTACCCCTTTTTTGGGTTGGGATAGATTATTTATGAAAAAGGAATACCTTAGCCTATTGCAACTAAGAGGTTCTCTCAGACATAGTTTTCTACCTTTTAGGATCTATGAGATTACTTTCGAAAAGGCCCTTTGCTGGAGTTTTCTTTTCCGCCTTCTTTTCAAACTCTCTAAACATGAAAAGATGTCGAGTTCTCCCTTTGTGAGACTCATTAAAAATTGATGACATCAGACTCTGTCATTATGACGTTACTCAAGTTCCTCCTTCCTAGGGCTCGTAAAATGTACTAGGTTGGATTTTTCCGAAGGAAAAACTTACATTGCAAGCACATACTATCCCCTTCAAGTTTGTTTTCAAAAATAATTAGGGTACTCGCCAGAAATGGTGGGGGAAAATGGAACCACATTATAGTTGTGTTGGTAGTATGTCGCACTTGAATGTGGCACTTGTTTGCATTCGTGTCGGGTTGGGGACATTTCAACTTGTCACTTGTTTGCCTCCATGGTTTTGGGTAATCTCTTTTGACCTCTCATCTGAAATATTCCATGTCTCCATGACCTCAGATCCCTTAATGTCAAATACTACCGAATCCAGTGTCGTGTCGCCAATATGTTCAAGAGAAGTTTTCCTCTGAAGTTTTCAACCTCCCTCTGATTCTTTGTTGGTATTTATTCACAAACATCATATTCCTCTGTCTCGTGTCAATGATGTGGGAAACATTATGGCCCACCTTCGATCGGGTCACTTCTTGTCGACTTCAGCTCATTATCCAGCAAGCAGATCTAGAGACTCCATTCAGGTACCTTGAAGCCTGCATGCCTCAATGGCGGGTTCTTCGCATTTGACGCAAGGTCCACATTATTGGCCTTCGATTGACTAAATCTGCGGGTGTTCGATGTCAGATCACTATTCACATTTCGTGGATTGTACCTTTCGTACCTTGAGAACCATTGTCATTATTGGTGGTTTCTTTCACGTCTCTTAATGGCTTTCATCATTGGCTGGTAATTAGATGATTTTCTTGCATGTTCAACTTCAGCTCACATATTCGCATGTCAAAATTTGTACTTTTTTCGGGTTGATATGGAGCACAAGACCCTGGGTTTTGTCTGATGAAATCCAGGCTATGGGGTCTTTTTCGATTACTATGACTTATTACATGACTCTTCTGATTGGATGGCTGTGACCATACCTAATTATGTTTGTTGATCCCTATTTCTGGATGGTTGTGTCCATACCTTTTGAGATTGCAACAAGATGATGAGCTTAGTGGAAAGGAGTCGCCTTCACTAAGTGGGCCCGCAGGCTATTTTTGGCACAAAGTCTATTTTTAGACTATGTCTATTTTTAGACATATGGATCATGTTATATGAGTTGCAGGATGCTATTTGTGGATGGTTGGTCAAGTCGGAAAAAATAGATGGACTTCTATTTTTAGACATATTGGGCGGAATCTATTTTTAGATTGCCAGTCAAAAAATAGATATGTCGAATATTATTAGCTCTTAATAATATTTGGACTATAAACATTATCTTATTCTCTTGGAGCACTTCAGTTAAGTGCACAGATGTGGCACAGGAGCTGACAGAAGGAATTACGCTATTCATGAGGGTTATGTGGAGCTATTGCATGGATACTTCAGTTAGAACTCATGTGACAGAGTTTGGTGGAGTTGATTGAGGAAGTTAGTGGAGTTGTATTCAGTTTAACTAATCTAAACATAGTTGAGCTATTTGTATTCAGTTTAACTAATTGATACAATTAGTGAGTGGTGTGAATTAATTATTAATTAATTCACTAATTATAAACTCATTAATCAACTAAAGAATGCATCAGTTAACTTCAGTGCATGGACAGTTTCAGTGGAGACCAGTGCAGAAATAGGTGAAAGAGAAGGTTAACTATCAGTTGTGACTATACAGTTGCTATTTGCAACACACAGATAGGTGGAGAAGCCCATGAGGATTGCGCAGTACAAGCCATGTGGTTTATCTATTTAATGAAGCCATCCCATAGCATTGAAAATGCAATAGAGGCTGGCTATCAAGTGGCAAAATATTGGAGCATGTGTTTTGCTAGATCTAGCTTGATAGTGTGTAGCAATTGAGGGTGTGCATGAGAGCTTGTGAGGAGCTTTGTACTATGATTTTTACATGATCTCCATGACATATAATATATAGATAGTTGGGGTTTTCAGCTTTAAGCTTTCCCATTAAATACTATGTTCATATGTGTGATTGTTTGTGGTTTTAATGTGTGCATGCAATTGATTTTATTTCCGCGTGTGATGATCAATGGTAGAAGAGATTATGTATTATGCATGAAGATAAAATAGTGTGTGATCAGGAGAATCTTGGTGAATAATATATCAGTTATTCAAATTTCTACATGGTATCAGAGCGATATTGATCATTGGAGCAATTGCAAAACATTGAAGCGGTTGAGTTTTGTGCTGGTGGAATTCAAATTTGCAGCAGTGTTTTCTTGGTGTCGAAGTTGAGATGTCTTTCAATGGATTGCGATTGGAGTATGCCCTTGAGGGAAGCTCGAATTATATTGCATGGAAGGACAAGATGGAGTCCGTGCTAGATGACAATGGGTTGAAGGAGTTCATAGATGTTGAAGTCCCAAAGCCTACATCTACTGATGTTGTCGTACTTGACGCATGGCAAAAGAAGACAACAAAGTGTCGAAGGATTCTGTTGGAGGGTGTGAAGGATCACATAGTGTCCAGCCTTCATGGTAAGGCTTCTCCATTATTGATGTGGAAAGCCTTGAAAGATTTATTCCAAAGCAAGAGCAACCAGAGGAAGTTGGCGCTCAAGGATAGACTCAGAAAAATAAAGATGGAGAAAGGCGACAGTATGCCCAAGTACCTCACGAAGTTCATCCAATGCAGGGATGAGCTGGGAAGTGTGGGGGTGACTTTTTATGATGAGGAATTTGTGAGCTTGGCTCTCCTAGGGCTTCCGAAGAGTTGGCACTCCTATCAGGACTCTGTCAATGGTCGGGAGAAATTGCCAGGATGGGAGCGACTTTGGTCGGATCTTGTGCAAGAGGAGATAAGATGAAGTACCAGGGACGGATCTTCATCAAATAACTCTGAAGAAGAGAATTGTGCTTTGGCTACCAAAACAAAGAAGGGGAAGAGCAAGAAAGCTTCTCAATCCAGTGCGAAAGGTAAGAAGCAGGACATGTCCAAGGTGAAGTGCTTTCATTGTCACCAACACGGACATTACGCCACTAATTGTCCACAGAAGAAGAAAAATAAGCAGGCTGCTAGAACTGCAACTGGAGAGGCCTCAACATCGCATTTTGAGCTGGATTTTTCGTTGATCGCATGCTTTGTCTCAAGTATGATGGGATCAGTGTGGTTTCTTGACAGTGGTGCGTCTTTTCACATGACAGGAGATCAAGATTTGTTTACTGATCTGGATGAGAAAGATCTTGGAGTGCACATCGAGATGGGCGATGATGGTAGATATAGTGTGAGTAGTATCGGTACCATTTCCTTTGAGAGGGATTCTGGTAAAACCTTTGTATTGAAGGAAGTGATGCATGTTCCAGGATTGAATAAGAATCTTATCTCTATGGCGATGTTAGAAGACAAGGGATATGATGTTGTCTTTAGCGAGGGAAAGGATTTCCTGCACAGTAAGGAAACTAGTGAGACCCGGAGGATAGGGGTTTGAGTTAAGAACCTTTATCAATTGCAGGTAGATGGCTGTGCAGCAATGGCAGGCAAGGCAGAAGGAGTGGTGAGCCGAGATGATGGCGAGTTGTGGCATCGGAGATTGGGCCACCTTCACCATGGAGCTTTGAAGATACTGCAGCAGATTTCTACTGGGCTTCCTAAAGGCACTCTTACGCAGTTAGATCAGTGCAAGGGCTGTACCTTGGGAAAATTTGTGAAAGCCAGCTTTCACGAGAAGGATAGTTGCGCTACGACGATCCTTGAGAGAATTCACACAGAAGTGTGTGGAACTTTCTCAGTAGCTTCAACAGCAAAGCAAATGTACTATGTGATATTTTTTGATGATTTTTCTCATAAGTGTTGGATCTTCTTCATGCAGAAGAAGAGCGAGACATACTCAAAGTTCTGTGAGTTCAAGGCACTAGTTGAGAAAGAATCGGGGAATCAGGTGAAGGCTCTAAGGAGCGAAAATGGTGGTGAATTCATCTCTGGAAAATTCAAGGACTTTTGCAGTGCAGAAGGAATTGGAAGAGAGCTCATAGCACCTCATAACCCACAGAAGAACGGGGTTGCTGAGCGGATGAACAGAACAATCGTGGGTGCTGCACGGGCGATGTTGCATGATCAGGGCTTACCCATTCACTTGTGGGTGGAGGCATGAAATACTTCATTATATGTGCAGAATCGTTGTCCTCACAAGATACTTGGCATGAGTACACCCGAGGAGGCGTTTTCTAGTAAGAAGCCTGATATTTCCCATTTGAGGATTTTTGGTTCACCTTTTTACATTCATGTGACGAAGGATGCCAGGAAGAAGATGGAGCTGATTGCAGGGGTTTGAATATTTGTGGGGTAAATTGATACACCCCACAACTATCGTGTGTATTTCCCAGACAGTCGCAATACTGTTGTGCGACGGGATATCAAATTTCAGGAGGAGAAATCCATGAAGTGTTCGCTTGAGAGGGAGCCACACTTGCATGCAGATGAGGAGCTATTAGTTCCTAAGGATGAGCCTTAGGATGTGGATCAGCCACAAGAGGAGGTTCATGGTGTGGAAGAGACCACTCAAGAAGTGCCAACCATCAGAGGGTGGAAGCGCACTACAGAAGCTGAGCGACTCGCTCAAGATGCAGAGAAGGTTGAAGGAGCACCTACATCACAGTGCAGACAGAGACAGTCACCTGACCGGTATACTAGATACATGGATCTTATGAGCAAGTGTATCGTGACAGATCCATTCTCGACCCCGCATGGGTAGATGCCATGGTGGAAGAGTATGATTCGATTGTGAGAAACAGTGCATGGGAGATTGTCCCAAGACCGGAAGGGAAATCAGTGGTGGGTTTGAGATGGATCTACAAAGTGAAGCAGGTAGTTGACAGGAGTGTGTAGAAGTATAAGGAAAGATTTGTTGCCCGAGTATTTTCACAGATAGAGGGGATCGATTATGAGGAGACCTTTGCACATGTCGCAAGGTATTCTTCCATACGGATGATTCTTGCTCTCTCAGTGAAGATGGGGTGGAACATTCATCAGATGGATGTGAAGACTGCGTTCCTCAATGGAGTCATTGAGGAGGAGGTGTACATAGAGAAGCCTGAAGGTTTTGAGATCTTCAACGGCGAGTCACATGTGTGCAGGCTCAAGAGAGCATTGTATGGGTTGAAACAAGCACCTCGTGCTTGGTACACACGGATAGACAGTTATTTCACCGGACTTGGATTCTCCAAGAGTGAGGCGGATCCTAACCTATACCAGATTTTGGTGTAGGGTAAGTTGTTGATCATTGTACTTTATGTAGATGATTTGATTTTGACAGGTGATGAGTTGTTGATACTCTCATGCAAGTATGATCTTGCAAAAGAGTTTGAGATGAAGGACTTGGGCCTCCTTCATTATTTCCTGGGATTGGAAATTTGGCAGCACGGTGGTGGAATGTTTGTTTCTCAGGGTAAGTATGCTCGGGAGAAACTGGAGAAGTTCAACATGCATGGCTGCAAGCCTGTTGATACTCCTCTTCCTGGTGGTTGGAGGAAGGAGGATGCTACTTCGGCGGAGGTAGTGGATGCCACTGTTTATTGACAGTTGGTGGGCTCACTTATGTATCTAGTCAATACACGACTCGACATATGCTATGTTGTTAACCAGCTTTCACAAGCTATGGTTAAGCCTACCAAGTTCTTCTGGAAGGCAGGCAAGCAGGTATTGACATATCTCAGAGGCACATCGGGATATGGATTATGGTATAGACAGTCGGATGAGGTGAAGTTGTGTGGCTTCACAGATGCAGATTGGGCAGGGAGTCCAACAAACAGAAAGAGCACATCTGGATGGATTTTCAGTATCGGGTCAACAACAGTTTCTTGGTATAGCAGGAAGCAGAGATCCGTGGCACTCAGTTCAGCATAGGTCGAGTATATGGCAGCGAGTTTGGCTGCATGCAAGGCTATATGGATGAGGAAGATCCTGGTCGGGTTGTTCGGTTCACACTTAGAGCCTACTGTGATTTATTGTGATAATCAGAGTTGCATCAAACTCTCGGTTAATCCAGTATTTCATGATATATCTAAACACATTGACATCTGGTATCATCATATCAGAGATTGTGTGCAGCGGAAGGTCATGTTACTTTCATACATTCACACGGAGGATCAAGATGTTGATATATTGATGAAGGCGCTCACCAGGAGTAAATTCAAATACCACAGGGGCAGGATAAGGGTTGCAGATAATCATTATCTTGTTGAGAGGGAGTGTTGAGATTGAAACAAGATGATGAGCTTGGTGGAAAGGAGTCGCCTTCACTAAGTGGGCTCGTAGGCTATTTTTGGCGCAAAGTCTATTTTTAGACTATATCTATTTTTAGACATATGGATCATGTTCTATGAGTTGTAGGATGCTATTTGTGGATGGCTGGTCAAGTAGGAAAACATATATGGACTTCTATTTTTAGACATACTGGGCGGAATCTATTTTTAGATTGCCAGTCTAAAAATAGATATGTCGAATATTATTAGCTCTTAAAAATAGTTGGACTACAAACATTATCTTATTCTCTTGGAGCACTTCAGTTAAGTGCACAGATGTGGCACAGGTGCTGACAGAAGGAATTATGCTATTCCTAAGGGTTATGTGGAGCTATTGCATGGATACTTCAGTTAGAACTCATGTGACAGAGTTTGGTGGAGTTGATTGAGGAAGTTAGTGGAGTTGTATTTAGTTTAACTAATCTAAACATAGTTGAGCTATTTAGAGTTTGGGCTTAACTAATTGATACAAGTATTGAGAGTGGTGTGAATTAATTATTAATTAATTCACTAATTATAAAATCATAAATCAACTAAATAATGCATCAGTTAACTTCAGTGCATGGACAGTTTCAGTGGAGACCAGTGCAGAGATAGGTGAAAGAGTAGGTTAACTATTAGTTGTGACTATACTGTTGCTATTTGCAACACAGATAGGTGGAGTAGCCCATGAGGATCGCACAGCTCAAGCCAGGTGGTTTAATCTATTTAATGAAGCATCCACAGCATCAAAATTTTAGTAGAGGCCGGCTATCAAGTGGCAAAAGATTGGAGCATGTGTTTTGCTAGATCTAGCTTGATAGTGTGTAGCAATTGAGGGTGTGCATAAGAGCTTGTGAGGAGATTTTGTACTATGATTGTTACATGATCTCCATGACATATAATATACAGATAGTTGGGGTTTTCATCTTTAATCTTTCCCATTAAATACTGTGTTCATATGTGTGATTGTTTGTGGTTTTAATGTATGGATGCGATTGTTTTTATTTCCGCATGTGATGATCAATGGTAGAAGAGATTCTGTATTATGCATGAAGCTAAAATAATGTGTGATAAGGATAATCTCGGTGAATAATATCTCAGTTATTAAAATTTCTACATTATGTACTCTATTATGGATGGTTGCGCCCATGCCACATGTCATGTATTAGAAATATTAGTTATATTTATACTTGCAGGTTTTCTGACAGCAGTGTTTGGGTCGAACGCATTCTCATAAAGCATTTCACCCCTCCCTCTCTCTCGGACCTCATGCTTTTGGGGGCATTTTTTACACAACATTTTTTCACCGTCCCTGCAATCCCTCACCTCGCATATTGTAGGGTCTTTCCCGTGACCTGTGAGAAGTGTCATACTCTGCAAACACCTTCTTTGCATCTTTTTGCATAAGGACATCATTTCTCCTATTGGACATTTCCTCAAAAAGCACACAAAATACTATGTTTTGGCCTTGGCGTGGGTAGCCAGTTCATGCCTCATGCCAATATGGAGGATTTACACTAGAGCCCACACCACCTGGCGCTCTGTCTTAGTGTTGTGCCCACGCTAGCTATTTTAGGAATTTTTTTTAACAAAAAGAGGCAGAAGTTTCCTTCTAACCACCTCAGAGATGAGTCACAGGAAATGGTTAAGTTGATGAGCCACAAATCTCCCTCTTTAGGTAGTTGTTTTCTCCTCCCATGGAACACTCCTTGAAGATAGTCTCCCTTCCATGATTATAGGGATCCTAACCTCTCCCTCTCCCTCTATATTAATAGGCCTTCTCCCTGTATGAAAGCTAGATGAACATATAGCCAAGAAGCTAAACTTGGAGAAGAGATATTATAGCTAATTAATTGCTATTGAGAAGGTAGAACCAAGCAGAATTTCATAGAGAGAGCACCGTCTAAATTCCCGATGAGCCTTTGTGAGACGCGCTCTGTTGGAACCCTGTTGGAGGAGATCGCAACGTCAAAGCTTGTTGTACTCTTCCTTTCTTTCATTAATATATTCGACTATGGTGTTGGTTCCATCATTGTGTTATGTTGATTATTGATGCAATTGATTTAGTCTTCTTCGACTGATTGACAGTTACGAATGTGAAATAGTATGTTGTATATCATTGTTGTTTCTTGTGTGTGTGCAGGTATCCGATCGTGAAAGCGAGCAGACCATGATCTTCCAAACCAGGAGCGACAGGCAGCCACTCTTTCCGACGACAACAACAACGTAGGACCTTCGGTAAGTCATCTATCAAATCTCTGTCCATTCGTTAACTAGGAATCAATATTATAGCTCATCTTATTTGTGGCTAGACCCACTCTAGGGCTAGTGGGATCGCCTTTGTCCGCAGAGGGGATTTACCTCACCAACAGGTACATGCAACATTCTACAGCTTTATGGCCAAATTTTCCACATGAATAACAATAGCCATGAAAAATATGTTGGTGCCTGGATGGAAATCTTCGTCGAGGAATCGTCTTCCATGGATGTTCTTGCGAATATTGTCCAATGAAGTCTACATGCATGTCAAATCTCATAGGTTCAATGTTTTTTTTTGTATAAGGTCCTGCTTCGTCTTCTTTGTAACCGAGGCCAGTTCCGTCATTGTAAGATTGTTGATTGTTGATGAGTTCTTCCAATGCCCTTGAGCTTTTTGCATAGTTTTGGACAATTTTTCCCTTCTTCACTTTCTTACACAGCGAGACTACTTTGGCTTCTAATTCTTCCTTTTATTGGTTTCTTTCTTCCAACTTCTTTTGAAGTGACTCTTCAATACATTTTTTCTTCAACTTCAATTTTGAGACCTTGAACTTGTTCTTCAAGAGTATTGGAATCGATCTTCTTAGCCTTGAGCTCTTTTATAAGCTTGATTGCCTCCTTAGAAAATTATTCTATGATCATCCCTTCTTCCTCTTTGTTTTATACCTATTGTTTAATTTGCTTGGCCATAAAAAATACTCTCTCATTGGCTTCTTCTTCACTGTCATTTTCTTCATTGGATGATGAGCTATATTATTTAGAGAGAAAGTTCCTTTTAAATACTATATTTTTTCTTTGATTGTTGAATTTATTAAAGCCTTTCTTTTCTTTTGAGTTTCCATCATTTCTGTTTGGACATTTTGCTGCGAAATGCCCAACCTCACCACAACCAAAACATATCAATGTAATTTTACCCTTGAATTTTCCCTAACCAATTTCTATTTTTCTCGTAAAGTAAGCATATTATCCATCTAAAATAACTTCTTCATCATCTTCCTTTTCTTCACACTTGTAGATGCAAGTTTGTGCCTTTGAAGGTTGTTTCTCCTTATTGGTTTTCTTATATTCAACGAACGCAATTTCTAGATGCGAATACCCTCTTCTTCATCAAGTCTCATTTCATATGCTATGAGAACTCCATGTAATTCCACTTTGCTGAGTTTGTCCATATTTTCACTATATTCTAATACCAATACCTTTGGGTTGAATCTCCCTGGTAACGTTCTAAGAATCTTTCATATAGTAGTCTTCTCATCAACAGGCTCTCCAAATCCTTCCAGAGTGTTGGTTATTTCATCAACATGTTGGAAGTATGCGACAATTTTATTATCTTCTTTCATTCTGAGTTGCTCAATTTTTTCTCTATAGATTTGAAGCTTTGCTTCTTTGAAATTTGAGTCACCTAAATATATATTCTCAAGATTTTCCCATACATTTTTGGTGTTTTTACAACCCAACACCTTATGATAAGTCCACTGATAGTAATATTCTTTGCTTTTGCATCATTTACCAAATTATTCTTACATTGTTCATCCACGGTTGATGTAAATCCATTTTGAACAGTGTCCCATACTTTATAACCTTGTGCCAAGAGATAGACCTCCATTCTTCCTTTCCTGAGTGCATAATTATTTTAATTGAATAGAGGTACACCATTCTTGGTATGCTCCATGACCTCCTTTCATCTGTTAAACTGCTATTGAAGCAACCAAGCTCTGATACCAATTGTTGGAATCACAATTATCGTTAGACCAAACCCGCTGACGTTAGTCTCCGCTACAATCGCCAGAGTTAGGATATATGAGAGGTGGTTAGTCCATGTCTCAAAACACATGGGGAGCATTGAACCCAATTTCCAACATGTGTGACTGCAATAGGAAGACACAAAGTCTTGTAATAGTCTGCACAAACCCTACATGACCATAGTTGAAAGAATCATAATGGAGATCCAATCGTTATAAAGACATTAGAGAGCCATTTACATGATTTTGGGAAGCTACAAGACCTCTACAAATCTACTACAAGATCACTTTTCATCTTAAAGAACAAAATTTCATCCACCTCCTAAAGAACTTGTATTGTAAAGCTTTGACCAGTCAAGTACATAATAAATAAATAAATAAATATATATATATATATATATATATATATATATATATATATATATATTAGAGAAAATCCAATGCATGGAGTATGAAGCATGAGAAGATGACACCTTAAGAACCTAGCAGATCAACCATTACCTTTACTCAGAAACATCATGAAGAGATCAAGTGCTAAAAACACAGGTAAAGACCACTAGGTAGGCATAGGTGTGAAAAATCCTCACCTCTTGGTTTAAGCACTAAATAGTTTGAAAATTTTTCAAATGCAAGAGGAGCGAGGTTTTTGTAGCCTCAAGGTGGCTAGTAGTCTTGTATACCCTCGAAAATTTATGTAAATTTATATTGCTCTCTCATCCCTTGTGGAGAAAATGAAAAAAGTGAGAAGGTCATAATTAAAAGAAGTGGGACAATGGGTCTATGAATAAGTGTTAAGGTGGTAGGTGGGCGCCAGCTAACACAACACACTGAGCCTAACATCAAACCAAGAAAGAAATAAAGAGTGGTCGAGAGCCTCATTTGTACCAAGAGTCTCATTCCAAAAACGGTAAGAAAGGGCCACTACATCGTTGAGAGTGAAACTAAATACCACTAGGGGTACCATATGCTACCAAAAAGAAGCTACAAGGATAAATAATAGCTGCTACAGAATCTAGGCTTATTGCTACAAGATACAAAACAAGTGTTATAGGATCATGAATAGTTTCTATAAGATTGGCTCGAGAGTTGAAAAATGGCTTGATTTTGTGAAAAGTTTCCTCCAAATCCAAAAATCCGTGAAGGAGTATCCAAGGGAGGGTGAGGTATTAAATTTTCCTCACCTTCCATGCATAAAAAACTAGTGGAACTGATCATATTTGTCTATAGAGGCATCCTATAGAAAACCCTTGGAAGTTACAAATTTTCAAATCTAGATTTTTCTTATGTAACTTCATGCTAGCAATAGGGTGAGTTTTTTTTTTAAATTTTGAATACAATTTTCTTACCTTTGATTAGAAAAATAACACCATTCCTCTCCTCTATGCTTTGAAACCCTAGGTTTCCCAAAAACCAGTAATCGGTAAAGAATTCCTTGAAAAACCAAAAATATTGAAAACATTGTAGTAGGGAACATGGGAGGAGGCGTTAATAGGAGGGATCACACATAATCAACAAGGATCCATTCAAACTCTCTTGTTAAGGACGTCTTCAGAAATCAGTAATGGATGGATTTTTTTGAGAAATGAAGGGATATGATGATGAAATAAACTATGATTTTGTAATAGTCCTCCAACCTCAAGGATAAGATAGTGCTGCCACTCATTAGTAGGGTAAAAAAATTGGATGTAGGAGTCAGGTGGGGCAAGGAGGATAAAAAAAAATCCATCACAACTAAAAATAATTTTTTCCTCCTTGAAGGGAAACTGATTGAAGATAAGAATGGAGTTAGAAGGGAGATCCTATCTTACCCCTGGGATGAAGTGGCCTATCACATCCTAAAATACATATCCAATGAGAGGTGACTTAGGTTGTTTATGCCTATCAGTTTAGGATACTCTATGAGCTGATGCTCTAGATAGAATTTCATATCCCAAGAAAACTTAGTACTCCCCACTTCCTTTTTTATTCCATATTGGAAATGATCCAAATAGTGAGAGAATGTAAATATCAGTACATTTCTCATCATGGGCTCATTAGGATCACTATTATGAATTCTCTGGAGCACATAAAAAATGCTATGTGAAGGGAAAATTTTGTAAATATAGATAAGGAAAATTTTCTAGAAACATAACACAAGATCCTATTGGAACTTGAAGGGACAGTCAAAGATGGCCCTATAGAAAAAGAGGGGGCCGAGAAAAAGGAAGAAGGAGAGGAGGAGGACGAAGAAAAAGGAAAATAAGTTTAAGAGTATAAGGAAAAGGAAAAAATAGAGACAAACAAAGAATCCCTTGGGGAACCTTCTAGGCCTCAAAAGAGGAGAAGACAAGAAAAAAAAGTAATCATTTAAGAAGGAAACACTAAAAAAGAGGTGAATACCACATTCGTAATCCTAAGTACACTTATCAAGGTAAAAGTGAGGCATCCAAATCAAGGGCAGGTTTATTGCAAAAAGAGAATAAGTAACAGGCTCAAGTAGGAGAATCCTTAGCCTTCCTCAACTACTAGCATCACCATTGAGGGGTAAAATAGTCACCAAGAAGGGGAATTAGAGAAGGGTAGGGATAAAATTGAAGAGGTGACCTTCATTAAAGCTAAAGCCTAAATCAACCCAAAAAATCACCATTAATCCAAACACCAAGGGAGGCAATATGAGATAGTTGCAAGAAGAAACTGTCAAGCTACAAGAAAGTTGGACAATGCTATAGGAAGAAGAAAAGTTACTACAAGATAGGGAAACAATGCTACACGAAAGTATAGTACAACCTTAGGAGGGAGTAGAAGCACAACAAGAACTACAAGGGCATGATCCCCAACCAAATAATTTTTCCTACTACAATTTTTTTGATCAAGAACAAATCACACTAATCAAGTTTGTAGTCGATATCCCACTTGAGCTAGAAAGAGAAAGAGGTTGAATACATCAATGGATGAAAATTTAAAAATATACAAGAGTTGAGGATGTGGGAATAATGGAGTAAATAATGAATAATATGCATTAATAAATTATTGATTTTATATTGAAAGAGGAAACCATGCGGCAACAATTGTAAATGAAAAACATGAGATTGAAAGAGTAGTTGCAGGAGAAACAAGGGAATCTTTCCACCATGAAAAAATTGGCCATGGAGGCCACCCAATGTATACATATCTCAAAAACATATGCCCTATTCCTTAAAGAGTAGTGGCTATAGTTTCAAATAAAAAATCTAACACAATATGGTTCATTTCCTTTCCAACACTACAAACAATTTATTGAATTTTTTGATAGAGATAGTGTGGAGGACAGAGCTATGATGAAATAATTATACATAAACAACCTCATATTTATTGACATGAACTTTTGGGATCCAAATTCTAGGATGAGGGATGTGTAACTGATGAAATTGGCCTCTTGGTTGACCCATGAGGAGGTAAGGGTTGAAGAGGAAAAAAGGGCCATATCCAAATAAACTAATGAGCCTTTATGGGTCAGAGGAGTGTTGAGGGCCCCACACCTTGTCATCTACAATCATAGGATCATATTTTAGGATAAAAAATTATTACCACACTACATATAGAAGTAGGAGCAAGAGGAAATTTTGAGATTTTAGGGACCAAGAGATTACATGCTTGTCAGAGGAGAGGACACTCCTTACCCCATAATATAAAAACCAAAGAGTACCACTCCCCAAAGAGATTGAGGAATGCCTTGGAGAAGACACAATTATACAGAAGGATAGTTCAACGACTAAAGATAAAGTGGATTGGGCTTAATTTTAACCATCCTTTATTTTTAGGGCTACAAGAAATAAAAGAGAAGATTGAAGAGAAACATGAGTGGGAAAAATAGAGAAAAACGTATGGTCCCACCGTCGTGGGAACTCCTTTAGAGATACCTTGGGATGTTATGGAAACCAACAAGGATATGTATGAGATGGAGTTAAATGGATGAGTTTCTCAAAGGGTGAGAAACAACTTCAGTAGGGGGTGATGATGGGTCCTATTAATAGGGACTTAGCAAGTCCCATCTAGCCATACTTCACATATATTTTCCTATTTCCTCACATTTGATAACATATTTTTTACTATAATGTGTCTATTAGGAAGAATAAAGGTTTTTTATCATATATCTTGGCCTAGTATGATTAATGTGTAGGAAAAGAGTGCATTTACTATGCAAAGGTATGTTGGAGGAAACTAGAGAATATGTAGGAGTATTTTACCCTACAATTTCTCATCTACAACTCAACTAGCTCCCTATATTTACTCATCCACAATTCAAGGATCTATTTCCAACTAATGAGATTAGGGATTGCAAGGATCCTAGGGAGATAGATCCAAATTTCTAGGGATTTTTGAGGGAAGAAACCATGTTTCCAATGAGGCTACCCCTTTTTCATTTTTCTATAAATAAGGAACTCAATAAGATTCAAGCTTTTGGAGAAGATGGAGACTATTAAGAGTTTGGAAAATTTACTTGTCATTTTTCATTCCTTTTATCATATACTTGAGCATTATTTTACATTAATGAGAGGCCTTATACTATCTTTAATCTGATTTTTCTTTAGAGGGCTAAGTTCCCTTAGGTTAAGGCCTAACCTAGAGGCTTTGGTATCTCTTTTGTGTATTTTTTCCATGCATTTTATTTCGTAGCAGTATTTCCTTTCCTTTCTAGCAAAAATTGTTCATAATAAAATTTATTGTGCAATTATATCGATCACCTCTCTTGTGGGAAGTGTGGTTGGGGATATTGTGTTAGAAATCCAAAAAGATATAGTTAATTATATTTTCTACAGTAGTTATATCTCTAATTAGCCTTTCTTCTTCTTCTTTTTCTACAAATTGGTAAATGGTTTAGAAATTTTCTTTAAGCATAGGAAGCATGACCTATTGTGATTGTAGGTATTGTGAAAACTAAAATATATATTACCTTTTAATGCAATTGTTTGATTTTGAATAAAATTCAACTCATCCTTTCTCTGTTATTTCAATATTATCCAATTTGCAATGTTAACATGCTCTACATGTTTGTAAAATTTGAGTAAATTTTGTTGTGTGTAGGTACTAATTTAGGATTGAAAGGTTATAATTATTGTATACGCCCCTCAGAATACCACCATCCCCTTTTTTTTACCTCAAACTCCTTCAAAAAATTGTTCATCGAGTGATCATTTCTGGTTTGATGAAGAACATCGTGTGCATTGCTCCTTGTGCAAGATGGGCCCATGAAGGGTACTAATGTTGGAATGAGCCTCATAAAACCTTATTCTACCTTCCATTACCCTTTTTCACCTTCATATCACCTTTTTATCCCTAATAATGCTCACAGATTCAATCTTGTAGAAAAATAGGGCAATATTGTAGCAACCTTGTAGCATCTTATAACACCATGTAGAATCCCTCCAAACTTGACCATACATGTCCTTAAAGATTGATTTTTTCTTGCTAGCCCTTAATAATGTATCTTAGGCTCTAAAACCATGCTTGAGGAATATAAAATACCACTTATAACTTGCCTTTCCACCATTTCAATTCATTTTTGAAATTAGGGTTAGTAAAGGAGTTCATGCATTGAATGACATAATGATGATTTACATGATTATTTTATGAAGTACTTAATGAAATATCTTACTAGGATATAATCTCTCTTGAATGTAGTGATTGAAGGTTGATATCATGATCTTTACCTTATGCAATTTAAATTAGTTTTTTCGTCTTTGTTTTCTGCTTCTTAAGCTAGGGTTTCCATTTCAAGCATTGTTATTTCTTATGCATAGAATTTGTTTCCTTTTGATGAAAAATTTACATTTTTTAAGTAGATTAATGTTAAGATTATACAAGTAAATTATCCTTTACATTCCTACAAGTTAGAATTTACATTTACAAAAAAAGGTTAGAATTTACATTCCTGCAACGTAGAGTAGCATTTCCATTTCTTCAAATAGATTATCATTTCCATTAATGCAAGTAGGTCAGAAACCTCCTTTTATGCAATTTTTGTTTCTTGAAAATCTAGATTCAATTGATAGAGTGGTCTCAGTATCCTTGGTTTTGTCAATTTCATTAGAGTAACTTGAAAATAACTTAGCCTACTATACATATAACATTGCCACCTCTTAAGTTTGTATGAACCCCAGGTTGATAATTAAAGTTGGTAGCCTTGGTAGTTGCAACACTCTTTTTGTAATATTAGGGCTCATCACTTTTTGGTGCCATTGCTGGGTAGGTTGTTGAAACAATATAGCAATAAATTCCTAATTTAATTTTCCGTTGAATTAAATTAGTAGAAAATTGAAATTCCACATCACGAGACAACTTGAATGAGCTAACTAAGTTGTTATCACTCATTTAGTTTAGTTAATTCGAGTTGTGGGCTTAAATTGAGTTGTGTATAGTGATTCCTAAATTTTAGGAGCCTACGATTGAGTTTAATTTAAATTGTAACAATTTAATTCATTTAAATTGAGGTAAGGTCAATTAAACGCGTTCTAATTGTTGAAGGAATTAGTAGGAGGTATACTAGTGGGGTGAAACTTCAATGTTCAACTAGTTAACTGATCAATCATCCTTAATTAAATCATGCATGCATGAAATTAGAGTTACTTAGTTGATATTAGAGTTCAAGGGGAGTATATGATTAATTGTATAATTATCCAAGTTTTACAAGTGGTTCATTCAGTCAGAGAAGGGCCTATAGGGATTTCAAAATTTTGGATGGGGATTTCCTTAATTACTAGGGGACTAATTCCTTGAGAAACAACGCAAGGAAATAGGACCTTGGCAAGTAGGAAAATTGGGTAAGTGTTGGATAGAGTCAGTCTGTGAGGAAATGAGAATTTGGCACTCAAAGACAAGCTTCAAAATATCAAAATGCAGAAGGGTGACACAACACCACAGTACCTGAGCAAGTTAACACAATATAATGATGAAATTGGGAGTGTTGGTGTTACGATTGAGAAGATTATTTGGTAAGCATTGCAGTTCTAGGATTTCCCAAGAGCTAGCACAACTACCAAGATTAAATAAATGGGAGGGAGAAGCTACCAAGCGGAAATATTATGGTGGATTTGGTACAGGCCGGTGGAACACCGAGGCAAGGACTTCATCCAAGGTTGATGATGAGGATAAATTTTCCTTGGATGGAAAGGAAAATAAAGGGAAAGGGAAGAAATTCAAATCCAAAGAAGAATCTGTTTAAATAGGAAAGAAGAAATACTTGTTGAAAATCAAGTACGTTCATTGTCATGAGTTGGGACACTATACCATGAATTGTCCACATAATAATATTGAAACGAATCCCTCAGGAGGAGCAACAGGTGAATCTATAGCTTCACAATTTGAGTTGGATTTCACCCTCATTGCTTGCATGGTGATTTCGGTGATGGGTAGTGTGTGGTATATGGATAGTGGAGCCTCATTCCATATGATGAGAAATAAATAATTCTTTAGTGACTTGGAGGAGTAGGACCTACAAATGCACATAGAGATGGGAGATGATGGAAGGTATATCGCGACTAGTATTAGTATAGTTACTTTTCAAAGGGAGCCTGAATCCCCTCTCAAATTAAAATATGTCATGTATTTTGTAGGTTTGAAGAAGAATTTAATTTCAGTTGCTATGTTGGAAGACCTTGGCTACGATGTGATATTTAGAAAAGGAAAGGATTTCCTTAGACACATCACCATGGGACAAGTGAAGCGGATCAAGGTTCGAGTGAAGAGCCTCTATAAATTAGATGTAGAATATTGTGCAACATTAAGAACAAAAGCGAAGAAGGTGCAGAGACGAGACACTGGTGAATTATGGCATAGGAGACTTGGCCATTTGCATCAAGGAGCCTTGAAGGGAATGCATAATATTTTGTAATGTTCCTTTTTCAGGAATGTTAGCAATCAACAATCTATTCCAGAGATTGACTAAAGGGGCATTTACCGGATATGTCACCTTCTCAAGGAAGTGTGAGAACCAGAGGCTATCTGTCCCTTTTCAGACTCTATCTATAGAGCTTCTTGAAGAATCCCACTCAAAAGTGAGCTATAGCAATATGCAAACATAAACATGAGCATACCATGAAAAGACAACGTTATTTTATGAGATGTGAGACAAGGATAGGTATGAATAGCTAAGAATAATGTATAACATCAAAAGAGAGTAAAAGTCTTGAGGAAACAACCTCTAAAGAAAGGCAAAGCAACCTCAATAATACATGTACATGAATATGAAATAACACTGCTATTTCTACATAAACCAGGCTATGAGGACGCAATATATGATAGAATACTGCTGAAAAATGATTTCAATACATGAATATGGAAATATATGGCTCAAATAAAATAGGGGAGAAAATATCTAACCCTTAGAAACAATAATACATCAATCCTCCAAGGGATTGGCTGAAATATACAAAATGGAAAAAATGCCGGAGTAGCTGGGTAGCTACTGCAACTCAAATCTGGAACTCAATGAATAAGGCTAAAGAAGATATCATTTCATAGTGTGACCCTCTAATGGTCACAAAGTGGAAGGCTGATCCTTACACTTGAGATCTCACCCTTCGATCAATCTGCAAACCCTCACTGTAGATACTCTATGAAAATAACGCAGTCACTAAGAGGGACTGCGTAGTGAGTGGAATAGAACACTATGGCCAAGTGCCAAGATCTGAAAAACAGCTCCAAAAAATCAGCTCCAAGCTTCCAATATGATCTCCCAAAGAAAGGAAAAGACTCTCCTCTCTGAAAAATAAGTAATGGAAGGGTATTTGTAGGTGCCACGCAACACCTAACCATTATGCTGCTGCAGCAATGACGTTGTCCTGGAGGAGGATGCTTTGGCCTTCAGCCAAGAAATGTGGAGAATGAAGAACCAACCTTCAAGAGGCCTCTCAAGAAGGTGAGGAAATCCTAAACATGAGTTTCCTGGAAATTCTTGCTAAACAACAGAGAATGCACAATGTTTTAATAGACATGAAATCATAAACATATGCATGAATCGCAATGGCTCTCCTCCTCTCCATATATAGCAAGTGAAGGCTCTCCATGGGCCCTACTTCGAATTAGGGTTTCCCTTCCTCTAGAAGCTTCCCTTCTACGTTGTGCCATGTAGTGCTTTCCACCTCATATCCTGAGCTGGTTGACTTGGTCAAACCTCTTTGCAAATATCTCCTTTCACACATGAGGGTGTGAAATTTGGTTCCATGGCTGATCCCTTTCCATAATAGAGGGATTTTATTTATGTTTTTATTGTCATTGGGCCTCCTTACCCAATTATTCATCTCCTAAATGAATTTAGACAAAAATTAATGTTCCAATTTATTGAAGAAAATTTTGGAACATTACAGTCCTCCCCTCCCAAATGTTTCTTTTCCCCAATAAACTGCAAGGATAGAACCGAAGAATCTCCACTCAAGGCATGGAGTCTAAAATATAATGAGGAACATCTTCCCCATGTGGATCCTCCATCCCCAAGCAATCATCCAAACAAAATGAGCCACCTCCCAACAAGGCAACTCCTGAAAATCTCATTCCACCTCAAGCTCCAGAAATGAAGGTGGGCTGAAAATATGAACTTGGCAAGCATCATAGCTCACCCCATGCTGTCCTTATTCCAACTCATGACAAGTGTAGAGTGTATGCTGATCCTGGGCTGCAAAAGTATTGCCCTCAAATGGAAAAATGAAGAAAAATCCTCTAAAGAGTTCTCCTCCGACAATGAAGAACAAGCTAGCCCAAAACATATCATCCATGATGAATAGGACATGTTCATCATATAATATCCAAATGAGAAGTTTTCTGTATGTTTTACATGATGATACATGATGCAAACAATATCTCAAGAGGACACAACGCAGTTTCATCCACTGCAATTTTAGAAAATTACATGGCAAACAATGTACAAGACCCACCACATCTACTAATGGATAGTAAATGGCTGAATGTAACAAAAATACATGATCAAGAGCTTGCCCATGGTTTTACAATGGATGAATATCAATCTCATGGCCCACCTCAAAAGAGAACAAACATTTGGCTGTGGTGGCCATATCTCCTCCCATGCTCCCATTAGAACATGTAGTGCAGAAATTGTGATAATTTTTCCCACTCAAAGACACATCCAACTCATGTGCCTCCCTCATAATAATGCTTCCTTTACAAATCTGATCTATATCAGAAAATTAAGTCATTATCAGCAATAATATGAAGAGAATGCTGAAGGTTTCATGCAATGCAAGAAGGTACCAACAACTTCCCAAACAAGTACAACGCAGTTTTACAAGTTGCTGCTTGATAAAAGTACATGGCAAAATGTTTCTTTCTATAGGGTTAATCATGCATGTCTTCATATGATACATGTTATAGTATAATAACTGAACATACATGTGATGGTAAAACATTTTCCCAAGGCCACAAAAGAGATGGCTGCCTCCATCATGTAGATTGGCCCAAATAAACTCATGGAGAAATGTGACAAGCTTGCCCTCTTGTGAAGCAATGCACTACATAAGAATGGTAAGAGTGTGCAAATCAATGAATGTGTATACAAACTTCTCACCATATGCTGGAAGTAAGATGGTACATGT
This sequence comes from Pinus albicaulis, assembly GCA_034641835.2. Lineage (NCBI taxonomy): Eukaryota > Viridiplantae > Streptophyta > Pinopsida > Pinales > Pinaceae > Pinus > Pinus albicaulis. The sequence goes on along the minus strand of CM076575.1, from coordinate 1,188,614,367 downwards.
ATCCATGAATGAGTCCTCCATAGTGTGTTGGCATGCTATGAAGAAGAGTGAACCATGTGCTGCAAGAAGATAATCCTCCTCATGCTTGGAAATCCAAGTTAAGAAGAATATGCCATAGTGATAGATGTCTCTATCATCATTACTTCCTCTTTGTTCATCAAGTGTAACAAATATGAAATGATCCTGGGACCTGTGGGTTATGGATCCACCCCATTTCAGCTGGGCACACTTCATCCATAAGTCTATGCTCCAAAGTGACAGCGTTGTGAGCTCATGCAAATAAGCCCTTGTCAATATAAAACTCTATTCTTTGACATGCTCCTTGTCAAATATTCCTCCAATAATGCTGCAAAAAATATGGAATACTCCCCAATATGGAAGAGCTTCCAGATCATCAAATACCAAGGAGATAATTCCATCTCCTCCTCCTACAACATCATACAAAGTGTGAGAGAAAATCTTCTCTTGCTCTCCCAGAAACAAGAAAAGCAACAAAACATTTTACTGCCTCCCCATACTTCCATCATACAACTCATGTGATGAAGACACAATGAATGACATGAGTGTCACACCAGCATCATGCATCCATACTCTATGCTTCTCAATGATGCAAGTATCCTGCCATCTCTTCTCCATCCTCCTACTCTTAGGAAGAGTGTTTGCCTAGTGATGGCCAAACTCTTTCAAGAGTAACCAGCGCACCCAAGCCTCCTGCTGCCCGATATCATATATCTGCAAGTAGCCTCCCAGCTCCTTGCTCATCAGCCACATCCACTCAACCACTTGTGGATGCTTTCTCCTCTTCTTCATCTTGGTACTCCTCCCATGAGGGCTACCATCCTCCCAAATCAAATTCTTGTATTTGCACTTCCTGGGATGTTGAAATGCAATTTTCTCAAGGATCAATGAGACCCTATCAAAACCCAAATAGGTGGTAGGAAAAAACCTCCCATCATGATTTGTATGGCTCAAGGAATGTCCAACACAAGCATGAGAGATGTTATCCATCCTAAGATTTCCTCCATCTTCTATCTGTTCTTGTGAGAAAGGAAGAAAATATTTGCACTCCATGGTGTGTTGAAGTGCACCTCTGATGAGATCTCTCCTTGAGACCTCCCTCTCATCAATAGTTTTCCAAAACCAATGAGGTCTTGGATTTGAAAGTAGAAATTCCTCTTTGAGTAGAGAAGAGCTCATTGAGAAAGTGTCATATTGAGGGGAGAAAGGGTTTCTCACTACAAGATGTCTACTATCATCCTTCAAGGCTTCAAACCCCAACCTCGAATGTGATGTAAAATCCAAAAATGGCTCATGAGAATGATGGTTTGATTCCTTCTTAAGTTTTTCCATGTTGCACAGCGCAGTGCAACCAAGCTGCTCTATGGTACCAATGTGATTTGACCCTTGGTCATTCAAAAGCAAGTTTCCACATTGATCAAAAGAATTTGCTGCAACAATAGAATGTGGAAATATTTTCATACCTTGATGTGCATTTGGAACTTCTTGTTGGGCTACAAGAGTTCCTTCCTCAAAAGTGTTGGCTGCCCCAACTATTGATGTATGTGGCTGCTCCTCTATGAGTGTGACAGCGTTATCACAAGGCTCCTCAAATGGTGATGTGATATTTTCTTTCTTTGCCCCTTCATCATCAAAGGTTTTGATCCCTTGGACGAAATTTGCAAAAATTTTCACCCCTTCATGATTCAAATGGATGCTCCACCAATCATAGGCTTCACCCTTTAAGTGCAGCACTAAGATTTCAATAGCTTCTTTCTCTATCACAGGATGTAGAAAGAAGAATGCTACCAACTCTTTCACCCAAGTTCTTGCAATAGATGACCCATCATAGGTAGACAACAGAAATCTATTGCCTTTGATTTCTCTTCTGCTACATGGTCTCTTCTCTTCCTTCAGCTGGGTGAAATGAGGAAAATATAGAGTCTCCTTGAAGGCTCTAGGTTGAGATCTATACTCAACAAGGTAATCATTTAGAATCTGATAATCTAAGTGTCTTCCATGCTCAATTTCTTCTTCTTGATGAGAATAAGAAGTGCATGGTACTTCCTCTTCTTCTTCTTCAATCTTCTTGACCTCCTTGAAGAGATCTCCTCTGGATCTGAACATAGATGAGAATAAACTCATATTCTTCAACATTCTAATCTTCTTAGGCTTAGACTCACAGGTTGAGCCAAGAAAGTTTCTCTGCTACCACTGTAATGTTCCTTTTTCAGGAATGTCAGCAATCAGAAATCTATTCTAGAGATTTACTGAAGGGGCATTTACTAGATATGTCACCTTTTCAAGGAAGTGTGAGATCCAAAGGCTATCTGGCCCTTTTCAGACTCTGTCTATAGAGCTTCTTGTGGAATCCCACTCAAAAGTGAGCTACAGAAATATGCAAACATAAACATGAGCATACCATGAAGAGACAACATTATTCTATGAGCTATGAGACAAGAAGATAAACATATAGCCAAGAATAATGTTTAGAAGTAAAAAGAGTACAATGTCTTGAGGAAACAACCTCTCAATAAAGACAATGCAAGCCTCAACAATACATGTACATGAATATGAAAGAACATTATTATTTCTACATAAACCCAGGCTATGAGGACGCAGTATATGATAGAATACTGCTGAAAAATGATGTCAATACATGGATATGAAAATATGTGGCTCAAATACAATAGGGGAGCAAATCTCTAACCCTTAGAAGCAAAAATACATCAATCCTCTAAGGGATTGGTTGAAATATACAAAATGGAAAAAATGTCGGAGTTGTTGGGTATCTGCTACAACTCAAATCTAGAACTCAATGAAGAAGGCTGAAGAAGATGATAAATATGAATTAAACCCTCTCCAATGGATCTCCAAAGTAGAAGGTTGATCCTTACACTTGAGATCTCACCTACGACCAATCTTGCCAACCCTCATTTTGATCGAATGCCTCCATCAAAATAACGTAGTCTTAAGAGGGGCTTGCGCGATTGAGTGGAATAGATGCATTGTGGCCAAGTGCCAGAGATTTGCAAATCGGGAAAATCGGCTCTCAAGCTTCCAATCTAATCTCCCAAAGAAAAGGAAAAGACACTCTCTCTGAAAAACCAGCAATGGAAGAGGTGTTGTGGAGTCTCCCATACAACTCCCCTACAAGATGTGGTGACACTTCTGGACTTCAAGATCTTTGGTTCACTAGTTTACTATCATATTTCCAAGGAATCAAAAAAAAAGCTAGAGTTGACAGTAGAGTTGGTCATATTTTTGGGGTACATTGATACACCTCATAAATATCATGTGTACCTTCCATCTCTCAAGATGGCAGTTGTTCATATATATGTGAAGTTCAATGAAGATAAGGCAACGAGGTGTTCAATTGAGAGGGAGATTCAGTTGCATGCAGATGAGGACATTTTGGCTCCAAAGGAAGAACCTCGGGATGTTGTGGGGCAGACACAAATAGAGGAGCAGAGAGTGGAAGCACCCACTCGTGTAGAGACATCCAGAGAAGGAAGGAGGCACACTAAGGAAGCTAAAAAATTATTGCATGATGCTAGAGAGAATGTGGGAGCACTCACATCACAATGCAGGCAGAGGAGGTCATCGGATTAATACACTGGGTATATGGCTCTGATGAGTGAGCTAGTTGAGACAAAACCATCCTCATTTGAGGAAGCAGTGTAGAAGCTAGTATGGGTTGATGCCATGGTAGAGGAATATGATTCCATAGTTGGAAACAGTGTTTTGGAAGTGGTCTCAAGACCAGAGAACAAGTCAGTGATAGGTTTGAGGTGGATCTGCAAGGTGAAACAAGCAAAATATGAAAGCATTGAGAAACACAAGGCTAGATTTATGTCCAAGGGTTTCTCTCACGTGGAGGGAATTGACTACAAGGAGAAATTTGATCTAGTAGCAAGGCACTCTTCTATTAAATCAATTCAAGCACTTGCAACGTAGATGGGATGGAATATCCATTAGGTTGATGTGAGGACAAAATTTCCCAATGGAGTGATTGAGGAGGAGGTTTACATTGAACAATGGAATGATTTGAGACCTTTGATGAAGAGTCTCAAGTGTGCAGACTCAAGAGATCATTGTATGGATTGAAACAAGCACCCCGTGCTTAGTACACCAGGATCGACAACTATTTCACCAAGTTTGTATTCACCAAAAGTGAAGTCGATGAAAAAATTTACCATATTTTTTTTGAAGGTAAATTTCTGATTATAGTATTATATGTTTATGAATTTATTTTAATCGGTGATGATAAGTTGATAAAATCTTGAAAAGAGGATCTTGAAAGAGAATTCAAGATGAAGGACATGGGACTCATGCATTATTTCCTCGGTTTGGAAGTATGGAAAGGAGATGGGGAACTTCTTGTATCTCAAGGAAAGTATGCCAGTGATATACTGAAGAATTTATGCATGGAGAGTAGAAAACCCATTGACACTCCTCTAACCGGAAATTGGAGGAAGGACGATGCCACTTCAGGTGAGGAAGTGGAGGCAATTATGTACAAGAACTTTGTGGGTTCACCCATGTATTTGGTGAACACATGACCAAACATGTGTTATTTAGCTAACCAACTTAGTCAAGAAATGGTTAAGCCAACCAAAATGTATTAGAATGTGTTAAAACATGTGTTGAGATACCTCAGAGGCACTATTTAGTATAGTCTTTGGTAAAGACAGATAGAGGGAGTGAAGCTACAAGGCTTCACAGATGTAGACCGAGTGGGGAGTCCATGAGATCGAAAGATCACTTCAACATGAATTATTAGTATTGGACCAACAACGCTTTCTTTGTACAACAAGAAGCAGAGATCAATTGCACTTAGTTTTGTGGAAGCAAAGTACATCGCTGCCAGTCAAGCAGCTTGTGAAGCTATCTTGATGAGAAAGATTCTTGTTGGGTTATATGGTCATATGATGGATCCCACTGTGATTTACTATGACAATCAAAGTTGTATCAAACTCTTAGAAAATCCAATTTTTCATGATCTATCCAAGCATATCAACATCCAGTATCACCATCTACCAGATTGTGTGTGTTAGAGTCGGTCCTTATAGCCCTCCGTCAGAGATCATTTCGCTTTTTGCATATCATTTTTAGGTGTCTCGCTCACTTCACTTCGTTGCATTTCGCTAGGGGCATGCCATTGACTGACGAGAGGGTTTGGTCATCTTGTAGTCCCTCATGCTTGTACCTGCTGGGCTAATTAAAACTCCTCAAAAGTCATCGAAGTTCAGTTCACATCATTCATGGTTATAAATGATTATTTTGGTCAACAAGAGTCTTTTAGTTTTAGAGTCTAGGGTTCAATATTTTGATATATTTAATAAATGCCCGCAGGCCATGAGGGTGGTTTCGAAAAGGTTCTTAATTCAAATTTTCATCATCAAACACATCTGAGGACATTTTTTGTTCAAAACTCTGTTTTGAACAAGAAATTGTCAAATTCATTTTTTGTAACAATCATGTATTTTTTCTACCATAAAAAATTTCAATGCAGCCTCTGGTCTTTGCCGAAGTCCAAACGCCAACATCCCTGCAAAAACAACCAAATTTCATCAGTCCAAACTCCGAAAATCAATGAAAAAGCCAAAAGACAGAAGTTCAATGAAAGGATAAAGTGCCAAATGAAAAACATTACAAAGTGGGTTGTGGAGGAAGTAAAAATTAAACCCAACTCTTGCAAGATATGTTCCAAGGCTATGTAAATTGTTTTTTTCAAATTACATTCACAAATTTTCAGAGCAAAGCCGAATTTGGAGGTTGAAGAGCGAATTTCAGTGTTGAAGGGCTGTGACTGTGTGTTGATAGTGCGGGCGGCGCATAGGAATAGAGCGCGGCGCATAGAATGCGCGTGACGCATTGGGAAAAAAAATAGCCGATTCATTTTGCAGCGGCAGCGCTGCAAAGATGTGGCCATGGGAGGTTCTGCATGACGCATAGAGCTCTAAGGCCGGAAAATTACCCTCCTTCACCAAAATTTGTTTCAAATCGGCTCTTTCGCCTCCAAGTAAGTTTGTCAAAGCCTGTATGATGATTTTGGGCTATGGTGCTATGGTTTAGAAGCAAAGATATTAGTGTTTGAATGGTGCAAAACTTAACCCTATGTCCACTTCGAAATCTGCTCCATAGGGTTTGAGGAGTGATGATTGCCAATTGAAATTTGTGTCAAAACTTGCATTTGCCAAAACACTCTTATGCCATTGTTATGTATGCTTTTATCATTGCTATCATTATATCATTTTCCTCACTGTTGTGATCACTGTTATTATACCACAGTCCCATTGTTATACCATTGTTTCACATCCTTCATTCCCTTTTGTTCCCATGTGGTAAAACTCTAAATTTATCACTTGTTATCCCTTCCCTCCATTGACAAAATTTTAATTGCCACAACATTCAAGGATTATGCCTTAGATTTCACTTACATTTTGTCATTTCACCCATTCCCATTCCCAAAAATACTCCCCTCACTATCACTGTTTTCCTATATCACTTGTAAATTGTCCATATTCCTAAATCCCTCAAATAGTGGCTGTCCTCACACTTGACAGTATTTTCCTCATTGTGGTTTTCCTATAGCACCTTGATACATATGTGACACATTTGGGATTAGAGCATGCAATGAATTCTTGTTTTCATCATTACCATATCAGCATATATTTGTCATACTTTTAGCACCATGTCAGAGATAGATTCACCTTATGAGCAGGGGTATGAGTAGGACAGTGATTCATCTACAGAGGTTAATGTGCCAAGGAGGTCTCACAAAAGTGGCAAAAGTGGCAGGCATGTCAGGGAGGAGCCCACTTCTTTGACCCAACTGCAGGCTTGCCCGCTTGCAATGGATTGTTTTCAGTGTCAGTCATGTTTTCATTATTGTGAGATGATTTCCCGAACTCAACATCATCATGAGTTAGCTCGCCTATTTGTCTTACATTTTCATAACAGTCGTGTAAACCTTGCTCGGGTGGATTTTACTTTGTCACCAGAGACCATTTCAGAGGCGACTGGGATACCAAACATCGGGGAAGAGTGGAATAAGCGGCAACAGTTGGATAAATCCTATTATGAGCCATATATCAGACCTGGATATATGAGGCAGCTGAGCAGGGTATTTCCATTCCGATTTCTGAAGGATGAGTATGCACCATTGATGAAACTCATCATTCGTTATTTCAGTTGTGAAGGGCACTTTTCACGCTTGTATGCATATCACATCCGGCTGTTGATGCACTTCACGAGAGTGCGGTTGATGAGAATTCCATACTTCATGTACCGTAACATAGAGCTGATGACATTTCTGGTACAGAAGAAGACCCCAACACAGCAGCATAACAATATATATCATTACGCGTTGATCAAAATCATGGTGGTACATCATCTCGCACAACAGGGCATCGCATGGGATGAGTTCATCTCCCGTGACTTCTTTGCAGCGCCACAGCCACCTCCCGAGGTAGTTCATGATGAGGGAGAGCCTTCACACCAGTTTGATATTCCTGAGACTAAGCATATCAGTGCTCCAGTGTATGTGATATATCAGCGAGGCCACAGATCCTTATTTGCAGCTACACGACAAGTACTATCTCCACCCGGGGTGGAAGGGGTCTCGTTGACTTCATCAGCATCGCGAGTACTATCTCCACCCGGGGTGGAAGGGGTCTCGCCTTAGACATCAGCATAGGTACAGGTTCAAGATAGAGGCAAGAGGCCTATGCATGATGAGGGCCCTTCAGGAGGCTGAGACACTGATTTTATACTCATCGATGTTGATGCGAGCTCTCCTAGCTCGAAACTGAGGGAGGTCATCCAGGAGAAGAGAGCTGAGATTGGTACTTTGAAAGAGAATTTGCAGAGAGCACAGTGGGTGATAAATTACCTGGAGTAGCGGAACAAATAGCTGGAGGATCAGCATACACCTGTAGAGTTGCGGCGAATCCGTGAAGATCGACAATTGGCCCGGAAGAGACCTGGTGACATGACACCAATTGAGTGAGACACCAACCTTATGCATGTTAACATTCATCTAGAGAAGTTTTTGGAAAAGGCCAATAGAGACAAAGACATGCTCCATCATATAAAAGGTCATTATTGGGCTCGCATGCACGTTTGCAGAGCAAAAATGAAGATCCTGAAGAGAAGGTTGAGCAGAGCACTGAAACGGCGAAAGAGGCCTGATCCACTCCATATATTGGCCGAGGCTTCGTTGGCTGAGCATGAGGCATGATAGGGGATCTTCGCTCCAAATTTCAGCAAATTTGGAGAATTTTTTGTCATTTTTGAAAATTTTGGTCACAAAACAGGTTTTTCCGCCCAACGCGTCGCGCGACCCGACGCACGCTTATTATTGGGACACCTTTTGGAGGAAAAATTTGTATTTTTGGATTTTTCATGGTAATTTATGCATGATCAGAAATGGCCGAAGCATTTCATCAAGTTATGGATGATCAAAAGGGCCAAAAACACCATGAAAACCACCTTTCTGCCACCTTTTGCACTAGCAGGAAGTACTTCTGGGAGAATGAAGGTTTGGAGGGGCAAATGAGCTCCAAATTGAAAAATTCCACTTGGGTTGGATAGCCAACATCCAGGGCTTTCCAACGAGATATCATGAGATCAATTTGGACTCAAGGAAGTGCCCCAAAAATAGGATTAAAGTAGCATGAGGCATAGAGCTTCGGAGCGCGGCGCATAGAGGTTTTTGGCATGTTTTTCACCTTCCAGCTCAGAAATTCGGCCAGTTTGGACTAGTTTCACCTCTTGATGTAATTTTTGGTTTTTCTTGATGTAATTTTATGTACATGATGTAAATTTGGCACTTATTTACTTGTTCTAGATGATTCATTCACAAAAAAGTGAAAATCAAGTGAATGGATCAGTTTCCTAGCTTATAGACGCAAGTTGTTTAGCTACCTAGATTTTAGCTCTTTGTTTAGAATTGGTTCAAACTGCTCCTAGAAGCATGAGATAGACCCCTAGAGGCATGGGAAGGGGTTAGACTTGTATATTTATTGTATTTTCTAAGACACTTTTAGGGTTTGACTCTTGGGAAAAGTTTGGCACACTATTGTACATATTTTCTACATTTTGGCTAAGGAAAGATCAGAGGTTTTGCAGCACCTGTTGGGATTATTGTGGCTTTCAGTTTTGATGGTGTGTTATCTCAGTTATTTGTAAGTTCTTTAATGTTTAATGTATGCCATTCCCTTCTTTTTCTTCTGAAACTAAATGAATGAGTAAATGAGGTAGAATCCATTGATTCCAGTGCTCTGCCTTTAGATTTGTTTAGTTTTATATGTTTTCGCCAGTTTGGAGAGGATCCTTGTTCTCCCTTGCCCTCTTCAGCTCCTTGTCATTCTGATCCATCCATACACATAATCAAAAAGCATCAAGACTACTGCCTACCTTGCCCCAACTTGAATTCTGCAAAGATCTGGCCTCATCCCCGAGCCCAAAATTGTTTTTCCCATTTTTTCAACAAAAAACCCAAAAAATTTAAATCAAACCTTCCTATCTATTTACTAGCCTAAAATCAGTATCCATTATAAGTCATCTCAGCCCCTTTGAAGACCTTTTTCCGAGATAGACCCAGAGAGAGCCCTCTCCTGTCCTCGTAGGGCTAGCTACGAGGCTGAGCGTGGTTTGATGTTGCCTTGAGTTTTACCTTATTTCAGCCTAAGGTAGATTCGAGCGCTAACATAGTGGCGACCATACTGGGGATAATCTCAATGGTTTGCTTTTTGATGTGTTCATTTCATGAGTTATAGACGAAGTCTGAAGTCAGGCCAGGTAGCTTTCGAAATGCTTTTGCCATGCATAAGCGGAAGTAGATAAATGTTGCTTCAGTCGATCTCCGGTTTAGCTTGTGAATGCAGCACTTGATTTGCAAATTACCCCAGTACACTTGTTCGTTCTAGACTTTTGGATGATTGAGTCTAGAAGTCGATAGGCTGAAAATAATCGGTTGTGTCCTTTGGTTTTTTTTTAATAGATCAATACACTGGCTTCAAAAAGGCATACTAGATCAAATCCTGATCCAAATCCGCCTCCAGTATATGAAAACCCCAACCTAATCCCAATAATTTTCCGTCGAGAAGCTCCCATCATTCCTTTGGTCAAATCTCACTCATACCCTACTATTTTTGAATACATTAAAGATATTGAGTTTGACGATCAGGTCGAGTTATCATTGTTTGAAACCAAGTTCGAAAGTGCTACTGGTTCTACCGTCATCAATCCTGAGTTCATCAAGTATCTAGAAGTTGAACAAGCAAATAGATCTATTGATAATTATATTTTGAATCTTCAAAACTCCATTGTGGCAACCAACATCCCTGAACTCATTGAATCTGCATCCGAAACTCTTGGGCCATCTAAAATTCCATCCGGTTCACAGATTCTCACTGAACCTCCCTTTATCCCTACCATTCTCGTACAGCCTGAGATATCTGATCAGCAATCAGTGGTAGTTCCTCCCCCATCTGCACCGCATACACCTCGTTCATATACTGCTCCCATTCCACCTGTTTCTCCAAGACAGATTATAAATCCGCCAAGAGTCATGGCTGCTAGATTCGCACCTCTTGTTTTACCTGCAAATTTGGATCCTATGCCAGCTGATTATCAGAGTAAGATTCCAATATTTGATGGCACTCCGCAGAGTGTGTCCACCCAACAGCATATTGTTAGAATCACATATTTCTTGGACCTGCATGAAATTGATGAAGAGAATGTGTCCATGAGATTGTTCACCCAGACTTTTGGAGGTGAGGTTCGTAAATGGTTCAGAGCTTTACAACCCGGAAGTATCAATACATTACTAGAGCTTCAGACACAATTCCTAGATCAGTGGGAGATGAAGAAAGATCCGCTGCAAATTACTTCTGAGTATACTAGTATCAAGCGTAATCCTGGTGAGTCCGTTCAAGATTATATTATCATATTCAATACAGTTTATAATGCAATTCCAGATGACTTAAGACCGTCTAGAAAGTCAGCTCTCCTTAAATTCCTGGATGGTTTCGATCCGGGGATGGCTTATTCATTACGAGACAGATATCCGCCTACCTTGGAGGATATGCAGAAGATTTCTGTTAGTGTTGAGGCGAATCTAAATGATAAGAGAGCCAGGTTGAAAGCAGAAAAAAGAGTGACCATAAAGGAAGAAGCTTCCACATCTACATCAGAATAGCACTTGCTTCGCGAAATGGAAAAAATGTTCAAAAGAATGATGCTTGATAAGCTCGAACCGCAGATTTGAAATCCCAACTACCGTGGCTAGCAGCAGCCATAGTTCAGAATTAAGCAGCGTGAACAGAGAGCACAAGAGTCGGCAGCCCAGCAGCAAGTTAAAACACCTCTTCTGCAGAATTTGGTGAGTCAAGATTCAGATGATGACGATGATGTAGTAGGGGAGCAAAACCACTTCTTTACTCCCGATGATCTGCCCATTTACATCACTGAAGATGAAGAGTATGCAGAAATTTCAGCTGCACAGAAAGATGAGGATTTTATTTTAGCAAATGATGTAGCTCTGGAGGAAGAATCAGATGAATACCAAAGAGGGTATATGAATGCTTTGTCCGCTCAGCAGAAGCAATACTCATTAAGAAACAGAGATGTGCCCATAAACCCAATTCAGAAGAGAAAAGAGGCTTCAGCACCGAAGTTAGATTCACCTGTAGCACCGAAGAAAGGAAAAGAGACAATTGATCCCGCAGCTAACAAATCATCATCAGCAGAAAAGTCAAATCAGCCAAGCATAATGAAGGATAAGGCTAGGATAAGGCTGAAAGGAAAGAAGTTCCAGTCAAAGAGGTTGAAAAGGTTTCAACTTTTAGTTTGGAGAATGAAATTTCTAAACTGAAGGTATCTATTCCTTTGACAGAAATTATGAAGAACAACAGTTATAGAGGTCAAGTCTCTAAAATTCTGAATTTTGATCCAATGTTTGACACGGTGAATATTGAAGATGATCAGCCTGAATTGATATTTGAGCCTACTTTAGATGGTGAGTCCCTTGACAGTGATGTTCCTCCCTTTTATATCAATTTTAGGTTGCATGAATATGTATTGCATAATGCCATGTTCGATTCCGGTGCTTCGCACAATCTTATGCCAAAAGAAATCATGGAAAAGTTGGGTTTAGACATTACAAGGAAGTACCATGATTTGTACTCATTTGATTCCAGCCGAGTGAGATGTATCGGACTCATCAAAGATTTGGTTGTAAGTTTAGATCATATTCCTGCAAATAATGTCTTGATGGACGTGGTTGTGGCGGACATTCCTCCTCGATTTGGGATGCTCCTTTCTAGATCTTGGGGAGAAAAGTTGAAAGGTACACTACAGTTAGATTTGTCATATGCAACAATTTCTGTCTTTGGCCAAATGAGAAAGTTATATCGAGAACAGAAGATGAAATACATGATAACAAGAAAGGAGAAACCAATCAATCATCCTGTAAATTATGTACATACCGACTTAGAGTCTTTTGTTTTGTTTGCAGATAGTTTTAATGATATAGATAGTCAGTTAGTTCAAGAAGAAGATATACCAGAGATTACCAATAATTTCAGAGAAGTTTTGCATAAAGAAAGACGAGAAAAGAAAGCTACTGTTGAGAAATCAGCTAAAGACGATGGGCAGCAAACAGAAAAAACAAGCTGGCGCAATTTCAACACTTAGAGGATGATGAATATGGTCTTTGGACCATGGATTTCAATGGCGCAGTGGGTAGTGATGGTGTTGGAATTGGTGTTTGGATACGCAGTCCATTTTCCGCTCCGAATAAGGTCCCGAGCAATGTGCGAGTATGTTCCTACAAACTAGCATTTGATTGTTCTAACAATGAGGCTTAGTATGAAGCTCTGATTGCTGGCCTAAAGATTATAAGAAAGCTGAACGCAAAAAGAATTTCAGTCTATGGTGATTCCGAATTGGTGATAAAACAGGTAAAGGGTGAGTTTCAAGCCAAGAATCCTCGCATGAGGGCTTACCGTAATGTAGTTTTATACATTTTGAAGTTATTTTCAGATTATACCTTGACATGTGTGCCTCGCATCCAAAATGGTGTTGTTGATGGACTTGCTAAAGCAGCAAGCAATTTAATAATCCCAATGAATTCCAGCAATAAGTTCGAGATCCATGTGAAGCACCGCCCTACCGTTCCGGATAATCAGAGATGTTGGAAAGTTTTTCAGGATGATGAGGAGATTAATGATTTCCTACAAAAAAAGGGTAAGTTTAAAGATACCTCCATAGATATAGAACATGATGATGGTAATGATGATATGCAAATAAATCAAATGGAAGTGCTGCAGCTTAAAGATAACATCATTCCTAAAGGATTGATTCCTTTAGAGGAACTCTTTGATCAAGATGATGTAGCCCGCAAACCGACATTGAGGCCGATTGAAAAAGGTGTTGAAGAAGTAAATATTGGGACAGCTCAAAACCCCAAGATGGTAAAGTTATCCAAGTCATTGTCACCGGAGGTAAAAGCTGAATATGTGAGATTGTTGTCTTCATTTGCTGATGCTTTCTCTTGGGATTACTCAGATTTAAAAACGTATGACACTAATATCATTCAACATACTATCCCTATTAAACCAAATCAGAAGCCTTTCCGTCAGAAGTTGAGGAGAATCAATCTGAAGCTGCTACCATCGATTGAGAAGGAGGTAAATAGGTTGTATAAGTCAGGAATCATTGTACCTATCAGATTTTCTGATTGGATTTCCAATTTGGTGCCCGTGAGGAAAAAGACAGGTGAGATCCGTTTGTGTATTGATTTCAGAAATTTGAATAAGGTGTCATTGAAGGACAATTATCCACTGCCAAAAATGGACCATATACTGCAGCGAGTAGTTGGATCATCAAGGATGTCACTACTTGATGGCTATTCAGGATATAATCAAATTTTAGTGCATGAGGACGATTGTGACAAAACCGCATTCACCACTCCATGGGGAACGTTTCATTATGCCAAGATGCCATTTGGTTTGAAAAATGCAGGTGCCACTTTTCAGCGTGCAATGGACATGGCTTTCGCCAATGAGAAATATGTATTTTTGGTTGTTTACCTTGATGATTTGATGGTGTTTTCAAATTCTGATGAATAACATTTGTATCACTTGAAAGTTGTTTTTCAGAAGTGCAGAAAATATGGCATTTTGCTGAATCTGAAAAAGATCTTGTTTGCCATGGATGAAGGCAAACTTCTTGGCCACATCATATCGAAAGACGGCATTCGTGTTGACCCAGCACATGTTGAAGCAATCCAGCAAATTGAACAGCCCCGGAACAAGAAATAAATACAGTCATTTAATGGTAGAATGAATTTTCTGCGTCGTTTCATTCCAAATCTTGTTGAGCATCTTAGAGATATCACAAACATGCTGAAAAAGGACAGTCAAGTGAAGTGGACGGAAGAGGCGGTGAAATCATTCAATTTGGTAAAGTTAGCTCTTTCTTCAGCTCCCATTTTAATCAGCCCAGATTACACACAGAACTTCATTTTGTTTTCGTTTGCTTCTGAGCACACTTTGGCAGCTTTTTTAATGCAAAAAAGAGATGGAGTTGAGAAGCCCATTGCTTTTTTCAGCCGAATTATAAGGGACAGAGCTTTGATATACAACATTATTGAGAAACAAGCACTTGATCTTGTGAAGGCCTTGAAATATTTTCGTGTGTATATACTACATTCCCACATTATAGCTTATGTTCCTAACGCAGCTGTCAAAGATGTATTGGTACAAGCAGATCCGGAAGGAAGACGGGGTAAGTGGATCGCTGCGTTGTTAGAATATGATGTGGAGATTAAACTGACCAAGATGATCAAAGGACAGGGATTAGCCAAGCTCATGGCTGAAACAAATCTGCATGCTCTAGATATATATTTGATCACTACTATGTATGATGAGGATGAGGAGAGTACATCATTTCAGGTATCTGATATCTTTGTTTCTTCCCCTTGGTATGCTGACATTTTATATGTACTTCAGAATTTGTCTCCACCACTCGGGATGCCTAGAAATAAGAGTAGAACCTTGAATTTGAGGGCTGCAAAGTTTTGTATATTGAATTCTGCATTATATTGGAAAGACCCCGGTGGAATGTTATTGAATTGTTTGGTAGAGGAAGAAGCCAAAAGAGTTTTGGAGGAATTTCATAGAGGAGACTGTAGGGGCCATCTATTTTGGAAAACCACAATGAATAAGATTCTGAGAGTGGGATACTATTGGCCTACTTTATTTTCTGATGTATATAAGGTTGTTAAGAGTTGTCACGAATGTCAAATTTTCGAAGGGAAGCAGAAATTACAGCCTTTGCCTCTTAAACCAATTGAATTTAGTGCACCATTTCAGCAGTGGGGGTTGGATTTCATTGGGGAAATCCATCCGGCATCTTCAGGTCAGCATAGATGGATATTGATAGCAACGGATTACTTCACGAAGTGGATCGAGGCAATTCCCACTCGACAGGCTACGGATGCGGTAATTATTTCTTTCCTTGAGAATAGCATTTTGTCACGTTTTGGTTGTCCTAGTAAGATAATCACAGATAATGCAGCGGCCTTCAAGTCAAAAAGGATGGTTGAATTTTGCAATAAGTATAACATCAGCTTGGGACATTCGACTGCCTACCATCTGCAAGGAAATGGCTTGGCGGAGTCTTCAAATAAGTCTTTGGTAAATATCATTAAGAAATTGCTGGAAATCAATAAGAAAGGCTGGCACAAGAAATTAGTGAATGCACTTTGGGCTGATAGGGTAAGTCAGAAAAAATCCATCGGTATGTCTCCCTTTGAGTTGGTATATGGAGTAGACACAGTGTTTCCCACTTCTCTTGCTATCCCGGTAGTCAAATTGCTTCAGGAAGCTGGTAGTGAGGAAGATCCCATGCAGCGAAGGATAAATCAGATGATTCATTTACAGTAGACACAGGAGGAGGTCTTTCAAAATACATTCAAGTTGCAGGAGTGCATTAAGAAGATTTATGACAGGAAGGCGAAAGCAGATAAGTTTCAGTTGGATGAGGTGGTCCTGAAGTGGGATGCTCGGAATGAGGAAAAAGGCAAGCACGGAAAATTTGAAAACCTTTGGAAGGGTCCTTTTAAGATTGCAGCGTATCGTGGTCAGAACGCCTTTCTTCTCAAGGAAATGAACGGGGATGATTGTCCTGGAGGGCCGATCAATGGTCGGCTGCTCAAGCGATACCATTTCTGAGTATTTTCTGCTGATTTCATTGTCATTGTATATATCGTTCTACTTCTGTTTCATCGCAAGTGTGTACTAATCTCTTTTCTTCAGTCTGGGGCCCGAAGCGAAGGCTATAATTCTGAAGAAGGAGGTTAGTTGGTTTGAAGTTTGTCAAGTTAGTTTTATCAGTCTTTCCAGTTTTAAAATTGAGTCGGTTTCTATCAGGTTCCAGTCAAGTTTTCAGTCAATAAATGTGTCAAAGGTTTTGTGTTATCTGTTGAAATAATGACTCCATCGCCCAATGGATGAAGGCACTGTCAAGCTCTTCCAGAGATCTGCCGTTCTTGGCATCTCCTTGGAGCCACCATCCCCATTGGAGCCAATGTTAGAGTCGGTCCTTACAGCCCTCCGTCAGAGATCATTTCGCTTTTTGCATATCATTTTTAGGTGTCTCGCTCACTTCACTTCGTTGCATTTCGCTAGGGGCATGCCATTGACTGACGAGAGGGTTTGGTCGTCTTGTAGTCCCTCATGCTTGTACCTGCTGGGATAATTAAAACTCCTCAAAAGTCATCGAAGTTCAGTTCACGTCATTCATGGTTATAAATGATTATTTTGGTCAACAAGAGTCTTTTAGTTTTAGAGTCTAGGGTTCAGTCTTTTGATATATTTAATAAATGCCCGCAGGCCATGAGGATGGTTTCGAAAAGGTTCTTAATTCAAATTTTCATCATCAAACACATCTGAGGACATTTTTTGTAACAATCATGTATTTTTTCTACCATAATTTTTTTTTCAATGCAGCCTCTGGTCTTTGCCTAAGTCAAAACGCCAACATCCCTGCAAAAACAACCAGATTTCATCAGTCCAAACTCAGAAAATCAATGAAAAAGCCAAAAAACAGAAGTTCAATGAAAGGATAAAGTGCCAAATGAAAAACATTACAAAGTGGGTTGTGGAGGAAGTAAAAATTAAACCCAACTCTTGCAAGATATGTTCCAAGGCTATGTAAATTGTTTTTGTCAAATTACATTCACAAATTTTCAGAGCAAAGCCGAATTTCGAGGTTGAAGAGCGAATTTCAGTGTTGAAAGGCCGTGATTGTGTGTTGACAGTGTGCGTGCGGCGCATAGGAACAGAGTGCGACGCATTGGGAAAAAACCAGCAGTTCATTTTTACATGCGCGCGGCGCACCCAAGGGCCGCAGCGCACTGGGTTTGCACACGACGCTTAGAGCTCTAAGGCCGGAAAATTACCCTCCTTCACCAAAATTTGTTTCAAATCAGCTCTTTCACCTCCAAGTAAGTTTGTCAAAGCCTGTATGATGATTTTGAGCTATGGTGCTATGGTTTAGAAGCAAAGATATTAGTGTGTGAATGGTGCAAAACTTAACCCTATGTCCACTTCGAAATCTGCTCCATAGGGTTTGAGGAGTGATGATTGTCATTTGAAATTGGTGTCAAAACTTGCATTTGCCAAAATACTCTTATGCCATTGTTATGTATGCTTTTATCACTGCTATCATTGTATCATTCTCCTCACTGTTGTGATCACTGTTATTATACCACAGTCCCATTTTTATACCATTGTTTCACATCCTTCATTCCCTTTTGTTTCCATGTGGTAAAACTCTAAATTTATCACTTGTTATCCCTTCCCTCCATTGACAAAATTTTAATTGCCACAACATTCAAGGATTATGCCTTAGATTTCACTTACATTTTGTCATTTCACCCATTCCCATTCCCAAAAATACTCCCCTCACTATCGCTGTTTTCCTATATCACTTGTAAATTGTCCATATTCCTAAGTCCCTCAAGCAGTGGTTGTCCTCACACTTGACAGTACTTTCCTCATTGTGGTTTTCCTATAGCATCTTGATACATATGTGACACATTTGGGATTAGAGCATACACTGAACTCTTGTTTTCATCATTACCATATCAGCATATATTTGTCATACATTTAGCACCATGTCAGAGACAGATTCACCTTATGAGCAGGGGTATGAGCAGGACAGTGATTCATCTACAGAGGTTAATGTGCCAAGGAGGTCTCACAAAAGTGGCAAAAGTGGCAGGCATGTCAGGGAGGAGCCCACTTCTTTGACCCAACTGCAGGCTTGCCCGCTTGCAATGGATTGTTTTCAGCATCAGTCATGTTTTCATTATTGTGAGATGATTTCCTGAACTCAGCATCATCATGAGTTAGCTCGCCTATTTGTCTTACATTTTCATAACGGTCGTGTAAACCTTGCTGGGGTGGATTTTACTTTGTCACCAGAGACCATTTCAGAGGCGACTGGGATACCAAACATCGGGGAAGAGTGGAATAAGCGGCAGCAGTTGGATAAAGCTTATTATGAGCCATATATAAAACCTGGATATATGAGGCAGCTGAGCAGGGTATTTCCATTTCGATTTCTGAAGGATAAGTATGCACCATTGATGAAACTCATCATTCGTTATTTCAGTTGTGAAGGGCGCTTTTCACGCTTGTATGCATATCACATCCAGCTGTTGATGCACTTCACGAGAGTGCGGTTGATGAGCATTCCATACTTCATGTACCGTAACATAGAGCGGATGACATTTCTTGTACAGAAGAAGACCCCAGCACAGCAGCATAACAATATATATCATTACGCGCTGATCAAAATCATGGTGGTACATCAGCTCGCACAACAGGGCATCGCATGGGATGAGTTCATCTCCCATGACTTCTTTGCAGCGCCACAGCCGCCTCCCGAGGTAGTTCATGATGAGGGAGAGCCTTCACACCAGTTTGATATTCCTGAGACTGAGCATATCAGTGCTCCAGTGTATGTGACATATCAGCGAGGCCACAGAGCCTTATTTGCAGCTACACGACGAGTACTATCTCCACCCGGGGTGGAAGGAGTCTCGTTGACTTCATTAGCAGTGCGAGTACTATCTCCACATGGTGTGGAAGGGGTCTTGCCTTCGACATCAGCACAGGTACAGGTTCAGGACAGAGGCAAGAGGCCTATGCACGATGAGGGCCCTTCAGGAGGCCGAGACACTGATTTTATACTCATCGATGTTGATGCGAGCTCTCCTAGCTCGAAAATGAGGGAGGTCATCCAGGAGCAGAGAGCTGAGATTGGTACTTTGACAGAGAATTTTTAGAGAGCACAGTGTGTGATAAAGTACCTGGAGCGGCGGAACAAACAGCTGGAGGATCAGCACACACTTTTAGAGCTGCGGCGAATCCGTGAAGATCGACAATTGGCCCGGAAGAGACTTGGTGACATGACACCAATTGAGTGAGAGACCAACCTTATGCATGTTAACATTCATCTGGAGAAGTTGTTGGCAAAGGAAAATAGAGACAAAGACATGCTCTGTCATATGAAAGGTCATTATTGGGCCCGCATGCACGTTTGCAGAGCAAAAATGAAGATCTTGAAGAGAAGGTTGAGCAGAGCACTGAAATGGCGAAAGAGGCCTGATCCACTCCGAATCTTGGCCGAGGCTTCATTGGCTGAGCATGAGGCATGATAGGGGATATTCTCTCCAAATTTCAGCAAATTTGGAGAAGTTTTTGTCATTTTTGAAAATTTTGGTCACAAAACAGGTTTTTCCGCCCAACGCATCGCGCGACCCGACGCACGGTTATGATTGGGACACCTTCTGGAGGAAAAATTTGTATTTTTGGATTTTTCATGGTAAGTTATGCATGCTCAGAAATGGCCGAAGCATTTCATCAAGTTCTGGATGATCAAAAGGGCCAAAAACACCATGAAAACCACCTTTCTGCCACCTTTTCCACCAGCAGGAAGTACTTCTGGGAGAATGACGTTTTGGAGGGGCAAATGAGCTCCAAATTAAAACATTCCACTTGGGTTGGATAGCCAACATCTAGTGCTTTCGAACGAGCTATCATAATCTCAATTTGGACTCTGGGAAGTTCCCAAAAAATAGGCTGAAAGTAGCGCGATGCATAGAGCTTTGGAGCACGACGTATAGAGGTTTTTGGCATGTTTTTCACCTTCCAGCTCAGAAATTCGGCCAGTTTGGACTAGTTTCACCTCTTGATGTAATTTTTGGTTTTTATTGATGTAATTTTATGTACATGATGTAAATTTGGCACTTATTTACTTGTTCTAGATGATTCATTCACAAAAAAGTGAAAATCAAGTGGATGGATCAGTTTCCTAACTTATAGAGGCAAGTTGTTTGGCTGCCTAGATTTTAGCTCTTTGTTTAGAATTGGTTCAAACTGCTCCTAGAAGCATGAGCTAGACCCATAGAGGCATGGGAAGGGGTTAGAATTGTCTATTTATTGTATTTTCTGAGACACTTTCAGGGTTGGACTCTCGGGAAAAGTTTGGCACACTATTGTACACATTTTCTGCATTTTGGCTAAGGAAAGATCAGAGGTTTTGCAACACCTGTTGGGATTCTTGTGGCTTTCAGTTTTGATGGTGTTTTCTATCAGTTATTTGTAAGTTCTTTAATTTTTAATGTATTCCATTCCCTTCTTTTGCTTCTGAAACTAAATGAATGAGTAAATGAGGTAGAATCCATTGATTCCAGTGCTCTGCCTTTAAATTTGTTTAGTTTTATATGTTTTCGCCAGTTTGGAGAGGATCCTTGTTCTCCCTTGCCCTCTTTAGCTCCTTTTCATTTTGATCCTTCCATACACATAATCAAAAAGCATCAAAACTACTGCCTACCTTGCCCCAACTCGAATTCTGCAAAGATCTGGCCTCATCCTCGAGCCCAAAATTCTTTTTCCCATTTTTCCAACAAAAACCCAAAAAATTTAAAACAAACTTTCCTATCTATTTACTAGCCTAAAATTAGTATCCATTATAAGTCATCTCAGCCCCTTTGAAGACCTTTTGCCGAGATAGACCCAGAGAGAGCCCTCTCCTGTCCTCGTAGGGCTAGCTACGAGGCTAAGCTTGGTTTGATGTTGCTTGGAGTTTTACCTTATTTCAGCCTAAGGTATATTCGAGCACTAACAGTGTGTAGAGGAAGATTTGTAGGCTTTAACCCCGTACAGAAATTATCTACAAACGAATCTTAAAAATATAAAATAAACAATAGCGACACCATATACCAGCAACACCCTTTTAGCCTCAACCATATATCTCACAAAGTGATATTGAACATCAATGTGCTTTGTCTTTGAATGGTAAGCAGGGTTCTTAGCCAAGAAATTTGCACTATGGCTATCAAAGTCTTTCCTTATAGCTTGCTGCACCAACCCCATACTTGAACACAATTTCTGCAACCAAACTGCTTCCTTGCTTGCATGAGTGGCTGCCATGTATTCTGCCTCTGTAGTTGAAAGTGCCACTACAGACTGTCTATTACTCATCCAACTGACTGCACCTCCAAATAGGCTAAACAAATACCCAATTGTAGATCTTCTTTGGTCCAAATCTCTAGCCCAGTCTGCATAAAAAAAACATGAATGTCCACCACTCTTTCCAATCTTGGTCTTCCTTGTTAGCACAAGCCATAATCACTAGTGCCACACAAATATCTGAAAACAAGCTTCACTGTTGTCCAATGCTCCTTCCTTGGGTTTGACATAAACCTGCTCAATACTCCCACTGCATGTGCAATGTCTGGTCTAGTAAAAACCATTGCATACATCAGGCTACCCACTGGACTTGCATATGGAACACGGGACATATCCTTCTCTTCTTCTTGTGTCTTGGGACACTATTCAACAGACAAATTTGTACCTAAAAGAATCATAACATTCACTCCTTTACTATCCTGCATATTGAACCTCTGCAATATAGTCTCGACATACTTCCTCTGGCTTAACTAGAGCTTCCTCTTTGCCCGATCTCTCTTGATTTCCATGCCCAAAATATAGTTTGCAGCACCAAGATCCTTCATGTCGAATTTGGAGAATAGTTGGGTCTTCAAATATTGGATAATTTCTTTGTCATTTCCAATCAACAACATATCATCCACATACAAGACCAAATAAATAACATGGTCACCAATTAATTTAAAATAAATAGATTGATCCTCCTTGCTTCTAGTGAAGCCAAGTCCCCATATATAGGTATCAAATTTTTGATACCACATCCTTGGCGACTGTTTTAACCCATACAGAGAATTCTTTAACCTGCATACCAGTTCTTTTTTCCCCTTCACCATAAAGCCTTCAGGTTGTTTCATGTAGATCTCCTCTTCCAGATCCCTGTGAAGAAATGTTGTCTTCACATCCATCTTCTCTACATCAAAATCAAATGTAGCAGCAAAAATTAAAAGTAATCTAATAGAAGTAAATTTGGCAACAAGAGAAAAAATATCACCAAAATCAATTCCTGACACATGGGAATACTCTTTTGCTACCAACCTAGCTTTTTATTTCTCCACCTTGCCATTCATCTTCTTCTTAAACACCCATTTGCTCTCGATGGGCTTCCTTCCAGCTGGAAACTCCACGATATCCCATGTCTCATTTTTATGCAAGGACGTCATTTCATCAACCATGGCCACCTTCCAGAGTTTTCCATCCTATAAATCTACGGCCTCCCTGACGGTTATGGGATCATCATTAATTATAGCTAAAGAAAAATTTGAACAGAAATAAGATGGAATATACCTTTCTGGTTGTCTTATTTCCTGAACTGATCTTCTCACGGCCAAAGTTTGTGGCTCTTCCTCTTCTAAGTCTTCTTCTATTGTAGAGTATGATTCATCCTCCTTTAGCTCAAACTCTATCTTTTCAGGTTCCTTTGGTAGGACCTCATGTTTATCAACATCTTTCACCTCTGTAAACACCATATCTCGGCTGTACACAACCTTCCTTTTTTTCGGGTTCCAAAGCTTGTAACCCTTTAAACCATCCTTATACCAAATAAATATGCACCTTTTAGATTTATTATCCAACTTGGTCCTTTTCTCCTTTGGAACATGTACATATGCATCACATCCAAATACCCTCAGATGTGAAAGAGAGGTTTCCTTACCAGTCCATACCTCATGTGGAGTCTTATCCTCCAACGCTGATGAAGGTGATCTGTTAACCAAGTAACCTGCACTCTCCACGGTCTCTACCCAGAATTCTTGTCCTAACCTGGTACCACTGAGCATACTTCTTGCCTTTTCCATCAGCATTCTGTTCATTCTTTCTGCAACTCCATTTTTCTGAGGTGTGTATGGAGTAGTCTTCTATCGTGCTATACCACACTTCTTATAGAACTCTTAAAATTCCTTCTTGCAGAACTCCCCACCATTATCTGTCCTCAGCACCTTTATCTTCTTCTCTGTCTGGTTTTCAACCAGAGCCTTATATTCTTTAAATTTTTCAAAGACTTTAGATTTCTTCCTCAAGAAATATATCCATGTATTCCTTAAGAAGTCATCTATGAATAAAACATAGTACACAAACTTACCCAGTGATGGAACTGACACAGGTCCAAACACATCACTTTGCACAAGATCTAATATCTTGTTCGCCCTCTTAGCACCAGAAGGAAAACTCACTCGATTATGCTTCCCATATACACAATGTTCACAAAAATTGAAATGCAGAGAAATATTAGACGTACCTTATACCATACCATTTCCATGTAGTATCCGAAGGCCCTTCTCTCCAATATGTCCAAGCCTTTGATGCCATAGCATGGTCTTTTCTCCAGAGACCGCTAGGCTTTTCGCTCCACTTTCGGGAACCACAAAACTGTTGTGTCCATCAATAACAATGTTACCCTGAAGCTTGGACATATTTCCAATATGAACTCCCAGCATTAATACCAGTGCTCCCCGAACCACCTTACATGTATCTTTCTCAAACACTATTTTTACACCTGCATCATCCATCTTGCTTACAAAAATTAGATTTCTGGCCAATGCATGAATGTGCAGAACACCAGGAAGTGTTCTAATATTTATACCTTGCAGCTTCAGCTTGAATTTTCCACTTCTGACGATTTTGGACTTCCTATCATCACCTAAGAAGACATCACTTCTATCATATTTCTCATACTCGTAGAACCACTCCCTACGAAGAGTGAAGTGAAAGTATGCACCCTAGTCAATCAACCATGAATCATGATCTACATGTGTATTTCAAGAAGAAGCCAAATACACATCCCCACCTTCATCCGAGGTGGTTTTTTCCTCTACAAAAGGAGCATCATCATATCCCTTTCCTTTCTCAAGAGCTTTAGATCTGCAATCCCTTTTGTAGTGCCCTTCCTTTCCACATTTCCAACACACCTTTACAAAATTTTCAGGAGATTTATATCTCCCTCTAGATTTAGATCCCCCACTCGAAACCTTATTCTTTTTTCTATTCTGGTACCTCCCTCGTATAGATAAGGCATCTCCATTCTGACCCTCCATATTTCTCCATCTCATTTCCTCCGACAACAAGGCTGAGACAATGTCATCAAAATTCAAGGTGGTTGTATTGCTACTTATTGCAATAACTAGACTGTCCCACGAGTCTGGTAGAGAACACAACAAACTGATGCAATTATTTTCATTTGATATTTTAATATCAACATATGACAACTGACTTACCATAGTATTGAAGGAATTCAGATGCTCTATCACCGAGTCTCCATCCTTCATCCTTAGGTTATACAACCTTTTCTGCATGAAAAATTTATTCACCAGAGACTTAGATTGGTACAAAGTCCCTAGCTTGTCCCACAAGGTCTTCGTTGTAGCTTCCCCAGATACATTCATTAATACTGAATCTGAGACACACAACTGTATTGTGCTCTTTGCCTTCCGATCCAGCTTCTTCCAGTCTTCATCTAACATTTATGTTGGTTTAGTACTTGGATATATCGTGATCCACTAATTTTTATCCACCAGCGGATCCTCCATCTTGAGCTTCCACAACTCAAAACTTTGACCATTAAATTTCTCGACCTCTATCTTCCCGTTGATCACCATATTCCTTTAGCGAAAGAATCGATCCTGTAGATATCCCACTGAACAGGGTCTACCTCAAGCTCGAGCAAAAAACCCCCTCAGCAACAAAGGTGTCCCCTTGAATCTGAAACAACTCTAATACCAAATGTAGGTTTTAACCTTGTACATAAATTATCTGCAAACGAATCTTTAAAAAAAAATATAAACAATAGTGAGAGCATAAAACATAAAATAGATATACACAGAGATTTTCCCCTGGATCTCAAATCGGGACGACCAGCTTGATTTTTCATTATATTCCTTTTAGTGTTACAACACATATATATACATGCCGAAGCATACATAAACCCCAATCCACTAACCTTGGATTAGAACATAAGTGTAGTTCCCTTGACCGGATCTAAAAAATACTAGGGGCCGAAAACCATCATGCCTCAAAACCATGTGCAAACCCATCCACAAAACTATCGGCCGGTCCGACCACTGGAAAATAAGGACCAAATTTTTTTTCCAGAGGCGCATCCCCAAACCCCGACAAGGGGGATGCCGCCCCCCTGTGACCCCCCTGCTGCGCTCGGTGTAACGTATAGGAAAATTCTACTCCCCCACGCATGACTAGTCATTGGAAAGAATATAACACATACCCAACATGATTATGTTATTAAAATATGTTGCTACAGAGGAAAAAGTTACACATATTTTGACAAAGTCTTTGTCAAGAGGAAATTTTTAGTTCCATAGAGGTAGGATTGGGGTATCTAATAATCCCTTTCTTACTCAGAGGGAGCGTTGGGAAAATGCAGCAAGAAATTCCTAATTTAATTTCTCCTTGAATTAAATTAGGAGAAAATCGAAATTCCACATCACAAGACAAATTGAATGAGTTAAATAAGTTGTTATCACTCAATTAGCTTAGTTAATTTTAGTTGTGGGCTTAACTTGAGTTGTGTATAGTGATTCCTAAATTTTGGGAGCCTCTGTTGAGTTTAATTTCTATTGTAACAATTTAATTAAGTTAAATTGAGTTAAGGTTAGTTAAACTAGTTCTAACTCTTGGAGGAACCAATAGGAGGTCTAGTAGTGGGGTGAAATTTCAGTTTTCAACCAGTCAATCAGCCTTAATTAACTCATGCATGCATGAAATTCGAGTTACCCAGTTGAGATTGGAGTTCAAGGGAAGTGTACTATTACTTTTATAATTATCCAAGTTGTACAGGTGGTGCATGCAGTCAAAGAAGGGCCTATAGGGACTACATAGTTCTGGATCGGGATTTCCCTAATTAATAGGGGGATAATTCCTTGAGAAACATTGCAAGTAAATAAGTTCTTGGAAGGCAGGAAAATTCTCTAACTATTGGCCAAAGTCAGTTTGTGAGGCAGTGAGATACATTATACTTCTATAGAGGTTTCTCAGGCTTGAGAAAACATTGTATTTCTACTCTATTTTCTGAATAATGCAATACAAAGAGGAATGGGTTTTGAGAATTTTATTTCCCCTAGATATATCCTCGTGTATTTGTGTTAAATCATGATGCATTCTTTCGATACATGCTCTCAATCATGAAGTGATTTCTGCAGATGAGTAGAGTAGATTTGAGTCTTATGTTTTAGAACATTACATGAGAACTGTTGAATCTACAATTAATTTCTATAGAGGTCTCCAAGTAGGTGTTGTTTCTCCTTAGAGTTGATTTATTTTCCATTTTAATTTAGTTTTGAATTAGTTTTTCTTGTCTTAAAAAGCTCAAAAAAGGAGAGAAGAAAACAAAAAAAAACGTGCATATTTATTTCATGCCATGTAGGATCAATGATAATCTAGGGAATTTTATACCAAAAACCACCACCATTTCAAGTTGTAAACCATCACTCTTCTTTGGTGGCTATGAACCTCCTACTATTACTACAGTAAATAGAAAAACATTTAGGTGACCAACTAGAAATATTTGAAGAACCCATAGGCAAGGAAGAACCCACATCACTTACCCAAAACATGGCTGAGGATAGGTAGACTAAGATATTTCCTATACAAGAAACTAATGGGGAAGCCATAATGAAAAACATAATCCCCATTTCTTTTCCACATTTCCATGGTCTGGCCTCTGAATACTTGGATACATTCATGTGTGAGTTTCTTGTGGCTTGTAGAATCTATTATTATACTTCTGACGAGAAGAAGCTCAACATGTTTTTGTCTACCCCAAAGGATGCAACCTTGCTGGAACATGAGCTTGGAAGGAGGAAACATCATCACCTCGGCTCAAATGCAACAATATTTTAATTAGAAATATAGGGACTGTTGTAGGTCAAGAGAAACAAAAGAGGATATTTATGAGCTCCATCATTAGGTACATTTGGAGGGGTTAATGGTCACCTTTTTTCCTTATTAAGTCTCCTTTTCTAGAATTTTAATTATATTATGGTCTTATGATGCTAGTATAGATGGTGATTTAGGTGTATGACACTTAAAGTACCTAACATGAGTTAAATTCAGGAAAATCATGAAGATATTTCATTTTTGGGGAAGATTTTTTCATTAAGACTCGGAGTAAGCAAGAAGGAGAGATTTTAGGGGGTATTTTCCACCCTCATTAACTCCCAAAGGTAGCCAAGGTATCATCTAGATTCCCACCAACAACTCGAAATCAAAGGAAACCAAGAAAAATCAATATCAAGTGCACCAAAGCCACAGTTCACTTGCAGTCAAGTGGACTCATCAGCTACCTTTTAAGTAGTTGTTGGTAGCTACCCTTTAGGTTAAATGGGGCTGAGCAAGATCTCATTAGGATTCAAAATTTGGTGAAAGAAATTAGGATTTTTTCTCTTTTAATAATTTGTTGAGACTTTTCATGTTGATGTAATGATACTATATTTTTTAGTACAATCAGTATTCAAATTGTGCTTCACTGATCTAGTTTCAAAGAGTTAGGCTTGTGGGTTAGGGCCCAATCCATGTGCCTTAGTCTCTCTTGTGTCATTATTCTTTACTTTCATGTCATTTTGGCTAGTTTTTCTTATGACTATTTAGCTAATTTTCTTGCATTTTCATTCATTGTTTTTAGCTTTCTTCCATTTGTCTTCTGTTGTAGATTTAAATTGCTTACATTTTGGTAGAGTAGGTTATAAACTGAGAAAAATATGAGTCAAGCCTCCCCCTCTCATATCTTTCATTCAAGCTTGAGGAGGGTAGACCTTCCACACAGGCCAAAATTGCTTTTTATTTTATGATTTCTTAGAATTGTTAAGTTAGGTTGTTGTAGTTCCATGGATATGTTTAGAATGTTGTGTTAGATCTCTGTTCGTAGGTTAAAATATATTTGCTTTCTGAATTCAAGTCATCTTTTCCATTGTGTTTATCATGGATTTTTCCATCTTTATTGCATGAACATGTATTTTTCTTGTAGGTTCAGGTAGCACAACCAAGGAGAACTTCACCAAAACCTTCAAATTCATCTCTTACCCTTCATTAACCCTCTATTCATCAAAATTGCCATCATCCCTTTTTTAAGATTTTTTCATCGCTACACTGTGAGAAAATACTAGGTGTGTAAGACAAGCCTCCCAAGAGGTTTTGAGCCTAGAAAATGGGTGGGCCACCTTACACTCATCCAAATACACATTCAATCCACCTTACCTGCCCTTTTCACACCTATTTTTTGCCTTGGATTTCCCTCAGACTGTTTCGTGTAGCAATTTAGGACTTTCTTGTAGCACTACAGGAAACCTGTAGCACTACATGAAACCTGTAGAAGCACTTTAAGCAACACTAGTGGGCCCCTCATTAAGCCCATAAACCACCATACACGTCCTCTAGACTTTCCAAAACCTCCCATACACCTTTAGCCTTGCACCCATGTGTTCAAACCTTCCATAAGCCACCCTAGCACTTTCTTCTCAAACAAAAAATTTACAAGCATGGTTAGGTCATGATTAGTTTCATTATTAAAATCATGATATATAGATCATAGAGTGAGAAGAGTGTGTTTAGACATTTGACCCAAATTTTTTTGATTAGGTTAGTTTCCTTTATGCAATTTCAATTTAGCAATTTATTTCATGCAAGATGCCTAGTTTTCTTTCATTTATTATCAAAGCTTAATGTGTAGATTTCTTTCATTACAAAGTAGTTAGATGTAATTTATTGATGTATTGTAGTTATATACTTTCTAATAGTGCCATGGCTTTTAATAATTTGTAGCCCTAGACCTCAATTCAGAAGTGTGACAGACTTCATCCAGAAACCCTAGAAGTAGCACCCTTTCGTAAAGATCATAAGAGGATGACATGAGTAGAATTCATCTGATGTGTATATAGCACTATCACCTCCAATTTTGTACAAATCTTGGGTTGATAAAGTAAAGTAGGGCAGCCTTTGGGAGTTGCAGCATTCTTGGTGCAATACCAGGGCTCACCGCTTTTTGGCACCATTGCCGGGGAGGTGTCTATTAGATTCTTTGATTTTGTTTTAGAATTATTTTTTGCTTTAATTTTACATGTTGTTTAAAAAATATTGAAAAAAAATACAAAAAAGCTGATTTTCATGCCTTGTAGGAGCAGGGATACTCAAGGAAATTTTTTACATAAAACCCCCACATCACCACATAGTCACCCTTCAATCTTCTTCAGTGGCTGTGAGGTTGAACAAACCATAGCTGAGACTTTTGAAAATTTTAAAGAACCTATTGGAGAAGAAGAAGATATTGTTTCACCTTAGGAAATGACTTCACCTATCTCGACCATGGTTGACACTGAAGCCCAGGGAACCTTTCCCATTAAAGAGGCAAATGGGTAAACTAAAATGAAAAATATTAGCCCCTCAACCCTTCCAAACTTTCATGGAATTACCTCGAAAGATCCTAACACAATTATGTTTGAATTTTTTGTTGTCTGTAGGGCCTATGAATATGCTTCAGAAGCTGAAGTATTCCCATCTAGACTTAAGGATGATTTCTTGCACTGGTTCATGGGTCTACTTGGGAACATCATCACTACCTAGGAAAATATGCAAGAAGCCTTCAACAACAAGTACATGGACTACTGTAGGTCCAAGGAAACTAAGGATGAGATATTCAGGATGACTCTAGGACCTGATGAGTCCCTAGAAAACTATGAAGAGAGGTTTCAGTTAAACTATAAGAGAGCCAATTCTACCCTTAATATTGGATCACTTAAAATAGTAATTCTCTGAGGGATTAGGGAGGAGGTGATAGAAACCCTCAATATGTTATCAGGAGGAGATATCTACCAACTTCCTTATGAAACAATAAAAAATCTCTTCAGAAATAATTCTAGGGCAGCTAGTAAGAAAGGAATAGCTAGCCAAAGTACAACTAATACCCTTCCTCTTCCACCTCCATCATACATGAGATTGGAAACATGTTGGAGGACTTAACGAGTGACATGATGCACAATGTTTCTTTGAAAATGGACACAATGCAGGTCAAAAGGAAGCAAGAGGAAGAAAAAATAACCTTGGCTATATTTTTCTCTAAATGTACCAGAAAACACCCTAGAAATGAATGTCCACTTAATGTCATAGACGTTTACTTAGGCTGATAAGAGAATCATGCCATAGAAAATTGTCCCTCCTTACCTGGACTCAAATTTGTATATAAAATTGGGGAAGTAGGACCAGAGCAACTTTGTTTCATCAATTAGAGAAGGCCTCAAGGCCCTAGGTCATATTAGCAGGGTACATAAGGTTCACCTTAATCTTACTATCACAATAATCAGAATGCACCCATGCAATATTGGTACACCCCCACTTCTCCATGCTGGCCTACACCTCCTACTTGGCCTTAAAACCCTCCATATCATCCTCAACCTATGAACCAACCATTTCATCAGTATGTTCCTCAACAACCTTAGTGGAACAATCCATCCCAAATGTGGAGGCCTCAACATAATCAACCACATAATCCAATGCCTCCACCCCAAACTCAACCTTATTTTACTCATGTTTCTCCACCGAAGTTTCCTCATATGCCTACACAACCCAATCCGAACCTAAAAAATAGATAGGAACAACATGTTTATAGTGGAGAGAAATCCTATCCAAGTTATGTTGTGGAGATACATGAGATTAATCTCAGGTCAGGAAGTGTACTCTGAGAAAACTACCCTCCATCTCCACCTATAGATGTTGCGGAATAAAAGGAATAAAGTAACACTGGGATCCAACAACCTCCTTTTCCCGAGCACTTGATCCATTCCAATTAGCACACCCCAGAGGAGATTGAACTTCTGAGATAATTGAAAATTTTGTGTGTAAAGATACCATTTCTCCAGGCCATTAAGGATGTCCCTATTTACAATAGGCTCATCAAGGAAAATTTCTTCAAGAAATATGGGAGAAAGAAGAAAGATACCCCCACCATCAATTTAGTAGGACAAATGTCAGACTTAATGTTGGGAAGGGTGATATTTCGAAAGTCCCTGGACCCTAACAGTCCACTTGTAGATGTGCACATAGATGGTGTCATAGTCCCCAATAATATGATTGATCTAGGGGCTTCCACAATGTCATGAATAAGGAAACTATTTTAAAACTCAAATTTGAAGGGACTTCAAGGAAAACCACATCATTTATGCAACTTGCAGATTGGTCCAAAGTAACTTTGGAAGGGATTGTTCAGGATGATATGGTTTCAATTGAATATTGGGAGTATCCTACAAATTTCCTGGTTCTGCAACCAAAAACCATTTTCAATGGATATCATATCATCTTAGGGAGAGCTCGGTTAGCCACTGTAGATGCTTATATTAGTTGTCAGGCCAGAAACATGACTATTAAAAATCGGCCCTTGTCTAAACAACTGGTATTATATCCTCCTGCCTAGCCTTCCATTGACCATGATCTACCTATATGGTTGGAGGATGAAGAAGATGAGGTATATA
Organism: Pinus albicaulis; assembly: GCA_034641835.2. Taxonomy (NCBI): domain Eukaryota; kingdom Viridiplantae; phylum Streptophyta; class Pinopsida; order Pinales; family Pinaceae; genus Pinus; species Pinus albicaulis. Next base: position 1,188,582,371 of record CM076575.1, on the reverse strand, counting down.
AAACTACCTCCATTTGTACCATAGATGCTATCCTTAGAGGGGGACAACTTGATGAAGATGAAATCATCGACCATCTCATTCAACACTAGTCCCCCATTAACATTCTGCTTGAAAACCTAGTCAAAGAATCTGAAAGCCAGCCTTGGATGTAATTTCTCTTAGTCGATTCAACCTCTGAAACCACCAAGGCTGTAGAGTTTGGCCCATCCAGATCTCTAAAAATCAACTCAAACCTCTCAGATGAAGAAAAAATGCAGCTATACCAGCTTCTAAAATAAAACCTAGATGTATTTGCTTGGGATTACAAGGAAATGAAAGGTGTGTATCCTTCAGTATGCATACATCATATTTACATTAAGGAAGGATGCAAGTCTATGCAACAACCCCAAAGAAGGATGAGCCCATATTTAAATGAAATATTCAAGGAAGAACTCCAGAAAATCTTGGATGTAGGTTTCATTTATCTTATATCAAGTAGTTAGTGGGTATGTCCTCTTGTCCTAGTCTTGAAGAATAATGGAAAATGGAAAATCTGTGTTTATTATCGAGAACTTGACAAAGCCACCAAGAAGGACCATTTCCATTTACTCTTTATAGACCATGTATTGGATGGCCTTGTAGGAAAGAAGTTCTTTTCCTTCTTAGATGGGTTAAGTGGGTATAACCAGATCCAAATCCGCCCTGAAGACCAGGACAAGACTACTTTCACCTACCCTTGGGGTACCTTTGCTTACAAATTCCTACCCTTTGGGTTGTGTAATGCCCAATCTACCTTCCAAAGAGATTTCTTGAGAATTTGTTCTGAGCTATTCCATGACTCAGTTGAAATCTACATGGATGATTTCAAACCCTATGGAGATGACTTCTAGGAAGCTCTCTCCAATTTTGGAAAAGTGCTAAGAAGGTGCATTGAAATACATCTCTCCCTGAGCATAGAAAAGTGTGAATTCCATAAAAGAGTAGTAGTTGTATTGGGATACTCAATCTCCCAAGTAGGAATATAGGTGGACCTGAGAAAAATCACTATTATCAAAAGGGTACCTGCTCCTCAAAAGCAGACAGTTGTCAGGAGTTTCTTAGGGTTAGCTGGCTATTATAGAAGATTCATCAAATATTTAAGTAAGATGGCTTCGCTGCTATTTTTTTTACTGACCAAATATTCTAAGTTTACTTGATCCAACCTTTGTCAAGAATATTTTGAGCTCATTAAGGTAAAGTTAACTACTCCTCCCATTCTCTGAGGTCCAAATTGGACTCTGCCTTTCCACATCCACACAGATGCATCCGACAGAGCTTTGGGGGTAGCATTAGGGAAGTTAGAAGACAAATTACCTTATGCAATCTATTTCATAAGTAAGAACTTGTCCAAGGCCGAACTTACATATACTATCATAGAGAAGGAGATGTTAGCTATTGTCCATTCTTTAAACAAATTTGGACATTATGTCACTAGGTATCAGACCTTTGCATACACTGAACATGCAACCATCAAATATTTAATGAACGAATTAGAGGTTAATGCTAGGATAATTATATGGTTGTTACTATTAAAACAGTTTTACCTAACCATTGTTGATAAACATGGAAAGGAGAATGTTGTTGCAGATTTTTTTATCCAGGTTAGCTCTATCCGTAGATGAAGAAGGAATGGTGGATGACCAGCTGCCAGATGAACATCTCTTCACTATATCGGCACTCTCAGCATAGTTTTCTAACATAACTAACTACTTGGTTGCTGGAAAGTTCCCTCCTAATCTGTCATTCAAGGATAAAAGAAAGATCATCAGAAAAATCCCCCCTTTCACATGTATTAAGGGAAATCCCTTCAAACTAGGCCCTGACAAAATTCTCAGAATATTTGTGAGGGAGGAAGAAGTTTTTTATATCATATATGCATGTCATGATAGCCCTTGTGGAGGCCACTTTTATGCAAAAAGGATTGCCTTCAAAATTTTGCAGGCAAGATACTATTGGCCTACCCTTCACTAGGATTTGAGAAGATACACTGGCAGGAGCGACCCGTGCCAAAGGATGGGGAAACCTACACAAAGGGATGAGATGCCTTTTCATCCTCTGGTGGCTCTTCTGCCATTTGAAAAATGGGGCATGGAATTCATTGGATATATTGATCCACCATCCAGATAGAAAATTTATATCATAGTGTGTACTGACTGAAAAAGTGGGCTGAAACAAAAGATGTGAAGGTATAAAATGACGAGAAAGTAGTATAATTTTTTAGGGATAATGTGTTTTACAAATTCAGATACCCAAGAGAAGTAGTCACTAATAAGGGGGCACAATTCACATCTCATCTCATTGAGATATTCTAAGGAGGCGCAAGATAAAGCGTAAGACTTCTATTTCCTACTGTTAGTGTCAGTATGTCAGTGATTAAAAAAAACTCTTTGAGTTGTTTTCCTAAAGTCATAGGTCAATTTTTTTTTCTTTTTCAAACAAGTTTTCAAAAAATAATTTTGGTCACTGAAGAAGTCTAGGTCAAGTATGTTGCTCCTTCATCTCATTCATCGCCACCTTCATTTTTAAGGTTATCTCCATCATAATCTTTAAAAGGTATAGAGTTATGTCACTCCACCTCATATAAGTCATTGTCTAGGGTCATCTCTGCCTTTGAAAAATGTTCAAATTTTCACCTAAAACAATGATCTAACCCTTAATCCACTCATAAAACTCTAAAGAGGGAGATAAAATTCTTAGAGAATGAAACAAAGACGATTTTTCTTATTTCAAATGTTCAAGTGTAAAAAAAATAAAATCCAAAGAACTCAATTCTGTCTTACTGTCTCATTAAAAGGAGAAAATTATGTCTTACTAGCTCATTAAAAGGAAATCAAGTGTCAAAGGTTAAAAGAGGTCAATTATGACTTATTATCTCATTTAAAGACAAAAATTTAATTTCCAAAATGTCAAAGACAACTCATCTTGTTTTAAAAAGTCATTTCAAGTGTGAAAGGAAAAAAAGGATCATCTCAAGCTTATGAAAGGAAAACATAAACTCAATTTCATTCATTGTTATCCTATGATGCTTGGAAGATCACCTCTCTACCTCACTTTCCCTCCAAAGGTGGTGTAAAATACAAATCCTAAGAACAATATCACCTTAAAGCTCATTTTCCACCCTTCTTTGCCTCCCTTGTTATGCTTTTCCAACTTTGTTATGCTTCTATGTTCACTACACAACCCTTTGTTACGCTTCCGTGCACTACGCAGGTGTTGTGCAACCCAATTGTTACTCTTATGTGCCTCTTTGTTACACTTTTCCTCACTATAGTTACAATACTTTTGGAGGATAAGAAAAATTCGGTCTGTGGATCCAAAAAATTCCAAACTAGCTCAATTATTAGCTCCATTACCCTATGACATCCTCGTAAAGGGTAAGTTTCATCTCTTATGCCAAATTTTGGTTAAATTTTAAGGGTTTAAAACAATTTTGTTGGAACAGGGTCTCCCACAAGCTGCGAAACTGGTCCATTTTGAATACTTTTGATTAGATTTAATCTAGCGCAGGGTTTTTGGGGAAGGTCAAAGCCCCGAAAGCATTGTAATGGGTAAAATGGTAAACCAGGGGTTCAAAATCCATGGTTTGAGGACCATAGGAACGTCTAGGCTAGATTATTATAAATAGAGGAACATTTTTGTATTTTAAGGTAGAAATTGAAGAGTTATTGATGTGAATTGTGGTTTAAGCTATCTGGTTTGGGTTTTGGGAAAATGACTCCTACTAGCTATGTGCGTAGAGATCCAAGTCTAGCTGTGTGCGGACCCTGCTCCTTTGTGCGTAGGCTGGGAAGGGAATTGTAAGGAAGAATTGATGAATGAATGAATAATAAAGGTTGATAGAGAAATGGATCTGTGAGTACTCTTTGTGTGAATCATTGATAATTACTGCATTATGTATTTTCTGTGTTTAAGCTGCGAAGATTTGTGTAAGTGTTTTTTCTGTATCTGTTTTGTTCTGGTTATGAAATATGGTGCTACTGCCATAAAATCATATAATTGTAGATTTAGCGCACATGGATGCGAATAGAGACCTAATTGATCCTGTGCAGAATAAGGCGATCTGGGAATCATAGGGTCAAGCACAGCTCTGCTTGCCTTACCTATCCTTTCTCAGGGTGCAGAAACCTGGTTCCAGCACCCACCCATACTACTTTGGGTGAGTTTTTTAATTGCGCAAGTAGGTCACTGCCGAAAGGGCCAATAGTATAGGGGTTTGTTGGCAAGCCTTACGCTCCGAACCTAGGTCAGGACCCCTCGAGCAAAAAAATGGTTCTATTGCCGGGACCTGGAGAATATTGAGAAAGGGATCAGGTAATGACAAGAGAATATTGGAATCCTAAAAGAAAGGAAATCAAAGACTGGTTTGAAAAGCAGATCCAGGAATTTGCAGTAAAGGAAAATTGGAGCAAAAATTTAATGGTGGAAAGGTGGAAAAATAGGTACATTCTAATAGAAATCTACGAAATATTCTTTGTGACATTTGTAATCGAGCTTCAAGAGTGGCTGGCCAGACTCATAGAGTTCTAGAAGTGATGGAAGGACGAGCGAGTCACTCAGTGGACCCCGGAGCTGATTTAGCAGCTAGAGAGGACTAATAATACTATCACACGCACAATCGATCACTAGGTGGACAGTGTACTAGGAGGATTTGTGACATAATTTTCCATCGATCGGTTTGTCTCATACTCTGAGGCCAAATGAAAACTCTTTAAAGGGTTTCAGGGAAAATTTTTGAGGAGATTACCATTGCTGATTAATATATTACTATGTGAAAAGAGCATTCTTTGTAGTCATACCGACTGAATGACCTCGGATCTAGACGGAAGCGTGACGCGCAGTGGTAAATACTATAAGACCAACCTTGATGGGGGGATATCCACCTATAATCCATTGCAAGAACCATCTGTGCAAGATCCCCCGGCTACACCGCCACCTAGGCAGCACAAAGGTAAGAACTCTCCCATACCACCAACCCCGCCGAGCAGTGATATGGCTGCGCACCTGAGATTAACTACTTTCAAAGGGGTAGGGGATGAAGATATGGACCGCTTTTGGTTTGTTGTAGACTTCATCTAGACTGCGCAGAATGTGGCAACCAATATGATAAAGAGGGCACAACTGTCCCTAGCATTTGAGGATAGGGTATTGGACTGGTATATGAGATACATTGCCCAGAATGGAGGTGCATCTATTCAAGATATCAAAGACGCTCTAAAACAACTGTTCTGAAATACAAAGTCTTATTCTCAGCTGGTAGTAAAAGTAAAAGACTTCAAACAAGGTGCGTCTGAGTCGGTATGGGAGGTTGATCAGTGGTTGAAGAGAGCAATCAGGGAAGGAGGATTCGAGTATGATGATAGGAAACACACAGAGTGGTTCATCGCTATGTTGTTATCTCACCAATGCACGCCAATGAGTCACCAAACCTTTGAATTGTAGGAAAAAGCTATGGAAGTCGCTATGAAACTAGAAGCTGCACCCAGAGAGGATACGTCAGTAGGGGTACAACAAATTCAAGAACAGCTTGGGGCTATGGATATGGAAATTCAAAACCTATGAAAGGAGCGGGGAAAGGATGGCCGTGCAGATCTATGGTGCATACGATGTTGGGTATCTGGCCACACGAAGGATCGAAGTCCTCTACTAACAAATTACATGCAGGTAGGAGGACCTAGTCTGGTACGCCCAGGAGCAAGTGGGGAACCCATCCTATCACAACCAGGTTCAAGCGGACCTGCGCTGTGGTATGATGACTGCCATGTAGCCAGACTGCATGATACTAACCATTTCCCTCGGCTAGGTGCATATGTCCCAGAGCTGAAGCAACAATGGTGCAGGTTTTGTCGGTCGGTAGGACACGATGAGAAGAAATGTCATACTTATGACTTGATGATAGATCATGGGAACTTATATAGGGTGAAATCAAACCCTGTGTCGCCAAGACTATCTGCACACCTGGGAGGATCCCCAGCCCAAGGTATAGGAGGCCGGGGAGGAAGCGCAAGACGAGGACGTGGGTAGCTAGTCTGTTATAACTACGAAGAGATAGGACATTTCACCAGAGAATGTCAAAATCCCACCCGGCCATCATGCAAGTATTGTAGACAGCTGGACCATGTGGTGGAGGATTGCCTGATTTTAATAGCCAAAATGTAGTAAAAACTGCCCACTCCTACACAGAATGTGAAAAGAGTTAAAACCAAGCTAAGAAATATAGATCCAAGTGTAAAATTCATGACGCACAGCAGGAGGATCAACCAGGGAGCAAAGGAGGAGCTTGCCTCTAAGGAAGGAGTGAACTTCAACGAACAGGAATTGCTAGCAATCAACATGCAGTTTTCGAACAAGATAGGGGAGGGGGTTGAGCCCTTCCTGCAGGCATGTTTGAAGCTGCTATGAAATCCGCAGGCCATGGAGAACATCCAAGCATTAATGAATTCCTGCACAGCTCAGCCCAGTTTGATTCCCAGGACCAAGGATGTACACAAACTATACAGTTATAAAAAACAGATTGGAAGAGAAATGTGGTTGACTGCGCATATTGGCAACTACGAGATGGATTAAGTTATTCTCGATCTAGGGTTAGATGCTAACGTGTTACCAAAAAAAACATGGAAACGAATGGGAGAGTCTAAATTGGAATGGTCCACCATCTAGCTGTGTATGGCGAATCAATAGAAGATCATCCCTCTAGGAAGGTTGCCAAAAGTCATGTTAGATATCGTAGGAGTAAAATTTCTAGCTTCCTTTGAAGTCATAGAAATTTTGGAGGATGCGGATCCGTACCCCGCACTCCTAGGACTGGACTGGGCTATAGACATGGGGGTGTCATCAATCTCAAAAAGCGCAACATAGTGTTTGAGAACAATGGTACATGCATAATAGTACCACTAGATCTAGCAGAAGGTGCGTGGTATACCGAGCTAGCCTACGGGGAGGAGGAAATATGTCACATGTACAAATTAACTGTGCGGGATGAAGATTGGGTTAACCTGACGGTCGAAAGAGTACTCTGTTGGGAAAAGGACAGTGAGTGTTTCTCCGACTCTAATGAGGAATTGGAAAATTGGCAAGGACGATTGCACGAGGTGTTAGCGTTGCGATGTCTTCGTACCACCAGGAATTTACGCCGCATCTCTACCAAGGTAATAGTCCTACCCCACCATGATAACGAAGGTAATACCATGACGTTGGTTGAAACCCAAATTCTGAAGGAACACAGACTAGGGGCATTGCCGCTAACCTTGTGCGAAGCACCTACGCATTGGTGGGGTATGCAAGAGAAGTACCAGAGTAGGATGATCATGCGCTTAAGGACCCCAGCTGACAGATGGGCCCCGATGTTAGTAGACCCATGTGGATACTTGCTAACATAAGACACTCAAGGGTACGATAGGATCCTGCCCAAACAGGCTCCCCTCGTTATCAATGACCTAGGTGTGCATTCGACTACGGAGGTACACAAACCCACGTGCATCGAGGATAATTGACAAACACTTCAAATGATGGATGGCACGTAGACACTTGACATAGCCCTGCCATACAGGAACGTCCCGTCCAAGGGAGAGGCGCTCTGATCGAGAATTTTGGTGGCCAAGTTACTAAGCTGGTACCTGAACCGTGTTACAAAACACCTAGCTCCAACCCTAATTCGAAGTACGCGAACAACACACAGGCACCATCTGAGGATTTTTGACTCATGGGAAAGTCCTCAGTCACAGCTAACGACCGTCAGCCCACCCCACATTGGTAGGAAATGTACCTTGCAGTTATGAAAAAGGGGCGGCAGACCATTAATGCGGCCATTTATAGTAGGATGAATTTGAACGAATGATGGTAAGTTTTGCATATGGGCTACTCCACCATTAAATAGCTCTGAACAATACACCATACCCCTATTATCTGACTGGTTTACTAGGATCATTTACGTTTCCTAGGATGCAGGTCTTTTTGTTGCTATGGCAGATCCTAACCTGCCGAATGTTTCAGTCTCTGGATATTCAGCACCTGTAGACATCATATTGAGGGGGCATGGGAATTCCGAGTTAGATCAAATGATTGGGTGTTGGCCTTCTACAATGGGAATTGCCTTTGAACCATGCACGAAGAGGCACCATGGCTACACGATAGGAGTACCCAACCTTCGCACCTCGGGGACGACCGCGAGACCCAGCGGGATGGCCTTGGCTGATACAACAGAGGAGGACACACTATTATCACGATCCCCCGCCCACGGTGTCGCAATCAGGTCACGCCTAATCCTGCACTAGGAAGGAATGTTGAGATACAGGGATATGCTATGACTGTTTCGTAGCCCTAGATTACCGACCCGAAGAAGCGATATTTGCTCGCTCCCTCACACTGCCCTAGTTCACGATCATGCTCTAACCACGGCGGACATAAAAATATATTTGGCGCAGCTATCTCGTGAAGTGCTACAAGGACTATACACCACAGTTTTGCAAGAGATTCGCCACTGTGACTGGATTGCACGACAGTAGTATGAAATATCTTCGGAAGTTAGGGCACAGTGGGTCGCATTGGTCACAGAAGTAACAAATATTATTCAGGAGCAGCTTACGTAGGGTATGCAATTGGTCGACGCAGCTATGCAGCTCTGGAAAACAGTCTGGTACCATCCTATGCTTCAGCATATACAGGATGACATACGGAAGGCATAAGCTTATTTCAATCAGATCAGAGCTCCCTTGTCCTCTAGCGGTTCTATGCATCATCTAGACATCATGGACATGATTGAGAATCTTCGCCACACCAAGCATGTCGTCAGGAAAAAACTAAAACCATGGGGTGATACTGCCCTCCAAATCTCCCAAAATGCTCATACCGCCATTGCGCGCCTCCATCAGATGATATAACAAGTTACCACGGCTCCAGAGGGTCCTGCCTCCCTGACCCTTGTCAACATTGCACAACGAGCTATTGTCCAGAGTCATGAAATGCTTCCTCCACTTTCCCTTGCTCTTGATACCTTGCCTACGTAGATCGAGGCCGCACCACAATAGTGACTCGGGACAAGTCACAAGATTGTGTTGGGGGACTGTTGGAACATGGTCTCCCACAAGCTGTGAAAATGGTCCATTTTGAATACTTTTGATTAGATTTAATCTAGCGTAGGGGTTTTGGGGCGGTTCAAAGCCCCGAAAGCATTGTAATGGGTAAAAGGGCATAAGACAAGATCAACACACTAGTATTTTTAATTATGGTCTGATCAAGCTCATTGTGTTGCATCACCTATCCTCCGCCAACATGAATTGGGAAAATTTCTTGGAGAGATCATCAACAACGCCTACCATTAACCCTTTTATCTTGCCTAGTACATCATCAACAGAACCAATGAAGGTTTGTTCTTCTAGCATGCCAACTTAGTTTTCAGATGCTCCTAGGGTTGTTGAGTTTACTCACACATATGAGAAGGGGAAGAGATAAGTATTTTTTCCTAAGTCTGCCAAAAGTGTTCTTATACTTGACATCATTGTGGAACATAGTGAGATAGAGAAGCAACCTATTTTTCATCAACATAGTGAATCAGCACCATTGGAGGTTGAGGTAGCAAAGAAGGTGGAGGTCATATCATCTGAAGAGATCATCAAAGAGAAATATGAGGAAATAGTAGAATTCAAGTAGATTTTTTCCATTTCTAACTCTGAAATCACTTTCTTGCAGCAAGAATTTTTTCAATTGAAAGTGAAGCAACTCTTACAAAGCAAGCCCAAGCCTGAACTAGAGGTATTCAAAGGTAAAGGCAAGGAGGTTATGGAGGCTGAAACACAAACAAGAAGGCCAAAAACAAGAAGGCCTCAAAAGGGCACTGGAGTGAGAAAGACAATCAACTCATCCACCTAAAAAGTTGACCTTTGATGAGCTTATAGCCATGGAGATTAATGAAGATAGATATTTTTTTTTCAAGCGTAAATGAGAATTTGGATAATCTCTTTAAGAGGGCTAAGAGGGACAATAATCTACAAAGAAACATGGCAAACCACTATCGCACAAAGAACACAATTTATCAAATAAGGCTAAAACAATTGAAGAAAAGGCTAAAAGAAGAAAAAATGAAGCTTAAAGAGAAGGATAACTTGGATTTGTTGTCTAAATGTTCTTTGGATATTTAGCCAATCACTCACAGGTTCCATAGAACCAATTTTGAGAAGTTTTGATCAATTTTGGAATTTTTTGTGATTTTTGCAAAATTATGGAAATTCCTCATTGTTGAAGGGTAACAAACTTTTGTTACGCATATTTTGGGGCCATACAAATGATGATTTATTTACATGGATGGATGTATTTTGGTGATTAAATCACATATTAGGAACCCCCATGGCATGAAAAGCGGTAATTTTGGAGAAAAATCTCAAAAACCACTCATTTTTCATGTTTCTACCACCTTTTTGGAGCCTCTGTTATGCTTTTGGAGTAACCTTGGGAGAATGGATTTTTTAAGGCCTTCCTATGGGTCATTTTTAAAAATTAAAGATGTTCAGGAAACTAGATACAATGGGCTAGTTCACCATCCTTTAATAAGTGGATTTTGACTCCTAAAAGTTCCTCAAAAGGGCTTCCAAAGTTTTGTTGCGCTTCTGAAAATGTTTGTTACCCTTCTTTTAGAAATGTCACAAATCAGCATTGGATTCCTCAAGACACTTGTCAAGCTTAGAAATTGTCACAAATTCAAGGTTTTGCTATCCTATGAGTTGGAATTAGAGTTACTGATTTGGTTTTTTCCTCATATCATGAGGGAATATGTAATTAATGTAAGGGACAAACAATCTGAGTTCAAAGCTAAAGTTCGGGGAATGGTTTCTAACCTCCCTAGAATCTAGGAAATGACTCATATTGTGTATTTATGATCCATTTTGGATAGGATTTCGACCTCATGTGGTGTCATAGTCCATATTTTCTACAAGTATACTCTCATTTTTCTTTTTTTGGGTTGGATAGTCTTATTTTGCAGTGGAGCTTTTGTAATCAACATTTTGGAATGAAATCATAGACAAATTTGCAGAACATGTGCTGAGAATATTGTGGTATGCATTGGAGGATTTTTTCTTATTATGTATGTTTATCTATTAATGTTAAATTATATATATTCTTCTTTCAGATATATCTTTCCATATGTTTATCTTGTTATTTTATAAGCATAAATCGTGTCTGTTCATGCTCTGTTTTAGTCAAGGTTTACATGATATATCTATTCACTTCTAAATGAATGAATTCACCTAAGTGCTCATTCATACTCTCTCTCACTTCATCCTATACTCAATGACTAGTTAAACATGCTTTCAAGCTACCTACCTAGTCTCACATATTCTCGACAAATTGATCTTGGAATTAATTCCTAAAAACCCTTGACCTAACTTTCTCACTAACATTCCTATCCATAACTTAAAACATCAAACCAGATCTTATTTACTAAGCTTACATATTTAGCCTAAGATCAATAGACATTCATTCATCCATTGACTGCAAAGTGACAACAAGAGAGCCCTCTCTGGTCCTGGTAGGGCTATCTACCTGAACTACAGCTTGGTCTATGGTTACCTTCCTTCATCTCCATTCATGACCCTGGGAAGCATGGGGGAGTGATAACACCTACAACCCTCAAGTGAATGGCCAAGTGGAAGTGATCAACAGAGCCTTCGAGAATATCCTCACCAAGGTTGTGAGTAATAATATAAAATATTGGGTGGATAGATTGGTAGAAGCTACTTGGGCCTACAACACTTCTAGGACAAAAAAAACATGATTCACTCCTTATGACATGGTATATGGCAATAAAGCTCTACTTTCAATTTAATTTGAATTAAACACCTTAAGGATGGTAGCTGAGTTAGACCTAGATATATCAAATGCCCAAAAATAGAGGTTACTGCAATTAAATGGATTGGATTATTTCAGGATGCAATCACTCCTTCACACCGAGGTAATTCAGCTGCAAAGGAAGGTATGGCATGAAAATTACATTAAGGAAAATACCTTTCAAGAAGGAGATTCGGCACTATTGCATGACTCAAGGTTTAAGGATTTCAAGCCAAACTAATGACAAGATGGCTAGGACCCCAAAAAGTGGACAAATGTTATGATAATGGTGAAGCTCAGATCAAAACCATAGATGAGGAAGGAATTCCCTACTTTTCAATGGTTATAGGCTTAATGTTTACAAGAAGCCCATGTCTAGGGATGAATTTATAAATTCCATAAACAGGGAGGTGTATGTCATGGGAAACTCCATAGTTTCTAGTGCCTCATAGAAAAAAAATATAAAAAAAGATAATAATAATAAAGAGGCATGGGTGAAAACCTCTCTAAGGTGCCCTAGTCCAATTCTAGGGTTGAGAACCTCCATGAGGCAGTCCTAGAGCAAAAAAAAAGAAAAAAAAGAAAAAAAAAAACAGAGAATAAAATATCCTTGGGTGGAAACCTCTCTGAGGCACCCAAGGAAATTCTGTGAGTTGAAAACCTCTATGGAGACATCCAACTCTCCTTAAAGAAAAAAATAATAAGAAAAAAAAATAAAGGAAAGGAAAAGAAGAAAAATACCTACGCATTTATGTGTTTTTCTGTTTTGCAGGTTATTTATCAAAGATAGTTTTTGAGATCCATAGGAGAAATTTATCTTCATTATCTCTTATCCTCTAATTACACACTCCATAAGCCACTCCATCATACATCCTTTCATCCATTTCACCCATTATATAGGAAAAAAAATCATTTTTGTGTCCTAAAATGTAATTTCTACAGGGAAATTAGGCAGTTGCAGGATTCCTTTAGCACTATAGGAAACTCTCGTAAATGCTATAGGGAACTCATCCATGAAGGGAAAATCCCTCTCATGGATTTCTAAACTTCAAGACAGGCATGATAATTCATGTGTTGCTTATACCTACCATTCCAAAACCCTTATTTCACTCCATGCACAAGTATTCCCTTTCTAAACCCTATGTTGCACCATTAGCAACTAAATCATTTGAAACTTGGCATGGGACCTCTTTCACTTGCCTACCCTCCACTCCATTCATTACATGAATTCATCCATAGCCTACATGAACCATCTCCCTCCATTTTAAGAAAAATTAAGCAAGCAGAGGCAAGAAACAAACTGCTACAGGTATCAGAAAGTTTCCTATAGCAAATCTATGTGTGGCACAACAATTCCAAAAGATGAAGGAAAGCTAATGAGGATGACTCCATAAGATCACTAGTAGAATATAGAAGGATAATAACACCAACCATGGCACCTAAATACCTCCATACAACACCTAAAAAATAAAAAAATCAAGATAAGGTTAAACAACTCACTCAGAACAGACAAGGAGCTCACTCAGAAAGCAAATAAAAAATGAAGACATAGCAAAGAAAATACCAAGGATGCCACCACCAACTCCAGGTATTTGCACCAGCTCCTTCAACACCTCACCAACACCAAGTAAGCTCAGGTATGGCCCCTCGCCTCTCAATATGCATCCATAATGAAAAAAATGGTTGAATGTCGAGTTTTAGAAATTTAAGAAGAAAGAAAGTGGCCAATTAACTTGGAAACCTTCATAAAGTGAAACTAGAGGAAAATTGAAAGTGCATGCCACCTGGGCAAGTCAAATCAAGTCAAGAGAGAGTGGATGGGTACAATGAGAGTGATCACAAGGCTTAACAATGATTAACTGAAGTGGGACCAACGGTCTTAAAGAGGAAAACTCGTGTTAAGTACGAGTCACCACAACGCTCCAAATTTAGTTAAAAATCCAATAAAGGTAATATTTGTCTCATCTTCACCATTACATTGAGAATTTCGAAGAGAAGAAAGAGTAGGAGAGTAGTGGGAGCCATCAAAAGAGGAGCATTGAGGTTTGAGCTTGCATGCACCATCGTGCTACAAGAAACAGAGTTCTACTGCATGCAACTTTAGAAGCATATCAGAAAGGGTTTAGAAAGCAACACAGAGTCACCTATGGTGAATTTTCTTCCCAAATTTTCCATCTCTAAAAAAAAATAGCAGAGGACAAAGGTAAGTGGTTTCCATCCTCCAACACTGAGATTTATCCATACAATTAACACAACAAATTAAATTTGACAGTTATAAGGTAAAACAAATTTTCTTGCATTTTTTTTCAAGAACTATCAAACCTCTCACCACCTTCATATCACATCCATTAAAAAGGGGGGGGGGGGGGTTCAACAGAAGAGAGCCTATTGACATTAAGATAATTAGGCAGCGCCTTGAGGTTATGGAAATCTTCTGAAATCACCAATGGCTAGGGTTCTTTGAGCTATTGAAAGGTTTTTATGAAGAGATAACTAAAGAATTTGTAGTGGCTCTGCAGTAATATTCAGAAGAGAGAGCCACCACTGTGGTTAGAGGCCTGGCCATTGCACTATCTCCTGAACTCATAATAAAAGTTACAACTTTTCCCTTAGGAGTAAAATGGGTTAAGGAAAGAATGCCTACAATTGCAGCCAAGAAGAATTTATTTCTGCCAGGAGAGGAGTACATTAAAGACAAAAATGGAGTGAGGAGAGAAAACCTTCCATACCCCTAGGATGAAGTAGCCTTCCACATCATGAATTTTATTTCTAGTGAATTCAGACTTAGTGTGGTCAATGGGTATCATTTCAGATTGTTAAATGAACTTAGGCTTCAAGGAGAACTCCCACTTGAACAGAGATTAAGCTTCCCTCATGTTAGGGTCCTATAATAATAGGGTTCATAAATTTTGAATTGACTTTTATAGTCTTGTAAATATGTACATACCTTGCTTTCTGCAAGTTGTTTTCCCATATTTTGAAAAAATGAAAAATAATAAAAATCCAAAAAAAGAGGGTAAAAGGTCCTAAAAGAAAGATCAAAGGACCCAGAAAAATATAGACCCAAAAATAAAAAAGAGAGATAAGACCTGAAAGTGAGCAACTCCAAATGCCACTATTTTTACTTTTACTGCAAGAAGAAATGATTATTTGTAGAGTGTCAATAAATTCCATAATCCATGATCATTTAAACAGTTTAATCTTAACTTTTCATGCTTTCAATTTCATGTTTTAGATAGAGAATAAAGATTTGTCAAACAGTTTAAACTTGACAAATCAGTAGATAGGTAGAGAATAATGAGGAGCTCAATAGTTTAATCTGAGCCCTCAGATGAAATAAGGTAGAATTAGATAGTTTTATGATTTGAAAGAAAAAAAATTTAAGATTGCAAGCCTAAATGCACCTACAAATATGAAAAAAAAATGTTAGAAATTATAAGGTAGGGTATGTAGAAATAATTTGAGCAAGCATGTAATAAAGCATCATCAGGAAAAATCACTAATTTCCTCTCCCCCACAGGTATTTAATATTCTAAACTATCAGTCAAAAAGGCTCATAGCATTTCTCTGACTTTTGTTGGGACCGGACCCAAGGCTCGATGACTGGTTAGTTAAAAATATTAAGTTCTACATTAATCCCACATTTATCAACATTTACCCTTCATTCATACATTATAATCACTTTTTCCTAAGTAAAAACACATTTTTTACTTAGTAAAATTGTAACCCTAAAATAATTAATTTCATTCCCTTCAAAATCATTCATAAAACCCTCAAGAAGCATTTATCCTAACTATAAGTGAAGTAATACAAAAAATATGTGCAATGCTTTATTTTTATACTTTACTTAGAGGTAACATGTGCTTTGTTTCTATTTTAGTACCCCTTTTCATATTAACTTCTAACCTATTTTATTAAATCCCTAAAACTACACCTACCTGTATGTTATTAATTCCCTTATATTTTAAATAAAACCCCAAAACCCTTTATTTTAAAAGTTTAGACCAAAGTTTAATATCCCCATGTGCACAAATATAAAAACCCTGCCCTAAAAAATCTTTGGTCTAAAACTTATCTATAAAATTAATCCCGCCCCTATAGTATTCAAGCATCTATCAAAAGTTTGAAAAAACTATATAATATAGTACCGTGCCCACATTTCCAATTAAAACATTTGCAATTGTTTTAATTAAACACATAGAACATTGCCCCTTGGCCATTTTCTTAATACCCAAAACTTTAAAAATTTATTAAAAACATATTTTTATAAAGTTTAAAGTCATTTCCCCTGCATATGTAAACACCCTATCCCCACTCCCATTCCAATGCAACTCCCAAATCAATCGTGACCATTCGCATTGATCCCCCAGATCCGACGGCACAGATACAATATTGCATGGAAAAGTAGTGGGATCACCCCTGCTCCATTTCTGCGCGAAATGGGTGGTATCAAAAATTCCTCTCTCCTCCACTTGGATGTTTCTTATTCGATCGCGTGGGTTAAGCCTAATACCACTTACCACCAAAAACATGCACGATAACCACTATGGTTTTCAATCCTTTCAAACCCGAAATTGTTGTTCATGCTTGACGTGACAATCATTGAATGCATAAGTTATGTGACCAAAATGTATATTAACCTTCAAAATAAACTTCATTATTTCTCTTCTTCATTTAAACTATGCTCACACCTTCTCGACTGTAAAAACATCCTTTTTCAGCCATTTTCCTCTATTTATGCACCTGAAACCTACAAGATTTACCCTGTAACCTTTGAAGATTATCGAGGAGCTGCACATTGCTCTAGAAAAGCTATCGAATCCATCAACTCATTAAAAAAACTCTGAAACTCTTCCAATGCCAAATACTTGCATTACAACAGGTATTTTTCTAAAAATTGAACTAGCAAATGATTTGAAAGATATTTTAAGAACAAAAGCATACTTAGAATTTAAAAATCGATTAAAAGAAACTGCCAAAAAGCCCCTATAGTAGGCCAGACCCTGTCAAATTTTTCCCAGAAACCTTGTTTCTCTGCTACGCACAATTTTTCAAGAAATTTGTGAGTTTTCACACTTTGATGAACTTTTTCAAGCTTGAAATCAAACCAGAAAACCTCTGCAAGTATCCTAAGCCTCTGTAACCTTTTTCAAAAGAGTTTTTAGCCAAAATTTTCATTAAAATACTCAAGAAACCCTTGTTTCTTGTTTAAACTAGTTAAAAGCCTTTAAAACTCTTTAACATACCTAATTGAGAAGAAGTCCCAAAGAAAAAATTTATACTTTGCCAAATTTGTCCAATAAACCCTCTACTAAACTAAATTTCTTCTGCGAACTGTGTAAACTTGCAGAAGTAGATAAAAATGCCTAAGAAGCATAGTAAAAGGAAGTCTGAAGGTTCCAAAGTGCATAAAACTACCCCTTCCATGACTTCAAATACTGCTATTGTTTTCAATCCTTTGCAACCCCCAGTCATTGATATTGAACACATCCCACTAGCTGATATTGATTACAAGATAGCAGATGCCATTGTTGAATTTAACCTGCATGATATCCAAAACTGGTGCTATTAAAAATCATTAGATAATGAAGAAGAGTTCCATATTTGGGAATCTCATTTTCCCAAATATGTTGTCCCATTAACTCACCCATGTCAGGAGTTCATTAGATTGTGTCAGCAGTATTATGTTCCTGAGCAAAGAGCCATTGTAAATGCCAATAAAGATGCGTTTTTTCCCATTATTGTAGAATCAATTAACCAGATGTTATAGCTTCAACCTGACCCCCAAGCAGTCCCTTTTCCTATAGAGGCCCTCACCAAGTTATATATTGGCCTAGATTTTCCCAAAAGGTTCATGATTTTTTAGACATTGATGCCTCTGCATGTAGAAATTCCTAAGCTAAATCCCCCATATTCTACTGCTAAATTCCCTGAAGGTTCAAGACATGTGATTTCCATGGTTTCCTTCATCCTTGGATATTTTACCGATGAACACATAGATGAGTCCATCTTGGGATCCTTATCCACTTCCTCCCCAGGTCAACCCCCATCAGTAATATTTGATTATGGTGGTTTCATTGCTGATAGTATTCATTATAAATTGACCAATTTGCAAATTGAGGGAGTGTTAAGATATACATCCTATATTTTCCATATGTCTTTATAATTCCAATCAAATAATTTTCCAATTACTCTCCAAAAACTTGACATAGAGGGAAATCCTCTATCTGTCATTTTTTGGACATCCTTTCTCAGGAAAGAATGTACAGATTTCAGTTATTCAGAATTTTCAGAGTTATTTTTACATCTAGTAATCACAATGTTGACCAAAATAGAGCAACCAAGAATAAATGAAGAAATGGAAAATATATTTTAATTGTCAGAGCAGAGTAAGGTTGGTGACTGGTATTTATATGAAAAAATATACTAAGATCAAAGTTTTTGGGTCAAAATTGTTGCCTTACAAGTTACCCAAACAACCTTCAATGAGGATCTTTGCCTTGGAGTATATCAGGCAGATTAAACTCTTATTCCATAAATTTCATGGTAGCTAAGAAAAATACCCAATTGAAACTAAAGAATCAGATAGGGCCATTGATATGCAATCACAAGGATGCAAAGAAAGAAGAAACAAATCAGTTATTGGAATATAAATTTGAAGAAAGTTTTCATTGGAATTATGATCCACAAGGGATCTTGAGTGAGCTAAAGGTTAAATTCAAGTTAACACCCTTTATCCATGAAGCTAAACCAAAAATATAAAAGTTTTCAAATTAGATTGAATGGACTAAAAACACTCTAATAGATGCAGTGAACAAAGGTAATACTAGTCATACCTTAGAGACTGCGAATCATCCAGAGAATTCCATTAAAAGAGTAATGGAAGAAGGAGCCTACATGGCAGAAAATAATACTGAAACCAAGTTCAAGCTCATATATAACAAAAGGCCCAAATTAGATTTAGCAGCTAAAGGAAAAGTGACAATTGATGTTGAAGAAATAGAGCTTTTAAAAAACAATACAAATTTTCCAGAGACAAATGTTACTACCGTGATTATTAATGAGCCAAATACTAAAAATCATAATGAAGAAATCTATAATGAAGATACACAGTTATGGAAAGACAACAAAGCATGGAAGCCTCTTCCTCACATGCAGCTGAGGAAAAGGATTTGGATATCAAAGAAAAATATAAACAGATTAAGCTGAAGGATGAAGAGATAAAGTATAATATTTATTCTCAAACAGACTCCAAGTGTAAAAAACATGCTCATTTTTGCATTTGATTATTCAAATCAAAAGTTAATCATGTCAATGTTGTAGCCCATAGTCAAATCTCCTAAGACAGTGGCACATTATAAGAAAGTTGATTTGGAAGTCCAGAAAGATAAGATCCATGCTCTTGATCAAATTGAGTTCCATAGACAGACCTCTAAAATGTTATATTCTACTGTCACAAATAAATCCATGAGTGCTCAGAAGCTCCAAAACACCATCTCCAACATGCAAGATCAGATGAAGTTGGACAAAGCCTCATTGCATGCCAGGGATATAAGGATAAAAGCCTTAGAAGAACTAGTGTTGCAGGTGGGATATGACCCTGCTAATATCAAATCAGAAGAATTATTGGTGAAGAATAAAAATGAAGATATAGCAGCCTTGAGGAAACAACTCAAACTTCCTCAAAGTGAGCACCATCAAACAATAGAAGTCATACATGAACAGAGTGAAAAATATGACATGATGAATTTAATTCTTCAGTTGACAACCCAGGTTAAGGAGATGGAATTACAGATGGGAAAACTTGTCCAAGAATAGGAAATAGTGAAAGAACCAAACATTCCTATAGTTATTCCATTTATCACTACAGCAGTGCCTTCAACTTTAGCTGAAATGTTGGCACCCAAAGAACCACTGGATACTGTAGTTCCAGTGACTTCTTCCACAACCTCAGCTACTGAATCATCTACAACAACAGTACAACCTATAGATGAGGCCATAAAAATAGTGAAAGCAATGGAAGAAATTTATTTAGAGACAAATGATATTAACAGGTTGACAAAGATGGTAGAAAATCTTGAGAAGTAAAATAAATTAGCTCAGATAAATGCAAAGACACATGAACAAAATGCCATCAGACTGAATGAAGAGTTGAAGAAGTTGCAGAAGGAATTAACATTAAAAGAACAAATAACATACATCAAAAATAACCTTTGGAACAATGTCATTGAAGCCATCCATGATGTATGGCCTTCAATTCAGGTAATTTTTTAGCAAAGAGAGTTATTATTGAAAGCTCAAGTAAAAATTCAAAAAACTCAAACTGAACTGGCTGAAAAACTAGAGCAAGCTTTAAGGCTAATCACCTTCCTGAACAAAAAAAACAGATAGGAGTTGGAAGAAATCAAGATTTCAGATAGAACTGAAACTATCCTAGAAATTAGGAAGGTTACCACAAAGAAGAATCTGATGAGGCAACTAGAAGAAAAATGTGAGATTATGAATACTACCATAACTAGGTTTATGGTTAAGTTTACAATTTTTAGGCAAAAAGGACTGCCTGATATTATGGTCATTAATGATAAACTGATGCCTCAAAATGACTATGATAAGAAAATTAGAGAGCTTGCAAAAAAACAGGTGAATAAACCAACAGGTCAAGGCATACCAACAGGAAAAGTGTTACTCAAGAGTTTTGAAGATTTATTCTACTTGCAACATGAGATAAAACACTTATTTATCATTAAGCCAACCTTTGATAGATATGCTAAAGGTGATGAAAACTTTAGGAAATTAAAGAAAATACAAATTCCTAAAGATGAGGATTTGCAAGCACTCACAGATTTGTTATGATGGATAAAAGATAGACAGATCAAAAGAGGACTACTTTTTTTTTCTGAATTACAGTCAAAGCAGATTTTACAACAATATACAGTTTTTGACTAAGGGTTAAAGAGTATCAGTTTAGAGAATATCAATGAATAAAGAGAATCATATAAAGAGTATCAAACAAGGCAGACCAGATTCCAAAAATATCTAAGATCCGGCAAGGAGGACACCAAGGTATCTAGTTGCATCTTATCCTCAAAACAGTTTCTATTTCTTTTGGATAAATAGGAAAACTTGGTGATTTGTTAAGAAATCATCTCTATTATTGTTGTAAAGATATTTTATTTTCCTAAGATAATTCCTAGAAGTTTTATAGGATATTTTGTAAAACACTATGTATAAATACTTCATCTTTAGAATGATTTTGTGTGGAATAAAATTGTTGGTATGTTATAGTCATTTCTTCTTGGACTTCAAATCTTTTGTGTGTCGAATTTCAAGATATCAGGTCAGATCAAAACAATTGGCATCATACTTCAGGATTCATGTGATGAACTATTTGGAGTGAAGTATTTCCTCACTTGTCATTGTTTTCTTTCTTTGTTACATGCATCCATTTATGTTCATTCTAAATCTAAATGTATAACTAGGAGCATTACTATAGGATTTGTTAAAAGAACCCTATTTTTAATTAGTTATCATTTATGTGTTTTCCTCTGATTTCCAGTGCAGGGAACCCTTAATTTCTCCCTCTCTCATTTTACCTCTTCATACTACTTCCTTTTCTGGATCAAAGGATTCTTAATTTCCCTTTATCCCGATCATACCACCTCATAGAAACAATTTTCCAAGATCTCCAAGGGTTATCTCTCTTGCCTTGAAAAAATTTGACCTTTGGGCCTTGATCCCATTCCTGTTTACTTGATTTTGACTCCTTAGCCCAATGGAAAAATAGGTTTCCCACTATCCTTCCTTCCAAATGATTTTTCCCACCAAATCTACCAAAACCAAATCAAAGTTGCACATTCATAACTAGTCTAATATTTACAAATCAAAACAAAGTTAAATTTTAAAGAGAGAGCCCTCTCTAAACCCTAGGAAGGCTGGATCCTAGTGTTTGAAGTTGGTTTGTGGTTACCTCTAGTATTATTTGACTAAAAACTAAAATCTCACAACTTTAGAATTACTAAAGTAGGAGAGTAACATTCTTGTGACCATCATCGTTTGATCCAACGGTTGTATTGTCTTGACCCAAAGGCGGCCTGAGATAACCCAATATTTCATGGGGTACATTACAAGTGTATACATATTCTAGGTCAATAATTTTGTATTTTCTGTAATGAGATGTTTCCATTTGATATATGGCACACCATGTAATTCTTCACGGTTTGAGAGATATTCATGTTTGAAGTTTGTACCCCCAGTTAGTGGGCTAAAACCCCATGGGGTTGGGGCATGGGTCATTGAAAAGTCATAATTAATATTTTTTATGCTCCTAAAATCCCTCCCACCTTCACTTGTTGAAGCCCCTCTCAACTTAAGCATTCATATAATTTGTGATCTTCATTTCCTCATGCAAGGGATTCGGCCATCTGAAACAGGTCATCTTGGAATTTTCGCTCTAAATTTTTTTCTACTAAGGGCCAGAAGCTAAAAATTTTATGAGGTGAATCTGAAATCCTAAGGAAGCTGCAGTAAAAATTTCAGATCAAGGTGCGCAATATTTGTGGAGATATGATCTGTGTAAGTCAGGGTTTTTGCAGGCTCCTAAAATTCATCTCAAAGAAGTGACCTTGGTAAATTCGTCATAACTCTCTCTCTGAGTATCGGATTGGAATTCCGTAAAAAGTGATGGATAGTGCACAGTATTTAATTTTCTCTCTATTAATTTTAGAAACAAATGAAGAAACAGTGACACGTGGTATGCCGTACAAGTGCGCTCTGCTGAAACAGTACATAATTAGGGCATTGTGAGAGATTGGGTATAACTCTCTCTTCAAGAATCCAAATTGGTTCAGACCTGTGGCATTGGAAATATGACTCAGAGGACTACTACAGGATTGAAAATCCGATATTGAGGATATGAAATGATAGAGATAAACCAGATTCAATATCGAGCTCCTAGAAGGCAAGAAAACGCTAGATCATGTGTTGTCAAGGGTTGCAAAGGACCAGACTTTCTAGGACAGAAAAGTAAAGCAAGGTGCAGTAGAGGGTAGCATGAAAAGAGCAGCAACCAAGGTGCATAACAGCAGCAAGAAGTTCATCATATGAAGTCTTCAAGTGGGCAGCACTGCATACAATCATTGTAAAGGTATCATTGTACTTAGTCATTGTAAATACATTATTGTACAAATTGTACTAGTGTCTATCTACCAAGGATTGAAGAGGCAGTGTTGGGAGGCCTAGGATCATCATTAGGTGGTTGTATCAAAGTTGGGGTTACGGTATAGTATATATTCTTCTTCTGCATAATTCTATATCATTGTAAAGTGGACCATTTTCCCTGGTACGGGAGTCCATTCTTCTTTTATTCTTCTATAGGGTGGTAGGGTGGTGCTAGGGTGACTTGTAGCTCATTGGGTGTTGGGGAATCCATTCAGTTGAATACTAAAGAATCTTGGGCGTTGAAGAATCCATCCAGTGGGAGCTGGAGAAGAATGTTTTTCTAGATTCTAGGAAGTTGGAGCTTTACTTTCAATTGGAGTTGAATATTAAATAATTATTAGAAAAGCATTAGGTGGTTTTTGTCTCGGAGTGGGTTTCCACCTTAAAAAATGTGTACATTTGTGTTCCTCTTGTTTACTGCTATCATTGTACAAACATTGAAAATAATTGAAGATTAATTAATGATATAATTGAAAGGAATACTGATTCACCCCTTCAAGTATTTCCAACATGGGGAACTAACCAATCCTCAATCATAAAACTAGTCTCGAAGGAAATATTTTTATACATTCTTTTACTTTAAGATTCCTTTTATATTTTGTGGTATTGAAAACAATAATTCTAGCTTCTAGGAAAATTTACTATACTAGGTCAAACCTGGATCCTAAACCTGTTGTTATAGTATTCAACCTAGACCGAATTGGTAAAAAGAAAAAATAGTTAGAAGATTTAGAAGCAAAAGTATCATTAAAAGGAGTCAATTCATTACCACAAGAGTTAGTAAGTCTGCAAGATATTGATTTTGATCTGAAATTTAAGCATTCTTTATTTAGAAGTAAATCTAAAAGTGGTTTGAAAAATGTTGTTTTAGACCCTGTTTTTATTTCATTCTTGAATACAAAATAGAAAAATATTACAGTAAATTCTAAATCAATTAAAGTTCAAGATCAGACTAAAATTGAAAAAATTAATGTTAGTATTCTCAAAGATATTGATGAAACTACTGAATTAGCTCAATTATTGACCTACAAAAAAAAACCTCCAATTTCTCAGTTACATACCACAATAATACCAGCTAAAGATTCATCTATGTATGTTGTTACATCATATATAACTTCCACTTCCAACTCATCTACAGATCTATTTATCCCTAAGTTACCTTTACAACCTAGAGTGTCATTTCCACCATTCACTTCATCAACTATATCCATTAGCTCACCTTTTATTTTTTTAAATACATCATTCTCATTCCCTAGTAGTTCCATATACATTCTAGTTTCATTTCCTAGTACTTCAACTACAACTTTTAGTTCATCAGCTATCATTTCCATCACAGCCCCAAGCAGTTCTACTTTACCTCCTAGCGAAGATAAACTTCAAGCTATGGCTGCTAGGTATGCTCCCCTAGTCTTACCACAGCAACTTCATGATATGCCTCAAGAATATAAGAGTAAGATACCACAGTTTGATGCCACTACCCATTATACAACTCAACAACGCATAAATAAAATGACATATTTCTTTGAACTCCATGAGATTGATGATTCTTATGTTCAAATGAGGTTATTTGCACAAACATTGACATGAGAAGTTAAGAAGTGGTTTAGAGGTCTTGATGCTAGTAGTGTAACTGATTTAGTTGTATTTCATAGATTTTTTTTAAATAAATGGGAAAAGAAAAAGAATCCACTCTAGATATTGTTTGAATTTGATGCCATGAGAAGAGCTCCAAATGAGTCAGTCCAAGACTACTGCACTGGATATAACAGTGTTTACAATTCCATCCTTGCAAATATTAAACCCACCCCTGATAATGTCCTACTCAAATTCCTTGATGGATTTGACATGGACATGACTTATCAATTGAGGGAAAGAAATGCAGAAACCTTAGAAAGAATGCAAACATATGTTGTTAGTGTAGAAGTAAACATTTTAGCTAGAAAAGTTAGACTAACAAATGAGACAAGAGTGACCATTAAAGAAGAAACTTCCAATTCAGACTAAAAAATAGACATGTTAGCTACAACTTTAGACAGAATGATGAATAGATTAGACAACATAGAGAGCCTAGACCTCAGTGGATAACCAACAAAAAATCAGAAATCCCAATTTTAGAAAAAACACAAATTCAGGAAAAGCAAAAGAAACAACCCCATACCAAACAATAAGGCCCCCATTCCAAGAGAACTATGCTGAAAGTTCTCAGAATAATGATGATTATGAGGATGCAATAAATCTAATGGGAATTTATGATAATAATTCTATTTTCCTCACTCAGGAAGATCATAAAAAATTTGAACTCCAATAACTCAAATTAGATTCAAGTGAATCCTCTGATTATAAACAAGGTTATGATTATGCTATAAATGAAATACACAGTCAATATAACCTTAGAAATAAGAAAAACAATGAGTCTTATACCAATAAAACTTCCCAAACTAAGAATAAGAAAACAGTAGAAGCTCCCAAACAAAAGTTCTGCAAATTCTCCCAAGGGAAAATAAGCAAAACTCTAGTTCTTCCCAAAACATTTCTAGTCCTAAAAATGCATCAAGCCCTAAAATTGTTGATATTACTGATGAAGTTGCTCAAGCTACAAAAGATTCACAGAAATCTACTACTGCTAAAGCTTCTAATTCTGTTCAAACGATAAATTTAGATCCTAAAATACCCTTTACTGACCCTAAATTAGTAGATCCAAAAACCGCTACTTCAAAAACATCTGCTGATAATTCTAAGTCTGAAAGAACATCTAGTGCTTCACAAACAATCCCTGAAAAGAAAGTTAGGAGCAGTAAAACATAAGAAACTCAAACAGATAACCTTAAACCAATTGAAAATGAAAACATAACTTTAGAAAAACAAGACAAACCAACACAAACTACAGTTACTAAGGAAGAATTGATTCAAATCAGTAAATCTCAACCTACATTCAACATACAATCTGAAATTGCAAAGCTAAAAATAGGAATTCCTTTGACATAATTGGTAAAACATGACTTGTATAAATCAACCATAACTAAAACATTAAACATGAATGATGGCGAATATTCCATAAATCTAAATGATGATCATCCATAGTTGATTTTTGGTCCAGATGTGAATGGAAAACATGCAGATGGAGCAGTTCCTCCATTTTATATCAGTCTTACCATTCATGATCAAATTTTACATAATGCCATGCTAGATTCAGGAGCTTCCCATAATCTAATGCCTAAAGCCATAATGGAAACTCTCAATCTATAAATCACGAGGCCCTACGAAGATTTGTTCTCATTTGATTCGAGTAAAGTTAAATGCCTAAGTTTAATCAAAGAATTGTGTGTAACACTAGTTCAATATCCCGGTGAGAGTATATTAATGGACATTGTAGTAGCTGATATCCCACCTAAATATGGAATGTTACTTTCTCGCTCATGGGGAGAAAAGTTACAGGGATCTCTACAATTTGACATGTCTTATGCTACTATATCAGTTTTTGGCCAGCCTAAGAAATTATATAGGGAAACATTGATGAAGTACATGGTCAGTAGTGCAGAAAGATCTATAAATTACCCAATTTAATCTACACCAAATGATCTTGATTCTTTTATCTTATGTAACTTTGAAACTAAGGAAATCCAAACTGAACTAATAGATGAAAAGAAAACACCAAACAATGATAATATTTTTCATGAATCTCTATGGCATTTAGAATTTGATGGTTCAGTAAATAAGTTTGGAGCAGGAGCAGGAGTTTGGATAACCAACATGGAGACTAATTACTCAGAAGGCCATGCTTTCAGGCTCAATTTCAAATGTACCAATAATATGGCTGAGTATGAAGCCCTCATTCTAGGACTCCAAATTATTAGGAACTTAGGAGGCAAAAGAATATTAATCATGGGAGATTCATAGTTGATCATAAAACAAGTAAATGGAGTATATTCTGTTTACAATCCTAGACTAAGAAGCTACAGAGACACTGTGATAGATTTAACTGATGATTTATTGGAATGTAAATTTGCTGCAATACCTAGAAAACAAAATATGCAGACTCAATGTCTAGCAACCTTTGCTAGTACATGAAATTTACCATTCCAACCTAATCACAAATATACTGCTGAAGTCAAGCATAGGCTAATAATTCCAGACAACCTTAAGTATTGGCAATTTTTTTCTCAAGATGAACAGATTTACAAGTTTATGAACAATGAAGGTGAATTTCAGAACTGTAAGATAGACACAGATTGTACTATAAATCAAGATTTAGATTGTGAAATAGATTTGAATAACTTAGATGTAAATAGAATAAAGTTTGATAAACTAAATAGATTTAGTCAATCTGATATAGATAGCTTAGAGAAAGTAGAGATTGAAGAAATTATTGATGATGAAACAAACATATTGAATCTTAAGGATAATTTCTTACCCAAAGGTTTAACTCCCTTAGAAAATATTTTTGACTCAAATGATGTAGCTAAAAACCCAAAAATGAAGCCAGTTAGATCTGATATAAAAGAATGCAATATTGGTACAGAGTTAAAACCCAAAATAATCAAACTTTCCAAAATTTTACCTCAACAAGAGAAGGAAAAATACATTACTCTTTTAAAGGAATATCAAGATGTTTTTTCCTAGAGTTATGAGGATCTCAAATCCTATGATACCAGCATAATCCAACAGGAAATTCTAATAAAATAAGACCAAAAGCCATTTAAACAAAAGTTGAGAAGAATTAACCTTGTTTTATTACCTTTGATAGAAAAAGAAGTGAAAATAGTTTATGATGCCTAGATAATTGCACCAATCAGATATTCTGATTGGGTTTCCAACCTATTTCCAACAAGAAAGAAAATAGGAGAGATTAGTAATGTTCCCAATTTTAGCCTCAAGCTAAAATGGAACATTATAGTTGCATATTTTCATTTTTTAAAATAAAAGTGGGTAAAGAGACCCATTCATGGAATCAACAGGAATAAAATCCCTCACAATGTGAAAAGGGATCATCATGGAGCTAGATTTCACACTGTCATGTGTGAAAGAGGTTAAAATGCAAATGGATAATGCCTAACTGACCAAGTCAAACTGCGTTTGCATGAGTTGGAATGCACTAAGTGGGACAGTGCAATTTTAGTGGAGGAATATTCCATGAGGGAGGAAAATTCTAGAGGAAGGAAGATGGAGGCTTCATTATGTTTAAAAGAGAGGCAAGGTAGCCCATTTAGATTATCTTAGATCATTTGATTATTTGTCTATAGAGACAAATTGCTGCCTCTTGTTGTTCAGCAGAGTTGTAGTGCCCTTGGGCACGAGGGAGTCCTGTTTAGGATTTCCTCTCCTTCTTGAGTAGCTCATGAAGGATTGCACTCATCCTCCATATTCTGGCATTCAGGCCATAGCATCAGCCATCTTCATCAGCGCAATGTCTGTAGCATATTATTGCGCAATGTAGCTAGGTGTTGCTGGAGGTTTCCTACAACACCATTTCTAGCTGATCTTTCAGAGGACGGAAGTTCTCTACTTCCGAGAGGTTAGTGAGGATGGCTCCTGAGCATATTCCACTATCTTTGGTAGGAGGCCAACCATTTCCATCAGTCACAGCTCATACCCTCTCATAGACTTCGTTCTAGTGGGAGCATATTTGCAGTGAGGGTTTTGCAAGCATTTTAGAGGGTGAGATCTGTGGTGTAGGGATCAGCCTTGCACTTCAGAATTCCAAAGGATAAGGGCTCTTCATCAGCTCAAAAATTCATCCTTCTCCATTCCATTCCATGTATTGAGTTGCTGCAGCTACCCAGCAACTCTGGCATTTTGGCAGTTTTGCATATTTTAGCCAATCCTTCTAGGATTGACTGGGGGTAGTGATTTGGAGGAGAGATAAGCTCTCCCAAATATGTATGAGCCAAATATATGTAGATCCATGATGTGTTGCACTCATTTTAGTAGTCTCCCTTCTATGACTGTGCAGTTCCTATCCATGGGCATCCTGTTATACAACAACATTTTGTACTATGGCATGTGTATTCATGGAAGGCTTCTTGCCTTACTCTTTTGATATTCATTGTATCATTTTGTTTTTGTTATTCCATAATAAAATGGCTCAAGGGTTTTCACACATTTTGGAATAATGTTTATTCACTTCTATTTCCATTTTATGTTTTGTGTATTGTTGTAGCTGCATCTTTGGGTTATCTTGCAAGATTCCCAATAGTGTTGTATTCCCTGTTGGGGATATTTTTATTTGACAATAACTCTACAGACAGAGTCTAATAGTGGGCTAGAAAGCCTCTGGAGTTCATCCTTCCTTGTGAAGGTGACAAATCTAGTAAATGCCCCTTCAGTCCATCTTTGGGATAGATTTCCTTGTCAATTGACAATGTTCTTGAAAAAGGAACATTACAGTGGCATTAGAGCATAATATTGGCTCAGCCTGTGGATATCCACCAAAATGCCATCTAAGAAGATGAGGAAGACTCCACTTTGTGGAGAAGAAGAAAGAAAAAGGAGATAAGCTAGCCAAGATTCTCCCTAAATCCATCTAGGGCTTTCATGGGAGCCGCATGCAAAAGAGAAGGGAGAGATTTGAAGAATCTCCACAAAGGTTTGAAACATAAACAAGATCTAGGTTTTCTGATGAGGAATGTGAGCATGCAGTCACGTCTTTTGATGAATAGTGCAGTCACATGTGCAAATTTTTCATCAAGAGATGGGAAAAGAAGGAGAGGTGATCAAGAGGAAAAATATTGAAGATTTTCAGAAGGAGTATGAGTCTCAAACTTCGGCATTCAAAGATCATATCACTTCATTGATTTTTCAAGTCAAAGGTGAAGGAGAGCCAACAACAAGATAGATTTATTCTATCTACTTTCAGAGGTCCACCTACATGTTCAACCAAAGAATGGGTAGACGAGATGAAGACCATGTTGCAGCAGCACAAAGGATATGCTACTAGATTTACAACGCTGTACTTGAGAGGTAAGAACTATGCATGGTGGATATTTGAGTCATGTTATTTCAAGGATGAAAATACTTCTTCCTATTTCAAATTCATTGGAACAATGATGGGAATATTTGGTGGGAGAAAATCTGAAACACATGCAGAGAAACAAACCAAGACTTTGCATGTAAGGGAAGGAAACATAAAATCAGATCTACTTTAGAACATTGTTGAGAAGGCTGAAATATTGCATCACACCTTGTTGGAGGCAAGGTATCCATCTCACATTCTTGCATAGGAAAGCATGGAGGTCTCTTTTTCAAGAGGAGATCATATTTTGGAGAAGTTTCCCCTACACATTGATGAGGAGGAGGGCAACTGCACTGGTGTAGCTAGAGTTGATCCAGTGCCTCATGCAGAGGAAAGAGGAGCTCTTGCTCCACATAGAGGGATTCTAGTGTCTTTGCAATAAATTCCCTAGGATCTCCCATGTAGAGATCAAGGCATAACTCATGATACATCTGTGCCATTGTTGGTAGGGTGCAGAGCTATGGAGATAGGGAGGATGATCAGCATCATGTGATGAGGAGCACACACCCTGTCTATTTTATGAGGTTGATGCACCTAAGATGATGATTGGATTGCGCAATGGAAGCATGGAGGGTTTTCTCCATTCATACATTCAGTCATCTCTTGATGATGGTGTCTCACTGCATGGAGACATTGCACGAAGGAGACCACTAGATCAACAGCGGAGGTTGGATGCTCCCCATTTTGGGCCTCACACCTTGATTTCAGGAGGGTTGAAAACCTAGGAGAGCTCAACAATGTAGATATTTTGGGATAGAATCAAGGAGGAGGGAGACACCCTCTCATTTTCAACATCACCCACTCTCATCAGTCATACTGCACTGGCAGATGTTGCTGCAAGGATAAAGGATTGCATCTTCATGGTGCAGGTTGACTGCTCCATAGATTTGGTGAGAGAGATGATACTTGCTTTGAGGAAAGACTCTTTCATGCATTGGAGTATATGGAGGCCACTCATGCTTACATTACCCAGGATCAAGAGATTCTTTTGAGGTGATAGTCTCTCGTGGGAGGCTCATTTTCAGAGATCATCATTTCTCTTGAGCATGAGTAGTTGCATGTTGGCATGGCAGAAACTTGGAGGATAACTTTGGCATGAGGGGATGTCAAGATAACAGGAAGAAGCGTGATGGGAGCACTTTATTGCAGATTACCAGTGCTATCTATGTGGAGGATTGATCCATGTTGGAGGACTCAGCTTTGGTTGAGAGGTCCCGGGATCTTGATGCATGCATGGTTTTTGGATGGCCTTGATGGAGATGACAGATATTTGTTGGATGATATGATCATCTACCACCATGGCAGACTCTTCTTGGCTAGGGCTTCTAGTCTCAAGGAGAATTTTTTGCATGCAACATATGAGGACTTCCTAGCTATGCATTTGTATGCATACTTGTCTTGCTATAGGAGTTCACTTGGGAGGGAATTCAGCATAATCTACATCAGCATATGGATAGATGCAGATCCCGGTAATTTTGGAGAGGTTGGCACAACCATTCCCTTACTCACTGGAGGAGAGAGAGAGCATTCAGATGAGCCATTTCAGCTCAAGATCTCAAGTACATGGTAGAGAAGGTATAATTTAAAGTTATGTACCTCTTTACTTTATATGAGTAGCATATTGATCAAGGAGGATCATCCCTTCTTGCACTTGGCATAATGTACTTGTAGCTACTTGTAGCCTTGATTTTGGCTATTTTTATGATGATTTGTGGGGGAAGCCACATGCTTCTTGGTGTGCACCATTGGCACCAAATTGTATTTCATGCTTTAATCTTATGAGGAGATGTGGTGGCAGCAAACAGGTGGCTAGTAAAACACTTGTTACTTTGATTTTGAGGCACGCCAAGGAGGCACTGTGCAGGTTCCATGAGTAGGATTTGGAACCACTCTTCGATTGTCATTTGACAACTAGTTTCTATTGCATATTTCTCCTTATGTATTTCTGATGTTGTACATTTATGAGGAGAATTATTTGGAGAGCATTTTATATACAGCCCATTGGGAGCATGATTGTCCCTATTGTACACGTTTTATGTTGCAGGAGATACCATGGGAAAACCATGATTGCCACATTGCTACTTACCTTCTTGTGGGAGGGACCACTTGGAGAATTTGCAGAGGTATTTCATGGCTGATTTTCTTGATGGGGTAGCATGGGCCATTCTTGAAGGCCATACTATTTCAGCCCAATGATAGAGGCAGCCCCATGAACACTCAAATGGAGAGAGGACCATCTTGAGAAGCACAAGCACACTCTACATTCAGCCCCAATACATTGCAGAAATCAGGGGTTGAAATTTTCATTGGCTGATAGCATGGATGAGAGGATAATCATTGGGAGCAGCAGTATCCCTTGAATATCATCACTCCTACCTTAAGGAGGCCATATTCTAGCAGGAAGGATTCCACTACACCTTCCATATTTCCATGAGGAGCATCATTTCAAATTTGCATACTTGGGAGAGAGCATTGGAGGGCAGATTTATTGCAGCATATTTGAGCAGTGGTGGGACCATGGATGAGGAGGCCGCGAGAGAAGAAGGAGGAGGTATTTTTTTTCTCTCTATGCAGCTGCTTGAGGACAAACAACAAGTGGGAAGGGAGGACTGTAATGTTCCCAATTTTAGCCTCAAGCTAAAATGGAACATTATAGTTGCATATTTTCATTTTGTTAAATAAAAGTGGGTAAAGAGACCCATTCATGGAATAAACAGGAATAAAATCCCTCACAATGTGAAAAGGTATCATCATGGAGCTAGATTTCACACCCACATGTGTGAAAGAGGTTAAAATGCAAATGGACAAGGCCTAATTGACCAAGTCAAACTGCGTTAGCATGAGTTGGAATGCACTAAGTGGGACAGCACAGTTTTACTGGAGGAATATTCCATGAGGGAGGAAACTTCTAGAGGAAGGAAGATGGAGGCTTCGTTATGTTTAAAAGAGAGGAAAGGCAGCCCTTTGAGATTATCTTTGATCATTTGATTATTTGTCTAGAGAAACAAATTACAGTGTCTTGCTGTTCAGTAGAGCTGCAGTGCCCTCAGGCATGAGGGAGTCCTGATTAGGATTTCCTCTCCTTCTTGAGTAGCTCATGAAGGATTGCACTCATCCTCCATATTTTGGCATTTATGCCATAGCATCAGCCATCTTCATCAGTGCAGTGTCTGTAGCAGATTATTGTGTAGTGTAGCTGAGTGTTGCTGGAGGTTTCCTACAACACCATTTCTAGATAATGTTTCAGAGGAGGGAAGTTCTCTACTTCTGAGAGGTTATTGAGGATGGTTCCTGAGCATATTCCACTATCTTTGGTAGGAGGCCAGCCATTTCCATCAGTCACAGTGTAGACCCTCTCATAGACTGCGTTCTAGTGGGATCATATTTGCAGTGAGGGTTTTGCAGGCATTTCAGAGGGTGAGATCTGTGGTGTAGGGATCAGCCTTGCACTTCAAATTTCCAAAGGATAAGGGCTCTTCATCATCTCAGCCATTCATCCTTCTCCATTCCATTCCATGTATTGAGTTGTTGTAGCTACCCAGCAACTCCAACATTTTGGCAGTTTTGCATATTTCAGCCAATCCTTCAAGTATTGACTGGGGGTAGTGATTTGGAGGAGATATCAGCTCTCCAAAAGATGTATGAGAAAAATATATGCAGATCCATGATGTTTTTCACTCATTGTAGCAGTCTCCCTCTATGAATGCGCAATTCCTATCCATGGGCATCCTGCTATGCAGCAACATTTTGTACTATGGCATGTGTATTCATGGAAGGCTTCTTGCCTTACTCTTTTGATATTCATTATATCATTTTGCTGTTTTTATTTCATAATAAAATGGCTCAAGGTTTTCCACACATTTTGGCATAATTTTTATTCACTTCTATTTCTAGTTTATGTTTTGTGTATTTTTGTAGCTGCATCTTTGGGTTATCTTGCAAGATTCCCAATAGTGTTTTATTCCCTCTTGGGGATATTGTCCTTTGAAAATCACTCTATAGACAGAGTCTGATAGTGGGCCAGGAAGCCTCTAGAGTTCATCCTTCCTATTGAAGGTGACGAATCCAGTAAATTCCCCTTCAATCCATCTCTGGAATATATTTCCTTGTCAATTGACAATGTTCCTGAAAAAGGAACATTACAGATTATGTGTCGACTTTAGGAATATAAACAAAGTGTCCTTGAAAGATAATTACCCTTTACCTAAAATGGCTCATATATTAAAAAGGGTAGTTGGCTCTTCTATGATGTCACTTTTAGTTTGTTTTTTAGGATACAACCAAATTTTAATCCAAAAAGAATATCAAGCCAAAACAACATTTACTACTCCTTGGGGCACTTTTTTGTATGTGAAAATGCCTTTTGTTCTAATGAATGCAGGGGCAACCTTTCAAAGGGCTATGGACATAGCTTTTGTAAAGGAAATAAATGACTTCTTAGTAAGCTACTTAGATGACATTACTGTGTTTTCCAAAACTGATAATGAACACTTGGATCATCTAAGACAAGTTTTTATTAAGTGTAGGAAATTTGGCATCTCTTTAAATCCTAAGAAAATTTTATTTGGATTAGAAGAAGGTAAGTTACTTGGACACATAATTTATAAAGAAGGAATTAGAATAGATCCTACTAGGATAGAAGCAATTCTTAACATCAGTCCACCAAGAAACATCAAAGAGTTACAAGCCTTTTTAGGTAAGATTAATTTTTTAAGAAGATTTATATCCAATTTAGCTGAGATAATTAGAGAACTAAATAACATGCTTAAAAAAGATTCAATTCTTAAATGGAATATTGAGGCCAAATATTCATTTGAATCCATCAAACAAGCCTTAACCAAAACTCTAGTCCTAATAATTCCTGAATTTAAGAAATATTTCATAATTTTTTCATTTTCTTTAGAACACACCATTGCTGCAATTTTACTACAGAAAAAATAACCAGGGATTTGAACAACCCATTGATTTTTTCAGTAAGACCCTTAGAGATGCCCCTTATGAGTAAAAAATTATGGAGAAACAGGCCTTAGCTTTGGTTAAGGCCATTAAAGACTTAAGAGTTTATATTCTCTACTCTCATATCATTGCTTATGTCCCAAATATGTAGTAAAAGACATTCTTACTCAGGATGGTCATGATGGAAGAAGAGGTAAGTGGATTGCCACTATCTTAGAATATGACATAGAGATAAAACCCACAAAACTAATCAAAGGTCAAGGATTGGCCATACTTATGGATGAATCTAACTGTAATGCCTTAGACATAAATTTTATTTCCCAGGTAGATGATCAGGAAGAGATGGCAAATCCAACGACCAGTGAAGCCTTCTTAGATTCACCTTGGCATACAGATATCATATTTGTACTCCTAAGCTTACAATATCCTCCTGCATTGTCAAGAACCAAAGCCAGATTCTTAAAACTAAAGGCAGTAAGATTTTGTATTTTAGACAATGTACTTTTTTGGAGAGATCATAGTGGGATTTTATTAAATTGTTTATTAAAGGAAGAATCTGACAAAATGTTTGAAGAATTTCATGTAGGTGACTGTGGAGGACATCTATATTGGAAAACTACAATAGACAAGATCCTGAGAGCTGGTTTTTACTGGCCTACTTTGTTTGCTGATGTCAAAAAGTTTGTAACTTCCTGTCATAAGTGCCAAATTTTTTAGGGAAAGAATAAATTATTACCCCTCCCCTTAAAGCCTATTTCAACTTAAATTCCAGTTCAAAAATGAGGTTTAGACTTTATTGGTGAAATTCACCCTCCATCTTTGGGTCAGCATACGTAGATTTTGATAGCAACTGATTATTTTACCAAGTGGATTGAAGCCATATCATCCAAACAATCCACATATACTGTCATTATTTCCTTCCTAGAAAGTAACATTCTTTCAAGATTTGGATGCCCCCAAAAGATAATTACTGACAATGCAGCAGCATTCAAATCCAAGAAAATGATTGAATTTTTCCACAAATACCATATTACCTTAGGCCATTCTACTGCATATTAACCCCAAGGTAATGGCCTAGCTGAATCCTCAAACAAGAGCCTTGTAAACATCATAAAATAATTACTTGAAGACAATAAAAAGACTTGGAATAAGAAGTTAGTCAATGCCTTATGGGCAGATAGACTTACTACTAAAAAATCCATTGGTACTTCCCCTTACCAACTTGTTTATTGAATGAATGTTGTTTTTCCATCCTCCTTAGGTTTACCAGAGATGAAAATTATCCAAGAGTTACAAGTTGAAATAAATGACATTCAAAGAAGGATCAATCAAATTATTCCCTTACAACAAACAAGGGAAGAAGTTTATATCAAATCTCAAGTCATTCAGGATAAAATCAAGAAATTTTTTGATAAAAAGACTAAAGAGGATGATTTCTACATTGGAGATAAAGTGTTAAAGTGGGATTCCAGAAGAGAAGACAAAGGTAAACATGGAAAATTTTATTTTCTGTGGAAATGACCTTATGTGATTTATGGATATAGAGGTAATAATGCTTTCCTTTTGAAAGAAATGGATGGAACATATCTGCAAGAAGGACTAGTAAATGGTAGAATGATGAAGCACTACTACTCTCTTGAGTTAAAAAATAATTAGTTTTTATTCACTTTGACCATTGTACATATACATTGCAGAGTTTAGATTGGATTGGATGTTTCCCTAACAAAGTTGAAGCCCAGAGAGAAGGCCCTAAGATTTGAGAGGTAAATATCATAAATATGAATAAATTGTAGATATCAGAAGACATTTACAGGATCATCACAGTCAAATTCTAAAGGCTACTAGTATTAAAGTTCTTGACATTTCCCCAGGAAATGCCATCCCATGTGGAGGCATTGTTAGGGTCCTATAATAATAGGGTTCATAAATTTTGAGTTGAATTTGATAGTCTTGTAAATATGTACATACCTTTCTTTCTGCAAGTTGTTTTCCCATATTTAAAAAAAATGAAAAATAATAAAAATCCAAAAAAAGAGGGTAAAAAGTACTAAAAGAAAGATCAAAGGACTTAGAAAATATAGACCCCAAAAGAAAAAAAGAGAAATAGGACCTGAAAGTGAGAAAATCCAAATGCCAGTACTTTTAATTTTACTACAAGAATAAATGATTATGTGCAGAGTGTCAATAAATGACATAATCCATGATTAGTTAAATAGTTTAATCTTAACTTTTCATGCTTTCAATTTCATGTTTTAGATAGAGAATAAAGATTTGTCAAATAGTTTAAACTTAACAAATCAGTAGATAGGTAGAGAATAATGAGGAGCTCAACAGTTTAATCTGAGCCCTTGGATCAAATAAGGTAGAAATAGATAGTTTTATGCTTTGAAAGAAAAAAATTTTAAGGTTGCAAGCCTAAATGCACCTACAAATATGAAGAAAAAATGTTAGAAATAAAGTTGGGTAGGTATAAAGCAGTTGAGAAAGCATGTAATAAAGCATCATCGAGAAAAATCACTAATTTCCTCTCCCCCACAGGTATTCAATATTCTAAACTATCAGTCAAAAAGGCTTAGAGCATTTCTCTGACTTTTTTTGGGACCGTACCCAAGTCTCAATGACTGGTTAGTCAAAAATATTGAGTTCTACATTAAACCAACATTTATCAACATTTACCCTTCATTCATACATTATAATCCCTTTTTCCTAAGTAAAAACACATTTTTTACTTAGTAAAATTGTAACCCTAAAATAATTAATTTTGTTCCCTTCAAAATCATTCATAAAACCCTCAAAAAGCATTTATCCTAAGTATAAGTGAAGTAATACAACGAAGATGAGAAATACTTTATTTTTATACTTTACTTAGAAGTAACATGTGCTTGGTTTCGATTTTAGTACCATTTTTTCATATTAACTTCTAACCTATTTTATTAAATCCCTAAAACTACACGTACCCATATCTTATTAATTCCCTTATATTTTAAATAAAACCCCAAAACCCTTTATTTTAAAATTTTAGACGAAAGTTTAATATCCCCATGTGCACAAATATAAAAAGCCCACCCTACAAACCCTTTTATCTAAAACTTATCTATAAAATTAATCTCACCCCTATGGTATTCAAACATTTATCAAAAGTTTGAAAAAACTATATAATATAATACCGCACCCACATGTCTAATTAAAACATTTGCAATTGTTTTAATTAAACACATAAAACATTACCTCTCGCCCATTTTCATAATGCCCGAAACTTTAAAACTTTATTACAAACATATTTTTATAAAGTTTAAAGTCATTTCCCCCGCATATGTAAACACCCTAGCCCCACTCCCATTCCAATGAAACTCCCAAATCAGTCACGACCGTTTGCATTGATCCCCCTTTAGATCCGACAGCACAGATACAATATAGCGTGGAAAAGTAGTGTGATCGCCCCAGCTCCATTTCTGCATGAAATGGGCGTTATTACAAATTCCTCTCTCCTCCACGTGGATGTTTCTTATTCGATCACGTAGGTTAAGCCCAATACCAATTACCGGCAAAAACATGCGCGATAACCACTATGGTTTTCAATCCTTTGAAACCCGAAACCGTTGATCATGCCTGATGTGACAATCATTCAATGCATAAGTAATGTGACTGAAATGCATATTAACCTTCGAAATAAAATTCATTCTTTCTCTTATCCATTTAAACTATGCTCGCGCCTCCCCGACTGTAAAAACATCCTTTTTCAGCCATTTTCTGCTATTTCTATGCTTGAAACCTACAAGATTTACCCTATAACGTTTGAATATTGTCGAGAAGCTGCACATTGCTCCAGAAAAGCTACAAAATCGATAAAATCATTTAAAAAACTCTGAAACTCTTCCAAGGCGAAATAACTACATTACAATAGGTATTTTTCTAAAAATTGACCAAAAAATGATTTGAAAGATATTTTAAGAACAAAAGCATACTTATAATTTAAAAATCTATTAAAAGAAACTGCCAAAAAGTCCCCAAAGCAGGCCAGACCCTGTCAAATTTTTCCCAGAAACCCTGTTTCTTTGCTGTGCACAATTTTTTAGGAAATTTGTGAGTTTTTCACACTTTGATGAACTTTTTCAAGCTTGAAATCAAATTGAAAACCTCTGCAGGTATTCTAAGCCTCTATAACCCTTTTCAAAAGATTTTTTAGCCCAAATTTCCATTAAAATACTCAATAAATCCTTGTTTCTTGTTTTAAACCAATTAAAAGCCTATAAAACTCTTTCACATACCTAATTGAGAAGAAATCCCGAAGAAAAAAGCTATACATTGCCAAATTTGTCCAATAAACCCTTTGATAAAGTAAATTGCTTCTACAAACTGTCTAAACTTGTAGAAGTAGATCAAAATGCCTAAGAAGCAGAGTTCAAGCAAGCGTGAAGGTTCCAAATTCCATAAACCTACCCCTACCATGATTTCAAATAATGTTATTGTT
Source organism: Pinus albicaulis (assembly GCA_034641835.2). Classification (NCBI taxonomy): domain Eukaryota; kingdom Viridiplantae; phylum Streptophyta; class Pinopsida; order Pinales; family Pinaceae; genus Pinus; species Pinus albicaulis. The sequence goes on along the minus strand of CM076575.1, from coordinate 1,188,542,883 downwards.
GTTAATCCTTTGCAACCCCTAGTCATTGATATTGAACACGTCCCACTAGATGATACTGATTACAAGATAGCAGATCCCATTATTGAATTTAACCTGCTAGATATCCATAACTAGTGCTATGAAAAATCATTAGATAATGAAGAAGAGGTCCATATTTGGGAATATCATTTGCCCAAATATGTTTTCCCATTAACTCACCCATGTTAGGAGATCATTAGATTGTGTCAGCAATATTATGTTCCTGAGAAAAGAGCCATTGTAAATGATAATAAAGATGTGCTTTTTACCATTACTGCAGAATAAATTAATTAGATGTTACAGCTTCATCCTAACCCCCATCCCTTTGCCTATAGAGGCCCTCACAAAATTATATATTAGCCTAGATTTTTCCAAAAGTTTCATGATTTTTTAGACATTTATGCCTCTGCATGTAGAAATTCCTAAGCTATGTCCCCCATATTCTACTGCTAAATTCCCTGAAGGTTCAAGACATGTGATTTCCATGCTTTCCTTCATCGTTGGATATTTACTAATGAACACACATATGAGTCCATCTTGGGATTCTTATCCACTTCCTCTCGAGGTAAACCCCCATCAGTACTATTTGATTATGTTGGTTTCATTGCTGATAGTATTCATTATCAATTGACAAATTTTCAAATTGAGGGAGTGTTCAGCTATACCTCCTACCTTTTCCATATGTTTTTATAATTATAATTAGATAATTTTCCAATTACTCTCCAAAAACTTTACATAGAGGGAAATCCTCTATCTATCATTTCTTGGACATCCTTTCTCAAGAAAGAATGTACAAATTTCAGTTATTCAGAATTTTTAGAGTTATTTTTACATCCAGTTATCACAATGTTGAACAAAATAGAGCAGAAAAGAATAAATGAAGAAATGAAAAATATATTTCAGTTGTCAAAGTAGAGTAACGTTGGTGATTGGTATTTGTATCAAAAATATACCGAGATCAGAGTCTTTGGGTCAAACTTGTTACCTTACAAGTTACCCAAACATCCTTTAATGAGGATCTTTGCCTTGGAGTGTATCAGGTAGATCCTAGACTCTGAATCCATAAATTTCATGGTATCTAAGAACAAGACCCAATTCAAACTAAAGAATTAGATAGGGCCATTCATATGCAATCACAGGGATGCAGAGGAAGAAGAAGAAAATCAGTTATTGGAATATAAATTTGAAGAAAGTTTTCATTGGAATTATGATCCACGAGGGATCTTGAGTAAGCTAAGGGTTAAATGCAAGTTAACACCCTTTATCCATCAAGCTAAACCAGAAATAGAAAAGTTTACAAATCAGATTGAATGGACTGAAAACACTTTAATAGATGCAGTGAACAAAGGTAATACTAGTCATACCTTAGAAACTACAAATAAGCTAGAGAAGTCCATTTAAAGAGTAAGGGAAGAAGGAGCCTATGTGGCAGAAACTACTACTGAAACCAAGTTCAAGCTCATATATTAAAAAGGCCCAAATTAGATTCATCAGGTAAAGGAAAAGTGAAAATTGATGTTGAGGAAACAGAGCCTTTAAAAACCAATATAGATTTTCTAGAGACAAAATTTGCTACTGTGATTATCAATGAGCCAAATACTAAAAATCAAAATGAAGAAATCAATAAGGAAGCTGCACAGTTGATGGAAAGACAAAAAAGCATGGAAGCCTCTTCCTCACAAGTAGCTAAAGAAAAGGATTGGATATCAAAGAGAAATATAAATAGATTAAGCTGAAGAATGAAGTGATAAAGAATAATATTTATTCTCAATATCTCACACAAACACCTAGTGTACAAAATAGGCTCCTTTTTTCATTTGATTATTCAAATCAAAAGTTGATCATGTCAGTGTTGCATCCCACAGTAAAATATCCTAAGACAATGGCATATTATAAGAAAGTTTATTTGGAAGTACAGACAAATAAGATCCATGCTCTTGATCAAATTGAGTTCCATAGAAAGACCTCTAAAATGTTATATTCTAGTGTCACAAATAAAGCCATGAGTGCTCAGAAGCTCCAAAATACCATATCCAACATGAAATATCAGATGAAGTTGGACAAAGCCTCATTGTATGCCAAGGATCTAAGGATAAAATCCTTAGAAGAGCTAGTGTTGTAGGTGGGATATGACCCTGCCAATATCAAAGCAGCATAATTATTGCTGAAGAAGAAAAATGAAGATATAGCAGCCTTGAAGAGACAACTCAAACTTCCTCAAAGTGAGCATCCTCAAACAAAAGAAGTCAACCAGGAACAGAGTAAAAAAAATGACATGATGAATTTAATTCTTCAGTTGACAGCCTAGGTTGAGGAGATGGAAATACAGATGGAAAAACTTTTCCAAGAAAAGGAAACGATGAAAGAACCAGAGATTCCTAGAGTTATTCCAATTATCACTGCAGCAATGCCTTCAAATTTAGCTGAAAAGTGGGCATCCAAAGAACCACTGGCTACTGTAGCACCAGTGAATTCTTCCATAACCTCAGCTACTGAATCATCTACAACAGCAATACAACCTACAGATGAGGCCAGAAAAATAGTGAAAGCAATGGAAGAAATGTCTTTAAAGACAAATGAGATTAAGAGGTTGACAAAGATGGTAGAAAATCTTGAGAAGTCAAATAAATTAGCTCAGATAAATGCAAAGACACATGAAAAAAATGCCATTAGACTGAATGAAGAGTTGAAGAATATGCAGAAGGAATTGGCATTAAAAGAGAAAATAGCATACATCAAAAATCGCCTTTGGAAAAATTTCATTGAAGCCATCCATGATTTATGGCCTTCAATTCAGGTAATTTTTGAGCAAAGAGAGTTATTATTGAAAGCTCAAGAAGAAATTCAAAAAACTCAAATTGAAGTGGCTGACAAACCAGAGCAATCTTTAAGGCTAATCACCTTCCTAAACAGCAAAAACAGACAGGAGTTGGAAGAACTTAGGAATATAGACAGAACCAAAACTATCCTAGAAATTAGGAAAATAACCACAAAGAAGAATCTGATGAGGCAATTAGAAGAAAAATGTGAGAGTATGAATACTACCATACCCAGGTTTATGGTTAAGTTTACAAATTTGAGGCAAAAAGTACTGCCTGATATTATGCTCATTAACGATAAACTAATGCCTCAAAATGACTATGATAATAAGGTTAGAGATTTTGCAAAAGAACAGATAAATAAACCAACAGGACAAGGCATACCAACTGGAAAAGTGTTACTCAAGAGTTTTGAAGATTTATTCTACTTGCAACATGAGATAAAACACTTGTTTATCATCAAGCCAACCTTTGCTAGATATACTGAAAGTGATGAAAAATTTATGAAAATAAAGAAAATACAAATTACTAAAGATGAGGATTGGCAAGCACTCACAGATTTGTTATGAAGGATAAAAGACAGACAGATCAAAATAGGACTAAACTGTTTTCTAAATTACAATCAAAGAAAATTTTATAGTAGTAAATAGTTTTTGACGAAGGGTTAAAGAGTATTAGTTTAGAGAGTATTATTGAATAAAGAGAATCAGATAAAGGGTATCAGACAAGGCAGATCAAATTCCAAAAACATCTAAGAGCCAGCAAGGAGGAAACCAAGGTAGCCAACTGCATCTTATCCTCAAAATAGTTTCTATTTCTTTTGGATAAATAGGACAACTTGTTGATTTGTTAAGCAGCTGTCTCTATTATTGTTGTAAAGATATTTTATTTTCCTAAGATAATTCCTAGAAGTTTTCTAGGATATTTTGTAAAAAATTATGTATAAATACTTCATATTTAGAAGTATTTTGTGTGGAATAAAATTGTTGGGATTGTTATAGTCATTTCTTCTTGGACTTCAAAGCTTTTGTGTGTCGAATTTCAAGTTAGCAGGCTGGATCAAAACAATTGGCATCATACTTCAAGATTCCTATGATGAACTATTCATAGTGAAGTATTTCCTCACTTTTCATTGTTTTCTTTCTTCGGTACATGCATCCATTTATGTTTATTCTAAATCTAAATGTAGAAATAGGAGCATTACCACAAGCTTTGTTAAAAGCACCCTTTTTTACCTAGTTATCATTTATATGTTTTCCTCTGATTTCCAGTGTAGGGAACCCTTAATTACTCCCTCTCTCATTTTGCCTCTTCCTAATACTTCCTTTTCCGGATCAAAGGTTTCTTAATTTCACTTTATCCCAATCATACCACCTGATAGAAAAAAATTTCCATGATCTCGAAGGGTTATCTATCTTGCCCTGAAAACATTTGACCTTTTGGCCTTGATCCCAATTTTGTTTACTTGATTTTGACTCGTTAGCCCAATGGAAAAACAAATTTCCCACTATCCTTCCTTTCAAGTGATTTTTCCCACCAAATCTACCAAAACCAATCCAAAGCTGCAATTTCATAACTAGCCTAATATTTACAAATCAAAACAAAGTTAAATTTTAAAGAGAGAGCCCTCTCTGAACACTAGGAAGGCTAGATCCTAGAGTTTGAAGTTGTTTTGTTGTTACCTCTAGTATTCTTTCACTAAAAACCAAAATCTAACAACTTTAGAATTACTAGAGTCATAACACCTCATTTCATCCTGAACTCCATAACTAACATGAGACATAATGTGAGGCAAAGCAAATATCATCACTTGGCCCATCATGGCCTCATAAAAATAATAGTAAATTATGCTTTGAGAAGGTTGAACCTACCTGTATCTTGGTATTATTTCATAGAAATGTATAGGGAAGCCTTTATAGCTACCCAAATAGGGAAAACCTATGCTTCTAGCCTTAGAGATATGGAGTTAGAAGAAGAAGAAGAAGAGGCTGAAGAGGAGGTAGAAGAAGAGGTAGAAAAAAAGGAATAAAAAGAAGATATGGGAATCGAGGCAGAAAACATAGAGACAACAGAGATAGAGCAAGAAATATCTGATGGAAAGGAGGAATAAAAGACTAAGGAAAAGGAATATTTGGACCCTATCCTAGGCAGTGAAACCTCCCCTCAAGACACCAACATCTCACCAGATATTGCAGATCAAGAAGTAGCTGCTACCCTAACTACTTTGAGCACACTTGTCAAAACAAAAAGAAGGAGGCAGACACCTATGTACTTCAGAACTAAGAAGAGTAAGAAGGTGAGGTAGGGAAAACCATAGACTCCCACCAAGATCCCTATTACCATTGAATAATCACCAAAGAAGGAGGAAGAAATTAGATTAGAGGAAGGAAGGGTGCAAGAGGTCACTTCACCTGTAAGGACCCCTGTAACATATATCAAAATAAATTCAACAATATTGGCATCCCATACACCTCAAGCAACCACCACAGACCCTCCGAGGATTGAGAAGAGTGGGAAACATGGAATAGAGTGTCTTCAGCAAGAAAAATAGAGTTTTCTATAGGAAACTCTGTTTTTGCTACAAGAAACTCCAACAAGCACATATTTGGAGAAAAAGGCCTTGGTTGAGGAGGTGAAGATATCCAAAGAGGTGCAAGAGGTCAAAGAAGCCGATGACAAGGCACAAGAGGAAAAATAAGATGAAAAAGAGGGAGGAAAAGATGATAAGGAATAGGACACTTCACCAAAAAGAGTCCTCAAAGATATAGAAATAGTGCCAAACCCTAGCCCTCAACCTATTCTCAACTCCTACTACACATACATTGAGGGTGGTAGATTAATTCCTAAAAAGTTCACAATAACTTTGTGTTTTGGAGGTAAATCCCCTCTGCTGATAGAGGCTATACCACTAGCCATAGAGTGTGTCTAGCAAAAATTGAAACATGAAAAGCTTTTGATTCCTAGTTACAAAAGATAGAATCATGTAGATCGCTTACCGTGATTCCTTCGGTGTTGTTGTCAAAGAAGAAGTGGCACTTCTGTTCCTAATTGGACAGGTCAAAATCTATGAGTTTGCTGCATCCAGATACCTGTACACATGCAAAGAAGAGAGACAACATGCAACATAATATTTCACACTTTATAAATATCGATCAGTCAGAGAGGAACAAATGAAATTGCATTATACAATGGACAAACACAATCATGGAACCAATAGCAGAGTCATGTATATTAAGATATGAGAGAAATATTAAAACTGGTGCTTTGACGTCATGATATTCCTTCGACAGGGTTCCAACGGGACGTGTCTCACAAATCTCGTCAGGGATTCAACAGAACTCTCTCTCTCACAGGGTTCTCTTTAGCTCTGCTCTTGATTGTCACTCAGCTATAATTTCCTTCCCAAAAGTTCCACTTCCAAGAGTTCAGCTAGCTTGCAAATAGAGAGGGTAGGCTTTTATAGAGGGAGGAAGAGAAGTTTGGATCCCTATAATCATGGTATAGAGTCCTATCTCTTAGGAAGGTTCCATGAGAGGTGGAAAACCACTTCCTAATTAGGGAGATCCGGAGCCAAACAGCCCAACCTCTTTTTGATGATTCGTTCTGAAGTTGTTAGAATCAAACTTCTACCTTCTATTGTTAAAAAACATTCCTTAATAGCCTTGGCATGGTTAGAACACAGGGACAGAGCTCCAGATGGTGCGCCCACTAGTGTGTATTTTCCCCATTGGCGCGAGGGATGAACTCGCTACCTGTGCCAATGCCAAAACATGGGTTTTTAGGGTTTTTCATAGGAAATGTGCTTGAGGAGAATTCTTTTCCTTATGTAGAAGGATGCCACCAAGGTGTTTTCATGACATTTTACTATTCATAGATCATGGGAATACTCCTCCAATGTATAGGACGAGGGATTGCATGGACGGTGACAAAATGCTATGTAATAGATGCCCCCTAAAGCATGAGGTCTGAGAGAGAGGGAGGGATGAAATTCTTTATGAGAACGTGTCCAACTGAAAACACTACCATCAGAAGACGTACGAATACAAATACAACTGATATCTCTGATACATGATATGTGGTATGGGCACAGCCATCCATAATAGAGTGTACAAAACTAGGATCCAAGGTATGGACGCAGCCATCTAGTAAACTAAGGATCAACAAGTAGACTCAGGCATGGTCGCAGCCATCCAATCAAAAGATTCATGTAGTAAATCATAATAATCCAAAAATAACCCACAACATAGATGTTTATCAGACAAAATCTAGGGTCTTGTGCTCCATCTCAACTCGAACAGAGTACAAGTTCGAGCATACGAATATGTGAGCTGAAGTCGAACATGCAACAACATCACCTGATTACCAGCCAATAATGAAAGCCATTAACAGATGCGAGAGGAACCACCAATAATGAAAATGGATCTCAAGGTACAAGAGGTACAATCCACAGAATGTGAACAGTGAGATGGTGTCAAACACTCGCAGAATCATCCAATCAAAGGCCAATAATGAAAACCTTGCGTCGAATGCGAAGAACCTGCCATTGAGGCATGCTAGCTCCAAGGTACCTGAAGGGATTCTCTAGATCAGCTTCCTGGATAATGAACTGAAGTCGATAGGAAGTGACCATGATTGAAGGTGGTCAATGATGTTTCCCACATCATCGACACAAGAGAGAGGGACATAATTTTCTGTGAATCAAGACCAAAAAAGAATCAAAGGGAGGTTGAAAATTGCAGAGGCCAACTTTTCTTGAACATATCGGTAGCGCGACATTGGGTTTGGTAGTATTTGACATCAAGGGATCTAAGGTCATGGTGATGTGGCAAAGAGCAGATGAGCAGTCAAAAGAGATTACCCAAACCCATGAAGGCAAGAAAATAATGAGATGAGATGTCCCCAACCTGACACGAATGTAGAAAAGTGCCATGTTCAAGAGTGACATACTACCAACATGACTATAATATTGGTTCCATTTTCCCCCACCATTTCTGGCGAGTACCCCAATTATTTTTGGAAACAAGCTTGAAAGGGATAGCATGTGCTTGCAATGTAATTTTTTCCTTTAGACAAATCCATCCTAGTACATTTTACGAGCCCTAGGAAGGAGGAACTTGGTAACGTCATGATGACTATATCTGATGTCATTTAATTTTAATGAGTCTAACAAAGGAAGAACTCGACATATTTTCATGTTTAGGGAGTTTGAAAAGAGAACAGAAAAGAAAACTCGAGTAGTCCCTTTTCGTAGGTAGTCTCACAGATCTGAAAAGGTAGAAAACTGTCTCTGAGAGAACCTCTTAGTCACAATAGGCTAAGGTATTCCTTTTTCGTAAATAATCCATCCCAGCCCGAAAAAGGGTAAAATGTATAATGGGTAGATATCGTTTCACAACCATTTAACGAGTTCAAAACAACAAGAGTCTCAGCAATCTTTTCAATTTTTGAGAGTCAGAAAAGAGCTAAAAGATGACTCTTCCTGGAGGAACGAGTGGTATTAAGGGTAGCTACTGGTTCCGGTGATGGTGGAACTTCTCATAACAAGTAAAGGTTAAGAGGCTGGCTAACAAGACCAATCATTGCAGAGGTTCCTCATGAATGGGTAAAACAATCAAGTGAAGGTGTATGATCGGCTGAGCAGATAGTGACGATGGAATGTGAAAACGAAGGCTCATCTGGAAAAAACAGGCTGATAAAATGGTAATCACAAGAGGTAAAATGGGAATGGTTTCATTTTTACACAAGCTTGAAATTAGGAAACTATGCTTGAAGTTGGTTTCATTTTTACACAAGCTTGAAAAAAAGATAAACTATGCTTGAAACTGGTTTCATTTTTACACAAGCTTGAAATGGAAACAAACTATGCTTGAAAATGGGTTTCATTTTTACACAAACTCGAAACACAAAGTAAAGTATGCTTGAAATAATTTTTCAATTTTACGCAACCTTGAAAACACCAAATAAACTATGCTTGAAATGACAAGGAAAAACTGGGCATGCCCCCAGCATGGTGACTCAATTCAAGGTGTACATGCCCCCCAAGCTTCGGTCCATATAAAAAATGGAGTGAAGGTTCAAATTATGAGTTCAAGTGAAAGACTTGACTGGGATTTTACGAGATCTAATCAAAGACTCAAATTGAACATGGAACGTGTTTCATTGTTTTAACAAGGTTGACACATTAAAAGAACCATCCTCATGAGCTAATTCATTTTTTGACGAGGTTGAAATAGAAAATGAACCATCCTCAAATTCGAATTCATTTTTTAACGAGGTTGACATAGTAAACGAACCGTCCTTAGAATGAATTTGTTTCATTTTTTAGGGAGCTTGACATAAGCAGACGAACCATGCTCCAACAGGCCTTTTTCATGGTTTAAGGAGCTTGACACAAGCAGATGAACCATGCTCCGATAGATCTTGTTTCATGGTTTAAGGAGCTTGACACAAGAAGATGAACCATGCTCCGATAGACCTTATCATAATGAATAAGAATTCATAGTGTCCAAGGGTTGCCCATCTGATGGAAGGAAAACATCTTGGAAGTCTGGACCCAATGCCCCCAACACATGATGTACAACAGCACTATCACTGAATATGGGCACACAACAGGTAGCCACATAATTGACATGTGGTGAGGATGACACAACCGATGGATAAATATCTGGCAGGGATGATGGTGGACTAGCTTCTATATTCGGACCAAAGAATGCAAGTTGATCGATGGTCACGATCCGACCTTGGTGCGAAAAACACATCACGTGAACGAGGGAGGAGACAAGTGCCCCCATGGCATAAGTATAATCATGACCCAAGAGTAAATTAAAGTCCAAGGGGCCAGGAACAACCATCACGTCCATATGGACAATTTTCCCTTCCAAAGTAACAGGAAACTTTGGAAGGATCCCTAATGGTTGACTAGTTCCTCTATTAAACACCAATAGATTATGCGTAATAGACACAAGTGGCAGTGAACTGAAATCTTTCCATGTAGTTGAGGATAAAATACTAAAAGACGTGCCTTCATCGATAACGGTGCTGAGTACGACTAGATGGGAGGCCTGTACCGTGATCTCAAAGGGCACATAAGAAGGAAGGCGATAACCTGCAAATCGACCCCAATTGAAGGAAGTGACCAAAATACTTGGAGGGGTTACCATTGAATCAAGATGGTCTTCTCCTGGTGTTATGGGAGAATAAGGAGCATCCTCTGCCACCTCCATCATGGAGGTAGAAGGAGTATCCTCCAGGACCTCCATCATGGGAGGTGGAGGAGTAGCTTCCAAAGGTACAGGGATGGGAGAATCTTTCTCCAAGTCCGAGGAATCTGAAGAAACAAGAAGAACATAAGGGCTGTGAGATCCACTCTCAATGGAAAAGACCTAGTGCACTACAGACAGGTCCAACTCAACCGATCCCAAGACCAATGGTTGGTCAGGGACGGATTCATGATGGTGAATTTTCGGAGGATCACGATCAAGAAAGGATGTATCCTGACTGATCATTGAATCAACTGGTGAAGGACTCAAAGAAAACTATTTGTAACTAGCCAAAAGGCATGGTGCAGAAACAGTCGAGTTGTCTAAAATTCTCTTGGCTTCATCCATATACGGGCAAAGGTGAATGGCATGGTTCCCTCCACACAACTTACAGGGATTGGAAATATTACCCTGCTTCATAGGAGCTTTACGAGCACTAGCTAAAGACGTGCCCCCAACTTGACTCCCGGAAGCCAAAGGCAATGGCGTATGACCATTGGACCATACTTCGATCACCTTGGGAATGCTAGGGAAATCTCGAAGAAGATGGTTTCCCTCGCACAACATGCAAGGGAACTTAAATTTCTGTGAAGGGTTGGAAGGTTCATCGAGAGCAGGTGTTTTAGAAGCAACAACTGCAGAATTAGCCTCATGCTTATATGAATTATTCTTCTTAGTCTTCTTCTTCTTCTTCTTAGCCACCTGGGTACTAGAATCCAAACTTTCACCAGGAAAAGTAGAATATGAGGATGAAGAAACAGACAAAGGAGGGGAGAGGTCCACCTTGGAATCAACATGGTGTTTCTCAGGCAGAGGAGTGGATGGCACGGTAGCTGGAACATTTGAGACCATAGAGGTTTAAAACAACCAAACAGGCAACCCAACAGCTAACCCAAGGAGGGACAACGTGGCCATATAAGGAGCATCGATATTTCCTAAAGCAGGAAAAGGACTAGGACTCCCTTCAGAGGGGACTCTTTGATTGGAACACTCTAGAAAAGTTTCCATCGGAAATGACCTTGAAATAAAACACTAAGGACAAAAATTCTAACCAGGAATATTTTATGGACGATTAATTTTTAAGACACTGAAACCAGACTATGTTGTTTCATATTTTAAGAGTTGAGAAACAAGAAAAAGGTGACTCTATCACTTTCAGGTTGGACACGAGCTTGAAAGGACAAGAGCTCGATGATATTTTTAGTTAAAAGAGTCAGTAAATATCAAAGTGACTGCTCTAGTAATCTAGGTAAATTGGTGTACCAGATATCCGTGAACTACCATATACACCTTGGTAAAAATGAAAGAGAAATCAACCAAGGACTTAACATACGTGCAGGTAATCTCTCCAAATGCTGTGTTTGGTGTATCACGAGTAAAAGGCGGCAGACTCGGCTTCCTATGGATAAAGGATTTGCAACCTAATGGGGTCTCCCTTTATATACACGACAGTATGGGGAGCGCAAGTTCGTACTAGCACTGTCTGTAGCCAGATGGCGAGCAATATATACTAGGCTTAAAGACACTGGAACACGTCTCTACCTTAGACTACTAGATGTTTCGTTAAGTTTCAATGCTGCCTTAGGTTAATTTAGTAAATTTTAAAGTTGATCTTCAATTTACGTTTCGATTTCAAGGCCCTATCGAATTTTGGATCTCATAAAACCTCTAGATGCAAACTACATGCCACAAAATATCATTTTGTTCAACGAAGATCTATCTATGGGAGAGTTGAAAGCTTTCAAATGACAGCAAAATGAACACACAAAAACATCCACTAGTGTTTTCAATGCAAGCTAATTAAACTAGAAAACGTTTCTCTAGAATTATATAATGCTAGTAATGCGAAAAAGTTTTCAATTTTCACTATGCCAATCGACATACAAAAGATTTTTTGTATTTTTCAATATATTAGAGAAAATGCACTAAATAAACGAAAAACTAATGAAAAAATCAATTTGAGAATGATAAAGAGAGAGCAGAAACCAAACAGGTTCACTCAACTCAAACCAATGACGAAATCCCTAAAAGTGAAGAAGAATCTCGAAAGAGACTCAAACAAGCTGTGCGATCTAGGCTTGGAGCAACACGAAGAGAAACTGAACAAAAGAGAGTACAATCGCTCAATAAATGCAATGACTCAATTTGATTCAGCAAGATGAATGAAAATAAGCAAAAAAAAAGTTGATCGGGAAAGCAAAGACCCAAAACTCCCATGGGAGGCTCAGCACACTGAAGCACCTAGAAGCCCTAGGGATAAAATGAAAAACTGATAGAAAAGGGCAAACAACCCGAGGAAAAGGGCTAAACATAGTAAAAAATGACTTCAAAGCACTCAAACAATCAGAAAAAACAACCCAGGACCAAAACTCAAGCTCAAAGGGTCAAGGAACAGGCAAACCCAAAAACCAAGAAAGGTTGGCACACCTGTCTGGCTCTAATCTGCTCCAAACAGGGGATGGCGCGGGTGCCTAACTAGAAATTGGCGCCATTTGGTGCGACTGTTAGAGGTATAACCGCGCCAATCAAGTTACCTTAGAAATTTATGAAAATGGACAAACAGAGGCTAGATCTGGTCTTCTGGGGGCTGAACAGGGGTTTAACACCAAGGAAGGTGAACCAGAAAAGCAGACTAATCAAACGAAAAGCCAAAAAAAAACCCAATGGAGGAAGGACCAACTCCCACTAATCCTGAGTGGAGTCGCCAAATTTTTGTGGATGTAAATCCCCTCTGCAGACAGAGGCAATCCCACTAGCCCTAGATGTTGAATATTGCAACAAGAAACAGTGAAGGAGGCATCCTGAAACATCATTCCTGATCCTAGTTGGAAAGTGATCACCAAAACTAGGTGGGGGCCACACAGGTGATTTTTGTCGCAAAGTCTATTTGAGATTCCGCGTCCGTTTTTAGACATGTCGATCATATTCTATGAGTTGCGGGATGCTATTTGTGGATGGTTGGTAGGTGCTGGAAAAATAGATGGACTTCTATTTTTAGACATATTGGGTGGAATCTATTTTTAGATTGCTAGTCTAAAAATAGATATGTCGAATATTATTAGCTCTTAATAATATTTGGACTCTAAACATTATCTTATTCTCCTGGAGCACTTCAGTTAAGTGCATAGATGTGGTACAGGAGTTGACAGAAGGAATTATGCTATTCCTGAGGGTTAAGTGGAGCTATTGCATGGATACTTCAGTTAGAACTCATGTGACAGAGTTTGGTGGAGTTGATTGAGGAAGTTAGTGGAGTTGTATTCAGTTTAACTAATCTAAACATAGTTGAGATATTTGTATCTAGTTTAACTGATTGATAAAATTAGTGAGAGTGGTGTGAATTAATTATCAATTAATTCACTAATTATAAACTCATTAATCAACTAAAGAATACATCAGTTAACTTCAGTGCATGGACAATTTTAGTGGAGACTAGTGCAAAGATAGGTGAAAGGGCAAGTGTGACTATCAGTTGTGACTATAAGTGATGCATGGTTTGCATCCAACACCTAGTATAGATGCCTATAAAGACTGCATGAGAAAGGTTGGGGCAATATATTCTCATCAAGAGGCATTCTTCAGTAGGGATTGCGCAGTAGAGGCAGGCTAAAGGCTGGCAAAGATCGATGCATGGGATTTGCAAGATCGGGCCTGATTAGTGTGTAGCAATTGGAGGTTGTGCTGAGAGCTTGTGAGGAGCTTTGTATGATGATTGTTACATGATCTCTATGACATATATAATATATAGCTAGTTGGGGGTTTTCAGCTTTAAGCTTTCCCATTACATACTATGTTCATATGTGTGAATTGTTATGGCTTTAACGTGTGCATGCAATTGATTTTATTTCCGCATGTAATGATCAATGGTAGAAGAGATTCTATATTGTGCATGAAGTTAAAATAGTGTGTGATCAGGATAATCTCGATGAATAATGTATCAGTTATTCAAATTTCTACATGGTATCGGAGTGATATTGATCATTGGAGCAATTGCAAAGCATTGAAGCGGTTGAGTTTTAGGATAAACTCAGGAAAATAAAAATGGAGAAGAATGACACTATTCCGATATACTTGACAAAGTTTTTCCACTGCAGGGATGAACTTCGGAGTGTAGGAGTTAGTGTGCATGAGGAAGGACAAGTCAAGAAGGTTGGGATTCGAGCCAAGAATCTCTACAGACTTGAAGTAGATGGGATTTCTATGGAGCTTCCTACTGTTGGGAAGTGCAAGAAAGACATGCAATTGAAGCTTGAGAGGGAGCTGGATTTGCATGCAGGTAAGAGTGAACCTCAAGATGTGGAGCAGCCACAAGATGAGGATCATGGAGTGGGAGAAACCACTCATACAGAGAAATTTTGTGCCAAATGGGCAGAGGGAGTGCATGCAGCTATACCACCAGGTGAGAGGTGGGGCGACATGCATGATTAATCCCAAGAGGAGATTTATAGGCAGGATTCATGAGATGGTGTGGATCTCATGAATTGAACCTAGCTACGAGGTGCCCATAACGCAACAGTAGCATGATCAGTTGGATTTATGAAGGCAGATCAAAGTGACAATGTCGGATACTGGAGCGCGGATCAGAGTTGACAACAAGTGCAAGAGTGCATGGGTGCAAGAGTTCAACAATGCAGTGGTTCCTGATGACATTTGTAGTTGGTACCAGCAGAAGTTGAATACTTTGATGATATATGCATAATATTGATTGAGTTGTTTGGAGCCTATTCAGTTTCAGAGGAGTTTTAGAGCAGATGCATGAAGTTGCATGGGGCTTGTAAAGGTTGCAGGGCGAATGCATGGAGTTGCATGTTGCATGCAAATACAGTCCTTTATTGTTGAGAGGGAGTGTTTAATATTTCAACAAGAAACAGTGAAGGAGGCATCCTGAAACATCATTCCTGATCCTAGTTGGAAAGTGATCACCAAAACTAGGTGGGGGCCACAAAGGTGATTTTTGTCGCAAAGTATATTTTTAGACTATGTTTATTTTTAGACATGTCAATCATATTCTATGAGTTGCGGGATGCTATTTTTGGATGGTTGGTCAAGTCGGAAAAAATAGATGGACTTCTATTTTTAGACATATTGGGCGGAATCTATTTTTAGATTGCCAGTCTAAAAATAGATATGTCGAATATTATTAGCTCTTAATAATATTTGGACTCTAAACATTATCTTATTCTCTTCAAGCACTTCAGTTAAGTGCACAGATGTGGCACAAGAGATGACAGAAGGAATTACGCTATTCCTGAGGGTTAATTGGAGCTATTGCATGGATACTTTAGTTAGAACTCATGTGATAGAGTTTGGTGGAGTTGATTGAGGAAGTTAGTGGAGTTGTATTCAGTTTAACTAATCTAAACATAATTGAGCTATTTGTATCTAGTTTAACTGATTGATACAATTAGTGAGAGTGGTGTGAATTAATTGTTAATTAATTCACTAATTATAAACTCATTAATCAACTAAAGAATACATCAGTTAACTTCAGTGCATGGACAGTTTCAGTGGAGACCAGTGCAAAGATAGGTGAAAGGGCAAGTGTGACTATCAGTTGTGACTATAAGTGATGCATGGTTTGCATCCAACACTTAGTAGAGATGCCTATAAATACTGCGTGAGCAAGGCTGGGGTAATACATTCTCATCAAGAGGCATTCTTCAGCAAGGATTGCACAGTAGAGGCAGGCTAAAGGCTGGCAAAGATCGGTGCATGTGTTTTGCAAGATCAAGCCTGATTAGTGTGTAGCAAGTGGAGATTATACTGAGAGCTTGTGAGGAGCTTTGTATGATGATTGTTACATGATCTCTATGACATATATAATATACATATAGTTGGGGGTTTTCAGCTTTAAGCTTTCCCATTACATACTGTGTTCATATGTGTGAATTTTTATGGCTTTAATGTGTGCATGCAATTGATTTTATTTCTGCATGTAATGATCAATGGTAGAAGAGATTATGTATTGTGCATGAAGTTAAAATAGTGTGTTATCAGGAGAATCTCGGTGAATAATATATTAGTTACTCAAATTTCTTCACTAGAGTGGCTCTAGAAACAATTGAAACATGCAAAGCTATTGATTCCTAGTTACAAAATATAGAATCGTGATAGATCGCTTACCGTGATTCCTTCGCTACTATTGTCGAAGAAAAAGTGGCGCTTTCATTCCTAGCTGGACAGGTCACGATTCGTGAGCTTTCTGCATCCAAATACCTGTACACATGCAAAGAAGAGAGACAACATGCAATGTAATATTTCACACTTTATAACTATCGATTAGTCAGAGAGGAATGAATTAAATTGCATTATACAATGAACAAACACAATCATGGAACCAATAACAAAGTCATGTATTTTAAGATACAAGAGAACGATTACAACCGGTGCTATGATGTCATGATTTTCCCTTGACAGGGTTCTAGCGGGACGTGTCTCACAAATCTCGTCAAGGATTTTACATAACTCTCTCTTTCACAGGGTTCTCTTTAGCTCTGCTCTTGATTGTCACTCAGCTATAATTTCCTTCCCAAAAGTTCCACTTCCAAGCATTCATCTAGCTTGCAAATAGAGAGGGTAGGCTTTTATAGAGGGAGGAAGAGAAGTTGGGATCCATATAATCATGGGATAGAGTCCTATCTCTTAGGAAGGTTCCATGAGAGGTGGAAAACCACTTCCTAATCAGGGAGATTTAGAGCCAAAAAACCCAACCTCTTTTTGATGATTCGTTCTGAAGTTTTTAGAATCAAACTTCTACCTTCTATTGTTAAAAAACATTCTTTAATAGGCTTGGTGTGGGCAGAACATAGGGATAGAGTGCCAGTTGGCACGCCCACTAGTGTGTATTTTCCCCATTGGCACGAGGGATGAACTGGCTACCCGCGCCAATGCCAAAACATGGGTTTTTAGGGTTTTTCAGAGGAAATGTTCTTGAGGATAATTATTGTCCTTATGCGGAAGGATGCCACCAAGGTGTTTTCAAAACATTTTACTGTTCACAGGTCACGAGAATAGTCCTCCAATGTATGGGACAAGGGATTGCAGGGACGGTGACAAAATGTTGTGTAACACTTTGTTTTATCAGTTGGAAGAGGAGAGGGCACACACTCATCATTGTATGAAGCTTGCCACATCTAAAGGATTGTATGAAATACGGGTCATGGAAGGAAAATTAGTTGAATTGGGGAAGGAATTATCTGATGTTAGCCTTAGAGAGTCAGTTTTGAAAGAGCAACTTCAAAAGGCACAGGCAGAGAATGTAGCACTACAAGAGCAAATTTAGAAAAAGGATAAAAAAGTGGTCACCATGGCAGATTTGTGCATGGAGGCCATTCAACACAGGTGTCCTTCAGATTCATATGTATTTTACCTCAAGGAGTAATGGATCCTCTTCCAAATAGAAACATTAGCCTCCCATGGATCCTTACCCTTCCAAAAATGTAGATAGTTCATTGATTTCTACAACCAAGAAAGTATGGCAGACAAAGAAAAAAATGGCAGAGTTTTACATGCATAACCTTGTGTTGATAGAATTAAATATTTGGGACCTCAATCCTAGGATGGGAGATATGAAATTAATGGCATTGGCATCATGGATGGTTAATGAAGAGACCAGAGCATGATAAATGAAAAGGGTTATGAGAAGAGAAAGTAGAGAACCCTTGCACATTAGGGTAGAACTATTCATCCCTAGGGGAGTCATCAATAACCAACTAAATATTGAAAATGATCCTGAACTTGAAAAAAGATACCTCCACACACAAGCTCAAGCAATGGCTCACTTTGATGATGTTTCTAGGTTGTTCCAGGAGATGAGTGCATAATGGCTAGCCAAAGGAGATGGAACAACCTCCCTCTATAATGTTCCTAAATTAGCTTTAGCTAATTTGGAACATTAATTTTTCCTTATTTATTTTGTATTTCATGATTAATGAATAAATTGTAAAGGAGGATGTCTAATCCTCATGAAAATCAAGAATAAATCAGTGCCTATGTGAAAAGAGACATATTTAGGCCATTGGAATAAAATCTTGCACGTGTGAAAGGGCCAAGACCACCAAAGGAGATCCTATTTTACCAAGTCAACAACGCTGTCTAGGTTCATTGAACCTCCTTGATGGACTGCGCTGTTCTAGAAGGGGTTTCCAAGTGTGAAAGGAAGCAAAATATGAAAGTGGTTTAGGGTTTTCCAAGAGACTCAAATCTTATAAAAGGAGGATGAAGGCTCATGAGGAGGTTGTTGATCATATTTCAATTTCTGAGCTTGCTAAGGAAACTCCATTTCTCTTTGCTGTTTAGAAAGAGAAAGAGAGGATCTCCTGTTTAGGAATCCTCCATCCTTCTTTGAGTAGCTCTTGGAGGGAAGTCTGCTAAATTGAACCACTATCAGGTTGGAGGCCAAGCTATGCTTGCATAGACAACGCTGGCTCACTGAGGGTTTTGCTGCTGCTGTAAGTGTAGTAAGTGGGGTTCTAGATCTGCAAGGATCTAGTTGTTTTTGGAGTCTCCTCTCAGGGAGGGTGTCTTGTGATCACCCGGAAGAGGGTCTCTATTGTATTTTGATTTTAGATCTTTATATTTCATCTGTTGTATTTTTCTGCTCAAGCTACTGCAATGTTTCCTTAGGGAACTGTGTTGTTTCCTATGTACTGCTTCACTATTGTTTAGATCTTTCATTGTACTTGTTTTCTGGTGATTGAGTCTTGCCTCTCACCTTGAAGATTTATGAAGTAGTTTGCTGATATCCAATGTTCAGATCTGATATGTATCATTAATAAATTCATATTCAGAAATTAGTGAATCTTTCTGCAGTTTCGTGTACAAAAAGTTATATCTACATCTTGTTATGCAATATTTTGTTAAAACCCCAAGGGAATCTTGATTAGAAGGTTGAGTAGTTTCCAGATCTGGTATGGATCTGATGTTTCAGCCATAAATATTTTGTAGATCTGAGTTCTAAAATTACACTGCTGAAGCAGACTTAGAGGGACGTTGTTCATTTATTTCTGCAACTTTTACATACATTGCAGCTCCTATTTCTGAAGATTTCTTGCTTATTTCCTCATATAATTCACTTTATTTCTTAAGGAAATCCATTAAAAGTATAATTTTATGCTTCTATATTGTAATATGTTCTTGATTACTAATTCCCAGTGACTCTCTACTGAAACTACACAATTCCTGAAGTGGGTTTTCTTTGTCACATCAGCTCTTCTCTTTAGTTGATTTTTAACTAGTCAGCTTCGTGGGAGATTTGTATAAGGCCCTTAAACCCATTTTTTTTCCTAAAATTTAGCATGGAGGTCCCAAAAATTATATAATAAGGGAACCCAACCCTTTTCTATGTTATTATTGCACCATTTTTCTTATACAACGTTTCCCTTGAGCCTATTGCAGTTTTTCCCAGAAGTGGAATTTCCGTCTTCTTGCTTGTTTGGTTTTTGGCTCCTCTTTTGGATCCATTATTTAGATATGTAGATCTAAGAATCCAAAGGGAAGAAAAATCCAATAGTAATATTTTTTTCCCACACTTTTTGTGTTTCATCAGCTTTCTATAGACAGAGTCTGGAATGGGCCAGGAAGCCTCTGGTTTTCACCCTCTCTTTAGAGTTGATATAACTAGTAAATGCCCTACCAGTCTATCTCTGGTTTAGAATTTATGGTGTGTTTCCATACTGATATGAATCCATAGTGTAATATCTCAAGATATTCCCTACTAAGCTTATTATTCCCCATTTGGAACATTATAGTGGTATCAGAGCATGATCTCTAGCACAACCTGTGAGATCATGCTATCAGTGAAATCAAGAGCAAGGGAAACATGAAGAAGATGAGTTTAATCTCAAATATTTTCAGATCTAAGAAGAGCCTCCCCAAGGAGGATATGCAAGAAGAAAAGAGAAGAAGCAGTGAAACTCCCAAGGAGTTTCAAAAAGAAGATTTTCCAATCAGATCTACAAGATCTATGCATGAGGAACATTTTGAATCCCCGTCTCATGGATATGTGCACTCAGCCATATCATTAGATCTTCAGCATTTTTCCAGTGATTCCTTCATGAAGGGGGAAAAAGAAGGTGTGAGTTTGATTGATGCATTTCCAAGGGAAAAATCTCCATTTGATGAAGAGTCCTCATCTCAAGAGGAAAGCATGAAGGTTTCTCCTTCAATAGTTGATCAAGATCTATTATCTCTCATTGATGATGGGAAAATTTCAGTTATTGAAGAGGAGGAGGAGGCATGAGATGATAATGCATTCAAAACAAAGGCACCTCAAGCACTTCATGAGGAAGGGGTTGGAGCACTTGCTCCAAGAGAATAGACTCTTGCACTCTTGCAAAGAGTCCCACAGGATCTCATGCATGAGGAGCATGTACTATCATTGATTGATGATGAGGTCTTGGAGATAGGGGAGGTAGAAGAGGAGGAAGGTCCTCACAAGGTGGAGAGCATGAACGCTTCTCTACTTCGGAGCTTGGAAGCACAAAGAAGTCAAGAGGACTTATGCATTTAAGGTAGGGACAAATCTGTCTGCCTACATCCGCATTCTACTCTATGCCTTGACACCTCTTTGAAGGAGGCACTCTACTAGGAGCACCTCTTGATAGGAGAAAATATAAAGTTTTCTCTCAACTATGGGTAGCATATACATACTTGGCTAGGGAGGGGGCCTTGGGAGAAGCTAGCACAGTGCAGAGAATCTCTCAAGCATTCACGAGAGAGATGAGCAGTTTCCTGAAAGGGACATTGCAAAATCCCACTCAGATATCTGCGTTGAGAAAGGAGAAATCAGAGATCTATGATGGCATGAGAATTAAGGCACATGGAAACTCCATATCTTTGGGGTAGCCCATGATCTCTTCATTCACAAAGGAGATTTCTGAAGATGGCAAGGGGATCCTAACCCTCTTGTATATATGGGCCAAAAGGAGGAGGTTTTGGAAAACAAGGGCTTCTGAGGGGAAGTTGATTTCCATATGCTCCAATCTTGTCTTATGCAAGAAAAACTGCTAATGGGGTAGCAAAGGGAAGATTATGATGCTCCAACATGTGATTTTGATGTCAGGGATATCAAATATGGGAGCCATGAGAAGACAGGGGCTGCATTTCAGACCTGTACAGTGCTGTCATTCTTGGAGAGCTTGGATCCTTGTTGGGATTCCCAAATCATGATGGAATACTCCAAGGACCTTTACACATGGGGGGTTCTTGAAGGGGAAGTAAAGGATGAGAGTTTCAAGGCGGTGGATGGAGTTATCTATTTCTATAATATTATTCTTTCGGTTAGTAACTCCAAACTCAAGGAGAGACTGTTTGATGCCATCTATGGAATCCTTCTTTCCAAACCCACTGGTTTTGTCAAAGCATATCATACTCTCTTGGGTGGTTTCATATGGAAAGGATTTAGGGAAGATGTGTACTCTCATATGAAGTTGTGCATGGACTACTTGGTGTTGAGTCTCAAATTTGCATCTTTTCCATACATCTTCCTAGACCTTTTTCATCCACCTGAACCTTCCAAGTTGTCAATATCATTGTATATTAATTACAAAAGAGAATCTAACATGGTTTTTAACTATATTTTTGTGTCTGCTGTTTGATTTAGATTTTGCTCATTTAGCTGCGGAATCTTACCACTTTCTGCAGCTGCTGCAACTTTCCGTAGACATTTTGTGAAACTCTATGTTACAGGTGTCCTCAGGTAAAATGAGCCACATGGGCAAGTCAGAAATGATGTGGACATGGATCGTGTCCATTATTCGAAAATTCATCTAAGGAGGCTACGGTCAAAGGTGGCCAAGTGGAAGTCAACCGTAGAGTCCCACGGTGACAGGACTCTGTTTCTCGTCACGTGGAGATGGATATGGCCATTTCTGAACTGCGGAAGGCAAATCAACACCTGTACATGGCTCCATAAGCCGAATTCAAACATCCACTCTTCATAGATTTACTCTCCAACGCGGCCATGATCCTAGATATTTGGACATAGTGGTTTACGTGTTCTCCATCAGCATAAACTTTAGGGAATTAGTTATATTACCTTTTTTATAAATAACGTGTTTGCATACGCATATTAGATTAGTCTCTGTTAGTTTTTATTAGTCTGCTCTGTAATGTAATTGCGCTGCCACTGTGCCGTAATATCACCTTTCTGTTATGACTGCATTTTAATATATAAGAAGACTCTGTTTCAAAGCGTAATTCGTACTTGAAAATTGTTGCCAAGGCTGGTGTAGAGGGCCCCTACACACGCTGAGGTTTTGTGCATTATTGTATAGTTCTTGTTTTATTTCTTTAAGCTCATTGTGTTATAATTCATTCATGTGTTTATACATTGCATCTTTCATGGTATATATGCCTCATTTCTGTTTATAATCTTTCATGCTTTACATTTTACTTTTGTCTTTCATGTTTTATGTTATTGTTAACTGATCAGTGTTCTTGTTTCAGGTTATAAATAGGCAGCCCGGGCATTTGCATAACTTTTTGACTAATGACATGGAATTAATATTGTTATGCTGCTAATTTGCTTTTCTTAGTTTCTGTTTAATTTCAGTACTGCTTTGTTTATTTCAGTTTTGCTCATTTGCTTTAGTAGTTAGATTTAGATATATTAAATTGCTCATAACATCTTCAGTTACCTCCGAAAGCCACAGCTGGACTGATGGTGAGGGATTGAATTATGAATGTGTAGTTTGATATTAGTTTACTTTCTGCAAGTTAGATATATTAAATTGCTCATGACATTTTCAGTTACCTCCGAAAGCCACAGCTGGACTGATGGTGAGGGATTGAATTATGAATGTGTAGTTTGATATTAGTTTACTTTCTGCAAGTTAGATATATTAAATTGCTCATGACATCTTCAGTTACCTCCGAAAGCTACAGCTGGACTGATGGTGAGGGATTGAATTATGAATGTGTAGTTTGATATTAGTTTACTTTCTGCAAGTTAGATATCAGGTTACTCAAGTTGTTTATGGTTACCTCCGAAAATCATAGCTGGACTAATGATGAGGGATCAGAAGATAGTTTGATGTAATTTGATTTAGATTTACTTTGTTGCAACTTTTGGATTCCTTTCAGCATAGTTTTCTTTTGTGTTTAGACAACAGCAAGGATAGTTTGGTTTCCATGCTCAATAGTTCACTGTTTTGATTCATTAGACTAGCAGCACATTTTCATTTCCTTTCAAGTTTTGTCATTGTATGTTTCAAATTCTTTTTTTTAAGTTTCAAGTTGGTAAATCATTATAGAGGATATCATTTCCTTGAACAATCATAACCATACTTGTTTTTATTTCCATCTCACATTAGAAAACCAAAAACGACAAAAAGTTAAGAAATAGGTTATCTTGCACATATAGTGCGCCGCACTTCATCAACTTACGAATCCCGGATTGACAAATTAAATGCAGCAATTTAGGACACACTAAATTGACCAAACATTTTGGCGCCGTTGCCGGGGAAGTGTAACTAGGTAGCCAATTTCTTAAAAAAAAAAAACATAAAATCATAAAAGAAGGGAAACTTGATAACTTCTTGAAGTATTCTCTCCTCTTGCACCTAGTGTGATCTGGAGGATCAGAAAAGAGAGTTATTGGTTTAGTAATTTCTTAAGTATGCTCTCTTCTTGCACCTAGTGTGATCTGGAAGATCAGAAAGAGAATTATTAGCCCAACTTTTTAAAAAATAAAAAATGACATGCATAGAGCAAGAGATTCTAGGGGAAGGTTTATAGCTAAAGCCAAGAGTTTGATTTTTACAACTCCATCTTCTTCAAGGCATAGACAAGAATCACCACCATCTACCCCTAGCCTTAAGATTTTTGGAATACAAGAAACAACTGAATTAGAGGATTCTCCTATACCACCTACTAAACCTCATTTAGAAAAGGAAGAGACTCTCTCTCATCCTCCCTTGATAGAAGAACCAGAGGACTTTAAGGACTCTAAAGAAACTATCATGGTAGAGGAAATAATAGATGGATTTGGAGGTAGAGGTAGAAGAGGAGGAAACAATGGAGACAACAATGGTGAAGGAAATAATGAAAGAAATAGGGAAGGAGACAACTTGTTTGGATTCCCTATAGTTGATGAGGAAACTCATACAAAAATGAAAAATATCTCACCATCTGTCCTCCCTAAATTTTATGGATTGCGAAGTGAGGATCCTGAAACATTTCTGTTTGAGTTTGAAGTCGTGTGTCGAACCTATGACTATATGGAAGGACTCTCAAAAACTCAAACTATTTCCTTCAACTTTGAAGGGAGCTGCTTTGAAATGGTTCATGGGATTAGCCACTCAATCTATTAGGACTTGGAATGATATGAAACAAGCATTTTTGGATAGATACTTGGACTATTGTATGCCCACTAATCACAAGGATGAGGTATTCAAAATAATGCAAAAAGAAGATGAAAACTTGGAAGATTTACTTGAAAGATTTCAATACAACTTGAAAAGAGAAAAGATGAGCAACTTAGATGATGAAACCTTGAAAGCCCTCATATTAAAAACCATTAGAGATGAATGGATAGATATTTTAAACATGATGGGGAAAGGAGACATTTCTCAACTTCCACTTCATGACATAACAGAACTATGTGTCCATCTCTCAAGAGGAAAATATAAGACAGGAAAAGGGCCTAGGGATCCTTCTCTTATTAGGGCTAACAAATCTGCAACTGGATCAGTAAGTAGGGCAGAGATTGGTAATATGCTTGATGAGTTCAAAACTGATATCTTAGGGAGCCTTAGTGAACAAATAGACACCCTTAAAATCCAAAACAAGCAGAAAGCAGAAACAGATGCTCTAGCCATCTTTTGTCCGAAATGTAGGAAGAAACATGCTTTAAGGGAATGTCCCTTGGATGCAAAAGTTGTAGAAACATGTATAATTTGCTCAGAGAATCATGAGATAAAGGATTGTCCTTCAATTCCTGGACTCAAAGCTGTCTTTCAAGAAGACCCAAATTCAGTAGAATCTCTCTGTTTTGTTGCAAGAAGACCTTGGCAGGGACAACAAACTCAAGGGTTTAACAACCCTATGAATCTTCAAACCCCACCAAATTTGAATCCTTGGCAACAACCTTGGCCCCAACATCAAAATCCATATCAGCCATGGGTACAAGGGATGCAAAATCCTTATGGGAGATTTGCTCAATTTTATCAATATCATCCATCTTTTCAAAATCAACAAGCTCCACAACTTCCAAACCCAAATCCACAACTTTCATTGCCATTTCCACAACAACAACCTTCTCAACAAAATCCAAATCCTCAAATCATGCTCCCATACCAACAAAAGACAAATCAACTTCCAGCTCAGCCATTGCCAAATCCTAACAATAAGAATCCTCAGAATACTTACATGGTAGAAGGACATCAATTTCCTACCTATATGATTGTTCCTCTCAACGATGTACAACTCAGATCTGGTAGAGTTTTAGAAAAACCTTCTATAGATATTCAAGAGCAAGATACCTCTGAGGAGGATTCTCTTCAAGTCAATAAGGGTTCTGAGGAAGAATCTCTTCAAAATTCAAACATTCAAAAAGAAAAAGAAAATTTAACACCCACAACTCCTATAGTTGAGCAACCTGCATCTTTATCTACACCTCCTTTTCCTGAAAGACTACAAATTGATAAGGGGATGGAAAAACAAATCTTGTTGCCTAACTATGATTTTCTAGAAGAATTGAAGAATGTTTGTATTAAGATTACCTTATTACAAGCCATTCGAGAGATTCCTATTCTAGCAAAAACAATAAAGGAGTTGAGTTTCAAAAGACCAGGAAGGAAACTAAAAGACACAAGAAGAATCCACCTGGTAGGAAATATTGCAGATATTATGATGGGAAAAATTACCATGCAGAAGTATGTAGATCCAAGAAGTCCAATTGTCAAGACACATATAAATGGGATAGAAATTCCAAACACATTGATTGACTTAGGGGCTGCTATCAACATTATGAGTAGACAAACTATGGAACAGCTAAAACTTCCTAATCTTCTTTTTACACCTACTTTACTGCAACTTGCAGATCGATCAATTATCAAACCAGATGGTGTATTAGAAGATATTTCAGTCTCCTTAGATTCTTGGGAATATCTAGTAGATTTCATGATTTTGACTCCCAAGAGTAATCTAGGGGGGCACCCACTTATCTTAGGAAGACCTTGGCTAGCCACAGCTGATGCTTTCATTAGTTGTAGATCTGGGGATATGTACATTTCTAATGGTAATTCGACAAAGAAATTAAATTTGTATCCTCCAGCAAAAGCAATCACAGAAGTAGGAGACAATGAATGGGTCGATGATGAGGACACTATACAACCTGTCTTTACCATTTCTGAAATCAGTGAGGATAGTCAAATTCTGAATACATTAGAAAATTTTGAGACATCTTCAGAATATGACCCCACACAATTTCAGTTGGAATCTGACATAGAATATTTATCATCAAGACAAATGTCTCTTTAATCTATGGAAGAGTTTGGTAGTTCTACCATTGAGATTTTTCCAGGAAAAACATTGAATATCAACAAACATTTGGAAAAGTCACAACAAGAAGAACTAACCAAAATCTTGCAAAAACATTCTACTGCATTTGCATGGGAGTATACTGACATGAAAGGTATTGATCCTAAGACTTGCATCCATCATATCTATATTGAGGAAAACAATAGACCAATCAGACAACCTCAAAGAAGGATGAATCCAAATTTTAGGGAGATAGTGAAAGAAGAGCTCCAAAAACTACTCAATGTAAACTTCATTTATCCAATTTCAGATAGCCAATGGGTTTCTCCTTTGGTTATAGTACCTAAAAAGAATTGTAAATGGAGGGTGTGCATTGATTACAGGGAATTGAACAAAGCAACTTTGAAGGATCACTTTCCTTTGCCTTTTATCGATCAAGTATTAGATACATTAGCAGGTAAAAAGTACTTTTCATTTTTGGATGGTTTTAGTGGCTATAATCAAAATAATATCATTTATCAGTCTATGGGAACTTTTAATGACTATAATTCTCGTTATGTAATGCACCTGCAACATTCCAAAGAGTAGTACTAGGAATTTTTTCTGATCTAATCCATGATTGTGTAGAGGTTTATATGGATGATTTTACAGTTTATGGTAATTCATTTGAAGAGGCATTAGAAAATTTGGAAAAAGTTCTTATAATATGTAAAGAAACAAACCTTTCATTAAGCCATGAAAAATTCTTTATGATGTTTACTGAAGGGATTGTTTTGGGGCATCATATTTCAGGAGATGGGATTAAGGTTGATAGATCAAAAGTTGAAGTCATCTCCAAGTTACCTATTCCAAATTGTCAAAGAGATGTTAGAAGTTTTCTAGGATTCACTGGTTACTATAGAAGATTTATAGAAAACTTCACTAAAATAGCATCTCCACTCTTCAAATTGCTTACAAAAGACTGTGAATTTAAATGGGATCCTGATTGTCAATCAGCTTTTGAAACTTTGAAAACAAGAATATCCGAAGCACCTATCTTGAGAGGACCAAATTGGAAACTCCCTTTCCATATTTCTACGGATGCTTCAGATACAGCTCTAGGAGCTGTGTTGGGTCAAAAAGATTTAGTTCCTTATGCCATTTATTATACCAGTAAAAATTTGACTCCCACAGAGTTGAATTATACTATGACTGAAAAAGAGTTTTTAGCTGTTGTTCATGCAATTAATAAGTTTAGACATTACATAACAGGCTATGAAACTTTTATTCATACTGACCATTCTGCAATTAGATATTTAATGAACAAACCTGTTACTAATGGCAGAGTAACAAGATGGCTCTTACTTTTGTAAGAATTCAATATTAATGTGTTGGATAGACCAGGAAAACAAAATACAGTAGCTGATTTCTTGTCTAGGATTCAGAATACTAAAGAAGATTCTCCTGTAGAGGATAAGTTTCCTGATGAATACTTGTTTGCAGTAACTATTAAGACTCCTTGGTATGGAGATATTGCTAACTATTTGGTTACAGGGAAACTGCCTTCACATTTATTTCCAAGTGAAAAACGAAAAATTATTCAGGAGAGTTCAACATATTCATGGATTTCTAATGAATTGTTTAAAACAAGGCCAGATCTTGTGATCAGAAGATGTGTCAGGGAAGATGAAATGCCTGATATTCTTAAGGCATGTCATGATGAACCATGCGGCGGACACTTTGCAGACAAAAGGACGACCTATAAAATTCTTTCTTTAGGATATTATTGGCCTTCCCTCTTCAAAGATGTAAAACAATATGTCAAAAGGTGTGACAGCTGCCAAAGAGTAGGGAAACCTACCCTTTCAAATGAAATGCCATTGCAACCACAGGTACTCATCGAACCCTTTGAAAAATGGGCTTTAGATTTCATTGGACCTATTAATCCACCATCTAAGCAAAAGAAGTATATATTGGTTTGTACCGATTATGTTACTAAATGGGTAGAAGCCAAAGCATTAGTATCTGCTACTGAAAATTCAGTTGTTCATTTTCTTTATGAGGATATTTTTACTCGCTTTGGTGTTCCAAGAGAAATTTTGACAGATCAGGGAAGCCAATTCACATCCAACTTGGTGGAGAAGTTGATGGAAGAATACAAAATCAAGCACAGAAGATCTACTCCTTACCATCCGCAAGCAAATGGTCAAGTGGAGTCTACAAACAAAGTTCTTGAAAGTATCATCACCAAAACTGTTCATCTACATAGAAGAGATTTGGCAGAAAGGCTTCCTGAAGCCTTGTGGGCCTACAGAACTACATGGAGAAATACAACAGGACATTCTCCCTATGAACTTGTTTATGGGAAAGAAGTCCTTCTCCCCATTGAGTTCCAAGTCAAGACCTTCAAGATAGCAGTTCAGTTGGGGATGGACTTATCAGAAGCCCAAAAGCATAGAATGGAGCAATTGAATGAGCTAGATGAGATCAGACAAGAGGCAATTCTAAGAACTTATCTAGTTCAATATCAAAGAGCTAAATGGCATGAAAAGTACATCAAAGAGAAGAAGTTTCAAGAAGGAGATTGGGCATTGTTATTTGATTCCAAGTTTAAAGATTTTCAAGGAAAATTTCAGACTCATTGGCTTGGGCCATATGAGATTGACAAGATCTTTAGCAATGGAGCGGTAGGAATCAAGACCATTGATGAGTTTCAAACTCCTCTTATTGTGAATGGCCACAAATTGAAAGTTTATCATAAGCCACTCTCAAAAGAGGATTTTGTCAAAATGTTTCAAGAAAATTCTGCAATCAGGCTGGTACAGAAGAATTCTTCTTCTCCACCAGCCTAGCTTTTGTTCTTTCAATTAAATATATATATATATATATATATATATTTGTATAATCCTGAAAACCAATCATTGATTGGCAGTCTTATACAGAAAATATAGGGTGAAAATCAGGAACACCTGACACTCTATATTTTCCAAAAAAAATCTCTCTTTTATTTCACAAGTTTTGTGACCACCCATTCCACTTCATTCCACTTCATTTCACTTCATTTCACTCCATTCCACTTCATTTTATCTATTTCATTCCATTTTCACCAATAAAATTCTTTTTCATGACCATTTCCATCTAGTCATTTGTCATCCGTTCATTTCCATTCACCAAAATAATAGCTGTGTCAGTTTCCGCAGCTGACATCTGTTTCCGCAGCTGACACCAGTTTCCGCAGCCAGAAGCAGATTCCGTAGCTACAACTCTGTTTTCAAAAGAATGTACAGCCAGATGTTATTTTCATAATCATGAAATAAAATGCAGGTATGAGGACCAAAAATGAAGACATGGAGCATTCAAGATATCAATGAGGAGCAACAAATTGAAGACCAAGGAAAAAGGAAAAGATTCCAAGGTATGAGTAAAATTCATTTCAAATAGCATTGAAAACACATTTTTATATAGTTCTAAACCATAAGCTCCATCCATTATGTGAAATGATTATATTGACAAATTCTGTAACCCTTTCACGATTTCCATATGATCCTCCCGCATTCATTCTCAAATGGTTCCATAATTAAACCCTCAATCTTCACTCATACTCCGATATTCCACCGGTGACAATGAGACGTAGTTGATTTGACCACGGACTCTTACAGCCGCATAAATCCATAGCCGTTGTTTAAACGTGCTCACATTTATTGTGCAGCCACCAAATTTCAAAACACTGTCGGATGTGTTATACTCCTCCTATTGTTCTGTTAATCTCACAGCGTATCTCTGCCGTGCTCACGAAACCCCTCTCTGTTCTGTCTCACTCCACTTCGTTCTCTATTACGCTACAGCCTGTATATCCACTCTTTGATATCTACCTACAGTCATTGTGCTCATCTCCGTGCATTCAGCCGTTCTATTTCCATTGAACCTTCACGCAGGCAAATTTTTGAAGAGCAGAAAGAAGGATGGGTAAATTGCTAAGAGCAGAACCAGAAGGTCCTAAATTCATGGAGGGATATCCGCAAGTAAGGGGTGTATTGAAGAAAGAAAAGTGGCTGCGGTTTATCCAAAAGTTCAGAGGTTATCATAAAGAAGTGACAAAAACATTTGCAAGGTCGTTCAATGGCCTAGAAGTAGATATTGGAGACCTTAAGTTTGCAGTGAACGAGGCATCTGTAGCAACTGCCACGGAACTTCCTCAGGAGGGTGAGCGTTGGTTTAAAAATAAAAGCATTAGTGATGAAGCCTGGAGAACAATCTTACGAAACCAAGGTATGGACATAAATATTTTTAAAAGAGGAATTCTTGTTCATGCATTGAAAGAGGAATGGGCTACTTTGCTGCTAGTTGTTCAAAAATTCATTACCTGTGAAGGCCGTTTTGGGTCCATGTATATGTACCATAATAGATTGCTGATGAATTTTCTAGATAATAAAGCTCTCAATCTCCCATATTTTCTATTAAATAGTTTGAAGAAAATGTCTGTGACTGTTCAGAAGCATTTAGGAGATGTAGAACCACATCTATATCACCACGGTCTTGTAAAAATTTTGATTGAAAAAGAGTTAAAGGAGAAGAAAGATACATGGGAACAATTTTTGATTAGAAATTTCTTTGAGGAACCTCAGGAAATTCTTGAAGGTAGCACAGCAAGAAGGAGTAGGAGAAAAAGAATAAATGATGAAACTCAAAGTACTCCTACTCAAGAAATTTCTGAAGGTGACACATCAAGAAGGAGTAGGAGAAAGAGAACAAATGATGAAATTCAAAATACTCCTACTACTACAATTGAAAGAACTGATAGGGAAGAGAGACTATCAAAAAGGAAGAAGAAAGAAACCAAGGGTAAAAGCCAATAACACCAAAAGAAAGAAAAAGTATTGAGGCTATACATCAAACCCCTTCTTCCAAAGAAGAAGATCATCAAGTGTTATCTGAAAGATTAGTTTATCTTCAAAAATAGTCATCTATGGCCAAGAAGACAGAGAAAGGAAAACAAAATAAAAAGGACAGTGGTCCACAGCATGTGAGAAGAAGTTCCAGACTTAAGGGGAAATTGAGGAAAACGCAAATGAAGGGACCCCATTTCATTGATTTGGGAGAAGAAACATTTGAACAGTCCCCAACTGACCATAGTCCATCTCACTCTCAGTCAGTTAGTGAACCTGGTTCATTTCATTCTCAGTCAGACATTGAACATAGTCCATCCCATTCTCAGCAAGATGTTGATGTGAGCCCTTCTCAGCCAGATTTTGAAGATAACTCTCCTTCACGGCATTTTGGGAACAGCCCAATAAAAATGACACCTGATATAGACCCCAAGCAGCAGGAAGTATATGACTATATAGAATCTTTGGAAAAGGCAGCTACAGGTCCCAGTACTTCGTCCATTCAGCCTCATACAGTACAGGATGATTTAGTCCAATCACTAAAACAAGAAGTCTTTGAGCTAGAGCTTTTAAATAGACACATCAAAAATGAAAATGAGACATTGAAGGAACAAGGCAAACTGGACAAAATCATTCATGATAATACCATGCTACATCTGGGAATATGGCAGAAGAAGAACAAGAAATTGAAAAGGAAATGTCAGAAGTTAAGCAGAGCACTAGTTAATATCAAATTTAGATGCTTAATGAAGAAGCCCAGGATGTTGGCAGCACCAAGGAAGAAGAGGAGAGGGTTGGATGTACTGGCTGAAGTGTCAAGGCATATGAACTGAAGAAGGATTATCAAAATTTTGGTTGCATGAGGACATGCAACACCTTCATAGTGGGGGTATGTTGAGTCTCAAATCTGCATCTTTTCCATACATCTTCGTAGACCTTTTTCATCCACCTGAACCTTCCAAGTTGTCAATATCATTGTATATTAATTAAAAAAGAGCATCTAACATGGTTTTTAACTATATTTTTGTGTCTGCTGTTTGATTTAGATTTTTCTCATTTAGCTGCGGAATCTTGCCACTTTCCGCAGCTGCTGCAACTTTCCGCAACCATTTTGTGAAACTCTATGTTACAAGTGTCCTCAGGTAAAATGAGCCACATGGGCAAGTCAGAAATTATGTGGACATGGATCGTGTCCTATTGGCTCGAGAAAATTCATCTAAGGAGGCTATGGTCAAAGGTGGCCAAGTGGAAGTCAACCGTAGAGTCCCACGGTGACAGGACTCTGTTTCTCGTCACGTGGAGATGGATATGGCCATTTCTGAATTGCGGAAGGAAAATCAACACCTGTACATGGCTCCATAAGCCGAATTCAAACATCCACTCTTCATAGATTTACTCTCCAATGCGGCCATGATCCTAGATCTTTGGACGTAGTGGTTTACGTATTCTCCATCAGCATAAACTTCAAGGAATTAGTTATATTACCTTAGTTATAAATAACGCGTTTGCATACGCACATTAGATTAGTCTCTGTTAGTTTTTATTAGTCTGCTCTGTAATGTAATTACGCTGCCACTGTGCCGTAATATCACCTTTCTGTTATGACTGCATTTTAATATATAAGAAGACTATGTTTCAAAGCGTAATTTGTACTTGAAGATTGTTGCCAAGGTTGGTGTAGAGGGCCCCTGCACACGCTGAGGTTTTGTGCATTATTGTATAGTTCTTGTTTTATTTCTTTAAGCTCATTGTGTTATAATTCATTCATGTGTTTATACATTGCATCTTTCATGGTATATATGCCTCATTTCTGTTTATAATCTTTCATGCTTTACATTTTACTTTTGTCTTTCATGTTTTATGTTATTGTTAACTGATCAGTGTTCTTGTTTCAGGTTATAAATAGGCAGCCCGGGCATTTGCATAACTTTTTGACTAATGACATGGAATTAATATTGTTCTGCTGCTAATTTTCTTTTCTTAGTTTCTGTTTAATTTCAGTACTGCTTTGTTTATTTCAGTTTTTCTCATTTGCTTTAGTAGTTAGATTTAGATATATTAAATTGCTCATAACATCTTCAGTTACCTCCGAAAGCCACAGCTGGACTGATGGTGAGGGATTGAATCATGAATGTGTAGTTTGATATTATTTTACTTTCTGCAAATTAGATATATTAAATTGCTCATGACATCTTCAGTTACCTCCGAAAGCCACAGCTGGACTGATGGTGAGGGATTGAATTATGAATGTGTAGTTTGATATTAGTTTACTTTCTGCAAGTTAGATATATTAAATTGCTCATGACATCTTCAGTTACCTCCGAAAGCCACAGCTGGACTGATGGTGAGGGATTGAATTAGGAATGTGTAGTTTGATATTAGTTTACTTTCTGCAAGTTAGATATCGGGTTACTCAAGTTGTTTATGGTTACCTCCGAAAATCATAGCTGGACTAATGATGACGGATCAGAAGATAAGTTGGTGTAATTTGATTTAGATTTACTTTGTTGCAACTTTTGGATTTCTTTCAGCATAGTTTCTCTTGTGTTTAGACAGCAGCAAGGATAGTTTGGTTTCCATGCTCAATAGTTTACTGTTTGATTTATTAGACTAGCAGCACATTTTCATTTCAGCAGCACATTTTCATTTCCTTTCAAGTTTTGTCATTGTATGTTTAAAATTCCTTTTTAAGTTTCAAGTTGGTAAATCATTATAGAGGATATCATTTCCTTGAACAATCATAACCATACTTGTTTTTATTTTAGAATTTGTGTCTCACATTAGAAAACCAAAAACGACAAAAAGTTAAGAAATAGGTTATCTTGCACATATAGTGCGTCGCACTTCATCAGCTTACGAATCCCAGATTGATAAATTAATGTAGCAATTGAGGACACACTAAATTGACCAAACACTTGGTAGAGGAGGAGGAACATAGCTCTGGGGAAGAGCCACCATTCACACCTCCTTATTCTTTGAATGTGGGAGGGAGGTCATCCATGAGTTACCCCACTGATGTAAAACAAGTGTATAAAGAGGTTGGTACTTTTGAGCCTTATAATGTATCTCCTATATGCTTAAATTTCTCTAACACTCATTTGTAGGATATTGTTCCAAGATGGGGCACTAAGTATGATGAGTTTCATGGGCCACTCAAGGCCATGAAGTATGTTAATGCAGGCCACTCATTGGAGAACCTTGGAAAGCTATTATATTCCTCATGGTGTGATCCTTTTACACCCACCATGATGTACATTTTCCAAGCATTCCAAAGACATGAGGCAGCAAGAAAGTGTTGGGATAGGCACTTGTAATATCTTATCCTATGGTAGTTAAGGATAAAACTGCGCTGGTTTCACATGAGGGAAGATCTTCCTTCTCATCTATTACACATGACAGCTAGCATGATTCTAATAGTGATCCCACAAGCTGAAGATTTCCTTATCCTTGTTGCGGACATTGTTGGAGGTAAGGCACACTTGTTGAATGTGCCCTGGGGGAAGGATTTCCTCATTCATTTTGCATTGTAGGCTTCCATGGGAGCATGAGATTTTTTATGGCCACTATGATAGATCACTTGTCTCTTTGTAAATTGAGCTATATTTTGGTTGGTGACATGCCTCTCATATGTAGTGGGGAGGATATCTTCTATGGATTGCCAAGCTAGGAGGTGATCCACTTCATTTTGATGACAACATGGAGATGGGAGTCTTTCATGGATAATGAAAACCCCATGATAGTCATCACTTCTATCTTGAGGAGGCCATGGATCAGCAAGAAGGTTTCCACAACAACCTTCCATTTCTTGAAGATGAGAGCCTTTGAGTTTATTCATCAAGGGAAAACTTGCATGTTAAGGAAGGGCCATTGGGAGGACAAAGATATTGTAGAAAATTTAGAGCAATGGAGGAGACTATTTGATGAGGAGGCCACAAGAGAAGAAGGGGAAGTTTTGCAACACCCTTGCAGTTGCTTGAGGACAAGCAACATTTGGGAGGGGGAGACTATAATGTTCCTAAATTAGCTTCGGCTAATTTGGAACATTAATTTTGCCTTATTTATTTTGTATTTCATGATTAATGAATAAATTGTAAAGGAGGATGTCTAATCCTCTTGCAAATCAAGAATAAATCAGTGCCTATGTGAAAAGAGACATATTTAGGCCATTGGAATAAAATCTTTCAGGTGTGAAAGGGCCAAGACCACCACAGGAGATCCTATTTGACCAAGTCAACAACGCTGTCTAGGTTCATTGAACCTCCTTGATGGACTACGCTGTTCTAGAAGGGGTTTCCAAGTGTGAAAGGAAGAAAAAGATGAAAGTGGTTTAGGGTTTGCCAAGAGACTCAAATATTATAAAAGGAGGATGAAGGCTCATGAGGAGGTTCTTGATCATATTTCATTTTCTGAGCTTGCTAAGGCAACTCCATTTCTCTTTGCTGTTTAGCAAGAGAAAGAGAGGATCTCCTATTTAGGAATCCTCCATCCTTCTTTGAGTAGCTCTTGGAGGGAAGTGTGCTAGATTGAGCCACTATCAGGTTGGACGCCAAGCTATTCTTTCATATACAATGCTGGCTCACTGAGGGTTTTGCTACTGTTGTAAGTGTAGTAAGTGGGGTTCTAGATCTACAAGGATCTAGTTGTTTTTGGAGTCTCCTCTC
The DNA here is from genome assembly GCA_034641835.2 of Pinus albicaulis. NCBI lineage: Eukaryota > Viridiplantae > Streptophyta > Pinopsida > Pinales > Pinaceae > Pinus > Pinus albicaulis. The sequence continues at coordinate 1,188,506,779 of CM076575.1, read as the reverse complement.
AGGGAGGGTGTCTTGTGATCACCCGGAAGAGGGTCTCTATGGTATTTTGAGTTTGGATATGTATATTTCATCTGCTGTATTATTCTGCTCAAGCTACTGCGCTGTCTCCTTAGGGAACTGCGTTATTTCTTATGTACTGCTTCACTATTGTTTAGATCTTTCATTGTACTTGTTTTCTAGTGATTGAGGCTTGCCTCTCACCTTGAAGATTTATGAAGTAGCTTGATAATATCTAATGTTAAGATATGAGATGTATCATTAAGACATTCATCTTCAAAAATTACTGAAGCGTTCTGTAGTTTTGTGTACAAAAAGTTAGATCTATATCTTGTTATGCAATATTTTGTTAAAACCCCAAGGGGATCTTGATTAGAAGGCTGAGTAGTTTCCAGATCTGGTATGGATCTGATGTTTTAGCCATAAATCTATTTTATATCTGAGTTCTAACATTACACTTTTGAAGCACACTTAGAGGGACGCTGTTCATTTATTTCTGCAACTTTTACATACATTGCAGCTCCTATTTCTGAAGATTCCTTGCTTATTTCCTCGTGTAATTCACTGTATTTCTTAAGGAACTCCATTAAAATTATGATTTTCTACTGCTATACTGTAATATATGCCTGATGATTAATTCCCAGTGACTCTCTGCTGAAACTGCGCAATTCCTGAAGTGGGTTTTCTTTGTCACATCAGATCTTCTCTTTAGCTGATTTTTAACTAGTCAGCTTCATGGGAGAATTGTAAAAGGCCCTTAAACCCATTTTTTTTCTTGAAATTCAGCATGGAGGTCCACATAGCCTATACTAAGGGAACCTGGCCCTAGTCTTCATTATTCTTGTACCATTTTTCTTATACAACGTTTCCCTTGAGCCTATTGCAGTTTTTCCCGGAAGTGGAATTTCCCTCTCCTTGCTTGTTTGGTTTTTGGCTCCTCTTTTGGATCCATGCTTTAGATCTGTAGATCTAATGATCCCAAGGGCAGAAAAATCCAAGAGGAGTGTGTTTTTCCCACACTTTTTATTTTTCATCATTTTTCTATAGTGTTAGGGTCCCGTGATTTGGCTAATTGGCAAGCCAAATGACAGTGTAACATCAAACCAATATTTGGAGCCCAAGGACCTAGCCTTCCTAGACTCAGAGAGGGCTCTCTTTATTTGTGTAAGGGATATCTGTGTGTTTGCTTATTGTTTTATGATTTTAGGCTAGTTATGAAGTAAGTTTTTTGGTTTTGGTTTTTAGGTTGTGAGGGATGAAACTGATCAAAGATATAAGATAGGTAAAAACATGTCAGATCAACTGGGCTATGGGGTCGAAAAGGTCAAGAAAGCTATCAGACGGAGATACAAGGTTTTTGAAGGGCCAATTTGATTCGAGGTAGAAAGGATCTTTAGGCAAATGGAGTAAGATGGAAATCAAGTTTGTGAACAACAAAGTATTTCAAGCATAACTAGTTCAATATCTGACATAAACATGGTAGGGCAAACCATTAATCATGATAAATGTAACTATAAGCTAATAAATACATATAAATAAACATTCAAGCCATGCATAGAGATATATAACTCTCTAACTTTGGGAAATGGCTATAAAACTTTGGGGAAATACACTTAAGATAGACAAACAACTCAAATCACTATGCCAGAATGCCTAAACACAGTACTTCAAGTTATTGGGCACTTTGAAAACAATATTGCATAGTCTTAGGCAAAGGACAAGATCAGAACAAGACCTCCTTGGTTCAAAAAATGACAATCTAATCAGTCAAAGAGAAATTTCATGGATGGAGCTATGGCTAGCCATGAGTAAGAAAGACATACCGTAAATCATACTTAGCATTCATAAAACCATGAATGAAACAAGCAACAATATCCTTAAGTTATAAAAGAGCAATCATGAATTCTTTAATGTGACTAAGAATGAAGAAAACATGGAAGCTATGAAGAAATAGGAAATTTGAGGTGCCTCCAAGGGCATGTCTCAAAGTTGTTCTCTACTATCCTATAGCAAGCAAGAACATGGATTTATGAATGAAAAATAGGAAACAAAACAAAGAGAGAGACACTATACCATTCTACCAAGTCATGGAATCCAACAACAATCCTCTTTCATCATCCAAGAACATCCAAGAGACTATTCAAAAGCATGAGACAAGTATTTCTTCCAAAGCTTATATGACCAAATATTTCTTCTATTCATCAAGTTTAGCCTTGTTTACAATGAAATCCTTTGGAATATATAAGCCAAAGTGAGGAAAACATCTTAGTTCAACTTGCAATCTCATTGGCCTATCCAAAATATCTTATTTTGTCCTTGAGGCTTTGCAAAGCCCAAGGCACAAAATATCTCATAAAATATCTAAAAAATGCTAAAAGAGGGAAATAAATTGACTTTTCATAACTTCTCATGTACAAAAATAGCTAAACGCGCATGAGGAAAAAGCAATTTTGAAAGGTTCATATTTTTACAAAAATACTCAAAAAATACATCAGCAAAAGGTCCCCTGACTTGCCGGCAATGTTTGGAAGCCTTCCCGATGTTGAAATGAGGCTCATGATAGCTCATTGGAAAGATATGAGTGTATAATTTCTGAAAATGTTTAGTTTTCTCCCAACTGACCATTATAAGTTATCCAAAAACATACTTGTGTGTAAAAAACCAAAAAATAAACCTTGCTGATAAATCGGGCAGAGTGTAGAAAAAGCGAGCATTTTTCACCATTTTGGGGGAGAAAAATATCTTCAATTGTCCTGAAAATCTCTGAGTATGTGCCCCTAAAAATATGGCATCCAATGACACCATTATAATCCTTTGATGATGCCCCAAACTGAAATGGCGATGCCCATGGTTTTTGGCCAAAAACCCAAAAATGACAAAAAACCAAAATATGTTGAATTTCGCCCAAAATTGGTGAGCTTGACCCTCAAGGGTTTTTAGCAACATGTTGTGAAGCGGAGGCCAATATTTGAAGTCTTGAGGTGTATTTCCTCAAATTTTGTGCCAGGCGCTTCCCTTTGGCTTCCTTGAGTTTTTCTTGAGCAACCTTCAACTTTCGTTGGGCAAACTAATTTAGCTTTTTATAATGCCTCGTCATTCTCCTTTGAAGGTCCAAGTCCGTGTTTGCCTTCTCCAATTTCTTCTCTAAGCGGTCATTAACTCTCTCAACCCATGCCTCCCTATTTTTCTCTATCTCTTGTTCGAACAATGTAGTGAGAGGGGTAGATTGGGGAAGGGCATTTTCCTCTTCTTTTTGCTTCTCAAGGGCCCTTTTTAGCCCCATGGTTCTTGGTCTCTTTCGCCTAGGTTGATCTTCGCCTTCACTTTCATCAAACTCATCCATGATTTCTTCCAACCTTACTTGTGCTTTGGAGGACTCCTTCTTGTATTTTTTTTCCCGTGTCTCATAAACAGCCATATGGACACTCATTTGCTTATTTTGAACTTGCAAGAATTGATTGAAGTTCCTAGCTCTATGAAGATCAGCCTTCAAGGCATCAATTTGGCTTTCTCTATGGATCAAGAGATTTTCTAGAATTCGGGCCTCATTATCACTATCATCACTTTGGATTTGGATGATGTTGAATGAACTCTCCTGTTCATGACTACCTTCTTCCTTGCCCTTCCCCTTGCTTTGGGTGGCCCTTCTAGTACTCTTCCTCTTGGGCAAATCGACCATGGGATTTTTTTGGAAATTTTCCCTTTCTTCGGAGGGACCTAGTCACATTTGGAGCTACGACTCTAGGCACCCTTTTCTTTGCTGTCCGGGGCTTGGCCACTTTTAGAGAAGAGATCATGGCCCCTTTCCTTTCATTTTTTCCAATTTCTTGGCTCTCTTTAAGGATGCCCAAGCTGTCTTTTTGCATCTCCTTTTGAGGGTTGTCCTCCTCATTGCTTTGCAACTTTTTATCCTACTGCCGCTCTTCTTCTTGAGTCTGTTGTTCCTCTTGAAGAGGTTTTTTTTCTTCACCATGAGGCTACCTATGATCATGCTGTTGTGGCTGTCGTGTGTCATCTTTTGGCTGCCCCTGTTCATCACTTTCATGTTGCTCTTGTTCAACATCTTCATGCTGCCCCTGTTCAGTATCTTTTGGCTGCCCCTGTTCATCACTTTCATGCTGCTCATGTTCTTCCTCACTGTGATGCTGATGTTCAGTCTCTTTTGGATGTTGTGTGTCATCATAAGCCTGCTCTCCCTCATCATAAGTCTGCTATGTGTCATCAAGAGTCTTCTCACCCTCACTGTGATGCTGTTGTTCAACACTTTCTTCTTCATCCCCTTGCTGCTTCTCATCATCACTTTCCTCTTCCTGCTCATGTCCTTCTTCCTCCTCATGCCTTCTTCCTCTTCTTCAGGCTCCTTAGTTTTTTTTGTGGTAAACTTGGCTTTTTGGGAATAGGTCTACTAGAAGAAGGCAAGGGATGATGAGTAGGAGGTGTAGGGGATGTATGGACTGGAGGGACAGTGGAGAAATCCAGATGGGTGATGAAGGTATCCCAAGAGACCTATCTCTTTTCAAGCTGATGAAGAATGATGATTTTGATGAGAGAATGATGGAAGAGACAGGATATTTGCTATGAAGGAGGCTTCTTTTGAACAATGGAGGCCATTTTCTCAATGCTCTTGTGTAAGAAGAAAGGAAGATTTAGCAATTTGGCCCTAGTGAAATGCATGAGCAGTCGAATGTGATATGCATAAACTCGGGAGAATCTTCCCTCACAAGTGAAGTATTTCATGATGATCTTCATGAGGGGGGCGTAGCTGACCAAAAGATATGAGAAAGGGAAGATAGAAGGACATGAATCTCTATGCTCAGGCTTTGGAAAGGGCTTGTAATCCTCTGAGTCCAATTGGCTTTGTTTAAACCACTTTTCCCCAATATAGGGGATTTTAGAGGCCTTGGAGATGGATCTTGGAGAGAATTTGAAGTCAAGGCCTGCCAGCTGGAAATGCTTGTCTTGAAACCTTAAAGTGCAAAGGTGTGTTAGGGGAGAAAAGATCTTCACCTCTTGCACTTTTTGAAAAAAATATAAACATCCCACCTCATGGAAATTGAATAATACTGATGGGTGGGCATTCACTTCTTCAGTGGAAATAGGCTCAAATCTCTTATGCAATCCACTCCTACTATCCTTCCTGGGAGGCATCTTGTTTTGGATGCTCTCTACAAAACCAAATTGCCTCAAATGGTTTTTTGAAATGTTCTCTCAAACACAACTCTGTCTTCTTTGTCAAACACTATTTGACCAAGGAAAATCACCTCAAATGCTGTGTGAAATGTTGTCTTTGATATCAGGTCTCTGCTCCTCTAAAAACATTGCTCTTCCCCTTTTGTATGCCAATCAATAAACAATTTAAATAACAAGCACACAGTCAAATAAAAGGTATACATAGTCAAATTATCACTGTGTTTGGGTAAGGTTACAAAGCTCTTTGTGTTTTGACAGAAACAAGACAGTATTGCATTTATACAAAGGGAAAAAAATCCTCCCAATCAAAAACACCTTCCTTGTTTTCACTATTTCTCACACACAGGTAAACAAGAACACCTAAAATTGTTTTAATAGCTTCACTCACTAAATTCTGTTTTCATGAAACAAAGGAGGAAACACTGGTTTTTTCTTTTTACCACATAGAGATGGATTTCTTAAATAAAAAAGCACTTATACAATGATCACTGTTGTTGAAATTAGGTCCGCTGTTTCACTTTTTCAAACACTGTGTTTCTCCCTTTAAAAAATGCCTCCACCTTTTAACACTGTTTCGAGGGCAGTTTATTAGGTCTTTTGACATCAATAAAAACCCACCATTTTCATTTTGTCAGTGTTGGGCAATCATAGCCACTGCAAGCCCATATATTTAAACAAAAATATCAACCCTCCTTACCACTGTTTTCATCAATACATATAGCTGACAGAGTTTAGCTTTGTCCTAATGCAGTTAGGATACCCTTAATAATTGACAAAACCTTTAAAACATTATTTATTTGTCTTGTAGGTAGTGTTATGTCTAGCACTATTTTTAGGGCGGTTTAGGCTCTTTGAAGCTAAAAAGAACCCTCCACCAATCTCCCACTGTAATAACTTTCTTCAAACTATTCACTCAGATCACTTTGATTTACACCAAGATTTTCATTTTTTCGCCACTACTTAACAGTTTTGAAATTAGCAAGGAGGCAAAAAAATACCTTGAAGATTGATGGTGGGATTTGCTTAAGGATTTGAGTAGCTTCAAGATTTTTTTGGAGGCACTTTGACCACTTAAAACATGTGTGGCACATTTTAAATGAGAAGGCGCCGCACACAGGAAGGTTGTCATGTCACTGACGGGCAGTCGTGACCGACGCCTACAGGCGCACCACGAAACAGTGTAACTCTTTGGTAAAATTTCACCTGAATGCATCGTGAGTTTCTACAAGCATGCCGCGCAGTCAAAAACACTTGAAAATTCTGTGAACTTGCTTGAAAACTTCCTCTTCGGTCCAGTGAATAGCTAAGAGGAGTTGTTTGCTCTTTGGAATTTCAAAATGGATCTTGGTAATGGTCCTTAACTCCTTTTAAAAGTGAAAAAGTCCAAGTTCCTTTCATGTTTTCTTGGTGAAGGTTTTGAAAACCTTTGAAAGGCTTTTAAAGGCTCTTTGCACCAATCTTTCAACAAAAAGTGGAGTTTGACCATTTTGAAAAGGTAGCATAGTGATGACTTTTGTTTAAGTGAAGAGGCTTTGTTTAGGAATTTCAAATCTTCTCTACTTCATTTTCATTGTGCTTTATTTAAAAAGAAACTCTTCCACTGTTGACCTTTTAATGACATTTTTAAAATGGAGAATCTTCTCGAAAACATACCAATGAGTGGTGAACCATCTTTTGCCATTTTGCAAGGAGGTGACTTATCTCTTTAAAACTTGATTGACAGTTTCTGCTCGTTATGATTGTATCTGCTTGTTAGAGGGAACCTGGCTCAAATCCACATAGGGACTATAGATGTATTGTCCAAATGAATTTTTTCCTTTGATTGTGAGGTGAAAACCAGTTGCACTCACCTGAGCTTTACTATCATCTGTCCATCAAGAGGGCACTTCTTCTAAAAACTTCTCCTCTACTCAAAAGCAACAGCAAGGTACCTTTGACCTATTTTTATAGGAAGCAGGCCTTCATTTGTAGCAGTGACACGCTTTTGAAAAAAAATCATCACTCTTTGGCCTGTGTATAACCCAACTGATTTCAACTACTTTTCAACTCTGTTTTGTTTAAAGGAACATATATTAAATGTCAAGCCTATTTATCAGGGAGATGGGTCTTTGTAATTTTTTAGGGAAATTACACCCTCAACAAGGTTTGTTCATTCTTGGCTCCAGACTGTCTTTGAAAGAAAACTCTGATAGGAGATAAGTCCGCTTATTTGATAGTAATATTACTCATGCTTTCCCTTTTTTTTTTACATCATTGATCTGTTCAGAAGCCTTCAAATGTCTCCTAATATTATTAAAATTTGTCTCTCAATCAGTGAAAACCCTAAAATCAATCATTGCTCTGGCCCTCTGCTTATAGATGAAGGAGGCCTACTTTGAAAAATGTCTGGTTTCCCTTATACATGATGGCAGAAGTTAGTTTGAGCACAAGATTGTTTAATGCTTTTGGCCATCTGCTTAATAATATTTATTCATTGATGATCAACCCAATAGATTTCACCTTGTAATTCAAATAATAGTGAAACTCATGCAAACCAATTTTAAAAGCCCACTGCTTTGCCTCTGCCTTTAATCATAATTTTTATGCAGAGACCTTCAGTTGCCCTCTTACTGTACTAAAAAATTGTCTTACAGTCAATGAAATTCTTAAAATCAAACTTTATCTTTGGCCCTTTGCTTATAGATGAAGGAGGTGCTCTCAGTCCTCAACCCTCTACTTAAAAATGAAGGAGGTTTTTCTATCCTCAAACCCTCTACTTATAGATGAATAAGGTTTTTCTATCCTCAAACCCTCTGCGTATAGATGAAGGAGGTTTTTTCTCAGTGATGCCATTTCATCAGCCTTTAACAGTGTTATTTTTCCTTTCACTGCCCTTTCATGCTGTGATTGTGATAGCAGGAGCTTAATGAAACAACTCTCTACCCTGTAGCTGCAACCTAGGCTCAAAAATCACATGAGAAGCAGCTGTCTTCTCATGTGGAAACAAATACTGTCTTCTGGGAATGCTGGTATCCTTCTGTTCTTGAAAGATCCAATAAAACACTGTAAAACCACCTAAAATCAGTTTGTCCTATGGTACATGTATTGCCGAGACTTGAGGGTTTATTAGTGGCGCGACTTAAGGGTATAACCAAATTTATTTGCAGAATAGGAAGGTTTGTTGCGACTGGTCTGTTAGTTGATAGAGGTTCTTTGGCTTTTAGGATAATTTTCCAAAGGAGAGATGCCTAAAGCGCCACTACCTAACTTAGGGGGGACTTTTTGGACAGATTTGGACTGTTTTCTTTGGAGCTGATGGACAAGCTAGTATGGCTGAAGCTAGATAGGGCTTGATAATAAGGTGTCATCTCGTCATGGGTGGATTGAAAAGGTACGAGGGCAAAAAATGTTTATGGGTGTTTTCCAACTGGAAAATTTGACAATTTTTTAGATCAGCTGCTAGAAAAATTGAATGTTACAACTAGTCATCACCAACAAGTGAAAAATACTGATGACTAACATATAGACAGAGTCTGGAATAGGTCAGGAAGCCTCTGGTTTTCACCCTCTCTTTAGAGGTGATATAACCAGTAATTTCCCTACTAGTCTATCTCTGGTTTAGAATTGTTGGTGTGTTTCCATACTACTATGAATCCATAGTGGAATATCTCAAGGTATTCCCTACTAAGCTTATTCTTCCCCATTTGGAACATTACACCCTCATAGCCTTAGAAACTTGGAATACCACAAAATAGAAATATTGAGGGGTGCCTTGGACAGAGTACCATTGTATACGAGGGCCATGCATGCCAAAAATATTCACTGGCTTGGATTGAAGCTCAATCCACCCTTGTTGCTGGGGCTGAGTGATGGAAAGGACCAACATGAGAAGAAGAAAGAATGGGAGGAAGAAAAAAACAATTATGGTTTTTACACTCCTGAAGGGATTCCCACACTTCTTTCTTGGGAAGTCAGAGGGTCCATCAAAGCCTTAAAAGAAATGGAGAAGGAGGACTAGTTTCCCAGAGGATGAGAAACCATTTAGTAGGGAGGTGATAATGAGCTTCATCATTAGGTACATTTGGAGGGGTTAATGGTCATATTTTTACCTTATTAAGTTGCTTTTTATTGCATCTTAATTATATTATGGTCTTATTATGCTAGTGTAGATGGTGATTGAGGCTTATTATACTTTGAGTACCTAACATGATTTAAATGCAGGAGATATTGCATTTTTGGTGAAGATTTTGTCATTAAGACTCAGAGTAGAAAAAAAGGAGAGATTATAGGGGGATTACCCACCCTCCTTAACTCCCAAAGGCATTCAAGGGATCCTCGATATTCCCTCCAACAACTTGAAATCAAAGGTATCCAAGAAAACTCAAGATCAAGTGCACCAAAGACACACTTCATATGTAGTCAAGTGGGCTCATCACCTATTTTTCAGGGAGCTGTTAGTAGCTACCCTTTAGGTTAAATAGGGCTAAGAAAGAGCTCATTAGCATTCAAACTATGGAGAAAGCCATTAGGACCTTTTCTCTTTTAATAAGTTGTCAATACTTTTCATGTTGATGTAATGAGACTATCTTTTGAAATACAATGAGTATTCATATTGTGCTTCAATGATCTAGTTTCAGAGAGCTATGCTTATGGGTTAGTTCCCAATCCATGTGACTTAGTATCTCTTGTGTCATTATTCTTTACTTTCATGTCATATTAGCTAGTTTTTGTTACGAGTATTTAGATAATCTGCTTGCATTTTCATTCATTGTTTTTAGTTTGCTTTAGTTTGTCTTTTGCTATAGATTTAGCTTGCTTACATTTTGGTAGAGTAGGTTGTAAATTCAGAAATTTGTGAGTCAAGCCTCCCTTTCTCATCTATTTAATTGGAGCTTGAGGAGCATAGACCTTCCCCACATGCCAAAATTGATTTATATTTTATGATTTCTTGGAAGGGATAGGCATTAGGGGAATTTTAGGTCTAAAATGGGCCTCCTAAGAAAAATGTACAACTAAAATAAACTTTATAAGAACCAATAGGATTCAATATGATGATGTCAACCATGGGGGATGATTCACCATTTTTGGATTAAAAAGATAAAATGATTAAAAAATAATAAAATAATAAAAATACTTTTTCAACTCGTATTTTGAACTTATCTTCCTAAGGGTTTTCTCAAATTTCGAGCGGGAATACTCGTTGGATGAAAATTTAATTCCTCATCCAAGGAGTACCCATGTTGCATACTTTTGATGGACCCCGCTACATGAAAAATGAGAAATACATAAAATAACATGATTGCAATCACGTTTTTTATGTATTTATCATTTTCGTGTAGAAAAGTCCATCAAAAGTATGCAACATGGTGTTACACAGCAATTTGTCACCGTCCATGCAATTCCCCATCTCGCACATTGGAGGGCTTATTTTGTGACCTGTGAGCAGTGACATGACCTGAAACCACTTTCATGGCATCCCCCTGAATAAGGACATTCATTCCCCTGAAGACAATTCCTTTTAATTAGAGAAGACACAACTCATGATCACAATGAACAATACGAGTGGAACCATAACCAAAGTCGCTTATTGTCGAGGTATAAAAAGGTATATTTTTAACACCTATTTATCTCACATTAATTATCAATTCGGGATCGACTTTTTATTTCAAGAGTGTACTCTGTCTGAGGCTACAATTCAGCCAAGAGCAATGATGTGAAGATGTAGTACAGAATAACAAATAAAAAAGTAACAAATGCTTGTAAAGAAACCTAATTACAGTGACATGAATGGAAAGAATAAACTACATCAATCTTGCAAAACATCGATCAGGGATGTAGTATCAGTAACTCTTTCCCTTAGAAATCGATGCAAGATGACTAATCTGCGGACTTGGAAGCAAAAGCCTCTATCCTCTACAGCTGGAGATCTTAAAGCAATTGAAACGAAAGAAGATTCAATGAAAGCAACTTAAAAGAAACACAATCTGAAAAGGAACAACAACATGTAACTACAACTCATCTATTTGCTAATCAAAGACTATGAATAAGTAATGAACAGAAATGGAACAACAACGTGAAATGAATAGCGATTACAATTCTAACATATTCAAGGCACTTAGATTTCTATGCTTCAATTCTGTTGACAGCTTCTCACCATGCAACAATCAATTATAACAGATTATAAACTAAAGGAACAACAACTGAAATCAAATACAAGTCAGCGAAGCTTTATAGTAACAGCAAGATAATTGAACTGTGAATTATGCTTCTTGTAAAGAAATGAAACAACAATGACTCGGTATTTGATCTCATCAACAATAAACCAATTATGTAATAAAAAAAAAAACATTAAACACACTTCACACAATGGAAATAAAAGAATAGAAATAAAAATAGCGGATCGCTCCACCAGGGCCGGTGAAAGCGCCGCTGGGCTACTGCAGAACTTGAGAAATGGAACGAGAATGCCTCTTTGTATTAATAAAACATGAATAGATTTTACATCAATTTCTCTTTTCTCACAAGAGTCAAGGAATTATAGTGTTACAAAGGGAATTCAATAATCATCCATTGTTCTCCATCCTCCCTAATACACAATACATGCTCTCCTTTTATAATCAGAAGGAAGAGAAATTAAATAGCAAATATGATCTCCCATAAAAATATTAGATTGTTCCCAACAATTTGATCATCCAGAAAATGCATTTTTAACAATATTTCAACAAGAGCAAGGCGAATTTGGCTTTGCAACTAAGATTTAGAGGACGGCCGCAACAACAAATCTGAGAAAATTATGCTCAAAGAACTCTGCGTTTCTCTCAATACAGGCCGAATTTGGGCAAACCGTTCATCACTAAAGTTAATTGGGCCCGTTCTGGACAAAACCCATGTTCCATATTTTCCAGATTCTTCTTGATTTGCATAGAATATTAACCGCAAAACTGTCACTTCTTATTCCAACGAATTTCTGAGTTGGAATATTTGATGATGATTTGGAGATCAAATCTTCAATATGGAAAATATCTTGGAGGCTAAAATGGTGAGTGATATTACAAAATATATTAATAAACCATCATTGATAAAATTATGGCTAATAATCATCAATTTATTAAAAATAAAGGAGAAGAAATAATATTTATCCACAAGAGCATAAATTATAAAAATGGATTTATATAATAAATTATAACAATGATACATAAGAAGAGTAATGATGAACAGCAGTTAGAAAAGTGGTTTATTGCCCACCTAACACTTATCATTAATTAACACAAAGAAAGATACAACCTGGCTCTGATGCTGAATCTTCCTTCGGCGGGTCAACAGTGGAACACGTCTCGGTAAAGCTCGTCAGGAATGGGCCAAGCCTCTCTCTTCGGTTGTCTTGACAATAATTTCCTTGCTACTGATTTGGCTCTATGAGGACTATCAAGGCTCTTGGTAGCATTCTATAGGCTGGTGGTTACCTTTTGGAGACCATTTAAAGGAAAATGTTTATAGATGTATGAGTTGGGATCTCACAATCATGTGATTATCTATTCTTATGAAGTCATGAGAGGTGGAAACCACTTTCTACATGTGGAGATCCTGGGAGCGAAACTTCAAATTCAAATTTAGAGATTGGTAAAAGAATTACTGGATTCAATCTTCCTATTTATTTTTAAAACACCCTTAATGTTTTGTTGCACAACACCTATATAAAGGCCAGTCAGTTTGATTCGGGAGTGATTTCTCATTGGTGCAGTGGTACACACCCACTGTCAGTCTGGGTGAAGTTGTTTTTATGGTTTTTCACAAGGAATTTTCTTCAGGGGAATGAATGTCCTTATTCAGGGGGATGCCATGAAATTGGTTTTAGGTCATGTCACTGCTCACAGGTCACGGAATAAGCCCTCCAATGTGCGGGACGGGGGATTGCAGGGATGGTGACAAATTTCTGTGTAACACATGGGTACTCCTTAGATGATGAATTAACTTTTTCATCCAATGAGTATTCCCACTCGAAATTTGAGTAAACCCTTAGGGAGATAATTTCAAAATACGAGTTGAAAAAGTAGGTTTTTTTTTTTTCCTCTAAAATTTGATGATGTAATCAAATTTTATTTTATTATTTCCACTATTATTTTATAATTTCCTTAGGAGGCCCATTTTAGACCTTAAAATTCCCCTAATGTTAATTTGCTTAGTTCATATGTTTGAAATGTTCTTCTGAATCTCTTTGTAGATTAGAGTAGATTTTTTTTACAAATTCAAGTCATCTTTTCCATTGTCTTTGGCATGATTTTGTCCATATTTATTGCATGAACAGGTAGTTTGCTTGCAGGTAAAGGTAGCACAACCAAGGAGAACATCAGCGAAACCTTCAGCTTCATCTTTCACCCTTCATCACCCATTTGTTCATCAAAATCACCATCAACCCTGTTTTCGGATTTTTCATCCCTACACAATGAGAAAACGCTAGGGGTGCAAGACATGCCTCCCAAGAGGTTTTGAGCTTGGCCAAGGGGTGGGCCAGCTTCCACTCATCCAAACACACCTTCACTCCACCTTCCCTACACTTTTCTCACCCATTTTTGGCCTCATATTTCCCTCAGACTGTTTCCTATGGAAATTTAGGACTTTCCTGTAGCACTACAAGAAACTTGTAGCAGCACTTGCAACAACACTAGTGGGCCCCTCATTAAGCCCAGAAACCACCATCCACATACTCTGAACGTCAAACACCCTTCCACCTTCAAATTTGCACCCATGTGTTACAGTAACTTCCACCATCACTTTATCACTTTGCTTTGTAATATACCAAAATGGGAACTCTCACGACAAGGCATGGCTTGGAAAACACATTATCAAGGACTATTTCTAAAAATAAATACAGGCACATGGATCCCTTAGATTTGAGTATCTGCCATGAGATGGACAAAATATAACACTCCTTCTTGGAGTCATGCCCTGCAAAAACATGGTGTAAGGATGCATGAAGTCAGAATATAAAATACATGTATTAAGAGCATGCTCTCCACCAACAATTCTCCTCCTATCAATGGAGTGGTGCATAGATCTACTCTCTCTCTCAAGGGGAGGAAGAGAGGGCTGATTTAATTCTCCCTTAGAGTCATATTGCTGCTCCAACTCCCCAAAATCCATGCATGTATGGAGATCCTTGGAATATTCCACCATCTCTTTGAATTCCCAATAGGGATCTAGTGTGCCCCATAATGACAGCGCTAATAATATACCAACTGAAGTGGCTTCCATGTTGCTGCTCTTCTCCTTGACATCCTCCATGTCCAAAGTGTATGTCGGAAGGCCATACCTCCCACTTTTCTCCTTTTTGTCATTCTCATGCCAACAGTATGAGATGGAAGGTTGTTATTCCTTCCTTGCTACCCTCCTTGCTCATGCACATGCTTCAGAGAAGAAGGAAACTCTTTGGAGTTATTCTTCCATGGAAGGCTATCATCTATCCAAGGCCTTTCTATTTTGTCCAAAGCATGCATGTGAGACCACCATATCTTTTCTAGCAGGGAAGAGTGTTCTTCAAACAAGTTTGTCTTCTGATTCAAATCTGGTCTCCCATGCTTCATGATGGTGTCATTTTCTCTCCTTGCAGCATACCTTCTCAACACAATTTGAGAGGTGAGAATGGATAATTATGTCAAAGGAAAAATGCTTTGCCTTACTCTGTACTTCCCCCACACTCTCAGTGTTGTAGCATGGTCTACTAGTGCTCCCTCCTTCCTTGGATCTATGAAAGGAACATCAATGTATGAGACATCTTCCATCAAAAGAGATTCAGGTGGTCTCCCAGATGGTACACCATAGGATAATGATTTATAATGGCTCATCCCCATGTAAACAATAGATGGGAACATATCATGACTGCTTCCACTACGCAAATCCATCTCTGATTGCTGTGTGGAAGTACCATGAAAATTGGAGACCCTTATTAATGATGTAAGAGTGCCTCTGATTAGAGCCCTTGCCCCATTTTCAGATAGTGGATCAACTGTGTGACCCCTCCTTTGTTTTGTCCCATTGCCTTCTTGCAAAGACACATGCTGCTCATGTCCTCCATATGGAATATCCTCTGGAATTCCTTGCAAAGGTGCAAGAATCCCCCGAAGGGAAGCCATTTTCTTATCTCCCTTTGAAAATAAATCTCCTCCTGCTTGCACAGCGCTGGAGGATCTTCTTTGCTCTTCTCTCCCTTCTCCCCATTAGTGGAGAATTCTTCATCATCAAGAAATCCTTTTCCTTGACTTCTTAGTGAGGAAGGAGTCCTCAAGTTTTCTCTTTGGAAAAAGAGATCTTGCTGAATTGGGGCCTTTGCCTCTAGTACAAGGTGCAGCAATTTTTCAACCCCTTCAACAATGTTTAGGACTGGAGTTGGCTCCATGGAATCTTCCAACTCATGCAAAAATTCAGATTTCTTGGGCTTGATATTCTCCCCCCAAGAAGTCTCAAAATGTCTCTCATCAAATCTTTCCACTAGTCTCCTAGTGAATCTTGCATAAGAAGAGATGTTCCTCCCTTTCAAGGAAGAAGACTCAAACAACCACCAAGCATAATCCCCCCCTTGAAGATGTAGTGTTGCTACTCTCAAGGCTTCTTCTTTTGATACTTGATGAATTTGAAAGTATGTGCTAATATTCTTTACCTAAGACTTGGCTGAGTCTTTAGGTGATCCATCAAATGTAGGTAGAGAGAATCTACCCAAAGTGTGCTGCATGCACCCTTTCCTTCCACTGTAGCTGCAGGACCTTTCTTCTTTGAGTTGACAGAACTCTAGGAAAATGATATGCTCTTTGAATCCCTTTGATTGAGATTCATATTCTTGGAGACAGTCACCAAGAGATCTCTCCTTTGGTGTTTCCCCTCTTCCTCCTTCCTTTGACAAGAAAGCAGGTGTGCTACCATGTTGTGTACCAGATTGTGTAGTTGAATGCTCACACACATCATATGAAGTAGTGGGGCTATCCTCTTGTGCAAACCTCATCAAGAGATATGTGGATCTTCCACTCCTTACTCCCTTGATTTCTCCCTCCAGCTCATGCAAAGCTTGAGAAAGAATGTTAGAGTTCTCCACTCCTTTTACTCTTCCAATGGTGTAACCATTTTTCTTCTGTCTTCTCCCATGATACCTCTGCTCTCTGTCATTGTGAGGTTCTCCTCCCTCTGAAGACATATTGGCTCCACTAATTTATAGGTTGTGCTAAAGATATTTCTTTGATTGGATCTAAAATCCACATGCTGAGCCAAGATGGAAAATTTGATACCACTGTGATATCCCAAATTGGGAACTGCTAGCAAGGCATGAATGGAAAACGCATTTTCCAGTAATGGCTGCTACAATAATGAAATCCAGCACTTGGATCCCTTAGATCTCAGTATCTAAGTCCTAAATACAAGTGGGAATTAGAAATAAATCCTCCTAGGTGGGTTAAACAGATCTCCCACACCTAGTTGTCTTCAGAAATGCCTCAAAGAGAGACTGCAGCAACAACAAAGAATACTGCTTTTGAAATAACGCAGTATTTGTAGAGCAGTGATAGGAGGCTCATACAAGATGGTTTAATAGTATTCACAGCAGCAAACAAGTTTTAAAATTCAGTCCATCAAGTACATAGTTGAAAATACAAGGCAAAGACAGAAGAAATCTCCTCAAAAGAGGGCTACAACCATATGTTTGACAAAAAGCTGCCTTGACAACGTTATTATTATTTAGCTACACTGCTGTATGTTACATGTCAGATCTAGAGCAGATATGTGCATAAAATTTTATATCTATATCAGATCCATGCGCTAGAAAAGCTCCTCTTTCAGATCCCCTTGGAATTTCGGGGTTTGCACCAAGCATGAGCAGTAGATCTGAGATCTAAGAAAGCAGATCTGCAGAAATATTCAGGATTACTGAAGCATTCAGATTATGCAGATCAGATCTGAAAGGTGCAAGTATAGATCTCATACGCAAGATCTCAAAATGAAGAGTAGATCCTCAACACTCCAAAACCAGCTCTCCAATTGATGCACCCAAACCCCCTGCAACACCTCCTACAGGAATAACTTAGATCTAGAGCAGAAACTGCGCTGTAAGGGTTAGAAAGATGATGGCCCCATGCCAAGATCATAAATTGAGGCTCATGCACTCCAATACACTTCCTCTAATAGAGTAGAGGCCTCCTCCACTGACAAAGAGCACTGAAATGACTTAGATTTGAGAAGATCTAATCTCCATGAAAATAACACAGTCCCTCAAGGGAGACTATGCTGTAGCTTGATTAAATGAGTTGGCCTGATGCCAAGATGTAAAACTAAAGTTCAAAATGGATGCACTCTTCCAGGAGGTTAAAAGACACACTCACTGAGAAGAGGCTCCAATACAGGCTAGATCTTTGCAGATCTAGAGTTCCACTTGCTGCAACTCACATAGACAACCCAATCCTAAGCAGAACTATGTTGTAGATGCAAGATGAGGCTTGGCCAAATGCCGAATAGTGGACTAGACAAACAAAGCTCCTCCAAGAGCTGCTCAAGGAAGGAGGTGGGAGTTCCTAAACAAGAAACCCCAACAGAGGTGTGTCTCAACAGACAAAACCTTCAGAAAATAATAACATCAAAAACCTTCTCCTGTTGTCCTCCTCTGTCTTTTATAGGATGAATAAACCACCTCAATGAGTTAACCCATTTCACATGTGAAGCCTCCATCTAGAACTGCAATGTGTATCCATGAGGTTCATTGCACCTAGACTGCGCTGTTGATTTGGTCAAGGTTGACCCAGTCTTGTGATTTAAGCCCATTCACACCTACAAGAGATTATTTACATGACCTAGATATGTCTCTTTTTACATAGGCATTGATTTATTCATGGTTTTTAGGGGTTTTACATGTCCTCCTTCATATTTTATTAATAAACATGAAATGCAAGATAAAATAAGGCAAAATAAGATATTCCCATTAGCTTGGGCTAAATGGGAATTATTTTAGCAAAGACACATGTTGCTCACGTCCTCCATATGGAAGAACCTAGTCCTTATAATGCAAGAATCCCTCTAAGGGGAGCCATTTCTTCATCTCCATCTCCACATGAAAATATATCTCCTCCTACTTGCACAATGCTGGAGGATCTTCATTTCTCTTTCTCTCCCTTCTCCCCATTAGTGGAGAATGCTTCATCGTCAAGAAATCATTTTCCTTGACTTCTTAGTGAGGAAGGAATCCTCAAGTCTTCTCTTTGGGAAAAGAGATCTTGCTGAATTGGGGCCTTTGCCTCTGGTACAAAGTGCAGCAAATTTTCAACCCCTTAAACAATGTTTAGGACTAGAGTTGGCTCCATGGAATCTTCCAACTCATGCAAAGATTCAGATTTATTGGGCTTGATATGCTCCCCCCAAGAAGTCTCAAAATTTATCTCATCAAATCTTTCCACTAGTCTCCTAGTGAATCTTGCATAAGAAGAGATGTTCCTCCCTTTCAAGGATGAAGACTCAAACAGCCACCAAGCATAAGCCTTCCCTTGAAGATGCAACGTTGCTACTCTCAAGGCTTCTTCTTCTGATACTTGAAGTGCTTGAAATTATGTGTCATTCTTCTTTACCCAAACTTCCACTGGTTCTTCGGGACGATCCTTCAAAATGTAGGAGAACATCCGCCCAAAGTGTGCTTCATGCACCCTTTCCTCCCATTATAGCCGCAGATCTTTTCATTGAGTTGAAAGAACTCGGGAAAACGATATGTGGAGTGTAAACCGGTAAAATTTATGAGTGAGTGTATTATTATTGATAAATATGAGATATGAGATATGATTACAATGGGGAATCACCGAGGCTTTAAATATAGCCTCATGGTGTCCCTTGGTGAAGAGGCATGATCTTTGATCATGCCCTTTCACTTAATAAAACCTAAGATAAATATATCTAACTAATAATTAATAAAATATACATAACATTGCCCCTCTCTTAAAGATGCTTTGTCCTCAAAGCATACGTAATGATGGACAATGTTGACGAACGCCTGGGTTTCTTGAGCGGTGGGCTCTTGCTTCCCACATTTTAAAAAGATCGTGAAGCATCTTCTCGAGCTCCATCTGTTGGTGATGTGGATAGCGACAAGATTTGATATTGACAGGGTCGGGTCCTTTCTTGACTTCTATTGGATGTTCATGTTCCTTATTAGGAGGTATTTTTATTGGCAGGTCTTGGAAGACTTTTTCGTGTTTCCTAACTATTCCTTGTTCTTCTGGTGATTTTTCGTGATTTCTCTTTAGATTTAGAGGTAAGTTACCAACAATTATCGTTCGATGCAACTTCTCCTCATCATCAAACGCTTCCTTCTTAACAACCATATCTGCGCCAACATCGAAGGCCTCAACAACTTCTGGCACTGTATCAGTGGCTTCGAATGTGTTTATCTCTTCACATTTTTCTTTCAATTCCAGGGATGAAACATTTGGTTGTTTATAAGCATCTATATTTTCATGGTTTCTTTCATTTTCAATGACTATGTCTATTGTTGCATCTGTGATAGCAGTCACGTTGAATACCAACATTGTTTCTTTTTCTGCCATTGGATTTTTATTTATATCAACATTCTCAATAACTTCTGTTGTTGCATTACTAGCTTTATTAGTGGATTGAATTGTATTTTCTTCCCTTGGTTTCTCAACTCTATAATTTTCATGGTTGATCTCAGAGTCTCTACTTCTAGGTGGTTCAACACTATAGCCTTCATGTGAGCTGATTTCCAATTCAACCTCATTTAATTTCTCTTTTTCAAACATGTTATATTCATGATGATGATCTGAATTAGCTGAATTTTTTAGTTGATTATGTTCGACATTTGGGAATATTGGAGGTTGTGTCTGACTTAACTTATCTATCTTATCATTTAGCTTATCGAAGAGTTCTATCATCTTGTTCATTGCTTCGCTATGCTTTGTCATCTTTTCTGTGGTCTCATGATGATTTAGCCACATTTGTCTTTCTATTCGATTTGTCGTGTCATGAACCTTTTTGATGTCGTCGGAGTGTCCTGCAACTGTACCTTCAAGATCGACTAATCTTTTTCCGAATTCTTCGGAATTATCATTGATTTGTTTCTCAAGATCCACCAATTTCTTCTGGAATTCAGCCATCGACATCGATGAAGACATTGAAAGTGTATGAGGTGGGGAATATTTTTCTGCCAGTTTCTCTTTTTTTTTTTTTATAAATTAATTAATTAATTAATATTTAATTAATTAATTATTTTTTTTTTTTGAAATAATAATAATAATTTTTATTATATATATATATATATATATATATTTTTAAATAATTATTATTATTATTATTATTATTTTATTATTTGAATTATATATATATATATATAATTATGGGGAAAAAATTTGTTAACTTTGAAAAGTCACGTTGTTTTTAAAAGTCACATTGTTTTGAAAAGGGTGAATGGGTTTTAATACCATGGGCAATTACCATGGGCTCCAAAACCACGAGCTTGTAAACCACGAGCAATTACTCTTCCTTATTTCTTTTTACTTTGTCTTCACATGTACGTATATGTACTTCTTTATATATATATCTCCTTTGACTTTTTCTTTTTTTCTTTTGGAACTATTTTCTTTTAAATATTTTTTTTTTCCTTTTAATTTATTTCCCCCTTTATGTTAACTTTCCTTCTCTCTTTTATTTTATTAATATATATATATATATATATATATATTCCTTCTTCTTTTTTTAAAAAACAAATGCTGCTACACACAAGCACTTGGTTTTTTTTAAAAATCTGAAATTTTAGAATTTTCTTGTAATTCCTTAATTCTGGGTGATCACACAGATCCCGAAGAGCGATGGCTCTGATACCAATGGAGTGTAAAAACTCTGGTAAAATTTATAAGTATGTATTATTATTGAAAAAGATGAGAGATGAAAGATGATTACAATGGGGAATCACCGAGGCTTTAAATATAGCCTCATGGTGTCCCTTGGTGAAGAGGCATGATCTTTGATCATGCCCTTTCACTTAATAAAACCTAAGATAACTATATCTAACTAATAATTAATAAAATATACATAACAATATGCTCTTTGAATCCCTCTGATTGAGATTCATACTCTTCGAGACATTCACCAAGAGATCCCTATTTTGGTGTTTCTCCTCTTCCTCCTTCCTTTGACAAGGAAGCATGTGTGCTACCATGTTGTGGACCAGATTGTGTAGTTTAATGCTCACACACATCATATGAAGTAGTGGGGCTATCCTCTTGTGAAAACCTCATCAAGAGATATGCTGATCTTCCATTCCTTACTCCCCTGATTTCTCCCTCCAGCTCATGCAAATCTTGAGAAAGAATGTTAGAGAACTCTACTCCTTTTACTCTTTCAATGTTGTAACCATATTTCTTCTGTCTTCTCCCATGATACCTCTGCTCTATATCATTGAGAGGTTCTCCTCCCACTGAAGACATATTGGCTCCAATGATTTACAGGTTGTGCTAAATATATTTCTCTGATTGGATCTAAGATCCACAGGCTGAGCCAAGATGGCAGCTCTGATACCACTGTAATATCCCAAAATGGGAAATGTCAGCAAGGCATGACTAGAAAACGCATTTTCCAGGAATGGCTGCTACAGAAATGAAGACCAGCACTTGGATCTGTTAGATTTGAGTATCTAAGTCATAAATCCAAGAGGGTATCAAAAATAAATCCTCCTAGGTGGGTTAAACAGATCTCCCACACCTAGTTGTATTAAGAAATGCCTCAAAGAGGGACTGCAACAATAACAAAGAATTCTGCTTAGGAAATAATGCATTTCTTGAAGAGAGGTGATAGGAGGTTCATAAAATATGTTTCAATAGTATTTACATCAGAAAATAATTTTTACAATTCATTCCATCAAGTACATAGTTGTAAATACAAGGCAAATATGGAAGAATTATCCTTAAGAGAGGGCTACAACCATATGTTTGAAAAAAAGCTGCCTTGACAGCATTTTTATTATTGAGTTGCACTGATGTATGTTACATGTCAGAACTAGAGTAGATCTGTGAATAAAATTTTAGATCTATATCAGATCCATGCACTAGAAAAGCTCTTCTTTCAGATCCCCTTGGAATTTCGGGGTTTGCACCAAGCATGAGCAGTAGATCTGAGATCTAAGAAAGAAGATCTACTGAAATATTCAGGATTACTGAAGCATTCATATTATGCAAATCAGATCTGAAAAAGCACAAGTATAGATCTCCTCCACAAGATCTCAAAATGAAGAGTGGATCCTCAACATTCCAAAACCATCTCTCCAATTGATGCACCTAAACCCCCTGCAACACCTCCTACGAGAATAAAACATATATAGAGTAGAAACTACACTGTATGGGTTAGAAAGCTGATGGCCTCATGCCAAGGTCAGAAACTGAGGCTCATGCACTCCAATACACTTCCTCCAATAGAGTAGAGGCATCCTCCACTGACAAAGAGCACTGAAATGCCTTAGATCTGAGAAGATATGATCTCTATGAAAATAACACAATCCCTCAAGGGAGACTGTGTTGCAGCTTGATTAACTGAGTTGGCCTGATGCCAAGATACAAAACTGAAGCTCAACAATGAATGCACTCTTCCAGGAGGTTAAAAGACACACTCACTAAGAAGAGGATCCAATAAAGGCTAGATCTTTGCAGATCTAGAGTTCCACTTCCTGCAGCTCACACAAACAACCCAATCCTAAGTAGAACTGCGTGGTAGATGTAAGATGAGGCTTGGCCAAACGCTGGATAGTGGACTAGATAGTCAAGGATCCTCCAAGAGCTGCTCAAGGAAGGAGGTGGGAGTTCCTAAATAGGAAACCCGAACAGAGGTGTGTCTCAACAGATAAAACCTTTAGAAATAATAACATCAGCAACCTTCTCTTATTGTCCTCCTCCTTCTTTTATAGGATGAATGCCTTGTCAAACCCTAAACCACCTCAATGAGTTAACCCCTTTCACATGTGGAGCCTCCATCTAGCACTGTGTTTGTATCCATGAGGTTCATTGCACCTAGACTGTTGTGTTGATTTGGTAAAGGTTGACCCAGTCTTGTGATTTAAGCTCATTCACACCTATAAGATATTATTTACATGGCCCTGATATGTCACTGTTTAAATAGGCATTGATATATTCATGGTTTTTAGGAGTTTTACATGTCCTCCTTCATATTTTATTCATAAACATGAAATGCAAGATAAAATATGGCAAAATAAGATATTCCCATTAGCTTGGGTCTAAATGGGAATATTACAATCCTCCCCCCCAAAATTTTGCTTGTCCTCAAGCAACTGATAAGGTGAGTGCTGCAAGACTTCTCCTCCATTGGTGACATCATTAAACATCAAGCTTTCCGAATAAGCTGAGTGTTCACCAATCCATCCTTCCATGAGTTGTCTCTCCAAGATCATTATGAGATGCTCATGATGCATCCCATAAGGTGTCAAGAATTCCATTGAAACAAAAATGGATGAACCTCTACTCTCCATAAAATATATAGCAAAGCATGCAAAGAGAACCTCCATCGCATGTGGTCCACACATGCCTCCTATCCTCCCTCCATACAATCCCAAAAATTAGACAAGTACATCATCAATGTATGGAAAAAAACTAAAAATACATAAATAGAAATTGGAACATGAGAAAGTGGATCATAATCCCATATATGGTACTAGCACAGGGCATCTCCTACCTGCATCAAATCAAGATTTGGTTAGTGGTTTTCCCACCACTTACTTGCAGCCCATGCCATCTCACTGTAGCTGAATGTGTGAGATATTTTTGGTGCCTGAGGAAAGCGCCCATCATGAAACAAGATCTCCCTTTGTCCACCAAGGGAGTGGCCAAGTACAACAATGGTTGTGGCCCCATCTCTGCCATGAGACTGAAAAAATATAACACTCCTTCTTGGTGTCATGGCTTGCAAAAACATGGTGTAGGGATGCATGAAGTCAGAATATAAAGTACATGTATTAAGAGCATGCTCTCCACCAACAATTATCCTCCCATCAATGAAGTGGTGCATAAGTATACACTCTCTTTCAAGGGGAAGAAGAGAGGGTTGTTTGAATTCTCCCTTAGGGTCACATTGCTGCTCCAACTCCACAGAATCCATACATGTATGGAGATCCTTGGAATATTCCACCAGCTGTTGGAATTCCCAATAGGGATCTAGTGTGCCCAACAATGATAGTGTTGATAATGTGCCAAATGAAGGGGATGCCATGTTGTTTCTCTTCTCCTTGACATCCTCCATGTCCAAGGTGTATGTTGGAAGGCCATACTTCCCACTCTTCTCCTTTCTGTCATTTCCCACGCCAAAGGTATGAGATGGAAGGTTGTTATTCCTTCCTTGCTGCCCTCCTTTCTCATGCACATGCTTCAGAGAAGAAGGAAGCTCTTGGGAGTTAGTCTTCCATGGAAGGCTATCATCTACCCAAGGCTTCTCTGTTTTGTCCAAGGCATACATGTGAGACCACCATCTCTCTTCCAACAGGGAAGAGTGTTCTTCAAACAAATTTGTATTCTGATTCAAATTTGGCCTCCCATACTTCATGATGGTGTCATTTTCTTTCCTTGCAACATACCTTCTCAACGCAATCTCAGAGGTGAGAATGGATAATGATGTCAAAGGAATAATTCTTTCCCTTTATCTGTACTTCCCCCACACTCTCAGCGCTGTAGCATGGTCTACTAGTGATCCCTCCTTCCTTGGATATATGAAAGGAGCATCAATGTATCATACATCTTTCATTAAATATGATTCAAGTGGTCTCCCAGATAGTTCACCACAGGATAATGATGTCTCATGGTTCATTCCAATGTAAACAGTAGGTGGGAACATATCATGAATGCTTCCACTGTGCAAATTAATCTCTTATTTTTGTGTGGAAGTACCATGAAACTTGGAGACCCCTCTTAATGGTGTAAGAGTGCCTCTAATTGGAGCCCTTGCCCCACCTTCAGATAGTGGATCATCTGTGTGACCCCTCCTTTGTTCTGTCTCATTTCCTTTTAGCAAAGACACATGCTGCTCATGTTCTCCATATGGAAGAAACTCCTGAACTCCTTGAAAAGGTGCAAGAATCCTCCTCAAGGAAGCCATTGCTTCATCTCCCTTTGAAAATAAATCTCCTCCTGTTGGCACAACACTGGAGGATATTCTTTGCTCTTTCTATCTCTTATCCCCATTAATGGAGAATGCTTCATTATCAAGAAATCCTTTTCCTTGACTTCTTAGTGAGGAAGGAATCCTCAAGTCTTCTCTTTGGGAAAAGAGATCTTGCTGAATTGGAGCCTTTGCCTCTACACATGGTGCAAAAAAATTTCAACCCCTTAAACAATGTTTAGGACTGGAGTTGGCTCCATGGAATCCTCCAACTCATGCAGAGATTTAGATTTCTTGGGCTTGATCTACTCCCCCCAATAAATAAATAAAATTCTCTCATCAAATCTTCCCACTAGTTTTCTAGTGAATCTTGCATAAGAAGAGATGTTCCTCCCTTTCAAGGAAGAAGACTCAAATGGCCACTAAGCATAAGCCCTCCCTTGAAGATGCAGCGCTACTACTCTCAGGGTTTCTTCTTCTGACACTTGATGCTACTGAAATTATGTGCCATTATTCTTTACCCAAGACTTGGCTGAGACTTCAGGTGATCCTTCAAATGTAAGTAGATAAATTCTACCTAAAGTGTGCTGCATGCACCCTTTCCTCCCATTGCAGCTACAAAATCTTTCTTCTTTGAGTTGACAGAACTCTGGGAAACTGATATGCTCTTTGAATCCCTCTGATTGAGATTCATATTCTTCGATACATTCACTAAGAGATCCCTCCTTTGGTGTTTATCCTCTTCCTCCTTCCTTTGACAAGGAATTAGGTGTGCTACCATGGTGTGGACAAGATTGTGTAGCTGAATGCTCACACACATCATATGAAGTAGTGGGGCTATCCTCTTGTGAAAACCTGATCAAGAGATCTATTTATCTTCCATTCCTTACTCCCCTTATTTCTCCCTCCAGCTCATGCAAATCTTGAGAAATAATTTTAGAGAACTCTACTCCTTTTACTCTTTCAATGGTGTAACCATTTTTCTTATGTCTTCTCCCATGATACCTATGCTCTCTGTCATTGAGAGGTTCTCCTCCCACTGAAGACATATTGGATCCAAGAATTTGTAGGCTGTGCTAAATATCTTTCTATGATTGGATCTAAGATCCACAGGCTAAGCCAAGATGGCAGCTTTGATACCACTGTAATATCCCAAAATGGGATCTGTCATCAAGGCATGACTAGAAAATGAATTTTCCAGGAATGGTTGCTACATAAATGAATACTAGCACTTGGATCCCTTATATTTGAGTATCTAAGTCCTAAATCCAAGAGGGTATCAAAAATAAATCCTCCTAGGTGGGTTAAACAGATCTCCCACACCTAGTTGTCTTCAGAAATGCCTCAAAGAGAGACTGCAGCAATAACAAAGAATTCTACTTAGGAAATAATGTAGTTCTTGCAAATAAGTGATAGGAGGTTCATAAAAGATGTTTAAATAGTATTTACATCAGAAAATAAGTTTTACAACTCATTCCATCAAGTGCATAGCTGAAAATACAAGGAAAATATAGAAGAAATCTCCTCAAGAGAGGGCTACAACCATATGTTTGACAAAAAGCTTTCTTGAGAGTGTTTTTCTTATTGATTTGCATTGATGTATGTTACATGTCAGATATATAGCATATATGTGCATAAAATTTCAGATATATATCAGATCAATGCACTAGAAAAGCTCCTCTTTCAAATCCCCTTGGAATTTCAGGGTTTGCACCAAGCATGAGCAGTATATCTGAGATTTAAGAAAGCATATCTGCATAGATATTCGGGATTAATGAAGCATTCATATTATGCAGATCAGATATAAAAATTACAAGTATAGATCTCCTCCACAAGATCTCAAAATGAAGATTGGAACCTCAACACTCCAAAACTGGCTCTCCAATTGATGCACCCAAACCCCCTGCAACACCCCCTACAGGAATAACGCAGATCGAGAGTAGAAACTACGCTGTAGGGGTTAGACAGCTGATGGCCCCATGCCAAGATTAGAAGCTGAGGCTCATGCTCTCCAATACACTTCATCCAATAGAGTAGAGGCCTCCTCCACTGACAAAGAGCACTGAAATGACTTAGATATGAGAAGATTTGATCTCTATGAAAATAATGTAGTCCCTCAAGGGAGACTGTGTTGCAGCTTGATTAACTGAGTTTTCCTGATGCCAAGATACAAAGCTGAAGCTCAACAATGAATGCACTCTTCCAGGAGGTTAAAATACACTTTCGCTAAGAAGAGGATCCAATACAGGCTAGATCTTTGCAGATCTAGAGTTCCAGTTTTTGCAGATCACATAGACAACCCAATCCTAAGCAGAACTACACTATAGATTTAAGATGAGGCTTGGAAAAATGTCGGATAGTGGACTAGACAATCAAGGCTCCTCCAAGAGCTGCTCAAAGAAGGAGGTGGGAGTTCCTAAATAGGAAACCCGGACAGAGGTGTGTCTCAACGAACAAAACCTTTAGAAAATAATAACATCAACAACCTTCTCTAGTTGTCCTCCTCCTTCTTTTATAGGATGAATGCCTTGTCAAACCCTAAACCACCTCAATGATCTAACCCCTTTCACATGTGGAGCCTCCATCTAGAATTGTGCTGTGTATCCATGAGGTTCATTGCACCTAGACTGCACTATTGATTTGGTCAAGGTTGACCCAGTCTTGTGATTTAAGCTCATTCACACCTGCAAGATATTATTTACATGGCCCAAATATGTCTCTATTTACATAGGAATTGATTTATTCATGGTATTTAGGATTTTTACATGTTTTCCTTCATATTTTACTCATAAACATGAAATGCAAGATAAAATAAGTCAAAATAAGATATTCCCATTAGCTTGGGGCTAAATGGGAATATTACATTCTTCTCCTCGCCGCAAAACAACACATTTACAAGCACAGTTAGGTCATGATTAGTTGCATGAATAAAATCATGATAAATAGAGCATAGAGTGAGAAGAGTGTGTTTATCCATTTTTCCCAACAAAGTGTGATTGGGTTAGTTTCCTTTATGCAATTTCAATTCAAAAATTTATTTCATGCAAGATGCCTAGTTTTCTGTCATTTCTTATCATAGCTTAGTATGTACATTTCTTTCATTGCAGAGTATTTAGATGTAATTTCTTTCTAGAGTGTAATTATGTACTTGATGATAGTGCCATGGATTTGAATCATTTTTAGCCCTAGGCCTAAATTCATAAGTGTGAAAAAATTCATCCAGAAACCCTAGAAGTAGCACCCTTTCGTAAAGCTCAAATGAGGATAACATGAGTAGAATGCATCTGTTGTGTCTATAACACTGTCACCTCCAATTTTGTACAAACCTTGGGTTGATAAAGTAAAGTAGGGCAACCTCTAGGATTCACAACATTCTTGGTGCAATACCAGGGCTCACCAGATATATTTAGGATGAACCTAGGGGCAGATGAATCCTTAGAGGATTATGAAGAGATATTTCAACTCAACTACAAAAGAGTGAATTGTAACATTGACCCATAATCCTTGAAGCTTGTACTTCTATGAGAGATTAGGGAAGAATTAATGGAGACCGTTAATATGCTACCTTGTGGAGACATTTACCAAATAACCTATGAATACATCAAGAAAATATTCAAGAATCATTCTAGAGCTGCAAGGAAGAGAGGAAGGTCTAGTCAAGGTATGGCCAACTCTTCTCCTTCTACAAGAATCCTCAAACATGAAATAAGAAGCATGCTATAATACTTTAAGAGTGATATTTTTCATACAATGTTTTCCTTGCAAATGGATACTATTTATATCAAAAATAAGAAATATGAGGAAGAAAGGGAACTAGCTATATTTTTCCCTAGATGCACTAAGGGGCACCCCAAAAATGAGTGCCCATTGAATGTCATAGAGGTATTCTCTATTTGTGAGGAGAACCATGCAAATAAAAAATGTACCTCTATTCTAGGCTTGAAGGTTGTATATCAAGGGGTATATAGTATCTTCAAGCCACTTTGCCTCATCAACCAGAGGAGGTCACAAGGCCCTTGACCATATTAACAAGGCATGCAAGGTGCACATTATCCTTCTTTCAATCCAAAAAATAGTGCACCCTTCTAGCCTTGGTATCCTCCAACTCACTCATATTGGTGCATGCCATCTCCTTAGCCATATTTTCCTTAATATCCTCCTGATCATGTAAATACACACTTCCATCCATATCAACCTCATCCTCTTCAATGAGGAAATACTTCACAAGGAAGGAAGTGTTAGGTAGCCCAACCAACTTCCTTACTGCCTCCTTCTCCACCTCAACCAAAACTACCCCACTATAATCCACCCAAGAAACCTCAGATGCCTACTAAACCTAATATGAACCTTAAAAACAAGCATACCCAACATCTTTATAGTGGATCCTATCAAGCTTATGTTGTGGAAATCCAGGAGATCAACCTTAGGTATGTGTGGGTAATTCTAGATATTCACCTACCTTCTCCACCTAAAGGTCTTGATAAGAGAAGGAATACATTTCCCCTCAAGCCAATGTACCTAGCTATCCTGAAAGGTTGGTGCAAAATAAAAATCACACCCCATAAGAGGCTAAATATTTGGAAGAATTAAAGAAGTTGTGTGTTAAAATACCCCTTCTCCATGACATAAAAATTTTCCAACCTCCTGGTACCATGAAAATTGACGAGTTAGTAGAAGGATCATTAAGGAAACCTAATAAAAACCCACATGAAAAAATATTCACTTCAAATTCTGATAAATATCATGCTAATATTGTGGAAATCAGTCCATCTAAAACTTTTAAAATCAATCCTTCCCTCTCATTAGATTAAGAAGAGAAATTGTATATTTTGTTAAGACAACATCTTGATGCTTTTTCTTGGGACTAAAATGAAATGAAAGGGGTGCATCCCTCTATTTGTACCTATCACATCTACATCAAATAGGTATGTAAACCTATGCACCAACCCCATATGAGAATGAACCAAGCTCTTAAAGACATTGTGAAAGAGGAACCAAAAATGATATTGGATGAAGGATTCATTTACCCCATTTGAGATAGTGAGTGGGTTTCTCCTCTTGTTATAGTACCCAAGAAGAATGGGAAGTGGAGGATTCGTGTTGACTATAGGGAACTCAATAAGACTATAAATATCATATTTTGGATGGTCTTGTATGGAATACATTATTTTTATTCTTGGATGGATTTAATGGATATAACTAGATCTAGTTCATCCCTAAGGATCACAATAATACTACCTTCAAATTTCCATGTGGGACCTTCGCCAACATAGTCCTTCCATTTGTCTTGTGGAATTCCCCTTCTACCTTCCAAAGGGAGGTTTTGATTATTTCTGCTGATATTATTCATGAAATATTTGAAATATATATGGACGACTTCACTCATTATGGAAATGATTTCTAGGAATCTCTTTCCAATTTATGTAGAGTTTAAAGAAATACATTGAAATGAATCTTTCACTGAGTGCTGAAAAGTGTGAATTTTTAATGAATGAAGGTATTGTCCTAGGTCACTTCCTCTCTAAGGAAGGGATACAATTTGGCCCTAACACTGGATTTCCATTATCAAAAGTGTCCCTTTCCCTCATAAACAAAGGGATGTTAGAAGTTTCCTTGGACTAGCTGGATATTATAGGAGATTCATTAAGGATTTTAGTAAGTTGGTTTCATCAATTTTTGGATTGTTAAATAAGGATTAAAATTTTTGTTGGATATGTCAATGTCTAATATTCAGTTATAAAAAATACTCTTTTCAGGTTTACTTAGTAGTGGTCCTAGGTCAAAATTTTATATTTTCAAGTCAGTTTTAAAATAAAATTTTGTTCGCTAGATATTGTCTAGTCTTAAATGCTATTCCCTCCACTCTATTCATGGTCATTGTCATTTCATGGGTCATGTACTATATTATCATCTACACTCTTAGGTCAGTCATTATCTCTAGACTCTTAGGTCAATCATAAATAAGGTGAAAAAAGAGTCATTTCCACCATAAAAGTTATATTCAAAGGGAGTTATCATAGGTAGGAAAATAAAGTAAGAAAAATTTTCTTCTTTCAAAGCTTGTTACAATGTCAATTTTTTCTCGAAAATATCATGATTTTACTAAAGGAAAAAAAAGGGTGTTTTATAATGTTATAAAGGGAAAAACTGACTTCCTCTATTCATGTTATCCTCTCTTGTTCGATAGGGCTCCTCTCCCACCTTCAGAACGAGGTACAACTGCCAAAGGTGGAAGAAAAGAAAAGAAATTTGCAAGTAAATTCATTCTTCTATGCTTATGGGAGGAATCACGACATTTGTAAGTGCTGGCACGATGTTTCTAGGCGCTGGTGCTATGCTTTTGCAACTATGCTACGTTTATGCGAATGGCACTATGATTTTGGGTTTTAGCCTCCAAGTCAGCCATTCAAGTGTCAAAACTAGTGCATAAATCTTTTGTGGCATCTTTATCAGTAAGTGAACACTCTCAATAAATTTTTCAAGTCAATTCATCAGTGTATGAGTGATTTCTCTCCTTAGAGTTTTTCTCCACTACATTTTTAGGGCCTCCCATTCTTGATTGGTTTCAGTTGTTTAAAACCCTCATCACACCATCTAAGACCTTCACATATCTTCCACATACCCTACACTAGCACTCCATATCACTCACAACACTCTTTACCATTGCTACGATCAAAACCCTAATTTTCCACTACATTTCCACAAGAAAACCGGGAAATCCTTGTATTTTCACATTTTTGTCAATCTTCTCATACAAATTCCAATAAATTTCACTTGTAGCCTAGAGCTAACACATCACCTACCTCATCAACGTTTTGGGGAATTTTTCTTAACTTCCCTACACCTCATCTCAACCCCTAAAGTCACCCTATCCCTATCCCCTGTTTTCCCAAAATTCACTTTCCCTACTCACTTCATCTAGCTAGGGTTTTAACCTATTCACAAGAATAATGGAGGGTTAAAAAAAATTCACAAGAGAGCCCACCATTACAGGTTTGAGCCATCCACTTTGAAATAAATCAATTCTTCCCCTTATTCCAAGAGATGTTTTGAAAACAATGGATGTTTGAGGTTTTGTGAGATAATCATGGAGGTAGGATGTCATGGAGGTAGGATGTCATGCCACTAACTTCAATAGAGACAAGGCCATCATAGCAGGCATTGAGTCCACTCTATCAACAAATGCCATCACTTCAACAATAGGTATTCCAAATGAGGGATAAGTATGGTTCAAAGCCTATGGAATTGGACCTTGAGAACTACCCAATGTTCCTAAAACATCATTGCGTAGATGAACCTGAGCATGTTTTCCCTTTCATGAATTTAATTGATAAGTATGCTCCATTAATGAAATTAATCATGAAATATTTTACATGCGAAGGGATATTTTCAAGACTGTACCAATACCATGTTAGGTTACTAATGCACTTCACAGCCACCAAATCACTCAATTTGTTTAAATATTTATTCAAGATTTTGGTCAAGATGGCGAAAAATGTACAGAGAAAAGGTAAAAATCATCATCCTAGTTTATTCCATCATGTTTTAGTCAAGCTGGTTGTTTTTCACCAACTCTCAGTAAACAATATGATCTGGGAAACTTTCATGGATAAATTAGCATCAGTTCCCGCTACTAGTCCACCTATTGTTCATAGCACAT
The DNA here is from genome assembly GCA_034641835.2 of Pinus albicaulis. Lineage (NCBI taxonomy): Eukaryota > Viridiplantae > Streptophyta > Pinopsida > Pinales > Pinaceae > Pinus > Pinus albicaulis. Next base: position 1,188,473,829 of record CM076575.1, on the reverse strand, counting down.
CATCAACATTAGAACATCCAAAGGAGGTCAATTCTTCAAGAAGGAAAGCATAGTTTTAAAAACCACCTAGGGTTGAGATCACTCAAACCTATGAGAAGGGTAAGAGGATGTTTTTTTCTCCTAATACCATCAAAATTTTACCTTCACATGAAGTTACACCCGATCAAAGATAAACAGTAGAGCAACCACCTAGTCACGATGGTGAGTTACCATTACAAAAACATGATGAAAAAGCACCCTAGAGGTTGACATGGTAGAGAATGTGAAGGATAAGTCAGCTGAAGAAATTGTAAAGGAAAAATATGAAGAGATAGCACAGTTGAGGGAGATTTTTGTAATGAAAAATTCTCAGATCACCTTCCTACAACAAGATAATTTATAGTTAAAAGTGAAACTACTCATTCAAGACAAGCCAAAGGCACGTATTGAGGCAGAAAAAGGTAAAGGTAAATAACTAGTAGATGATGGTCAGTTGGAGCGCACAAAAGTTGAAACAAAAGCAAGGATACCAAGGACAAGAGGTCTCAAGAGGGCACATCTGAAAGAAAAAGAATCAGCTCCTAAATCAGGTTAGAAAACTTTTGATAAATTAATTGTTGCTGAAACAAATCAAGATAGATAGTATTGGATCAAAAGGGTGAATGGAAAATTGAGAAGCTTTTGAAGAAAGCCAAAAATAACAATGAACTCTAGAGGCATATGGAAAATAATTATTGTGCCAGAAACAAAATCTCCCAAATTAGGCTGAAGCAAATGAAGAAAAGATCAAGGAAGCCAAAATGAAGCTCAAGGAGAAGGATAATTTGGACCTACTTGCTGAGGCATCCTTGGTTGTTTAGATTATAATCCACAAGTGTCATAAAGAAAAATTTGAGAGATTTTGATTATTTTGAGAAATTTTGAGCAATTCCAAGATGGAGGACAGAGGAAGGATATTCCACACAAAGACCAGCTCGAGAAGAAATATGCACCATCTAAAGAGGTAGAAAAATATTTTGCCCTTTTTAGTATTGAAAATAAAATCTCAAAACTGAAAGTATTCATTCCTTTAACTAAAATAGTAAAGAATGATTAGTATAAGCTTCAAGTATCCAAGTTGCTTAGGGTAGATCAGATGTTTGATATGGTCAATTTAAGTGATGATCACCCAAAACTTTTATTTCGTCCTGTTGTTTATGGTGATTTAGAAGATAATGAGGTCCCTCTGTTTTATCTTAGCCTAAAAATCCATGATTTTATCCTCCATAACACCATGCTTAATTATGGAGTGTCTCATAACCTTATGCGCGAAGCCATCATGGATATATTAGGCATGGATATCATAAGACCCTACGATGAACTTTATTTGTTTGATTCAGGCATAGTGAAATGTCTTGGCCTAATTAAAGATCTAATGGTGTCTTTAGAGAAACTCCCTGCCAATAATGTCCTCATGGACATTGTTGTGGCTGATATCCCTCCCAGATATGGAATGTTACTCTCTCAATCATGGGGAGAGAAACTTAGAGGTACCTTGCACCTTGAATTTTCACATGCTACAATATCGGTCTTTGGCCAACTTAGAAAATGATCTCGAGAAATTAAAATGAAGTACCTAATCATTAGCAGAGAAAAGCCTAATAATCACCCCATACATGCTATTCACATGGATTTATATTATTTTATATTATTCAATGATGAATGTTCAACTTCTTCAGAAATTTTGATGGAAGAAAAGACAGAAAATTCAGAAATTTCAAATTTTGTTTTAGAAATTCTAATTGTAGAAAATCAAGAAAAGATGCCTAAGTGGTTTGGAACCAAGTTCATAAGCCAAAAAATATATATGAAACAATGAAAGACACAAAAATTTTTGGTACAACAAACCTTTCTGAAGTAGCAAGTAAAGTTCAGTCATCCGATTTGCAACATCCTGATGAAGAAAGTAGTTTGTGGACAATGGACTTCGTGTTAAGAATTTACTGGAGAAATAATAAATTTACCAAGAGGAATAATAATCATGAAAAAGAACTAGCAACAAAACATTAACATAAACATAGATGTTTATCCGTGAAAACCCCAAACTCCAGGGAAAAACCCAACCAATGAAATTTCATTAAACATTGGCCAAAACCCTGGCCAATCTGACCAAGTGAGCCTTCACCACTCACCTCCAGGCCTAAATTACAATGAAGCATTCCCAGCCTTTTATAGGCTCCATTACATGCAATACCATGGGTCAAAAACCATGGGTGCACAATACCATGTGCCCCAAAACGACTACTATTTACCCTAGTCAACTTTGACTCTATCCTGAGTCAAGTTTACCTAACAATTCCCCCCTTAAACTTGACTTGGGGTTTCTTAACTAAATCCAACCAAAATTTCTAAATGAGACAACCTTGCTAACTCTATCTCCTCCCCCCTCAAAGTATTATCCAAGGTAATTGTTAACTTGACATCCCCCCTATTACCTAGGTATAACCCAGACTTTACCAGTGATTTACCCAGGGGTATGCATGACATACCAGGTATTACAACAGTATGCCCATTTACATATAAAAATTAACTCCATTATGATAATTTATTTTTTTCATTGTTACGATATTTATACATATGAAATCAATGTCCATATAAAAAGAATCCATCTTCCGGATTACATGGGTCACTAGCCTCTATAACCAGTAGTCCTCTAGGAATTCTCTTCAGATACATGTTCATCAATTAATTTATCCACCTCTCTCATTTTATACATTCATTCATGATGTCCTCTCCAAAGAGGACATCATAGTTGTATATAAATCTGCCCTCTACACTTTTGCTGGTCCATTCTAATTTTCTGCTTGGTTGGTTGGTGAAGCTCCTCTTCTCCACCCTCGACCACAATTTTCCTCTTTGACATGGCCCACTAATAACCTACCACAAAGAAATTCTCGCTTGAAATGCACCTTCTCGTGCCCATGCCTTTGACCAAAGAATAATCCTCTATCACAAAATTGTGCAACCCATTTACAGTGCTGGTAACCAATCTCGAGGTTGAAGCTGAGCCATTGCCATTCTCGATTCCATTCTACATTTTCGAAGGAAATATAGACACAACTGACCTTTTCATTACGAACGGCTCACAGATAATTCAACCGCTAGAAACTCGTTGGGAATTCCTGGGTTTATCGTCGATCGCCTCCCACTTGCTCATTGCTGTTGTAGGTATCCTTCGCGTCCTCACATCAATGCAATAGTGATCCTCTCCGATACACCGCTAGCACCATTTCAAACCCTGCAGAGAAGTAGCAGGTATCTGACGCGGAAATACGTCCAATTCTTGCAGATCTTGTTCCTCACCTCTGCCAGTGACTCTGGCTTTGTCAAGGCATTCTGATCCACCATTTCTGGCCATGGCTTCAGCTACAACAGAACATTGCATGCACCTTAGGAGATTCGACATCGAACAATATTTCGATTGCAGACACGTCTAATATATTCCTGGTCATTCACATGCAGCCTTATTTCTCTGGATTGTAGATCCACACCTGATCTGACCAGTTCTTCACTCACCACAGAGAAAAAAAAATTCCGCACGAACTCCGCGGTCGCAGAGATACTTCTCAACGAGAACGAGTGACACCTCCTTCGACTGTGACTATGGATTTTTCAAGGCACTTTAATCCACAGCATTCATACATGGGTGTGATCCTTAGGGGCTACGAACTCTAATATCCTCACGCCTAAATATGCTGATCCAGATTTTCCTATGCGCAAAATTTTCCTTTGCTAGGTCTCTTAGAAAATAAAAACCTTCAAATGTAGATCCATCACAAATTCATCACGGTGTTTAGGGCTCTGAGTGATCGCAGGGTATTCCTGAGACATACAACAACAACGTCCACCTCGACATCTTCCATTTCAGGCATATCGCTCTCCATCATCTGCGATCAGATCTCTTTATCCATCGAGCCATAAAACCCTTGGCTACAAAAGCATCCCTCTAAAGCCAAAGATGGCTCTGATACCATTTGTTAAGAATTTACCAAAGAAATAATAAATTTACCTAGAGGAATAATAATCATGAAAAAGAACCAGCAACAAAACATTAACATAAACACAAATTTTTATCCGAGAAAACCCCAAACTACGGGGAAAAACCCAACCAATGAAATTTCATTAAACATTGGCCAAAACCCTGGCCAATCCGGCCAGGTGAGCCTTCACCGCTCACCTCTAGGCCTACATTACAATGAAGCATTCCCAACCTTTTATAGGCTCCATTACATGCAATACCATGGGTCGAAAACCATGGGTGCACAATACCATGCACCCCAAAACCACTACTATTTACCCTAGTCAATTTTGACTCTATCCCGAGTCAAGTTTACTTAACACTTCGATGGAGCCTTGGGTAAGGAAGGGGATCACATTGGATTTTGGATTCATAGCCCTATCAATTAGTCTCTTAATATTCCTCCTAATGTTAGAATTCCCTCTTACAAGTTATAATTTGATTGTTCGAACAATGAATAAGAGTATGAGGCTTTGATAGCCGCTTTGAAAATTCTCAGGAAATTAGGTGCCAAGAAATTTTCTGTGTATGGAGACTCCGAATTTGTAATAAATGTTGAATTCAGCAAGAAAATTCATACACACTAGTGTGCGATCAAAGGCCACACATGATTGAGGGATCCTAGTGACACATTAGTGTGCAACCATTTTTAAATAAATTGGAAAATTAATTGTAATCTTATCTCGTAATAACTTGTAATAGTTAACTAAGTGTGACATAATTAGCACAAGAATTTTGAGTTGAGGGTCAAAGTATAGGCATGTAGAGTGATTGTATTATTAACAGGGTCCAGTTGCAGTTGTACCACTAGTGTGGTGTGAGTGCGATCAATTAACTCACATTAATTGAGTTAAAATTAGTTTAACTAGTTCTAACTGTTTGATGAGCTACTGTAAGAACAAGTGAATTAAAATAAATTTAATTCACCAATAGTGATATACCATGTAACTGATGATTCACTATTTATAGCTACATGCATGTCAATTCTGGTGGAGACCCAGTTGAGACAAAGGTTCAAGACAAGTAAACTATCAGTTTTATTTTTAGCAAACTGCCCAGGTGTAGTTATAAAACCACAAGAATCCCATGATAAATTGCACAATCAAGGAGGGATAAATTTCCTAATTAATAGGGGTTTAGTTTTCCTAGGTATTGCATGAGCAAGGCATGATGAGGGTAGGTTGATAATTGGCTATGTGTTTTTCAAAATTTTCCTAGATCAGTGTGAAGGAATCGGTAGAGTGTATGAGGTTGTGGTGAGCACAAATACATTGTATTGTTTCATGATTCCTTGCTTGATTATACAATAAATATGGAGGGGTTTTGAGCAGTTTATTTCCCCAGTAAATATCTTGTGTTGTGTGATTTATTTACTTCTTTCTCTTACTTGAATGTGATTGAGCGATCATGATTTATATTTCGCAAATATTGTAGAAGGATTCAGTATCTTATTTTAGTACATTTCATGATGAGATTAAATCCATTGGTGTAATTTCTACATGGTATCAGAGCACCAGGAATCACAATAGTGGAGAAGAAATTGAGTTTTTTTTTTTAAATATTCAAATTTGCAGGTAATTTCTTTGGAGCTATAAGCTGATCAAGATGTCTTTCAATGGCTTGAGACTCGAATATGCACTAGAGGGAAGTTTGAATTATATTTCATGGAAGGATAGGATGGAGGTAGTGTTGGAGGAAAACGAGTTGAAGGAATTCATAGATAATGATATTCCCAAGCCCACAACAGCAGATTACCAACTTCTTGATGCATGGCAGAAGAGGGGAGCAAAGGTGAGGATGATCTTGTTAGAGGGAGTTAGAGATCATATTTTCTTGAATATCCATGGAAATGAAACTCCACATTCTATGTGGAAGGCCTTGATAGATCTGTTTCAAAGCAAGATTGGCCACAAAAATTTGGCACTCAAGGAAAAGCTGAGGAAAATCAAAATGGAGAAGGGTGACACAATCTAGAAATACTTGACCAAGTTCACTCAATGTCAAGATGAGCTTGGAAGTGTTTGGATTACTGTATTTGATGATGAATTGGTGAGCCTAGCACTTCTAGGCCTTCCCAAGAGCTGGCATAGTTACCAGGACTCTGTGAATGGGAGGGGGAAGTTACCATATTGGGAGCGACTATGGTCAGATTTGGTACAAGAAGAGTTTTAGTAAAGTATTAGGGATAGATCCTCATCCAAGATTGATGATGAGGAAAATGTTTCCTAGGCTGGTAAGGCAAAGAGGGGGAAGAAGTCTTATTCCAAATCTGAGACTTGAAAAGAAGGCAAGAAGTGTGACATGTCAAAGGTGAAATGTTTTCACTGTCATGACCATGGACACTATGCCACAAATTGTTGACAAAAGAAGAAGAACAACAAGAAGGCTCCAGGAGCTGTAGTGGATGAAGGTTTGGCCTCACATTTTCAGTTTGAATTCTCTTTCATTGCATGCATGGCTTCAACTGTGATGGGATATATGTGGTACTTTGATAGTGAAGCATCTCTCCACATGACAGGAAACAAAGAACTCTTTAGTAGCTTGGAGGAGAAGGATCTTCAGATGCACATCGAGATGGGTGATGAAGGGAGGTATAGCCTTACCAGGATTTGTACAGTTACTTTCCAGAGACAGTCAGGTAAAATTTTCTTATTAAAAGATGTGATGCATGTACAAGGCTTGAAAAAATTTTTAGCTTCAGTTGCTATGTTGGAGGATCTTGGATATGATGTGGTCTTCAGTGAAGGAAAGGATTTCCTTCGTCACAAAGCCACAGGATAGGTAAAGAGGATTGGGTTTCATGTGAAGAAACTCTACAAATTTGATGTAGATGGCTACACAACATTGAGCAGTCAAGCAGGGAAGGTGGTGAGCCAAGGTACAGGTCAGTTATGGCACATAAGATTGGGCCGTCTAGACCACAATGCTTTGAGGATCATGCAACATATTTCTACAGGTCTTCCAAAGGGTACTCTTGCGCAGATATACACATGCAAGGGATGTACCATGGGGAAGTATACTAAAGCCACTTTTAATGAGAAGAATAATTGAGCAGCAGAAATCATTGAGAGAGTTCACTCAGATGTGTGAGGACCATTCTCTACACCTTCCACAACAAAGCACATGTATTAGGTGATTTTTGTTGATGCTTTTTCTAGAAAGTGTTGGATATTCTTTCTATAGAATAAATATGATGTGTTCTCTAAATTTTGTGATTTCAAAGAATTGGTACAAAAATATACAGGGAAGAACGTAAAGGCTCTAAGGAGTGAAAATGGTGGTGAGTATATCTCTAATGAATTCAATAAATTCTGTGCCAAACAAGGAATTCAAAGAGAATTGTTTACACATCATAATCCACATCAGAATGGGTTTGCAGAAATAAATAGCATAACAATTGTGGGAGTAACATGAGCTATGTTACAGAATCAAGGCCTACCATTGCATCTATGGGAAGAGACATGCAACACAATGGTATTTGTGTAGAATCATAGTCCTCATAAAATACTTGGCATGAGTACACGAGAGGAGGATTTTTTAGGTAAGAAACCTGATGTTTCATATTTTAAAATTTTTGGCTCATTTTTCTATTTCCATGTGACAAAATATGTCAGGAAGAATCTAGAACCAAAAATAGAGGTTGGGATATTTTTGGGGTACATTGATACTCTTCACAAATATAGGGTGTATTTTCTGGCTAACAGAATGACAGTGGTTAGGAGAGATGAAAAATTTGATGAGGAGAAATACATGCGAATGTCCCTTGATAGGGAGCTTGACTTGCATGCAGATGAGGAAATCTTAGTTTTGAAGGATGAACCTCAGGATGTGGAGCAACCACAAGCAGAGGATCATGGAGTAGAAGAAATCACTCATGCAGAGCCATCCACCAGAAATGGTAGGATGTGCACTAGAGAGGCTAACAGATTGATGCTAGATGCGACAGAGAATGTAGGAGCACTTATGTCACAGCGCAGATAGAGAAGGTCCCCATACAGGTATACAATATACATGGCTCTTATGAGCAAGTGTACTATGATAGAGCCATCCTCTTTTGAGGAAGCAGTGCAACAACCAACATGGGTTGATGCCATGGTTGAGGAGTATGACTCCATTATCAGAAATAGTGAATGGGAAGTGGTCCCAAGATCAGTGGGGAAGTCAATGGTTGGATTTAGGTGGATCTATAAGGTGAATAAAGTGGAAAATGGGAGTGTGGATAAATACAAGGCTAGATTTGTGGCCTGAGGATTCTCACAGGTAGAGGGGATTGACTATGATGAGAATTTTGCACTAGTTGCAAAGTACTCATTAATTAGATCTATCCTTTCACTCTTAGCGCAGATGGGGTGGAAGTTACATCATATGGATGTAAAAAAATCCTTTCTCAATGGATTTATTGAGGAATAAGTGTACATTGAGCAGCCATAAGGTTTTTAGACCTTTAAGATGGAGTCGAATTTGTGCAAACTCAAGATAGCACTGTATGGGCTGAAGCAAGCACCTTGTGCTTGGTACACCATGATCGACAACTATTTCACTGGGTTGGGCTTCACAAAGAGTGAAGCAGATGCGAACCTATATCATATTGTGGTTGATGGTAATATTTTGGTTATTGTACTTTATGTTAATGATCTTATACTTACAGGTGATGAGTAGCTTATAACTTCTTGCAAAAAGGATCTTGCAAGAGAGTTTGAGATGAAGGACATGGGACTCTTGCATTTATTCCTTGGCTTGGAAATATGGAAAAGAGATGGGGATATATTTGTATCTTAGGGAAAGTATGCCAAGGATATTCTGAGGAAGTTACACATGGAGGGAAGAAAACCCATGAAGACTCCTCTTGCAGGTAACTGGAGGAAGGAGGATGCTACTTTAGGTGAGGTAGTGGATGCTACTATTTATAGGCTGTAGAAATTATACAAAAAATATGGATATTAGTGGAGTCAATCTAATCATGTGATATACTAAAGCAATATTATTAATCCTCTACAAATTAACTGTGGAAAATAAACACGATCACCAATCACAACAAGTAAAGAAAGAAGAGAATCAAACCACAACACAAATATTTTCCTGGGGAAAGATTACTGATAAAAAAACCTCTATATTCTATTGTATATTCACCAAGGAATCATGAAACAATTACAATGCACTCTTCTCACAAGAGTCTCCTACACTCTCACAACTGTCTCACACTCATACGAAAACGATCAACCAACACTTAGCCAATTTTAAAACTTTGCTCAGTCCGCCTTTCTTACAAAATTCATGTGGAATGCAATCCCTATGCTTTATGAATTTCAACCTTCCAAAACTGTGCAATTCTCATGGGAAATCCTATGGTTGTCTTACTGCATGCAGGAATCCTAATAATGATACAATGGATAGTTAACATCCCTTTAACCTTTGTCTCAACGGGGTCTCCACTGGAACTGAAATGCATGCAGCTATTAATAGTAAATCATCAGTTGCATGGAATATCACTGCATGTGAACTAAATCTGATTTAATTCACTTGATCTCTCACTAGTGCAACAAACAGTTGCAACTAGTTCAACTGACTTTAACTCAATTAATTGACTTAACTGATTTCTCATGCATTAAATTAATGAACTAACTGACACTCGAACTCCATAACTAATATAATCACTCTAAATGCCTCACCAACCACCCTCAACTCGAAATTCATGAGCTAACTTAGTTTATCACACTTAGTTAACTATTAAAATTGATTATGAGATAAGTTTTCATTGTATTGTCCAATTTGATTAAGGGAAAAATAAATTAGACACAAATTTCTTATTGACTTTTCAGTACTCCCTCTCAACAAGAAAGGGATTATCTACCACCCTGATCCTGCCTCTATGGTATTTAAATTTTCTCCTAGCGAGCACCTTCGTCAGAATATCTACATCCTGATCTTCCATGGGAATCTACTGAAGTAACATAATGCACTTCTGAACAAAATATCTAAGATGGTGGTACCAGATTTCTATGTTCTTGGACCTATCATGGAATACTAGATTAACTGAGAGTTGAATGCAACTCTATTTATCAAAATGTATCACCGTCGGATCCATCTGATATCCAAACAAATCAACCAGAATATTCCTCATCTAGATGGCCTCAGAGGTAGCTTGACTTGCCTCCATGTAATATGCCTCAGCTAAAATAAGTACCACATATCTCTGCATCCTTCTCTACCAAGAAACTATTGTCAATCCTATGTTGAAGATCCCTCCTGATGTGCTCTTTCTGTCTGATTGACTTCCTGCCCAATCTGCATCAGTGAAGCCTTGAAGCTTCACTCCCTTTGTCTATCTATACCACAATACATACTCTGTAGTGCCTCTAAGGAGTGAAAATGGTGGTGAGTATATCTCTAATGAATTCAAGAAATTATGTGCCAAAGAAGGAATTTAGAGAGAATTGATTGCACCTCATAATCCACAACAGAATGGGGTTGCAGAAAGAAAGAACATAACAATTATGGGAGAAACATGAGCTATGTTACATGATCAAGGCCTAACATTGCATCTGTGTGAAGAGGCATACAACACAATGGTATTTTTGCAAAACTGTAGCCCTCATCAAATACTTGGCATGAGTACACAAGAGGACGCTTTTTCAGGTAAGAAACATGATGTTTCATATTTTAAAATTTTTGGGTCATTTTTCTATTTTCATGTGACCAAAGATGTCAGGAAGAATCTAGAACCAACAATGGAGGTTGGGATATTTGTGGGGTACATTGATGCTCTTCAAAACTATCATGTGTATTTGCTGGTTAACAGAATGACAGTTTTAAGGAGAGATGCTAAATTTGATGAGGAGAAATCCATGTGAATTTCCCTTGAGAGGAAGCTTGACTTGCATGTAGATGAGGAACTCTTAGTTCCAAATGATGAACCTCAGGATGTGGAGCAACCACAAAAAGAGGATTACGGAGTGGACGAAACCAATCATGCAGAGCCATCCACCAAAAATGGTAGGATGTGCACTAGAGAGGCTGATAGATTGATGCTAGATGTGAGAGAGCATGTAGGAGCACCTACATCATAGTGAAGACAGAGAAGGTCCCCAGATAGGTAAACAATATACATGTCTCTTATGAGCGAGTGTATTGTGACAGAACCATCCTCTTTTGAGGAAGCAGTGCAACAACCAACATGGGTTGATGCCATGGTTGAGGAGTATGACTCCATTATAAGAAATAGTGCATGGGAAGTGGTCCCAAGACTAGTGGGGAAATTAGTGGTTGTATCCAGGTGGATCTACAAGGTGAAGCAAGCAGTATATGGGAGTGTGGAGAAATACAAGCCTAGATTTGTGGCCCAAGGATTCTCACAATAGAGGGGATTAAATATGAGGAGATTTTTTCACTGGTTGAAAAGTACTCATTGATTAGATCTATCCTTTCACTCACAGCACAAATGGGGTGGCATATACATCAGATGGATGTAAATAAATCGTTTCTTAATGGATTTATTGAGGAATAAGTTTTCATTGACCATCCATAAGGTTTTGATACCTTTGACAGGGAGTCATATGTATGCAGACTCAAGAGAGCACTGTATGGGATGAAGCAAGCACCTCGTGCTTGGTACACCATGATCTAAAGCTATTTCACTAGGTTGGGATTCACAAAGAGTGAAGCAGATGTGAACCTATATCATATTATGGTTGATGGTAAGATTTTGATTATTTTAATTTATGTTAATGATCTTATATTGATAGGTCATGAGTAGCTCATAACTTCTTGCAAAGAGGATATTGCAAGAGAGTTTGAGATGAAGGACATGGGACTCTTGCATTTATTCCTTGGCTTGGAAATATGGCAAAGAGATGGGGAGATATTTGTATCTTAGGGAAAGTATGCCAAGGAGATTCTGAGGAAGTTCCACATGCAGGGCAACAAACCCATGGAGACTCATCTTGTAGGTAACTAGAGGAAGGAGGATGCTACTTCAGGTGAGGTAGTGGATGCTATTGTTTACAGGCTATAGAAATTATACAAACAATATGTATATCAATGGATTCAATCCAATCATGTGATCTACTAAATCAAGATATTGAATCCTTCTACAAATCAATTGTGGAAAATAAACATGATCACCAATCACAACAAGTAAAGAAAGAAGAAATTCAAACCATAACACAAATATTTTCCCGGGGAAAACTTACTGATAAAAAAACCCTCTATCTTCTATTGTATATTCACGAAGGAATCATGAAATAATTACAATGCACTCTTCTCACAAGTCTCCTACACTCTCACAACTGTCTCACACTGATCCGGAAAAAAATCGACCAACACTTAGCCAATTTTAAACCTATGCTCAGTCTTCCTTGCTTATGCAATTAATGTGGAATGAAATCCATATTATTTAGGAATTTCAACCTTCCAAAATTGTGTAATGCTCATGGGAAATCCTATGGTTGTCTTACTCCATGCAGGCAACCTACTAATGATACAATTGATAGTTAACATCCCTTTAACCTTTTTCTCAACTGCCTCTCTACTGGAACTAACATGCATGCAGCTATTAAAATTAAATCAACAGTTGTATTGCAGATCAGTGCATGTGAATTAAATATGATTTAATTCAGTTGATCTCTCACTAGTGCAACAAACAATTACAACTAGTTCAACTTAATTTAACTCAATTAATTGACTTAACTGATTTCTCATCTATTGAACTAATGCACTAACTCAAACTCAAACTCCATAACTAATAGAATCACTCTGCATGCCTCACCAACCACCCTCAAATCGAAATTCATGAGCTAATTGAGTTTATCACACTCAGTTAACTATTACAAGTGATTATGATATAAGATTACATTTTATTGTCCAATTTAAGTAAGGGAAAAATAAATTAGACAAACATTTCTTGTTGAATTCTCAATACTCCCTGTGAAAAAGAAATGGATTATCTACCACCCCAATCCTGCCTCTATGGTATTCGAATTTTCTCCTGGCGAGCACCTTCGTCAAAATTTTTGCATCCTGATCTTTTGTGGGAATGTACTGAAGTAACATAATGCACCTATAAACACAATCTCTGAGATGGTGGTACTAGATTTCTATGTGCTTGGACCTATCATGAAATACCAGATTAACTGAGAGTTTAATGCAACTCTGGTTATCACAATGTATCACCGTCGGATCCATCTAAGAACCAAAAAAACCAACTAGAATCTTCTTCATCTAGATGGCCTCACAGGCAGCTTTTCTCACTGCCATGTACTATGCCTCAGCTGAACTGAGTGCCACAAATCTTTGCTTCCTGCTGAACCAAGAAACTGTTGTTGATCCTATGTTGAAGACCCCTCCTGATGTGCTTTTTCTATCTGATGGACTGCCTTCCCAATCTGCATCGGTGAAGCCTTGAAGCTTCACTCACTCTGTCTGTTTGTACCATAATACATACTCTATAGTGCCTCTACAATATCTCATGACATTCTTCCCCGCCTTCCAAAGAGTTTGGTCAGCTTAACCATAGCTTGCCTCAACTAGTTAGCTATGTAGAAAATGTCTAGTCTGGTGTTCACCAAGTACATATGTGAATCCACTAGCTTACTATAAACAATAACGTCCACTACCTCACCTGAAGTAGCATCCTCCTTCCTCCAGTTTCTTGTAAGAGGAGTCTCCATGGGTTTGCACCTCTCCATGTGAAACTTACTTAGAATATCTTTGGCATACTTTCCTTGAGAAACAAATAGCTCAAAATCCCGCTACCATATTTCCAAATCGAGGAAATAGTGAATGATTCCCATGTCCTTCATTTAGAACTCTCTTTGATGCAAAAAAACTGCAATATAATCAGAATACGTACATAATCAACAAACTGTTACTTTAAAATAGGTCGCACATAAACCCAAATCACTTAAATACATGAAAAAATTCTTTCTGGAGGGTCCCACAACACTTTGGACCAATCCCAAACGAATCTCACTTAGAAACTTTTATGATTTACCTTCCCCACAACTTCGCACATTTAACAATTTAACAAACTTGTGATTTTGTGATTTCTCTAGTTCACACTTCGCATACTTTAATGTTTAACTTAGTGGTTAACCCTTATTACGTGCAATCTACGATAATGCGCACTGCCAACATGTGCCCCTCTCCTCATCGCATCACATACAAAATACCTTACCATGTGACGACCTTAACACTAAACTCCAAACTTTGCGATTTTTGAAATCGCTCCTGGTGCGATTTGTGAAATCGCTCCTCTCTGTCATTGTCTTTGATGGATCCGATGATCCCCACTGTGTCTTTTATGATTTAATTTGCATCGCAAGTTAAATAAATTAACTTACTAAGTCTTAACCACAAATACTAAAACCCGCGATGTGCAAAATCGTCAAGGGTTGCAATGTGATTTCCCACCGTTGATCTGTGCTATATCTAACGATCCTTGCCCTTTCTTGCAAATCCAATTGGCCTTCTGCTATGCGATTTAATGCGATATTCAACAGAGAAATAAAAGTGAAAAATTTAAACCAGATAGCCCAAATTAAAATATAAACCACTTGGAATTAAATTATAAATGAAATACATAGAGACAAGCCCTTGGATGGTTGGATATTACATTTTCTTCTCCTCTCTGTCCACTCCTCTATCACACCTCTCGCACACTTCTCTCGCACCTATATATATATATATATATATATATATATATATATATATATATATATATATATATATATATATAGACACACACACACACACCTAAAAGAGGTTCTTCTCATATTTTAATATCTTTCTGGTTGAACCACTCTAACAAACAAATGTTATCATATCCTCATGATCTAATATATTTGGTTTAATCTCCTCGCGGGGAGAAAAAAATTTGATATTTAATTCCTAATTAATTTAGCAAATCAAAAAAGACTAACTCCTCTCATTTAAAACTAAGTAAAATATTAATAACCAATGTTTATCCACCGCTTGTTAGCCACAACATGTGAACACAGAATCACATTGCTAGCTAAATCTGGATGCTCCTGCATCAGACTCCCGGGGAAGAAAGATTTATCCATCAATGTTTTAGGATCTACATTAAACTTCTATAACTCTTTTGTTTTCATCCAATGACATATTCCACAGGGTTTCCTTTCCATTTGACTAGATACTCATTATAATTTTTTCCTCTAGTCTTCTTTGCTGCTCTTTTCTCTAGAATGACTTCCACTATTGATCAGCAGTTGTCATTGATGTCAACCCAAGAAGCACCAAGGGCTACCCAAATATTGCATGGGAATTTTGACCTACCAAATTACTATATTCTGGGTCAAGAATGCTTTTTATGTTTTCTTCTTGTTGATATGTTTCCTTTGATATATGGCACGCCACATAATTCTTCATGGTTTGACATATATTCATGTTTGAAGTTTGTAACCCTAGTTAGTGGGCTAAAACGCCATGGGGTTGTGGAATGGGTCATTGAAAAGTCATAATTAATATTTTTTAAGCTCCTAAAATCCCTCCCACGTTCACTTGTTGAAGCCCCTCTCAACCTAAGCTTTTATATAAATTGTGATCCTCATATCCTCCTTATGCAAGGGATTTCACCATCTGAAATAGGTCATCATGGAATTTTATCTATAAAGATTTTTTTATGAAGGTTAATAAGCTAAAATGTTTATGAGGTGAAGCTAAAATCTTGAGGAATCTCCTGTGAAAATTTCAGATCTAGGTGCGCAATATTTTTGGAGATATGATCTGTGGAAATCAGTGTTTTCGTAGGCTCCTAAAATTCATCTCAAAGAAGTGACCCTGGAAAAATCATTATAACTCTCTCTCTGAGTATCAGATTGAAATTATATAAAAATTGGTGAATAGTGCACAGAATGTAGGTTTTTCTATGTCAATTTCAGAGCTGAATGAACAAACAGTGACACGTGGCATGCCATACAAGTTTGCTCTACTAAAATAGTCCATAATTAGGGCATTGTGAGAGATTGGGAATAACTCTCTTTTGAAGAATCCAAATTGGATAAAACCCATGGAATTGGAAAGAAGACTCATAGGAATACTACAGGACTGAAAATCACATATTGGGGATCAGAAATAATAGAGATACACCAGATTCAATATCAAGTTCCTAGAAGGCAAGAAAAATCTAGACCATCTGTTGTCAAGGGCTACAAATGATGAGGCTTTCTAGGGCAGCAAAGCAAACTAAGGTGTAGCAGAGGGTAGCATGACAAGAAAAGAAACCAAGGTGCAGAATAGCAGCAAGAATCTCATCACATGAAGTATTCAAGTGGGTAGCATTGCATACAGTCACTATAAAGGTATCATTGTACTAAGTCATTGTAAATACATTATTGTAAAAACTGTACTAGTGTCTATCTGCCAAGAGTTGAAGAGGCAATGTTGGGAGGTCTAGGATCATCATTAGGTGGTTGTGTCATATTTGGGGTTATGGTCTAGTGTTTCTTCTTCTTCTACATCATTCTATATCATTGTAAAGTGGACCATTTTCCCTGGTATGGGAGTCCATTCTTCTTTTATTATTCTATAGGGTGGTAGGGTGAGTTATAGCTCATTGGGTGTTGGGGCATCCATTCAGATGACTACTGAAGAATCTCGGGCATTGGAGCATCCATCTAGTGGGAGCTAGAGAAGAATGATTTTCTATATTCTAGGAATTTGGAGCTTTATTTTCGATCGGAGTTGTATATTAAAGAATTATTAGAAAAGCATTAGGTGGTTTTTGTCCCAGAGTGGGTTTCCACCTTAAAAACGATGTGAATTTGTGTTCCTTTTATTTATTTATATCATTGTAGAAACACTAATAATAATTGAAGATTAACTAATGCTCTAATTGAAAGGAATACTGATTCACCCCCCCCCCTCCCCTCCCCCCTCAGTGTTTCCAACAATTTTCATCAGAGCTTGGTTCGTTCAATAGAAGTTTAATAGCTGGAAGGAGGTCATGGAGCATACTAAGTATGGTGTACCTATGTTTAATGAAAATAATTATGCACTCTGGAAAGGAAGAATGGAGGTCTATCTCTTGGCGTAAGGTTATGAAGTATGGGACACTGTTCAAAATGGATTTACATCAACCGTGGATGAACAAGGTAAGAAGAATTTGGTAAATGATGCAAAAGAAAAGAATATTATAATCAGTGGACTTATTGAATCTGCTTATCATAAGGTGTTGGGTTGTAAAACCACCAAAAATATATGGGACAAGCTTGAGAATATATATTCAGGTGATTCAAATGTCAAAGAAGCAAAGCTTCAAATCTATAGAGAAAAAATTGAGCAACTTATAATGAAAGAAGATTGCAACATTGCTGCATATTTCCAATACGTTGATGAAATAACCAATACTTTAGAAGGATTGGGAGAGACAGTTGATGAGAAGACTATTATATGAAAGATTCATAGAACGTTACTAGGGATATTCAACCCAAAGGTATCGGTCTTAGAATACAGTGCAAATCTGGACAAAATCAGCAAAGAGGAATTACATGGAGTTCTCATAGCATATGAAATGAAACTTTATGAATAATAGGGTACTTCGCATCTAGAAACTACGTTCGTTGCATCTAAGAAAACCAATAAGGAAAAACAACCTTCAATTGAAAAGACATGCAACTACAAGTGTGAAGAAAATGGAGATGATGGAGAAGGTCTTTCAAATGAAGAATATGCTTACTTTATGAGAAAACTAAAAATTGGTAAGGGAAAATTCAAAGGCAAATGTCCATTGATATGTTTCGGCTGTGGTGAGGTTGGGAATTTCATAGAAAAATGTCTGAACAAAAGTGATGGCGACTCAAAAGGAAAGAAAGGCTTTAAGAAATTCAACAAGCAAAGATCCAAAAGGAACTTTCTCTCTAAAGAAGATAGCTCATCATCCGATGAAGACAATGACAGCGAAGAAGAAGCCAATGAGAGATTATTGTTTATGGCCAAGCACAATAAACGAGAGGCATCAAACAATGAAGAAGAAGGATTGGCCATAAAAGAATTTTCTAAGGAAGTAGTAAAGCTTATAAAAGAGCTCAAGGCGGAGAAGATCCATTCCAATACTCTTGAAGAACAAGTTCAAGGTCTCAAAATTGAAGTTGAAGAACACAAACGTATTGAAGAGTCACTTCAAAATAAGTTGGAATAAAGCAAACAAGAAAGGGAAGCATTAGAAGCCGAAGTAGTCTGGCTACGTAAGGAAGTGAACAAAGGAAAAATTGTCCAAAACTATGCTAACAACTCAAGGGCATTAGAAGAAATCATCAACAATCAACGGTATTACAATGATAGAACTAGCCTCAGTTACAAAGAAGAAGAAGCAAGACCTTCTACAACAAAATACAATTAACCTATGAGATCTGACATGCATGTAGACTTCATTGGACAATCTTCACAAGCACATCCTTGGAAGAAAATTCCTCGACGAAGATTTCCATCTAGGTACCAACATATTTTTCATGGCTATTGTTATTCATGTGGAAAATTTTGTCATAAAGCTGTAGAATGTCGCACATACCCTAGGAACCAATACAATTCTAGGAGATCCTTCAAATATGAACCTCCCATGGCTCAACGAAACATCAATATATTTGAACATTTAATAAATAATATGGAATGTTACAAATGTCATAACTTTGGACACATAGCCAGAGATTGCATACTTTAAAATCCTCCAGAAGAATCTTCAAAGCCACAGAATGAACGAACGTGGAAGAAAAATAAGACTGATAATTGTGCTCTCGCTCTTAAGGCTCAAAACAACAAAGATTTGTGGTATGTTGACAGTGGTTGCTCAACGCATATGATTAGAGTTAGAAGGAAATTTTTATCTCTGAAAGAGAAGAAGGATGGAACCATATCCTTTGGAAATGATGGATCTTCAAATTTTATAGGATCAGGTACCGTCACTCTTGGAAGCAAATATGTTATAGCCAAGAATGTTCTATTGGTTGAAAACATGAATCAAAGTCTGCTCAGTGTTGGAAAAATGTGTGATCAAGGATACATAATGCTATTCAACTCCACAAAATGTGAAATCAGGAAAGGTAGGTATGGTAAAATTGTGGCTACAACAAGTCGAGCTCCAAACGACATATATGTTCTGGATGAAGCAACTAAAGCATGCCTACTAGCTAAAGAATATGAAAGCTGGTTATGGCACAAACAAATGGGTCACATAAACTTTGAAAATATTGTCAGGATAAGCAAAAAGGAAGCAGTACGAGAAATGCCGAAAATCTCAAAACCTTCCAACAAACTATGTGAGGCCTATCAGAACGACAAGCAGACAAAATTCCAATTTAAAACAAAAGAAAGTTTTGCATCACATTTGTTGGAATTGATACATATTGATCTATGTGGTCCTATGAGAACAAAAGGCTTAGATGGAGAATTATATTTCAAGTTAATGATAGATGAATATACCAAGATGATAGCCGTCAGTTTCCTAAAGAAAAAATCTGAAGCATTTGAGTGCTTTAAGATCTACAAGGAGTTTGTCGAAAATGAAACTGATTTGAAAATAAAGTGTCTAAGATCAGATAATGGTGGAGAATTCACTTCCATATTATTTCAGCAATACTATGATGAAAATGGAATAAAAAGACAATTTTCAACAGCACGAACACCTCAGCAAAATGGAGTTGCTGAAAGAAAGAACATAATCGTATAGGAAATGGGTAGAACAATGTTGAAGGACTCAAAATTGGATGAAAAATTCTGGGTTCAAGAAATTGATATGGTAGTCTTCATTATCAACTGAAGTCTTCTCAGAAATAATTGCAACAAGACCCCATATGAATTATGGAAAGGAAAACCAGGTAATGTAAAAAATTTCAGAATCTTTAGAAGAAAATGTTATATCAAAAGAGAAGATCAAAATTTGGGCAAGTTTGAATCACATGTTGTAAAGGTATCTTTGTTGGTTACTCACGCAAAAGAAATGCCTATAAATGTTATAATCTAGGAAAAAAATAGATAGTGGAGAGCATAAATGTTACATTTGACGAAGATGGTGTTCTAGCGAATAATGATGAGGATCTAGAATCTTTGAAACTTGAGACAGAGGCTGAAAGATACACAGATAAAATTCTAGAACAAGAATCAACTATCAACCAAGAAGAAGTAAATAATGATGATCATGATATACCAGAACAACAACAAGAAGCTCCTCCAAGGAGAACAAAAGAATGGATTCAAAAAAACCATCCATCAAATCAAATCATTGGTGACATAAATGAAGGTCAACAACTTCGTTCATTAGAACAAGCTGACATTGCTTTTCTAGCAACCTTTGAGCTTAGTAGTTTTGAGGAAGTAAGCGAGAATGAACATTGGGTAGCAGCTATGAATGAATAATTGGATCAACTAGAGAAGAATAACACTTTGGAATTAGTTCCACGACCAAAAGATAGAAATTTCATTGGGACTAAATGGTTGTTCAGGAACAAATTGAATGAAGATGGACAGGTTACTAGAAACAAAGCAAGATTGGTTTGCAAAGGCTATGCCCAATTGGAAGGAATTGATTTCGATGAAAAATTTGCACCATTTGCCAGAATGGAAGCCATCCGAATTTTTTTCTCCTATGCATGTTCAAGAAAAATCAAAGTCTACCAAATGGATGTTAAGTCAGGATTTCTGAATGGAGGATTAGAAGAAGAAGTTTACATCGAACAACCTGAAGGTTTTCTACTATCAGAAAAGAAATACTATCTTTGCAAGTTAAATAAGGCTCTATATGGTCTCAAGCAGGCTCCCAAAGCATGGTATGCCCATCTTGATGGATATCTACATCAACAAGGGTTAAAGAAAGGTACTGTTGATAGCAATATTTATGTACAAATAGATAAAGATAATTTAACAATCGTTGAGGTATATGTGGATGATATAATATTTGGTAGCAATGATGATCGACTAAGTAAGAAATTTTCTACAAATATGCAAAGTGAGTTCGAGATGTCTTTACTTGGTGAGCTAACATACTTCTTAGGGCTTCAAATATCTCAGCAAGAGAAAGGAATATTTATATGTCAAGCCAAGTACATCAAGGAAATGCTCAAGAAATTCAAAATGGAAGATTGCAAACTCGTCCTTACTCCGATGGTAACAGGTTGAAAATTGAGCATAGATGACTCATCTAAGGATGTGGATCAGAGGTTGTACAGATATATGATTGGTAGTCTTCTATATGTAATAGCCTCCCAGCCAGATATTATGCAAGTAGTTGGAAAAGTAGCAAGATTCCAAGTAGCACCAAAAGAATCGCATATTATTGCCGTCAAAATAATTCTTTGATATCTAAAGGGCATAGAGAATATGGCTTGTGGTATCCCAAGGGTAAAATTCTCATTATTCAAGCCTTTACAGATGTAGATTGGGCAGGAAGCATTGATGATCGTAAGAGTACTAGTGGAGCAACATTCTATCTAGGTGGTTGTCTCATATCATGGTTGAGAAAAAAGCAAACCTCAATCTTATTATCTACAACGGAAGCAGAATACATTGCAGCAACATCGTGTTGTACTCAAGTCCTTTGGATGAAACAAACTTTGAAAGATATTCAAGTACAATTCAGTGAGCCTATTCCCATATTCTGTGACAACGCTAGTGCCAACAACATCTCCAAGAATCCTATCATGCATTCAAAAACAAAACACATTCCAATAAAATATCATTTTTTTAGAGAAAAAGTCGCTGAAAAGAATATCAAACTTGAGTATGTTGGAACAAAAGAACAAATCTCTGATATCTTCACTAAACCTTCACCTCATGAAGCATTTGAATATCTTCACTAGAAGCTTGGGATTCTCCCAATTTCTCATTAGATTTTCCTTATTCATAATATAAAGGGGGAGTGGAAGTGTGTACGGGTTCGCAGGAAGGTTATGTGTCAAGGGGAGTTACCCTTTTCCATTTATGTCAAAGGGGGAGAGAATATTGTAGGGAGAGGTGTCATGATCGCAGGGGGAGTATTTGTGTTGCCATCAATGCCAAAGGGTGAGATTTTTTATCACCAATTGTCATTGATTTCAACCCAAGCAGCACCAGGGGCTACCCAAATATTGCATGGGAATTTTTACCTACAAAATTACTATATTCTGGGTCAAGAATTCTTTTGATGGTTTCTTCTTTTTGATATGTTTCCGTTGATATATGGCACACCACGTAATTCTTCACGGTTTGAGAGATATTCATGTTTGAAGTTTGTAACCTTAGTTAGTGGGCTAAAACCCCATGGGGTTGTGGCATGGGTCATTGAAAAGTAATAATTAATATTTTTTAAGCTCCTAAAATCCCTCCCACATTCACTTGTTGAAGCCCCTCTCAACCTAAGCATTTATATAAATTGTGATCCTCATATCCTCCTTATGCAAGAGATTTCGCCATCTGAAATAGGTCATCGTGGAATTTTATCTCTAATTTTTTTTTACGAAGGTTTAGAAGCTGGATGTTTTATGAGGTGAAGCCAAAATCCTAAGGAAGATCCTGTGAAACTTTCAGATCAAGGTGTGCAAGATTTTTGGAGATATGATCTGTGGAAGTTAGTGTTTTTATAGGCTCCTGAAATTCATCTCAAAGAAGTGACCTTGGGAAAAGCGTCATAACTCTCTCTCTGAGTATCAGATTTGAATTATGTAAAAATTTGTAGATAAAACATGGACTGTAGTTTTTTCTCTATCAATTTCAGAGCTGAATAAAGAAACAATGACATGTGGCACGTCGTACAAGTTTTCTCTACTGAAACAATCCATAATTAGGGCATTGTGAGAGATTGGGCATAACTCTCCCTTGAAGAATCCAAATTGGGTCAGACCTATGGCATTAGAAATAAGATATAGACGAATACTACATGACCAAAAATCACATATTGGGGATCTGAAATAACAGAGATACACCAAATTCAATATTGAGCTCCTAGAAGGCAAGAAAAAGCTAGATCATGTGTTGTCAAGGGCTGCAAAGGACCAGACTTTCTACGACAGCAAAGCAAAGCAAGGTGCAACATAGGGTAGCATGAAAAGAGTAGCAACAAAGGTGAAGAATAGCATCAATAATTTCATCACATTAAGTCTTCAAGTGGGTAGCACTGCATATATTCACTGTAAAGGTATCATTGTACTAAGTCATTGTAAGTACATTACTGTAAAGATTGTACTAGTGTCTATCTACCAAGAGTTGAAGAGGCAGTGTCAGGAGGTCTAGGATCATCATTAGGTGGTTGTGTCATATTTCGGGTTATGGTCTAGTGTGTCTTCTTCTTCTACAACATTCTATATCATTGTAAAGTGGACCATTTTCCCTGCTACGGGAGTCCATTCTTCTTTTATTCTTCTATATGGTGGTAGGGTGGTGCTAGGGTGATTCATAGCTCATTGGGTGTTGGGGCATCCGTTCAGTTGAATTTTGAAGAATATCGAGCATTGGAGCATCCATCCAGTGGGAGTTGGAGAAGAATGCTTTTATAGATTCTAGGAAGTTGGAGTTTTATTTTAGATTGGAGTTGTATATTAAAGAATTATTAGAAAAGCATTAGGTGGTTTTTGTCCCAGAGTGGGTTACCACCTTAAAAAATATGTGACCTTAAAAACTATGTGCATTTTTGTTCCTTTTGTTCACTGCTATCATTGTACAAACACTGATAATAATTGAATATTAACTAATGCTCTAATTGAAAGGAATACTGATTCACCCCCCCTCTTAATATTTCCAACATCCACTTATTTCTTTGATGTCTTTGGCATCTGTTCCTTCCAATTCAAAGCTTGGTCCTCCTCTTTTGTATATTATTCTTGTATTTCTTCCTCTGTTCCTTTGTACGAGTACAAATCTGCCATATTAAATATGGGTGATATCCCAATTCCTGTTGGTAATTTAATTTCATATGCATTTGAGGAAAACTTCCTCAAAAATATACATGGCCCTATCTTCTTCATTTTTATTTTGTTATAAGTCTCGACTAGAAACCTTTATTTCCTTAAATAAACCATGAGTAAATCATATACTTGAAACTCCCTTTCAGTCCTCTTCATATAAGTTTTTTTTTTTATATACTTTTGGGTGTTTTTCTATAAGCTCTGCTTGACATCTTCTTGCAACTTCTGTATCTGTTCTGCAAATTCTTTAGCTTTTGCACTCCTTGTCTCTTGTTTACTCAAATATCTAAGTTCATACACCCCTCTTGGATGCATCCCAAAAAAAATATGAAATGGACTCATTCTAGTACTCTGATTAGGAGTATCATTATACTCAAATTCAACTTGAGCAAGTGCTAAGTCCCATTTCTTTGGATTTTTGTAAGCCAAACTCCTTAATATATTTCCCAGGCTCTTGTTCACCACTTTAGTTTTCCCATCCATTTGAGGACGATATGTTGAACTGAAACTGAGGTTTTTACCCAAATTCTTCCATATAGTCCTCCAGAAGTGTCCTACAAACTTTGTATCCCTATTTGAAAAAATACTCACATGCAATCCATGCAATATTATAACTTCAAAGAAAAACAAATTAACAATGTGAGTTGCATCACTAGTTTTCTTACAAGCAATAAAATGTGGCATTTTAGAAAATCTATCTACAACAACATAGATATAATCATGTACTCTTTGAGTCTTTGGAAATCCTAAAACAAAATCCATGCTGACAACATCCCAAGGTCTATTGGGTATTATTAATGGCTGATATAACCTAGTGTTTTGGCTTCTTCCTTTGGAATGTTGACAAAACTTGCACTTCTCAAAAACATTTTTGAGATCAGGTTTCATTTTCGGCCAATAATAAAAATAACTTACTTGAGAAAATGTTTTATCCATTCCAAAGTGTCCAGAGAGTCCTCCATTGTGTTTTTCCTTAATCTTGAACAACAATCCTCCTTGAAGCAAGTAATCTAACCACTGGATTCTATTATGAATCACTAGATTCCTAATAGCAGCATATATTTATTTGAAATCTGTGTCTTCCTCATACATGTCAATCATATCTTCAAACCGCAAAATGTCAATCCTCAATTCCCGCATAATCAAATTTACTTTGCTTAAAGCATCAACAACTTTGTTCGACTTACCACTTGTGTGTTTGATTAAAAAGGTAAAACTCTGCAAAAAATCCACCCACTTTGCATGCTATTGGTTCAACTTCAGCTGATTATTTATGAACTGTAGTGCATGGTTATTTGAATACAACACAAATTCTTTGGGAAACAAGTAATGCCTCCATTTCTTCAAATCCTGCACAATAGCATAGAACTCCTTATCATAGGATGAATACTTCTTCTCGGCCTCATTTAAATTTTCACTGAAATAAGCTATCGGTCTCTTCTCTTGACTCAAGACAACTCTAATTTCTATCCCACTTCCATCAGTCTACACCTAGAATATTTTATCAAAATTTGGCAAGGCCAAAATAGGTCTTTCAATGATTTTGTTTTTCAACAACTTGAAATTCCAATCTACTGCTGCATTTAAATGGCTGGTTGCTCTCCTTTATTTTTTCAATTATTGGTGCACATATTTGACTAAAACCTCTTATAAACTTTCTATAAAAACTTGCAAGACCATGAAAGCTCCTTACCTCAAATAAACTTCTCAGATTTGGCTAATCTTGTATTACCTAGATCTTTTCTAGGTCCATATTCAAGCCTTCTTCTGAGATTGTAAATCCCAAGTAAATGAGCTCCTTCTTCATGAAACTACACTTCTTCAAATTTATGAGAAACTTCTTGTTTTGCAAAGTACTTAACACAAGCTTGACATGCTCCAAATGCTCCTCCTTACTTTGGCTGAAAATCAAAATGTCATCAAGATAGACTATCACAAAATTTCCTGTATACTATTTCAAAACCTCATTCATTAGTCTCATAAATTTTCTTGGTGCATTAGTGAGCCGAAAGGGCATCACTAACCACTCATACAATCCACTGTTGATATTAAAAGCAGTCTTCCATTCATCTCCTCCTCTAATCCTTATTTGATCGTATCCACTCTTTAGATCTATTTTAGTAAAATACTTTGACCCACTTAAACAATCCATCAAATCATCTATGCGTGCCAATGGAAATCCATAGTTGATAGTGATCTTGTTTATGGCTCTAGAATCAGTGCACATGCGCCACTCACCTCCTTTATTTGGACTAAGCACAACTGGTACTACACATAGACTAAGACTTTCTTTGATTAGTACTTTATCTAACAGCTCCTGTACCTATCTTCCAACTTCTTCATTATCCTGAGGGGTCATTCTATATTCTTCTTTGTTTAGTAAACTTGCACCAGGGATTAAATCTATGTGATGAATGATACTTTTGATTGGTGGAAATTTACTTGGTAATTCATCAACAACTATATCATCATAATCATATAACATATTTTTAATTTCCATAGGAAGATTGTATAAATTTGTAGAAGTCGTAATTACCTTGGGTTTACCCACAGCAAAAAAATGCATTTCTTTCTCCTTTTTGACCTCTTGTAGCAACTCCTTTCCACTAATCAACATAGCATTATTCTTAGCTATTCCTTTATCTGTTTCATCCTTCAAAGGTAGCAATGTGTGCTTATTTCCATCCTTGTCTATGGTATAGGTATTCCTTTTTCCATCATGAATGGATTTTCTGTCAAATTGCCAAGGTATTCCCAGAAATACATGGCACACGTCCATTGGAATCACATCACACAATATGACATCTTTATATGTACCAATATGTATCTCTACATTGCACTGTTCTGTCACCAAAATCTAATGTCCATTTTGTAGCCACTACACTCTGTAAGGAGGTGGTAAGGAGTAGGGTGTACCATCTTACTCAACCCCAATTTCCCAACCATATTTGTGGAAGCAAGATTATCAGTGCTTCCACTGTCAATCATAACTTTGCATCAATTTTCTTTACACTTTCGTATAGTCTTGAATAGACTCTTCCTCTGCGCTGACTCATTTTCTTCCTTCTCTGCCTTAAGAAATACTCTTTTGATCAATAAAGACTCTCCTACCTCAAGTTCTTCTTTTCCTGTGACCTGAGGATTTTATTCCTTTGTTTTAGCTACATTTACATTCTGCTAATTTGCTTGTTTTTTATGAGGAAAATCCCATGATCTGTGTCCCCATTCTCCACATGTGTAGTACCAAATTTCTCTTCCTCGACCTCTTCCTTTGGGTGCAAATATCCCTCTACCAAAGTCTCCTCTCTATGGTGGTCTAGTAATAAAACCTCTTGTTTCATTCCGAGAGTGCTAAAATCTTGATTTGAATGCTCCTCGTCCTCTTGCTGGACTTTTACCTCTATTCCTCTGACTTTGATTCCTCAAAATTTTCTCCTCTACCTTCAAAGATGCTTAGTAGGCATCATCAATTTTCTTCAGACTCAAGAAACTAATTTCATCTTGTATTTCATACCTTAAACCATTGATGTATCTGGCTAATTTATCCATATGATCTTTAACATGTCCTACTCTAATACTCATCTTGTAAAACTCCTCTGTATACTCCTTGACAATCATTTCTTTCTGCCTCAAATTCTGCAATTGATTGAAAAGATTAAATTGATAGTCCTTTGGAATAAACTTATTCTTCAAATTACTTATCATTTTATCCCATTGCTTGATCTTAGTCTTTCCTTTTCTAACTCTGGATGTCTTTAGTTCATTCCACTAGATAGATGCATGGCCCTTAAACTTGGTAGCTGCATACTTTAGCTTCTTCTGATCTTTGATCTCTTCCAAGTCAAAATAATTATCCATTGAACTGATCCAATCCATCAGCTCATCTATATTAAGGTTCCCCTCATATGAAGTAACCTCCATTCTCGGTTTCCCACTAACCTTTTCTAATATCTTGAAAAATTTAGTTGCCTCGCCTCTACTGCTTCTTCTTCCTTAGAAGTTTCCTCTATTGCACTGACATATCCTTCATCAGGTGCTCTCCTCTGAGCAATCCCTATTGTCTCCATTCACGTACGGAGATGTCAAATCTCATCTAGAAAAATTGCATTAGCTTCCAGCCTTCCCCGACCTATGCCGAATCCTATCTTGGGTGGCATATTTTCTCCAACCTTCGAGAAAATAACTCAACATTTGCTTTGATACCAAATGATGCAAACAAACTACAATATAATCAGAATACGTGTGGAATCAACAAACCATTACTTTAAAATAGGTCGCACATAAACCCAAATCACTTACATACATGAAGAACTTATTTGTGGATGGTCCCACAACACTTTGGACCAATCCCAAGTGAATCACACTTCACAAATTTTACAATTTACCTTCCCTGCAACTTCACACCTTTAACAATTTAACAAACTTGTGATTTCACAATTTCACTATTTCACACTTCACATACTTTAAATTTTAACTTAGTGTTTAACCATTATTATGTGTGATCTGCGATATTGCGCAGTGTTGAAACATGCCCTTCTCCTCATTGCATCTCATACAAAATAAATTACAATGCGACAACCTTAACATTAAACTCCAAACTTTACGATTTGCGAAATTGCCCCTAGTGCGATTTGATCTCTGCCATTGTCTTTGTTGAACCTGATGGTACTATATTCTGATGGTACTATATCTTTAATGATTTACTTCGCATCGCAAGTTAAATAACTTAACTTGCGAAGTACTAACCAAAAATACTAAAACTTGTGATGTGTGAAGTCGTCAAGGGTTGCGATGTGATTTCCCACCATTGATCCATGCTAGATCTAATGATCCTCATTGTTTCTTGCAAACCTGATTGGCATTTTGTTTTGAAATTTAATACAAAATTCAACAGAGAAATAAAAAGTGGACAGTTTAAACCAGATAGCCCAATTTAAAATACAATCTACTTGGAATTAAATCAGAAATGAAATACATACATCCAAGCCCTTGGATGGCTGGATTTTACATTTTATTCTCCTCTCTCTCCACTCCTCTATCACACCTCTCACACACTTCTCTCACACCTATTCCATGGTCCACATTGTGTCTTTGAATATTTACTTTGCATCACAAGTTAAATAACTTAACTTGCGAAGTATTAACCAAAAATACTAAAACCTGTGATGTTCAAAGTCGTCAAGGGTTGCGATGTGATTTCCCATCATTGATCCACGCTAGATATAATGATCCTCATTGTTGCTTGCAAACCCGATTTGAATTTTGTTGTTCAATTTAATACAACATTCAACAGAGAAATAAAAAGCGAAAAGTTTAAACCAGATAGCCCAAATTAAAATTCAATCTACTTCGAATTAAATAAGAAATGAAATACACAGAGCCAAGCCCTTGGATAGCTGGATTTTATATTTTCTTATCCTCTCTGTCCACTCCTCTATCACACCTCCCACACACTTCTCTCATGGAAAATACACCCGATCGTTGTTTGAAGTATTAGTGTACCCCACAAATATCCCAATCTCAGCTATTGGTTCAAGCTTCTTCCTAGAATATTTGGTCACATGGAAATATATAAATGAGTCAAAAATTTTAAAATATGAAACATCATGTTTCTTACCAGAAAAATCCTCCTTTTCTGTACTCATGGAAAGAATCTGGTGAGGACTACGGTTTTGCACAAATACCGCTATGCTGCATGTCTCTGCCTACAGATGCAACGATAGGCCCTGATCATGCAACATCGCTCATGTCGCACCCAAAATTTTTCTGTTCTTTCTTTCTTCTACCCCATTCTATTGTGTGTTATGAGGTACAATCAACTCTCTACTAATTCCTTCTTGGCTACAAAATTTCTTGAATTCATTGCAGATGTACTCACCACCATTTTTGCTCCTAAGAGCCTTCATATGCTTCCCCGTGTCTTTCTCCAACAGTGCTTTGAACTCAAAATTTTTTGGGAACATTTGATATTTCTTCTGCATGAAGTACATCCAACACTTTCTATAAAAATCATCAACAAAGATCACATAATACCTATGATTTTCTGTCCAAGCTGTAGAGAATGGTCCACACATGTCTGAGTGAAATCTCTCAAGGATTTCTATTACTCGGTTCTCATTCTTGTGAAAAGTGGCCTTTGCATACTTCACCATGGTAAATCCCTTACATGTGTCTATATACGCAAGAGTACCCTTGAGAATACCCATAGAAATCTCCTTCATGACCTTCAAGGCACTGTGGTGTAGATGGCCCGATCTCCTATGCCATAACTAACCCTCATCTTGGCTCACCACTTTGTCTACCTTACCCATCAATGTTGCATAACCATATACATCAATTTTGTAGAGATTATTCACACGAATCCCAATATTCTTGGCTTTTCCTATGGCTTTGTGTCGAAGGAAAGATTTCCCTTCACTGAAAACCACATCATAACCTATATCCTCCAACATTGCGACTGAAACTAAATTATTTTTCAAACCTGGTACATGAATTGCATATTTTAATAAGAAAGGTTTCCCTGAATGTCTCTGGAAGGTAGCTATACCAATCCCAGTAGAACTGTACCTCCTGTCATCACCCATTTCGATATGCATCTAGAGGTCGTTCTCTTCCAAGTTACTGAAAATTTATTTCACTCGTGTCATGTGGAAATATGAACCACTATCCAAGTACCAAACTAATCCCATCACACTTGAAACCATGCATGCGATGAGCAAGAATTACAACTCAAATTGTGAGGCCAAAGCCTCACTAGCTACAAATCCTGAAGCCTTGTTGTTCTTCTTATTTTTTGGACAATTAGTGGCATAATGTCCATGCTTGTGATAATGAAAACACTTCACTCTGGACATGTCGCACTTCTTGCCTTCTTTTCCTGTCTCATATTTGGAATAGGATTTATTTCCTTTCCCTTTATTTTCCTTACCAGCCAAGGTGCACTTTTCTTGATCATTTTTCTTAGTTGAAGATCCATCCCTGGTATTCTGCCTGAATTCTTCTTGCACCAAATCTGACCAAAGTCGTTCCCAATCTTGTAGCTTCCCCCTCCCATTAACAAAGTCCTGATAACTATTCTAACTATTTGGAAGGCCTAGAAGAGCTAGGCTCACTAAGTAATCATCCGCGATATTAATTGCAACACTCCCAAGCTCATCTCGACATTTGAAAAACTTGGTTAAATATTTTGGAATAGTGTCGTGTTTCTCCATTTTGATTTTCTTGAGCTTGTCCTTCAGTGCCAATTTTCTATGATCATTGCTTCTCTGAAATAGATCTATTAAAGCCTTCCAAATTGCATATGGAGTCACCTTTCCATGGAGACTTGAGACAATGTGGTCTCGTACTACCTCCAATAAGATCCTCCTCGCCTTTGCAACCTTGTTTTGCCAAGAATGAAGAAGAGCGGCATCTGTTGCCACGAGTTTTAGAATGTCATTATTAATGAATTATTTCAAACTGTTTTCCTCTAAAACTGCCTCCATCCTATATTTCCATGAAATATAATTGGAACTACACTCGAGTTCATAATCCAATCTGAATCCATTCAAAGACATATTGATCCTGATTTTCCTGTCGTACCAAAGAATAATTTTTCAAATTTGAATGCTATTCAGTCAAAAACTCAATATCTTCTCCACTATAGTTATTTCCTGCGCTCCGATACCATGTAAAAATTATACAAAAAATAATCATATCAATGGATTCAATCCGATCATGCGATCTACTAAAGCAAGATACTGAATCCTTCTACAAATCAATTGCGGAAAATGAACATGATGGCCAATCACAACAAGTAAAGAAAGAAGAAAATCAAACCACAAAAAAAATATTTTCCTGGGGAAATCTTACTGCTCAAAACCCCTCTATCTTCTATTGTATATTCACCATGGAATCACGAAACAATTACAATGCACTCTTCTTACAATAGTCTCCTGCACTCTCACAACTGTCTCACATTGATCTAGACAAAATCAACCAACACTTAGCCAATTTTCAGCCTCTGTTCAGCATGCCTTACTTGTGCAATTCATGTGGAATGAAATCCCTATTCTTTAGGAATTTCAACCTTCCAAAATTGCGTAATGTTCATGGGAAATCCTATGGTTATATTACTGCATGCGGGAAATCTACTAATGATACAACTGATATTTAACATCCTTTTAACCTTTGTCTCAACTGGGTCTCCACTAGAATTGACATGGATGCATCTATTAATACTAAATCATCAGTTGCATGGTAGATCATTTCATGTGAATTAAATCTTATTTAATTCGCTTGATCTCTCACTAGTGCAACAAACAATTACAACTAGTTCAACTGACTTTAACTCAATTAATTGAGTTAACTGATTTCTCATGCATTAAACTAATGCACTAACCACAACTCGAAGTCCATAAGTAATAGAATCACTTTTCATGCCTCACCAACCACCCTCAACTCGAAATTCATGAGCTAACTGAGTTTATCACACTCAGTTTACAAGTGATTATGAGATAAGATTACATTTTATTGTCCAATTTAATTAAGGGAAAATTAAATTAGGCAGACATTTCTTGTTGAATTTTCAACATAGGAGGCTTCTTGGTTCACTTATGTATTTGGTGAAAACATGACCAGACATATGCTATGCAGTTAACTAGCTTAGTCAAGCTATGGTTAAGTCTACCAAGCTCTTTTGGAAGGCGAGGAATCATGTGTTGAGATATCTCAGGGGCAATATAAAGTATGGATTATGGTAGAGACGGAAAGAGGGAGTGAAGCTTCAAGGCTTCACCGATGCAAATTGGGCAGGTAGTCCATCGGACATGAAGAGCACATCAGGAGGCATCTTCAGCATAAGATCAACAACAATTTCTTCGTACAACAATAAGTAGATGTCAGTTGCACTTAGTTCAGCCAATTCAAATTACATGGAAGATATTTAGTCTGCATGTGAGGCCATCTGGATGAGGAAGATACTTGTTAGTTTTTTTGGTCATCAGATGGATCCGACAGTGATACATTGTGATAACTAGAGTTGCATACAACTCTCAGTTAATCCAATATTCCATGACAGGTCTGAGCATATTGAAATTTGGTACCACCATCTTAAAGGTTGTGTTCAGAGGCGCATTATGTTGTTGCATTACATTCCCACAGAAGATCAGGATGCAAAAATCTTGACAAAGGAACTTGCTCGTGAAGAGAAAATTCGAATACCACAGATGCAGGATCGGAGTAGCAGATAATCCCTTTCTTGTTGAGAGGGAGTTTTTAAATTCAACAAGAAAATTTACACACACTAGTTTGATATTACAGGTCACACATGAGTGAGGGATCCTAGCAATACATTAGTGTGCAACCCAATTTTTAAATAAATTAAAAAATAATTGTAATCTTATCTCATAACAAATTGTAATAGTTAACTAAGTGTGGTAGACTTAGTTAGCTCATTAATTTCTAGTTGAGGGTCAAAGGATAGGCATAGTGATTCTATTATTAACAAGGTCCAGTTGCACTTGTAACACTAGTGTGGTGTGAGTGGGATCAGTTAACTCACATTAATTGAGTTAAAATCAATTTAACTAGTTCTAATTGTTTGATAAGCTAGAGGAAGATCAAGTGAATTAAAATATATTTAATTCACTAGTAGTGATCTATCAAGTAACCGATGATTCATTATTTATAGCTTCATGCATGGAAATTCTGGTGGAGAACCAGTTGAAACAAAGGTTCAAGACAAGTAAACTATCAGTTTTATTTTTAGCAAACTACTCTGGTGTAGTTATAAAACCACATGAAGCCCATGATGAATTTTTCAATCAAGGAAGGTTGAATTTTCTATTTAATAGGGGTTTCTTTTTCCTAGGGATTGCGTGAGCAAGGCAGGCTGAGGATAGGTTGATAATTGGCTATGTGTTTGTCCAATTTTTCCTAGATCAGTGTGAAGCAATTGGCAGAGTGTATGAGGTTGTGGTGAGCACAAATATAGTGTATTGTTTCATGATAACTTGGTTGATTATACAATAAATATGGAGGGGTTTTGAGCAGTTGCTTTCCCCAGGAAATATATTGTGTTTTGCGATTGATTTACTTCTTTCTCTTACTTTCATGTGATTGATATGTCATGATTTATATTCCACAAATATTGTAGAAGGGTTCAATATCTTGTTTTAGTACATTGCATGATCAGATTGAATCCATTGGTGTAATTTATACAATAAAACAATTCAAAGGGGAATACTAGGGACATCAATGTTATTGTTGATTCTCTTTCCACTTCGGCTAGCATGTTTAAAATTCCATTGTATCCCAATAAGAAGTATGAGATAAACATCAAACATCGCCCTATTTTTCTAGGAAATGTTCAGTATTGGTAAGTATTTTAGGATGACAAACATATCAACAACTTCTTGCAGACGGGAGAGGAATTTTTGGATTCACAAATGGATGACCAATTTTATGAAAATGACCAAGAATTTCATGCAATATAAATGAAGTAATTAAATTGAAAGAAAACTCCATTCCTAGAGGTCTTGTGCCTTTGGAGGAGCGTTTTGACCAAGACTTTGTTGCACGTAAAAAAACCATGCCGCCAATAGAAGTAGGAGTGGAATATCTGAATCTTGGCACTCCTAAAAAGCCCAATATGGTCAAGATTTCAAAATCCTTGAGCTCTGAAATGAAAGGTAAATATGCAACACTCATGTCTAATTTTGCTAATGTTTTTGCATGGGAGTATTCTGATCTAAAAATATATGATAAGACTATAATTCAACTTACTATTCCTTTGAAACTAGATCAGAAGCCTTTCCACAAGAAGTTGAGGAGGGTGAATCCCAAGTTGTTTCCCTCCATTAAAAAAGAGGTAAAAATGTTATTTACTACTGGTATTATAGTTCCACTTCACTTCTCAAATTGGATGTCTAACTTAGTTCCAACAAGAAAGAAGATTAGAGAGATTCACTTGTGTATAAATTTTAGAAATCTGAATAAAGTTTCCCTGAAAGACAATTACCCTAAAAAAATGG
This sequence comes from Pinus albicaulis, assembly GCA_034641835.2. Taxonomy (NCBI): domain Eukaryota; kingdom Viridiplantae; phylum Streptophyta; class Pinopsida; order Pinales; family Pinaceae; genus Pinus; species Pinus albicaulis. Next base: position 1,188,438,898 of record CM076575.1, on the reverse strand, counting down.
ACCATATTATGCAAAGGTTTTTTAGATCTTTCATAATTTAATTTCTAGACATATATTCCGGGTATAATCATATTTTAGTCCATGCATATGATCAGGAAAATACAACCTTTACAACACCATGGGGGTACCTTCATGTAAGCCAAAATGCCCTTTGGATTGAAAAATGCAGGATCTAATTTTCAGCGAGCAATGGAAATTACCTTCCCCAATGAAAATGATGTATTTTTGGTCATATATCTTGAAGATATCACTCTTTTTTCCAAGACAGATGAGCAGCACTTACAGCACTTGAAAACAATTTTTCAGAGATGTAGGAAATTTGGCATATTGATGAATCCTAAGAAGAGTCTGTTTGCTATGGGGGAAGGAAAATTGTTGGGCCACATTATATCAAAAGATGACATCCAGATAGATCCTTCGAGAATTGAACCGATTCAGATCTTAAAATATCCTAGAATTAAGAAGGAGATCCATTCAGTCAATAATAAAATAAATTTCCTAAGAAGCTTTGTTCACAATATTTTTTAACACTCAAGGAAAATTACTGACGAAGAAAGATAGTGCGGTAAAATGGTCTATGGAGGAAAAAAAGTATTTCAATAAAGTTAAAGTTTATTTATCTCATGCTCCTATTCTTATTAGTCTATATTACACAATTTATTTCATCATTTTTTCCTTTTCTTCAGAGCATACTATAGCTGTTGTCCTTATGCAAAATAAAAATCAGAAATAGAACAACCCATCACTTTTTTCAGTAGAACTATTAGAGACACAACATTGAAGTATAATATAATTAAAAAAAGGCCATGGTGCTAGCTAAATAATTGAAGGACTTGCGAGTCTATATTCTTCACTCTCATGTTATTTCATATGTCCTAAACGCTATTTTTAAAGATGTGCTTACAAAAAATGATCTTGAAGGTTGGTGTGGCATGGAAAATGGATCGTTGCTATGTTGGAGTATGACTTGGAGGTCAAGCCTACAAAACTTATCAAGGGAAAATTCTTGGAAAATCTTATGGAGGACTCAAACCTCCATGCTTTGGACATTAATTTTATTTCTACATTATCTGAGGAGCAAGACGCTGATTCATTAACTCAAGTATCTGAAATATTTATTTTATTGTCATGGTACACTGATATTGTTCATGTTTTGCAACACTTGAATCCTCCTCCATGCTTCCCTAGTAGTAAAACTATATCTTTGAAATTGAGGGATCTAAAGTATTGCATATTTAACAATGTTTTGTATTGGAAAGATCCAGGCAGAGTGTTGTTGAATTTTTTGGTAGAAGGAGAAGTTGAAAAAGTGATATATGACTTTTATAAAGGTGACTGTGGTGGTCATGTTTTCTCAAAGACTACAACAAATAATATTTTGAGGGTTGGATTCTATTGGCCAAGTTTATTTTCAAATGTTTATAAGACTGTCATGAGCTGTCATGAATGTCATATTTTTCAAGGAAAAAGAAATATTTTTCCGTTGTCCTTAAAACCCATCACAGTTCAAGCACCCTTCTAGTAGTGGAGTGTTGATTTCATTAGTGAGATCCATCCTCCTTCATTAGCTCATCATAAGTGGATAATCACTACCAATGATTACTTCAAAAAGTGGATTTAAGCCATTCCAACGAGGAAAGCTACAAATACTATCATTATTCAGTTTTTGGAAAGCAATATTTTGTCTCGTTTTGGTTGCCCACATAAAATTATTACTGACAATGAAGTTGCCTTTAATTCTAATAAAATGGTTGAATTTTTTGATTAATATTACATAAGACTTGGTCATTATACAACATATTATCCTCAAAGAAACGTGTTGGATGAATCGTCAAAAAAATCATTGGTGAATATAATCAAGAAATTGTTGCAAGAGAACAAGAGAAATTGGCACAAGAAGCTCATAAATGCTCTATGGGTGGAAATAGTTAGCATGAAGAGATCAATCGAACATGTCACCTTTCCAGCTCGTGTATGGTATTGACACAATGTTTCCCACTTATTTAGATGTCTCAGTGATGAAAATTCTGTAAGAAATTGTCAATGAACCAAATGATATCCAATGAAGAATCAATCAAATGATTCACTTACAACAAACAAGAGAAGAAGTTTTCAATCACACTTTAAAACTTCAGGATAAAATCAAGAAAATTTATGATAAGAAGACCAAAGATTATGATTTCAAAATAGGAGATGTTGTTCTTATATGGGATGCCCAGAATGAAGACAAAGGTAAGCACGGTAAGTTTGATAATCTATGGAAAGGACCGTACAATATTACAATTTTAAGAGGTAATAAGGCATTTTTTTTAGAAGATCTTAATAGGCAGGAAATTCTAGGAGGACCGGTGAATGGTAGGTTCCTCAAACATTACCTTAGTACCTAAATTTGAAGAAAAAGGTTCACTTTCATTGTAAATATCACTTTTATTTTCTGTCAAGAATAAGAGGATGTTGCAGAAGTTTGAAGTTCGAGAAGAAGGCCATGAGACTTCTATGATCAATTGATGTTTTTCTTTAAAAAATATCAAAATGTCCAGTCAGGTTTTTCAGTTTGTCGAAGTTATTTTAGTTTCTATCTTTGACTGCATTGTTCAATGGATAAGGCTATGAGATCCACGGTTTTATTGAGACGTCCTGAAGGAGCTTCCATCCCTAGCTGAAGCCAATGTTAGTGTATAATATTCAGTAATAAAAAATAATATTTTTAGGTTTACTTAGTAGTGGTCCTAGGTCAACGTTTTATATTTTCAAGTTAGCTTTCAAATAAAATTTTGTTTGTTGGATATTGTCAAGGTCTTTAAATTGACTCCCTCCACTCAATTGATGGTCATTATCATTTCATGGGTCATTTCCTCTATTATCATGTAGAATCTTAGGTCAGTCAACATCTCTAGACTCTTAGGTTAGTCATCATGTTTTCACCTAGGTCAGTGTCTAGGGGTCTTTTGTTTCACCACCATAAATGTCCAAATTCTGTCATAACAATGTAAACTTTGAAATGGGAGCTGATACGAGTACCCAGTTTTTTGAGGTAGCAAAAAATCATATGATCTTGAAAGTGTTGATTCAGAATACACCTTTTTCTTAGGTAGGAAAAAATTGTCTGATTTTGAAAAGTGTTGATCCAGAATACACCTTTATTTTAGGTAAAAAAAGATCATCTGATTTTGAAAAGCATGATTCTGAATACACATTTTTTTATTTTTAGCATATTTTTGACACTTTAAATTTTCTCATGTATCAGGTATGAACATTTTTTAAAAAATGTTAGTGATTTTTCATGCTAATTTTGAAAAGTGTTGATGCAACATGAACCCCCTTTTTTAGAAGGCTTATTTTTGACAGTTTAAATTTTATAGTGTATGGATAGTGGATTTTTTTTTTTTTAAATGTTGAAGATTTTCATGCAGATTTTGACCATTTTTGTTAAATGTTGATTATTTAACCATTTTTCAAGTGGTTTTATTCCTCTTCATGTTTTTTGTCCTAAGATATTTGGTTTTTAAATATTTCCAATTTTTTTTTTTTTTTTTTGCATCCACAGTTAAAGAAATTAATAAAAGTATTTTGAGGTTATAATTTCTTTTATATTTATATATGTTTAATTAATATTTCAAGACACATAAAATAATTGTCACAAAAAATTAATAATTTTAAATAATCGACAAAAAAAATACATTTACATATAGATATAATTAAAAAGGTATGTATTTTAAGACATTTTAGCTAAAAAAACACGTTAAATAAATAAAAATTAGAAATTTTGAATTTTTTTTTTGGAAAATAACAAATTTTATAAATTTATATAAAAAAAACGACATTTAAAAAAAAAATATCCAGAAAAATGATTTAAATAAAATTTTAAGTATTAAAAAAAGTTAAAATTAAAATAAATCATACAATTTATAAAAATCATAAACATAAAAAACATTACAATTAAGTTATAAAAAATAAATCATTAAAAATAAAAAATTAATAATAAAAATACATTGAAAAAAATAAAAATAAAATACATTAAAAAAATTTAAATAAAAGAATTTAAAAACATAAATGAAACATATATAATTTTAAAAAAATAAAAAATATATAAAACATATATAATTAAAAAAAATAAAACACACACACACACACACACACACATATTAAAAAATAAATAATAATAATAATAAAATGAATTATTGCATCCCTTGAGCCATTGGTGGCTCAAGGGGCTGCTGCAACAACTCCTCCCACCCACGGTGGGTGGCCCCTCGGGCTCAAAGAATCCATTTTGAGCCATTGGTGGCCTGAGTGGCCACCTGCCGTGGGCGGGCGGAGTTGCTACCACCAATGACTCAAAGTTGATTCTGGTCAGCTTTGAGTTGTTGGTGGCCGCTTGGGCCACCAACGACCCAAATATGATTTTGAGAATCGGATCTGATTCTGAGAATCAGATTTGAGTCATTTGTGGTTTCTTACTGTGGGCAGACATAGTTGTAGCAGCTCCCCCCACCCATGGAAAGCAGCCCCTTGGTCCACCAATAGCTCAAATCTGATTATGAGAATTGACAAGCGGCTGCTCGGGCCACCAACGACTCAAATCTAATTATGAGAATTGGATCCATGGGTAGGTGTAGTTGCAGCAGCTCTGCCCGCCCATGGCAAGTAGCCTCTCGGCCCACCGAAAACTCAAATCTGATTCTGAGAATTGACAGGCGGTCCCTCAAGGCACCAACGACTCAAATCTGATTCTCAAAATCATATTTGAGTCGTTATAGGTCACCTGCCATGGGCGAGCGGAGCTGCAGTAGCTCTACCTACCCATGACAAGCAACCCCTCGGGTTACCGACAACTCAAATATGATTTTGAGACTCAGATCTGATTCTCAGAATCAGATTTGAATAATTGTTCGCTGCCTACCGTGGACAAGAAGAGTTGTTACAGCTTTGCCCACCCATGACAGGTGGGGCCACCAACAACTCATATCAAATTCTAAGAATTGGATCGGATTCTCAGAATCAGATTTGATCCGTTGGTGGCCTGAGGGGCCACCTGCCGTTGGCAGGCGGAGCTGCTGCAACTCAACCCGCCCACAGCAGGTGGCCCCTTGGGCCATCAATAGGCTCATAGCTGATTCTGAGAATCAGCTTGGGCCCCAGTCGATTATGAGAGTCGACTTGGGCCCTAGCCGATTCTGAGAATCAACTTGCGCCCCAACCGATTCTGAGAATCGACTTGATCCCACTGGTGGCCCAAGGGACCGAATTTGTATATATATATATATATAATTATAATTATAATTATTAATCTTTTTAACCAATTTTAATTAGTTTTAGTTATTTTTTAATAGTTTTTGTTTGTTATTTTACTCTTTTATATCTTAAGTTTTTTTTTTTAATTTTTTTCTTATTTATTTAAATATTTTTTATAATTCATTTTTTTAATGTTTTCTATTTTTTTTAGTTTTTTTAATGTTTCTTATTTTTATTATTTTGATTTTTTTTAAGTTTATTGATTTATTTTATTTTTATTTTTATTTATTCAATAAAGTGTTATTTTTTTAATTTTTTTTTTCTTTCCTTGATTTTTTTCTTTAATTATGTGTTTTGAAAATATTTTTTGTATTTTATATATATATATATATATATATATATATATATATATATATATATATATATTATTATTATTTGACATTTTTATGTTTGATTTTTTTTGTTTTGGCTTTTTATATATTTGATTTTTTTTTTTTTATCATTTTTATTTTTTACTGGTATACTTTTATTTACTTTTTATTGTTTTTTATTTATTTATTTTTGTTTTATTTTTATTTTTTTTTTAATTTTAAGGTTTGTCAAGGTCATGATATTTTATCATTTATGTCATTATTTCAAAATGTTGAAAATTTATCCTGGAGAAAAAAAGTACTATTCCAACATTAACACTTTTTGTTTTTGGGGTTTTTTTTGCACCAAATTTTTTTTTTTTCACTGCCATGTTTAAAACATGTTGAAAAGTAACCCCAGAAAAAAAATTTGGTATTCTAACATCAACACTTTTCATTTTTGAGTTGTTTTTCTATATTTTTGGAGTTTTTTTTACTAGAGTTCTCATTTTCAGTTTATAGTTCCCATTTCATCGTTTACATTGTTTCATAAAGGAGGCAAGAAAATAGTCATTTTCACCATACAAGTTATCTTCAAAGGGAGTTAGCATAGGTAGGAAAATAAAGTAAGACAATTTGTCTTCTTTCAAAGCTTGTTACATTGTCAAATTGTTCAAGAAAGCAAAGTTTTTCTCAACAAAATCATGATTTTACTAAAGGAAAAAAAGAGGAGTTTTATAATGTTATAAAGGGAAAAAGTGACTTCCTCTACTCATTTTATCCTCTCTTGTTCGATAGATCTCCTCTCTCACCTTCATAACACTCTACAACTACCAAAGGTGGAATAAAACCAAAGAAATTGGAAAGAAAATTCATTCTCCTATGCTTCTTGGAGGCAATGCGACGTTTATGAGTGTTGGCACGACGTTTCTGGGTGTTGGTGCTACACTTTTTCCATTGCGCTAGATTTTTTCCAAAGGCGCTACGCTTTTGGGTTTTAGCCTCCAAGTCAACCATTCAAGTTTCAAAACAAGTGCATAAAGCTTATGTGGCATATTTATCAGTAAATGCACACTCTCAATACATATTTCAAGTCAATTCATCAGTGCATGAGTGATTTATCTCCTTAGGGTTTTGCTCCACTATGTTTGATTGTTTTCAGTTGTTTAAAACCCTCATCCCACCATCTAAGATCTTCACATATCTTCCACGGACCCTACCCTAACACCCCCTATCACTCACAACTCTCTTTACCATTGCTTCCATCAAAACCCTAATTTCCCGCTACATTTCCACAAGAAAACCAGTAAATGCAAGTGTTTTCACATTTTGGTCAATCTCCTCACACATATTTCAAGAAATTTCACTTGTAGAGTAAAACTAACACATCACCCTACCTCCTCAATTTTTTGGGGAATTTTCCTTAGTTTCCTTACACCTCATCTCAACCCCTAAAGTCACCCTATCCCTATCCCTTGTTTTCCCAAAATTAACTTTCCCTACTAACTTCATATAGCTAGGGTTTTATCCTATTCACAAGAATTATTGAGGGTGAAAAGAAGGTTCACAAGGAATGCCACCATTCTAGGTTTTAGCCTTCCACTTTGCAAGAACTCAATGCTTCCCCTTATGCCAAGAGATGTTTTGAAAACAATGGATGTTTTAGGATTTGTGAGAGAATCATGGAGGTAGGTTGTCATGCTTAATTGAATAGCCTTTTTTCCACTAATTTCAACAGAGACAAGGCCATAATAGTAGGTATTGAATTCACTCCATCAAAATATTCCATCACTTCAGCAACAGGTATTCCAAATGAAGGAGAAGTCTGGTTCAAAGGCATGGAATTGGACCTTGAGAACTACCCAATGTTCCCAAAACCTCATTGGAGAGATGAACCTGAGCATATTTTCCCTTTCAGGAATTTACTTGATAAGTATGCCCCATTAATGAAACTAATCAAGAAATATTTTACATGCGAAGGGATATTTTCAAGACTATAACAATACCATGTTAGGTTACTAATTCACTTCACAGCCACCAGATCACCCAATTTGTCTAACTATTTATTCATTAGTTTGTTCAAGATGGTGGAAAAGGTACAAAGAAAAGGTAAAAATCATCATCCTAGTTTATTCCACCATGGTTTGGTCAAGCTGGTTGTTTTGCACCAAATCTCATCAAACAATATGACCTCAAAAACTTTCATGGAGAAATTTGCATCAACGCCTACTACTAGTCCACCTATTGTTCATAGCACATCATCAACATCAACACAACCAAATGAGGTTGGGTCTTCAAGAAGGCAAACAAAGTTTTCAAAAGCACCTATGGTTGAGATCACTGAAACCTATGAGAAGGGTAAGAGGATGGTTTTTTCTCCTAATACCATCAAAAGTGTACTTTCACTTGAAGTTACACTTGAGAAAAGACAAAAAATAGATTAACCACCTAGTCATGATGGTGAGTTACCATTGCAACAACATGTTGAAAAATCACCCATATAGGTTGACATGGAAGAGCATGCGAAGGATAAGTTAGCTGAAGAAATCATAAAGGAAAAATATGAAGAGATAGCAAAGTTGAGGGATAATTTCTCAATGGAAAATTCTCAGATCCCCTTCCTACAACAAGATAATCTACAATTAAAAGTTAAACTACTCCTTCAAGCCAAGTCAAAGGTGCATGTTGAGGTAGAAAAATGTAAAGGTAAAGAAATGGTATATGATTACCAGTTGGAGGATACATAAGTTGAAATAGAAACAAGGAGACCAAGGACAAGAGGTCTCAAGTGGGTTCTTCAGAGAGAAAAATAATCAGCTCCTACATCAGGTTGGGAAACTTTTGATGAATTGATTTTTGTTGAAATAAATCAAGATAGAGAGTATTGGATTGACAGGGTGAATGGAAATATTGAGAATATTCTAAAGAAATCCAAAAATATCAATGACCTCTAGAGGCATATGAAAAATCATTATTGTGCGAGAAATAAAATTACCCAAATCAGGCTGAAGAAAATGAAGAAAAAGTTGAAGGAAGCCCAAATGAAGCTCAAGGAGAAGGATAACTTGGACCTACTTGTTGAGGAATACTTGGATGTTTAGTCTATCATCCAAGAGTGGCCACCATTCCAGGTTTGAGCCATCCACTTTGCAAGAACTCAATGATTCCCCTTATGCCAAGATATGTTTTGAAAATAGTGGATGTTTGAGGTTTTGTGAGAGAATCATGGAGGCAGGCATTCATGCTCAATTGACTAGCCCTTTTGCCACTAACTTCAGTAGAGACAAGGCCATTATAGTAGGCATTGAATTCTATCTATCAGCAGATGCCATCACTTCAACACTAGGTATTCCAAATGAAGGAGAAGGCTTATTCAAAGGCATGGAATTGGACCTTGAAAACTATCCAATGTTCCTAAAACATCATTGTAGAGATGAAGCTCATCATATTTTCCCTTTTATGTATTTACTTGATAAGTATGCCTCATTAATGAAACTAATCATGAAATATTTTACATGCGAAGGGAGATTTTCAAGACTCTACCAATATGATGTCAGGTTACTAATGCACTTCACAGCCACCAAATCACCCAATCTGTCTAACTATTTATTCAGGATTTTGGTCAAGATGGTGGAAAAGGTATAGAGCAAAGGTAAAAATCATAATCCTAGTTTATTCCACCATGGTTTAGTCAAGCTGGTTTTTTTGCACCAAATCTCATCAAACAATATGACCAGGGAAACTTTCATGGAGAAACTAGCATCAACGCCTGTGACTAGTCCACCTATTGTTCATAGCACATCATCAACATCAATACAGCCAAAGGAGGTTGGCTCTTCAAGAAGGAAAACATAGTTTTCAAAATCACCTAGGTTTGAGAGCACTGAAACCTATGAGAAGGGTACGAGGATGTGTTTTTCTCCTAAGACCATCAAAAGTGTACTTTCACCTGAAGTTACATCTGAGAAAATAAAAACAGCAGAGCAGCCACCTAGTCTTGATGGTGAGTTACCATTGCAACAACATGATGAACAAGCACCCCTAGATGTTGACATGGAAGAGCATGTGAAGGGTAATTCAGCTGAGGAAATCATAAAGGAAAAATATGAAGAGATAACAGAGTTGAGGGAGATTTTCTTAATGGAAAATTCTCAAATCACTTTCCTACAACAAGAGAATCTACAGTTAAAAGTGAAACTACTTCTTCAAGACAAGCCAAAGGTGCATATTGAGGAAGAAAAATGTAAAGGTAAAGAAATGGTAGATGATAATCAATTGGAGGATACATAAGTTGAAACAAAAGCAAGGAGACCAAGGACAAGAGGTCTCAAGAGGGCGCCTCAGAAAGAAAAAGAATCAGCTCCTAAATCAGGTTGGCAAACGTTTGACGAATTAATTGTTGCTGAAATCAATCAAGATAGAGAGTATTGGCTTGACAGGGTGAATGGAAAATTTGAGAAGCTTGTAAATAAAGCCAAAAATAAAAATGACCTTCAGAGGCATATGGAAAATCATTATTGCGCCGAAAACAAAATCTCCCAAATCGGGCTGAAGCAAATGAATAAAAATCTCAAGGAAGCCAAATGAAGCTCAAGGAGAAGGATAACTTGGAACTACTTTCCGAGGCATCCCTTTTTGTTCATATTATCATCCAAAGGTTTCATAAAACAAATTTTGAGAGATTTTTATTATTTGGAGGATTTTCTATTATTTTTGGAAAATTATAGAAATTTAGTCTCCACAGAAGCGTTACGCAGCGGGGCAATGCTTTCTCTCAGGGCACTCAAATGAAGAATGGCTTATGTTTTTGGTTGAAATTTAAATTTCGCATTCCAGATCATGTCCTTTTTTTTCATGACACCCCTTAATGGTGGAGAAAAATCCAAAAAACTGTCTCTTTTTCATTTTTCTGCTATTGTTTTTGACCTGGCGCGACGCTTCTGGAGTGAGGTTGGGAGAATAAATTTTTGGAGGTATTCCCATGGGTGTTTTCTTAATTTTTAAGGTGAATTATAAAGTAGACACGTAGGGCTACCTATCACAACATTCAAAATTGCAAATGGATGCTTTAAAGTGGGTAAAATTCACCTATGGACAGGTATGACGCTTCCGCTAATGGCTCTACGTTTCTGCATTGGATTCCTTTTAGAAAATTGTTAAGCTAGGAAAACTTCAGAACTAGATGCTAATATGTCCCATGAGGTTTCATTTGAGTATTTAAGTTTTTTTGTACCTCTTATTATGAGGAAACATGTAACATAATGAAGGATACACATTCCTAGTCTTTAGCTAAATTTTAGGGAATAGTTTCTAACTTCCCTAGATTCTAGGAAGTGACTCATCTGATGTAATTATGATGATTTTCGTATAGTATTTCGACCCTACATGGATTCATGACTTGTTTTTTCCTATATGTAGTCCAACGCAAGACATTGGAAGGGTTGAATAGTTGTTATTTGCAGTGGAGCTATTGTACAAGTTTTCTTTTGAATGAAATCAAATATAGTGTTGCAGACATAGTGTTGAGACTCCAATGGTATACCTTTGAGCATTTTTCTCTCTATAAAATTATCATGTTGAATGTTATGTTATCCATATTTCACATATATGCGTATTTATGTTAATATTATCAATTTATGGACAAAAATCATGCTTTCCATTCTCTGTTTTTATAAGATTTACATGAACATGTTTTTTCTCTTATGATGAATGAATTCATTTTAATTTTCATTTTGGCTCTCTCTCTGTTCACCCTATACAAAAATGAAAAATTAAGCATGCTTATAAGATTACCTACCTGGCCTCATCCTTTCCTTTGCAATCTAACCTTTGAAATTTGACCTAAACCCTAGATCTAGTTCTCTAACTGTCATTCCTATCCAACAAAACTTCAAACAAACAAAAATTCTAATCTACTGAGCATCATAACTAGCCTAGAATCATTATATCCAATCATATTTTTTGCTGAAAGTGACATTGAGAGAGCCCTCTCTGGTTTTGGTAGGGCTAGATACCTGAGATAAAGGTTGGTTTGTGGTTACCTTCCTTCAGCTCCATTTTAATCCTTGGGAAGCGGGGGGAGTGATAAAATGATAGATAAAATTTCAAGAGGTATTTGAAGAGATGAAGGAGAAATTAATCACTACACCAATTCTGAGATGATCAAATTAGTAATTTCCTTTCCATGTCCACATAGATGCATTAGAAAAATTTGTACGAGTAGCTTTGGTAGAAGTGGAAGAAAAATTTCCATATGCCATATATTTTATTAGTAAGAACATATTCAAAGATGAGCTTAATTACATATTTATTGAAAAATATCTCTTAGCTATTGTGCACTCCTTGAACAATTTTAAGAATTATATCACTAGGTACCAATTATTTGTATATATTGATCATGTAGACATTAAATATTTAATGAATAAACCTAATTTCAATGCTAGAATCGTTATGTGGTTATTTTTTTTTCAACATTTTTATCTAACCATGTTGAAAAGTCACGGAAGGAAAATGTGGTTGCAATTTTTTTTATTAAACTAACATTGCTTGCCGAAAATGAGGAGATGATAGATGATTGAATTATGGATGAGAACCTCTTTGTTATTTCACTATTGTCTCCTTGGTTTGTTGACATAGAAAATTTCTTTGTTGTTGGGATATTCCCTCTTAATCTTTCCTCTAAGGAGAAGAGAAATATTTTTAGAAAAAGTGCTCCTTTCACCTTGACTCGGGGAGATCTCTTTAAATTAGGACCAAATAAAATATTGAGAATATGTGTAAGGGAGGATGAGGCTTTTGACATCCTCTCATCATGTCATGATGGACCCTGTGGGGGGCATTTTTCTTCCAATAGGAAAACCTTCAAGATTATACAAGCTAGCTACTATTTACCTACTTTACACTAAGATGCTAGGAGATACACTACGAGATGTTATTAGTGCCAAAGGATGGGAAAGCGTACACAAAAGGATGAAATGTACCTACCATCTCAAATAAATCTTGAGCCATTTGAGAAGTGGGGGCATGGATTTCATTGGAAAAATTGATCCCTTATCCAGAAAAAAAGAGATATATAATTGTGTGCATTAATTATTTCACAAAGTGGCTTGAAGTGAAGGAAGTAAAAAAAACAATAGAGCATAAGGTGGAAAAGTTTCTAAGGTTTTTTTTTTTTATAAGTTTGTATTGCCAAGGGAGATGTTCACTGATCAAGGCACTCAATTCACTTCGAATTTGATTGAGGAAATCATGGAATAAATTGATACGTGGAAAATACACTCCCTATCATCCTTAGATGAATGGGAAGATGGAGGTCATGAACAAATATTTGGATAACATATTAACTAAATTTTTCAACAAAAAAAAAAAGGATTTGGAAACCTGACTTGTGGAGGTCACTTGGGCCTATAATACCACCTAGAAAACCACCACCGGGTTCACTCCCTTTGTGTTTTTTATGGTAAGAAGGAGTTATTGTCCATTGAGTTTGAGTACAACACCCTAAGAATGGAAGCACAATTCGACCTAGACATCACCATTCTCAGCATGAGAGGTTGCAACAACTCAATGTTATTGATGAACTTAGATTGTATGCCCTCATGTACACCGAGGTGGTCCAATTACAGAGGAAGATTTGGCATGACAAAAACATCAGAGAAAGAAACTTCCAAGAGGGTGATTGAGACCTGCTATAAGACTCTCGATTCAAGGACCTCAAGGGAAATATTATGACAAGATGGTTAGGTCCTAATCTGATGGAAAAATTTCATGATAATGGCTTTATCCATATCAGAAAAATTTATGAAGAATTAATTCCACTTTTAGTTAATGGTTACCAATTGAAACTCTACAAGAGGCCTATGTCAAGGGAGGCATTTACCAGATCACTAAGAATGGAGATGAATTTAATTAGGGGTTTCATTTCTCTTAGTTCACCCAACCTATGATCAATAGAAGATGAAGAAAAGAAAAGAAAAAAAAGGACAAAATAAAAAATAAAAGGGATAAGAAACCTAGGTGAAAACCTCCATGAAGAACCCGAGGCAAACTCGACGACTAAAAACTTGCATGAGGTAGTCCACGAGTAAAAAAATAAAAAATAAAAAATCCCAAAGCGAAAACCTTATTTTATGTACCTCGGGAAGTGATGTAGGTTGTAAAGCTCCTTTGGGGTAGTCTGCAGGTCTAAAAAAAAGAAAAAATAAAGAAAAAAAGAAAAAAGAGAAAAAGAAAAAGGGAAAAGCAAGGGAACCATTACATCATTGTTGCTAACAATTTTTTTTTTTCATGGTTCCATTCACATGGAAAAGAGGAAAAGAGTCAAGGAGAAAACTTCAAAACTCCATTTTTCCATCCACCAAGCTAACTCTCTGCATGTACTCCATCATCTCATTGATTTCCCCAAGTTCCTCCATCACCAGGTCATCCATCTCACTCAATTCTGCGTTTGTCCTAGAGTGCTAAAATTATCTTATCTTGTTATAGGATTGTGATTGGTATAAAAAAAGGGTTTAGATACTATGTTTTTCATATAGGATCAAAAGGAAGAGTCCACCACACCCTCATCATCTATCCTCTACACCATTTGGTCTCTCTTCCACTGAAATATCCACTTATGTCCATAAAAATTACTCACCTTCACCCCTTCTTCCATAATTTCCACCATAATAAGCCTTCTGATCCTTATCCATATATTGATCATGAATTATCAGATATTTTGGAAGCATTATCTGAAGGATATTATGATCATAGAGGGGTATATGTGACTGCTACAAGAAGACACAACGTCCTGTAGTAGTCTGCACAAACTCTACAAAACCATAGTTGAGAGCATCAAAATGGAGAACCTATCATCATGAAGACATTGGAAACTCATTTCCTTGGTTTTGTGAAGTTACAAGACCTCTACGAAGCTACTATAGGATCATTTTTCACCTCTTCAAGAACCTGTATTTCCAATATTCGACCAACCAAGCACATATTCAATATATATATATATATATATATATATATATACATATATTCAGAGCAAAGCCAACACAGCATGAAGCAACAAGCATGAGAATATGACACCTCAAGAAGCTAGCAGAGTATCCATTACCTTTTCTCAAGAACATCATGCAGACATCAAGTGTTCAACATAGAGGTAAAGACCACAAGGTATGCACACGAATCAAAACTCCTCACCTCTTCCATTAAGTGCATAATAGTGTGATGCATGTTCTAAATGCATGAGGAATACAAATTTTTAGGTTGAAGGTGTCTAGCCATCTCGATGGCCCTCAAACAGTTAAGTAAAGTTATCTCACTCTCTCATCCCATGTGGAGAAAACGACAAAAGTGAGGAGGTGATAATTACAAGGAGTTGTCCAAAGGGTCTAGGAAGGAGTGTGAAGGTGGTAAGTGGGGGAAAACTAACACAACACAATGATCCCACCACCAAAAAAAAATAAAAATAAAGAGAAGGCCCGAGCCTCATTTGTACCAAGAGCCTCATTCCAAAAACAGTAAAAAAGGCCCATTGTATCATCGAGAGTTGAGCTAGCTACATGATCTTAAATTGATTTTTAGTTAATGCTGTGCTAATATAAATTCCAGATTTAATATGAAATTTCTTAGTTTTTCTTCTTGTACAAGGGTTTATACATGTGTTTATGATTGATAAAACAACAAAAATTGATGAGATTAAGTGTATTTCATGAACATAAAAGCATGGAAACTAAATTCTGAACAACAACATATAAACACAGAAAAAACATAGAAAACTGAGTCAAATACCCATGGTTTTGATGAAGGAGTTCACCCCTCCTGGGCTACATCTCCTTGGTCCAACTTCCATGGCATGGGCCTTTTTATTAGCTTCAATTGTGCAAAAGTGTTGTTTATAGTCACCTGTTTCCTCTACAACCTACTCCAATGGCTCCAAAACATCAAAAACTAGCAATAATGACTCTTCCTAAGAAAAAATTGGTCGAAACATGCCTCAGTTATTGCAAAAACATCTTTTCCTACAATTTTTCCACTAAAACTGGAAGTTCGCCAGAAAGCTCCACTAAAACTGGAGCTCCGTTGCATTTCACAGGCTCCGCCAAGTCTGCCACTAAGTTAAACTGCACATTATCTTAAGTTAAGTTTGTATTAAAGTTGAGTTAATAGAGGGTTAGCGCTAAGCGCATTTAGTGGTTAACCACGGATTAGTATTGATTAATCCAGATTATGGCATAAATAAGCACATTTACAGTTTGAAATTCCCGCCAGTGTAATAGCACTACCCCTTGGTATTCATGCTCGAACATATCAGAGGGGGCTGGCCCCCTCCGGACCCCCAAACATGGTGCTAACAGACTTCAAGTATAAGCGGCATCCCTTATGTATTAAGGAACATGGTGATGGTCTGTAGGTAGCTCTCAACACTTGTATGGGGAAGGTCACAGGGTCAACCCCGTCCTCCTACCCTCCACAATCATAAATATTTGTAGAACGAAATTTGGGCTTACACCTTTTCAATGAACCTTTGTTAAAATGAATATATGAACCTTCGCTAGTTCTAGGCCATGTTTACCATGTTAACATTTCTCCAACATATAGTTATCACTTCCGCCAGGTTTAGATCTCCTCCATATAGTTATCGCTTCCGTCAGGTTTAGAGCTCCTCGACATAGTTATCGCTTCCACCAAGTTTAGAGCTCCTCCATACAGTCTATGGTTTGACAGTTAGCCTTTCCGCTAAATATAAAAATAATTCCACCATATACTAAGGACCAACATTTGAGTTCAGATAATGTGCACCATATCAGGCCATGGGGGAGGGCACATGGCAGCCTTCGACTACTCCACGTGGCCCTTCTCCATTGGTTCAAATACACTAATACAAAAATAATAATGCATGCTATAATTAAAATTTCAACCTTAGAAATAGGAAGAAAAATTCAATTTCCCAAGAAACATTGGATAATCTGACTGTGACACTTGTCACAGTGTCATTGGCTGAAAATTGGAGAATATTCCTTGAATATTCCTAAGGTGCCGACTAGAATTCCAAGTCATCAGTCTGTCACTGTTCTTCACATTTTTTACCTATTTGATAAAACGAACATCAGACCACAAATTACTCATACAAACTTAGATTTTGATGAAACAAGTTGTGTTGGAATCCTGGTGACGAGCTCCATCCGGTCGTTTTGGTTTGGAGAATTTTTTAGCACTTTAATTTTTGAGCTAAATACTAAGCCTCTGATCATTGCTCCCCATTAGAAGCCTTTTGGACCCCAAAATATACTATTAATTGTTCAACAGGTGAGGGTAAAACTCCCTCACCCTTTCACTCTCCATCCATTTGGCATTGGAAGGATTTTTTCCCTTGAGTCCGACTCTGAGGTATTCGACATTCTCTCTCCTTGAAGTTCTAATTCTTCTGTCAAGTATGAGATCTTGCTGAAGTTCACCAAGATATTCTAGCGAGAAATAATCTATTGATGGAAGTTGAACATGCTTTCCTTGATCATTAATTAAAGGAGTCTCAAACAATCTCAAATTCGCAACATTAACAACGGAATATATTTGAATATAAGGAGTAAAATCTAGCTTTAATGCATTAGTAACAATATTTTCCAGAATTCTAAATGGACCATAGTAGATTGGCTTGAGATTTTTACCTTCCCCTTGCAATATTCCTTTGCACATATATAACCAAACTTCATCTCCAACCTATAATTTGTGATCAAAACGGTGTTTATCATGCCTTGCCTCGTAGTTTATTTGACTATTTTCAAGTTGTTCTTGCATTGTGTGATGTACCAAATGAATTTTCTCAATGAAATTCCTTGCCTTATCTATCTCACTATGACCATATATAGCAACATATTTGTCAAATATGAAGTCCAAAGGTGATCTTTGAAAGTATCCAAGACATGCCTCAAATGGCGATGTGTTTGTGGAAGATTGCATTTCCCTGTTGTATGCATGTTGAATGTAATGCGACTATTCATCCTGTTGTACATACCCCTTTTCCTTATTTAAATTTCGTTTTCCTCCTTCTCCAAAATCCATTTCTAACGTTTTGATAGTAAGAACCCCCTGGGCCCCGTTCAAATCCATCATCTCCGCCCGAAAATCAGCGTTATAACGTTTAAAATACATATTATATATGTATCGGGCCGAAGCCCCTTAGGCTTTAGCCCCCCCCGCCTTGATTTTCATAAGACCCGAGTCCAGGACCACAGGCTAGAAGATAAAGGGGGTTGTCGTTTAAGTCCCGGGCGCTGTTATAACCGTCTGATTCAATTAAATCAACGGCGCGGCATCAAACTTATAAGGAGGGCCCCGCATCGTACCCCGCGCACAAGAAACCAGTGGTATCTTCCCCGCACCACTTTTATTGACAGGGCGGTATTTCCCACGAGAGCAGCGATCCCACACGGGAGGTGCCACGTGTTCCAGGTACGAACAGGAAACCGCCGATCCCCCGCGCGTTAAACTTCAACCGAGGGCCGGGCAGCGGGATTCACAGAGACCGTCAGATATCCAGATCTCCATCCGACGGCGGAGATGCAACAAAATCGTTCGTCCTTTGCCACGTACCTGCCAGGTCCCACAGCCCGCCACCGTGTCGCTTCCACCAACCTTCGCCCGTAGAGTCTTCCGCCACGTCATCCCTTCACTGGTCCCCTGTTAACCTACGTGTCTTCCCCCCATATATCCCTCCGTACCTATATATCCATATGCGTATATTTATGTGTTTTATTCACCTTTGTGGCTAGTTTTTCTTTCTGCCCCCACTGCGCGACACTGCGTTCTGTTGGTGAAAACCTTCATTGTTCGCTCCCGACACCCCATATGTCACCGTTTTCGGTCTGTGTCCCCATCATCTCCTCCATTCACACCTCCGTCACCTCCGCCCTTGTCTGAGTCAGTTCTTTTTAACATTTTCAGGGTTTTTGCAGGTTTTCAAATCAAGCATAAGTGGGCATATCAATCTGTCGCCTCCATTTCAGAGAATTAAGAGCGTATCAGAAGATGATCTCCTGTGAAGCGAAATTAAATAAAAGAGATGAAGTCGGTACATGAAATGACTGTTATCAAAGAAAACACAGGCAGAGAGCTACAGAACCCTCCAGAGAGTTTCGCCACGCATTTAACGTTAAGACTTCAAATTCAGAATTCAAAGGCCAAGAGTACAGTACCAGAGTTGCAGGCCAGCTCAGGCCCCTCACGGCATCAGATTTTTCTTCAACTAAAAGCATCCCGATGTACATATTTTATTATTTTCTGTCTTGTACATAAAGAGATTTTTATCTCCCGGCATTAATTTCTGTATACAAGTTATTAGGTATATTCATTTATAGCTAGTCATTCATGAAGAAGGCGTAAGGTTTCCCCGCCTTTCTTTTCCGATTTAGAGTAATAAGTGTAGATACCTACCTCTCCCTCTAGAAGTTTCTCTCCTCTCTATAAATTTCAAAAAAGAAGACATTGTTAGGGTTCCAGATTTCTGTAAGCAAGCTGTGCAGCTAGAAGACTATTGTATCCATCTTGTGACATTTCTGTATGAAGTTTCAGAGCCCGTTGGGTCTCAGTGAGGAGGGGTTATGATTGTATTGAGGATTCTGGACTTTGGTATATTGCAGTATGTAATTTCTCTCATGTGTTAATATATCATCCTTTATTGCAAACTTTCTTCTTGTATCATGTTCTAGAATGCGAGTGGCTCACTAATTTGCAGTAAGGATTCATCTTAAGTGGTGCCCTTTCTGGAATTAGTCAAGCGCTTTAAATAGGCCTAGAAGTGATAAAATGTTCCATGTTCACTCATTTCATAATCTCTGCTATATTAATGGCTTAAGGATTCGTAAATTGATGCGCCCTTTTGTCAGTAATATCTTCTCATGTTTCTTTCTTGCCCGCACTCCTTGATATCTGATTTCTGTAATATATTATTTGAATCGGCCCTCTTTACAGTAAAACAGTCTCTTAGCTGTCTGATGCTATCATACTAAAGTTTTACCTGATGTCTGTACTTTATTCCTATCTGTGTATCAGCCACTGAAGGAGAATTGGGACCTATTCAAGCTATTTTCAATTTCCTTGTTTAAAACAAGAGATAGTAAGTGAGCCCCTTGGACTGACAACCCAAACTATAATGGACTCCTTGCTATATTAAGATGTCCTAGGCACTGGTCTATGGCAACTCTAGACTGTCTCTAGGAGGGTGACAAAATCATCCACAACATCTTTCTGGCGCCGTTGCCGGGGACGAATTCAAGAATATCAGTTTCCCTAGGTTTTCGACATCTCATTTCACTCTCTAATCAGGTGAGCACAGAGAGGTGAAGAGTTGCAGATTTCTCACCTTGGCGACTCCACTGGTCCTTATTTGATAAATCTCATTAGTAGTCCTGGCTCCTCGTAGGCCACATTTGAGGTCAGATACAGCCCAACTGAAAACACCCTACGTGTCTGACCCAGAGAAAATTATTCATAAAAAAGTCTGGAAGGAGAGGAAGTCGGCCCTTGCTGAAAATCCTGAGTGTTCTGTTGAACATTATCCGCCCTCTTCTTCTTCTCAAGAAGTTAGAACAGAAAATCCCGAAGTTTATCTAGAAACCCCACGTAGGGGAGATACTTTATTTGGGGAAGAACCTTGTCCTGTTTCCGAGGCTGAGGAAATTAAAGAAGTCACTGAGGTAGCTCCCGTCAACCGAGAACTATTCCCATCCACGCCCCAGACCTCAGTTCAATATATTCCCATTGTCATTCATACTCCGCTTCCCCCTACCCCTCTCCCTTCTTTTGTTTCTCAGATCATTGTGCAACCCCCACCACCTCCAATGGCCAATGTTCTTGCTTTTCTCCTGAACAAATATGCTCCTCTGGCCTTACCCCAAGTATTGAATGATATGCCACAGGATTATCTGAAGATTCTGCCAAGGTTCAATGGTGAAAATGATGTGGATGCTCAGAAACATCTCGAGACTTTCTGCTCTTTTGCAGAAAATTTGAATGTTGAACATTTGGATGTGGTTTTGAGATTATTTGTGCAGTCTTTAGAAGGTGAAGCTAGAAAATGGTTTAAAACACTGGGAAATCGTTCTGTGACAACTTGGGACCAGATGGAAAACGTTTTCCTCAGGAAGTGGGGAGAAAAGAAGGATTTTGGAATGTGCCTTACAGAGTTTAATACTATCAAGAAGAAACAGAATGAAGGGGTATCAGAATTCATCAAAAGATTCAACAAGCTGTATCTAAGCTTGCCTCCGGAAATGAAGCCAAATGAAGCAGCTGCCAAGATAATCTTCATAGCGGCCTTTGATTTTGATTTTGGATTCTCCTTAAGAGAAAGAAAGCCTGCCAATTTAGATGATGCACAAGCAGATGCTCTGGAACTAGAAGCGAACTTTGCCTCCACAGGAAAGTTAAAAGGGAAAATGGAACCAGATGCCAGAAGAAAAGGCAAAGAAGAGGTTTCCACCTCTAATCAAGAAAAGGATTCAGATAAAATGGATGAAATAAGTAAGATGATAAAGAAGATGGTCAAGATGGAACTGGAAGCCAAAAACGCAGCTCCTAAGAACTATTACAATGCTCCAAACAGAGGGTATAATCCTCAATATAGAAAGCCTCCATTGCAAATATTACCAAGAGAGACAAGGGAGCAGCAAGATCAGGTGCCTCACCCCTTGTACCTGGAAGGACCTGCAGATGACTCCACCGGAAATGCAGCCTATGGGTTAGAAGATTCGAATCTGGCCTTTTCAAATAATGATGATATGGAGTGCCCAGTCCAAGCAGAGGATGACGAAGCCGAGATTGACCATTACTGCAAGCAATTTGCTGATTTCATGGAAGCCCAGTTCAACGTCAGATATGATCTCAGATCCTCAAGGAAGAGGACCAGAACTCAGGAGCAAGAGGAAGAAATACCTCAGAAAGAAGCATCTGCTCAGAAGGAGTCAACAACCAAAAAGAATGTTGAAAAAGGTAAGAATTTTCTAAATACCCCCTTGCAGTTAAATGATCAAATTCCTTCTTCTTCCAAAGCAGTCAGCCCTCCTAATGCTGAGCCAGTGTCCCAAGAAGTCAAGTCCTCAGTTGAGAATAAGGAGTCAAAAGAAGTAATGATAGAAAAGTCCACATCTGCTTTTAATTTGCAAAAAGAGCTCGAAAAGATTAAGATTCCTGTTCCTCTGACTGAGCTGTTGAAGCAGCCTGTATATCAGTCTCAGGTCACCTCTTTCATGCCTATTCCTGAACCACAAATTGTACCTGATAGTCTAAATCTTCAGGAAGAAAGACCCATGGTAGTCTTTGGCCCACACGTTGAGGAGATAGACCCTTCAACTCCTCCCTTTTATGTGTCCCTAGTCATTCATGACCTGCTGCTTCATAATTGTATGCTAGATTCTGGGGCTTCCCATAATCTTATGCCTTTGTCTGTCATGGAGCAACTAGGGCTGCAGATTACAAGGCCTTGTAAAGATTTATATTCATTTGATTCTAAGAGGGTTAAATGCTTGGGAATGATTAAATATTTAGTGGTCAATCTAGCTCAAATCCCAGCAAAAAGCGTGGTCATGGACATTGTGGTCGCAGATATCCCAGCTCGCTTTGGCATGCTGTTGTCAAGGTCCTGGGGTACTAAGATTGGGGGATCGATTAAACTAGACCTGACATATGCCACTGTCCCAGTCTTTGGTGGTCAGGAGAGGAGGCTGTATAGGGAGACCAGATTTGTTAAAATGGTGACCACTGCTGATTGCTCGGACAACTCTCCAGTTTATAATAAAGAAGGAGACTTCTCATGTTTTGTGTTAGAAGAAAGTCAAGACTATGCACATGAGTCCCCCTCTGGTCAATTCCAAGCTGAGCAATACAAGGAAGGCCAGGAATCACAGGTATGGACTTTGCATTTTGATGGAGCAAATTCCAGGGAAGGTAACGGAGCTGGGGTGTTGCTAATTTCCCCCACAAGAAAATGGGTGCCGCTGTCTTTCAAATTAGAGTATGAAGCTACTAACAATGTAGCTGAGTATGAAGCTTTGTTATTGGGTCTACAGACAGCTAGAAACATGGGCATCCAATGTCTAAAGGTGTTTGGAGACTCTGAGCTAGTAGTGAGACAGATTAAGAATGAATGCCAAACTAAGCATCCTCGGCTCAGAGCATATAGAAATGAAGTATGGGACATGATAGAAAATTTCTTCTTAGCATTTAATATACAGTTCATGCCCCGGGAGCATAACAGAATAGCAAACTCTCTTGCTGTGGCTGCTAGTACGTTCTGACCTCCTCAGAACCCATTGCTAAGATATGAAGTAGAGGTACATTATAGACCATCTATCCCAGACAATATAAAGCACTGGCAGGTCTTTGAAGATGATGAACAAATGAAGAGATTCATGGAGACCGTGGGAGAATTCACAGGTATGGAAATTGATGATGATGAGGAGGAAGAAGCTGAAAACATTGCAGAAGGTAAATGGGAAGAAAATGTAGCAGGAAACAGAGTATTACAATTAAAAGGAAATGTCATCCCTAGAGGACTAGTACCTCTAGAAAGACTATTCAATAAGAATGATGTTCCCATGCAGCCAAACAAAACAGTAGAAGAAGATCAAGTGAGAGATTTAAATCTGGGTACTGCTACTGATCCCAAGATTGTTAAATTATCTAAAAATATCCCAGAAGAATATAAAGAAAAGTATTTGAAGTTATTTCAGTCTTATAAAGATGTTTTTGCCTGGTCCTATGAGGACCTAAAAACTTTTGATGTAAATATTATACAACACAAAATTCCACTCAGGGAAGATGCAAAGCCATACAAGCAGAAGCTCAGGCAGATTAATCCTCTGCTTCTTCCCTCAATTGAGAAAGAAATCAAAAAATTGTTGAAGGCCAAAATAATTGTGCCCTTGAGGTACTCAGAATGGGTAGCGAACCTTGTTCCTGTCAGAAAGAAGAACGGAGAAATCAGGCTATGTGTAGACTTCAGAAATTTGAACAGAGCATCTCTCAAAGATAATTATCCACTGCCTAAAATGGATCATATCCTGCAGAAGGTTGTGGGAGCATCCAGGATGTCAATGATGGATGGATTCTCAGGCTATAATCAGGTAGCTTTTTTTCCAGAAGATCAGAAGAAGACCGCATTCACCACTCCATGGGGAACCTTTATGTATGCGAGGATGCCATTTGGATTGATCAATGCAGGTGCTACTTTTCAAAGGGCAATGGACATAGCCTTTGTTGGAGAACAGGACAAGTTTTTGGTAGTGTACCTCGATGACATCACGGTGTTTTCAAAGAATGATGATGAGCATATCGTGCATTTAAGAAGAACTTTTGAAAAATGCAGAAGGTACGGCCTTTCTCTTAACCCTCAAAAATCTCTGTTTGCTTTAGACGAAGGGAAACTCTTAGGACATATTGTGGCTAAGGATGGTGTTAAAATTGATCCTAAGAGAGTTGAAGTAATAAATAGCATTTCTCTGCCAAGAAATAAGAAAGAAGTACAGGTGTTTTTGGGGCGAATAAACTTTTTAAGGAGATTCATTCCTAACTATGCAGAGATAGTTAGGCATATAACCAATATGTTGAAAAAGGACAGCGAAGTTAAGTGGTCTCAGGAGTCTAGAGATGCATTTACAAGAATTAAACAAGCATTTTCCGAAGCTCCTGTGCTAGCAGGACCGGATTATAGTAAGCCATTTATGGTATTTTCCTTCGCTTCACCACACACAATTGCTGGAGTGTTATTGCAGAAAAATGAAGAAGGATATGAACGGCCCATAGCATTCTTCAGTCAGGTGTTGTATGATGCTGAACTAAAGTATAATATACTGGAGAAGCAGGCGTATGCCCTGGTAAAGTCCCTGAAAGCCTTCAGAGTTTATATTTTGCAATCTCATATTACTGCTTATGTTCCCACAGCAGCTGTAAAAGACATTCTAGTTCAAAGAGACAGTGAAGGCAGAAGAGGAAGATGGATTGCAAAAATTCAGGAGTATGATCTAGACATAAAGCCTACTAAATTGATCAAAGGACAGGGACTTGCTAAGATGTTATCTGAATCTAATCATCAAGCCCTGGGCATTAATTTATCCATGATAGTAAATGAAGAATCAGAAAAAGGAGAGGAGCAACATGGACTGGAAATGGCCACACAAAAGGTACATGTGAAGTATCTGACTAGCCCATGGTACAAGAAAATAGTTGAATACCTGCTGACACTTAGCTGTCCTCCAGGATGTGATAAGGCAGCATA
The DNA here is from genome assembly GCA_034641835.2 of Pinus albicaulis. NCBI lineage: Eukaryota > Viridiplantae > Streptophyta > Pinopsida > Pinales > Pinaceae > Pinus > Pinus albicaulis. The sequence goes on along the minus strand of CM076575.1, from coordinate 1,188,414,055 downwards.
CAGAGCTGTGAGGATGAGATCTCAGAAGTATGTCATTGCCAATGGACAGCTGTATTGGAGAGACCCTTTGGGTATCTTACTGCTATGCCTCACAGAAAATGAAGTGCAGAACATAATGACAGAATTTCATGAAGGAATGTGTGGAGGACACTACAGCTGGAGAGCTACTACCAACAAAATCTTGAAGGCTGGTTTCTACTGGCCAAAATTATATTCAGATACCTTCACTTGGGTCAGAACATGTGACAAATGTCAAAGGTTTGCAGAAAGACAGAAGTTAGCATCCTTGCCCTTGATTCCTGTTCATGTAAATGAACCTTTCCAGAAATGGGGATTAGACTTTATAGGAGAAATACACCCCCCATAAAGTGGCCAACATAAATGGATACTGACAGCTACAGATTATTTTACTAAATGGGTAGAAGCCATACCTACAAGAAGGGCTACAGATGCTGTAATCATGAATTTTTTAGAAGATAATATCATATCTAGGTTTGGCTGTCCTGCAAGGATTGTAACAGATAATGCTCAAGATTTTAAGTCTGCCAGATTTGTAAATTTCTGCCAAAGATATAATATTATATTGACTCATTCTACAGCATATTATCCCCAGGGGAACGGGCTAGCAGAATCATCCAATAAAACCCTGGTGAGGGCCCTGAAGAAAACGATAGCTGAAAATCAGAAAAATTGGGATTCTCAGTTAAAGTTTGCTCTGTGGGCAAATAGGATAACAAGCAAAAGAGCAACAGGCAAGTCTCCATATGAGCTGGTGTATGGGCGGGCTGCAGTATTCCCTGTGCAATTAGCACTGCCAGTGGCGCGTTTTATGCAGGAAAATCAAGAAGAACCCGACGAGATGATCAGGAGAATTAATCAGCTGGTAGAATTGGAGGAAACCAGAAATCAGGTAGACCAGAGATTAATGGAATACCAGGAGAAGATGAAGAAAGTATTTGATCAGCATGCAAAGGGCAGAAATTTTCAAATTGGAGACCTGGTTCTTAGGTGGGATGTTCGCAGAGCAGAAAAGGGCAAGCATGCTAAATTCGATCCATTATGGTTTGGTCCATTCATAATTGTAAGTCAAGGAGGGAATAATACTTTTATGTTGGAGAATCTACAGGGTGATTTGTTAGATGCGCCCGTGAATGGCCAATTCCTCAAGCCATATTTTCAATTCTGACCCAGGTGAAGAATGACAGACTGTATATAATGTATATAAATTGCTTTTATTTTAGTTTTTGCAGAGGAAAAAGAATGCTGATTGTTACCTGATGAGAAGGCGCAGCAGGAATTGAACAGTGGAATGAAAGTTTTGAATGGTCTGCGTGTTCTCGACATGCCCGAGGGCGAGCATGCCGTCCCCAACTGGAGCCAGTGTTGTACATACCCCTTTTCCTTATTTAAATTTCGTTTTCCTCCTTCTCCAAAATCCATTTCTAACGTTTTGATAGTAAGAACCCCCTGGGCCCCATTCAAATCCATCATCTCCGCCCGAAAATCAGCGTTATAACGTTTAAAATACATATTATATATGTATCGGGCCGAAGCCCCTTAGGCTTTAGGCCCCCCCGCCTTGATTTTCATAAGACCCGAGTCCAGGACCACAGGCTAGAAGATAAAGGGGGTTGTCGTTTAAGTCCCGGGCGCTGTTATAACCGTCTGATTCAATTAAATCAACGGCGCGGCATCAAACTTATAAGGAGGGCCCCGCATCGTACCCCGCGCACAAGAAACCAGTGGTATCTTCCCCGCACCACTTTTATTGACAGGGCGGTATTTCCCACGAGAGCAGCGATCCCACACGGGAGGTGCCACGTGTTCCAGGTACGAACAGGAAACCGCCGATCCCCCGCGCGTTAAACTTCAACCGAGGGCCGGGCAGCGGGATTCACAGAGACCGTCAGATATCCAGATCTCCATCCGACGGCGGAGATGCAACAAAATCGTTCGTCCTTTGCCACGTACCTGCCAGGTCCCACAGCCCGCCACCGTGTCGCTTCCACCAACCTTCGCCCGTAGAGTCTTCCGCCACGTCATCCCTTCACTGGTCCCCTGTTAACCTACGTGTCTTCCCCCCATATATCCCTCCGTACCTATATATCCATATGCGTATATTTATGTGTTTTATTCACCTTTGTGGCTAGTTTTTCTTTCTGCCCCCACTGCGCGACACTGCGTTCTGTTGGTGAAAACCTTCATTGTTCGCTCCCGACACCCCATATGTCACCGTTTTCGGTCTGTGTCCCCATCATCTCCTCCATTCACACCTCCGTCACCTCCGCCCTTGTCTGAGTCAGTTCTTTTTAACATTTTCAGGGTTTTTGCAGGTTTTCAAATCAAGCATAAGTGGGCATATCAATCTGTCGCCTCCATTTCAGAGAATTAAGAGCGTATCAGAAGATGATCTCCTGTGAAGCGAAATTAAATAAAAGAGATGAAGTCGGTACATGAAATGACTGTTATCAAAGAAAACACAGGCAGAGAGCTACAGAACCCTCCAGAGAGTTTCGCCACGCATTTAACGTTAAGACTTCAAATTCAGAATTCAAAGGCCAAGAGTACAGTACCAGAGTTGCAGGCCAGCTCAGGCCCCTCACGGCATCAGATTTTTCTTCAACTAAAAGCATCCCGATGTACATATTTTATTATTTTCTGTCTTGTACATAAAGAGATTTTTATCTCCCGGCATTAATTTCTGTATACAAGTTATTAGGTATATTCATTTATAGCTAGTCATTCATGAAGAAGGCGTAAGGTTTCCCCGCCTTTCTTTTCCGATTTAGAGTAATAAGTGTAGATACCTACCTCTCCCTCTAGAAGTTTCTCTCCTCTCTATAAATTTCAAAAAAGAAGACATTGTTAGGGTTCCAGATTTCTGTAAGCAAGCTGTGCAGCTAGAAGACTATTGTATCCATCTTGTGACATTTCTGTATGAAGTTTCAGAGCCCGTTGGGTCTCAGTGAGGAGGGGTTATGATTGTATTGAGGATTCTGGACTTTGGTATATTGCAGTATGTAATTTCTCTCATGTGTTAATATATCATCCTTTTATTACCTTTCTTCTTGTATGGCATCATGTTCAGAATGTAGTGGCTCACTGCAATTTTAACGATAAGGATTCAAATATTAAATTAATAATTCCTTTAAGAAGAATTAATTGGCAACTTTAATAAACCCGCAAAGGTGATGTAATGTTCCATGTTCCTCGTTTCATAATCTACACTATATTGTCAAAACTTGGGATTAAATAGTCGGTGTGCCTTTGTAATTAATATCTTCTGTGTTTCTTTCTTACCGCACTCCGCCAGTATCTGATTTGCATGTATATTGTTTGAATCGACCTCTTCTGATAAACGGTCTCTTAGTATACGTGCGCTATCATGCGGGGGGTTTTACGATGCTGTGCTATTCTATCGTGTGTACGACCCGCTGAAGGTGGGGACCTATTAAAGCTATTTTCCAATTTCATATTTAAAAACAAAATAATGGTAACCGCGGTATGTAAACACTTAATAGACTCCTTGCTATGTTAAGATGTCTGGCTCTTTGGGGTCTATAGGCTTTCTGGAGCGTACGCCAGGAGGTGACAAATCATCCTACAACGAGAGAAGGCCCAGCGGACCAACCCCGAACTGGCCACACACCACCGACCGCGCACAAAAGCAGGGGGGGGAATCGCAGAAAGACAACAATTGGGAAGGAACTGGTGGCCAGCCTTCAGAGGCTGCTTTTACCTTTCGTCCTTTGGTGATTAACGATCTCAGCAGGTCCCTTTGTTAAAATAAACTAGGGGCCAGGAGGAAGAGAAAGAAAACCCCAAAGAAAGAAAGAGAGAACCAGCTGTGTGAAAGGCTCCAAACACAAAATGAGCTTTCAAGGCCGCGCCTTAACACTATAAAAGAACGAGAAGCACGCATGCTCAGCGACGAAAGAGGAAGGACTAAGCATGCAACAGGAGGCTGGCACTGCTTTTAGATGCGTAAACGTCAAAGTCACAGCAATCCACAACCTTTCTCGTAAAGCTGGGGAACAAAGCAGGGTCTGAGAAACTCAAAACACAGTGCAAGATTTTGAGTACACATGGAAGGGAAGCTACCAGGGGCAGCTGACAAAGAAAGGACTGGGAGTATATGCTTTGAGTTGCTAGCGCTTTTCATCCTTCTCTGACATGGAGCCCACAGCAATTCTGCGCTTTTTACTCGCAAAACCCCAGGAAGCGGAAGGAGAAGAAGCAGCGAGCGAGAAGAAAACCAGCATTACCCGCACCCATAACACTCATAAATCCCGATTTTGAAAAAGGAGAGACAAATTTCAAACAACGCTAACTAAACGGAGAACCCTGCCGCGGGGGATGTTGGCAGAAGCCTTCCCAAATAGGAAAACAAGGCACTAATCAAAAGCTTTAATCACGTTTACTTCCTTCCACACATACCCCACCACATTCAGCAGCATCCCTATCTACCCGACCATATAGCGGCAATCAGCAATGGCGGTCATACAAGCCTAAACTGACCGCTACTAGAAAGCCTGAGGCCCCGACGAGACAAATGCCACTGCGCGTTACCGGAGGAGTACTTGGCCCCCAACCCACTACAGGCCCGGACAAAATACTATTCGAAATACACCTGGCTGTGCACTTTGCTCCCCGTGTTATGAGACAGCGCAGGCAACAGCACCATTATAAAAAAAGGGATTCAGGGGGCCCAAACAACCGAAAATCCAAAGAGGGTTATCGCGGTGACACTCAATCTTGGATAAAGCTGACCACACCAAATGCGTCGACGGTGCTGCAGCGTCACGCCCTAAGGGAGGAAACTCTCGGCACCGCCCCGCCTGGCTGTTGGAGCAGTCGACACATCCGGCTGACCCGGGTCGCGCGAAAAACCACGATCCACCTAAGGACTGCTCTGCTTCTCTGCGCTACGCCCGAAGGAAGGTGGCTCCAAGAGGACGAGGAGTCCCTCAGCACCCAAGGGCGACAGAAAAATGCTGCCTGGTGTGGTGGCAGAAAGCAGGAATTTCGGTGGAGCTCGCCCGAGAGGCTGTTCATGCTGGGCCAGCCGCCTGTGAGGGCATCGAAGGCTGTTGCAGGGAAGGGGACTAGGGTAGCTGGCCCAACAGTTGCTCCGCGCTTCATCCCATCCCATGTTGAGGCCACAAACATTCTCCATGAAAAGTTCGAGGGTGAGAGCGCCGCCACGCACAACCACTCCTTGACCCGGCCCACCAACAAAAGGCTCGCCAAGCAGGCTTGTAAAACCCGCACTATCGCGGCACCGGAAGAAGCCGGCTGGGCCACGTCTTCAGCGAGGAACAAGGGCCGGGGCAAGCGCTGCGGCAGTCAAGATACCATCGTGTTCTGACACCTGCATTTGAACAACCATGTGCCCACGGCACGGCGCGGACGGATTTGAAGGAAGCTTCACACTGGCTGTGACTTTAAGACATACAAAAAACACGACCAGGAAATAACAGGGATAGAACAGCTTTAAACATGCTTTTAGTATAGAAACAACAAGTGTGAACTCCCAGGCAACCAAAAATGTTAGGAAGGTCTCTTTGAAAAGGCACCCATAAACAACTTGTCAAACAAAAACTCACGAGAGCACTACGTTCTACATGCATGTGATAAAACACAACTTTTAATTGTAACTCTAAGAGCAACCTGAAGTTGCTGTAAGACCCGATTCTTACAAGACATCTTATAATGTATGAGAAGAAAACTGAAGGATACAACAACGTTTAGCGTTTACATTCGAAACCGAAACAACACTACTTCTTCTGACGGCATATATTAAATGAAACAAAAACACCTAAAACGATTTGATAGCAAAGGTAACAAATAGATATATTGAACTCAAACACTCATGTCGACAACTTCAAAACTGAGTTCAGTGGCAAACCGAATTACTGATATATAGCTGAAAAAAGTGTATAAAGGTAATTCTTGGTACATGAAACGAAGAAGATGGTAACTATTATGAAGGCGACTTACAAAAGTTTCAAGCTATATGATGGGCTTATATGACAAAATCCATACATCATAAAGTAGCTTTAAATAAATATTATGATGATATGTATAATGAAAATATCAGCAGATGAGCAACCTTTAATGATATACGAGCCATTTTACGTCTACACTACGAGAAGCTATGATATAAGTATCGAGAGAGATAAATTCATATCGAAAACAGCAGGACACTCGCATTCCGGAGCATAAGCCACCGAGGAGACATAGATGTAAATAAATGAACAACGATATTACAATAAAGAAAGGTACACACCTGCCATAAACCAAGGCCGGAATCCCTTCATTTAAAGTATGTAACTCCTTGTCATTTGAAGCCCAACGGAGCCTGTGCATTTAACATTTACAGTCTTCACCAAAAACCTACGAGGAAAAATCTTTACAGTCAATTTCTTCCCAAGAATCAGAACCTTTCTTTCTTCTTTACAGTCTACCTTATGTACGGATTCCTCTATTTCCATGAGAAAAATGTTAGAAATATCTTGTACTTTTGAAGACAAAATTTGTTAAAATCATTTTCTGTAATGGTAACGATGGGGAATCAACCTCTGCATCATGTGCATATGACTGAGCCAATTTTAAAAGCAAACTTCATACTTCATTTGATAATAAGAAAAGTAAGTAAAGTGAAGAGGGCGCCTAAACCCACTTGGAAGGCACTTTAAAAAAATACGGCAAGCGTAAAAGTGGCTCAGGCCGTTTAATTCATATCATGAATTATTTAAAAAAAGTCGGTAAGTACGAGGTGGGGCTGGTTGCGATTCACTAATGGCGGCGTTTTCGCGGAAGAAGGAGAACTGGTATGTAACTCATAAGCGTATCGATCTCACGATGACTCTCTAAATTTGAATTACGGCATCAGCGAAACTTCTCCCGCCTGGTCATGGCGGCGCCCGGCGGGAAAGTATGAATACTTACCTCGATGAAGGCAAATCACTCGGTCATGTAGAGAATCCGCTTTCCTTTGCAAGGGCTGTGACAATAGTGCGGCTTTAAACCGTCTCCATTGAAATTAATCCGTCTCCCATTTCTCCAGCCGCCTTCGTATCTGACCAAATGCAACTTTAAACCTGACCAAAACGATCCGGTTCCCCCATGAGAAAAATCCGGCTTGTAGTGATCTCATCCCATACATAAATCCTTTATTGTGACATTTGATATGCGACTATTTTTGTTAAAGGGTATGACGCCAAACTTCCTCTTTATCATTAATGTTGACACTTTCGATGACTTACGTAAACAGAAGAGATGCCATGTCTCTAAGTCGTTTGCCCTTAGTGCATAAAAATGAAGATAGTCCGGCGTGTTGAAGCATATTAGAAAATAAGTCTTGCCTCATGCAACTACTGTTGAATGAGAATAGTGGACTCAAACTCCCTATCATTGTCAATAATTACATTGCTCGATTTATATGATTGTAATAGGACCATATTAGCTTTCCGGCCTCGAAAATCTAATTCCTGCTTTCGTCTCATATAATGGTTTACACATTACCTAATATGCCACCTATATTTCACCGACTTTTCTGTAGCTCTTCTAGCCATTACGACCTTTTAGCGAGCGCATCTCAGTCGCGACCTTTCGTCGTGAATGCTGACTATCAACATTCAATCTCGACTCTGCATTGTGGATAATTGTCTTGTGCTTGATGCAGTTAAACTTGATGCTTGATAAATATAACAAACGTATCGAATCTGGGTTTGTAGCTCCGTTGCTCATTTTCTAACTACTTCGATCCTCTTGGCCATCTTTTCCCTTCTCTTCTCTCTCCTGAAAACCTACTTGAATGGTTCCTTTTTCTCTTCCTACGGATTTGTACCAATTCGTGATGTACGGATCCTTGTGGTATCACGAGCTTTGTCTTTTCTTGTTTGTGATATCCTTTTGCAACAGTTGCCTTAAAGGTGCTGCTTGTGTACCTTTCCTCCTTCATCGAAGTTTGATTTGATCACGGAGATCATACTGATATTAACCAGGCGCCGACAAAAGTGCGTTTAGCACGAGCAAAGGATTCCTAATTTGGTCATATTTCTGTTCCATCTTTCTGTGAGGTGATACTGCGATAGTTTAGTAACTCATCATGTACATGAATCGTTTTGAAACAGTGCGTTCATGTGGGTGGACGATACTGCTTCATATCAATACTTGGTCGAAACTGTATATTCATTATTAATTGGAATAAAGATAATATCACCATAAACGTGCCAGGCTTTCGATGTCTACATTGATAAGTGACACGGTATAAATGACCACTAACAAAACCTAACTCCAGCGTATGTTGCGGCGATCGAATGGTTTGCATTAAATAAAACCCTTTTACGCCTACAACGGACGAAGTGGGCTCGATGATGGCATGCCGGCCAACATACTACGTGTATCGGAGGGCAGCGTCTCCTCGGCATTGTTATCCTACCCTTTATCGAATTTGTAAATTTAGGCGAAGGAGGTTCCCGATATTACCTTCTCTATTACCTCGCTTCATAGCGAGCCTCTCTGCACTCTTGAGCGGTAGTGCTCCTCCGAAGTGCCTACCTCTTCTTCCACCAGGCGCCCACCATTCTTCCTCCTCCTCCTGTGTGAGATGGGTCTATCTCTGTCTGCGAAAACAATGAACCAAATTACAGAGATTAGCCTCCCTCTCCATAAATATGCAGCTACGTATTGTGTAGGCGTAGACACATTTCTTTTATTTTAATAGAAATTATTTCTGCGTGGGTCATAAGCGAAAACTTTCCCAAACTTCGGGTCCCATGTTTGCCGACGTGCAAGCAATTGGGAGGGGCATATCTAGGGTTACCACGAAAGAGGCCGATTTTGGATGAAGCCTTAAGATATGAACTTTCTTCGCCGAGGAGACAAAATGGAAAATTGTGGTCATCTTTGAAGACTTCGGATGTCGAGCGTAAACTCGTCCCGGAGGCGGGGAGCGGCCGCAGAGGAGATATGGAGCAGCAGCCGATAGGCAGATTTCGATTAATCTTCTGATGAGAACCAATCTTGGAGTACCATTGTTCCGAGCTGCGACGGCGTTCATCCTGGAAAACCCTAAAATGAGGAAAGCATTTCATTGAATGATGGTATCGCTTGATGGACATGAAAAAATTGTTCCCAAGTTTTCCTTCTCCCTACGGTAAATGACGGATGGAGCAATTCCGGTCAAAGACGATTACAGATTTAATAATTCTCGGAATAAGACTCTATCTCACCTAGTGGGCGAACTTATCTACATCTTTGAACGAAGGAGGTAAGACACCATTGGTAAAAACGAAACTTCACCGGAGCTTGATACGAGCTCTTGTTGAGTTAAGATGGCCCAAGGAGGAAAACTTCGGGGATGTCAACATAACTCGGATTACGTGAAAATGAGCCATAAGCAAATATATGCCATAGAAAATGTTGCCGGGCTCCTATCCCAAGGCAGAAGCAGTAAGGAAGAATGACAATTCGAACCTCTTCAGCAAACGGACTTAAGTAAGTAAACACTCGCACGATGTGGGCGGGTTGCGGTCGATGGACATGCTGGAAATGTGGGGAGAACACCGACGAGCTTCCGTTCCTTTATTGAGCGCGTTTGTAAGGTTTTATCTTTGAAAGCGAAGTATGTGTGTTGGGAGAAACGGAGGCATGTCGATAACATCGAGAGGAAAAAATACGTTCCACGAGGAAAACGCGTCCCTATGCACATTATAGGCATCCCCGAGCCGGATGATAAAATCAATACAAGAATGGACGGGGGTGACTTGGTGGTAGAAACGAGGCAGGATAACACCCGGAAATGGTCTACATTCTTGCAATGACTGGCATATGGGGGTTGATACTGCGTATGTCGAAAGGATATTTTGGAGTCGCGAGATACGGGCCTGCAAGTCGTAAGGGTTCAAAACCGGGAGGGTTCTGAACTCACGGACATGCAGGGATTCTAGCTCATTCTTCTTGGGTGTCCCCTTCCGTCGTACATCATTCAGAATCATAAAGAAAGGAAACGAAGGAAAATAGAATAGACCCTCACAGAATGATGCTCTTACTCGAGAAAACCTTGTAAGGACTCGGCAGTGAGAAGATTGGGGTAGACAGTCACTCTTTCCTACTTGGTATTTGCGGTAAAAGTAACTATATCTTTACGAAGAAATATAGAATTTATTACCCTTTGGGCAGACTGTTTGGGTTAAAAAGCAGATAAATAATATAACGGAAGGCAAAGTGTCAGTAAGGACAAACAATGGAAGACACGTGAATGTGTAGGGATTAGGGATATCAAAGTGTAAGGTGCGGCGCCTCGTGTGGGGTTAAAGAAAATTTGTCTGATCTCATTACCATTGATCTAATGTTTCTGCTCCTTTTATCATATGATGTCCAACCTTGCAACGATTTCCTCGTGGTCCTTTTGTCTTTCTAGTTGTTGTAGGTCACCTTTCTTGCCGCGTATCATCACGTGTATATTACTTCTGTCACCAGCTTTAAGTCTTGCCAATACCGATAATACCGTTGATCGCGAAGGTATAGATCATAAATCCTTCTACATTTTCTGCAACCCTCGGACTTTCCACCACATTACCTTCTTCGTGTGTAGCTCTTTTCATGTTACTGGCGTAGTATTTGCATGTACGTCCTTTTTACCTTAATATTTCATTTATTGTGTAAATATCCTGCTTGTTGTTGCCATGTTTTAATACGTCGCTTTTCACCATCTTCTCCTTTTTAGCCCATTTTAAATTTAATATTTTCATTTTGATATCAAACCTTATGCGTAGCTTTCATCCTTTAGTACACAGTAGCTAATGCTAGGAATTGAACAACTTGTGGCTCCACAAGGATACCACATTTATCCATGAAACGTCGCCGAGAACTTCTGTGACACTTCCGTATCTTGCTGAACACCACTTTAATACACTCTTGGGCTTTACTCCTGGATAGATCATCATGGCTGCCATAACAGTAAAAAACAAAGCGGCACTAATGTACAACATAATGCAATTGAACTTTTGACTGTAAATTGAAAATACGGTTTGAAATTCCACATTTGCAGGAAGCACCAGCGGATCTCATATAAAATTCTCAACCAAAAAGTATTGTTCCTCACAACAATAATCTTGGTAAATCCGAAGTCAAATTTATAAATACCCACCTTGCTCAATGCCGTACATCACACATTCAATCCTCCACCTCGACTTTCTATCCTTGGTATGCTGATCAAACAACCTCTTTCATCTTCTCACGAAGTAATCCCACCAGTTTACGTAAGTTCCACACGGATCTGGCGTTTCTTGATTCTACGGTGATGGATTGTACGGTCGCCCTTCTCCAGGTTCTTCCCCGAATCTCTGCATGAAAATACTTGAGAAGAAGACTATGCAACAGCAGAATATACTTGGTATGTGCTAGTTCATGAGGAGGATTTTCGGGTTGCCGCTTTCACCGGTTTTATCACATTTCCTGAAACAAACTTCGATTCGTCCAGTTCTCACGGTTTCATTTTAATGTTCTTTGAAACTCGACTTCGTGTTTGTTGTTTGATGATTCCGCTTAAACATTTCCATGTGGGTATGGTGTGAAATAGCCCAAAGTGATGTTATATTCGACAAAATTCACAAAATTAGCAATTGAAAACTTGCGACATATGGGTTACTATTCTAGCGAGACATCATTTGAATGCTCATGAATTTGATAATTAAAGTGTACTGTGGTGTTTAAATGAAATAACTCTACCGCTGTAAATGTCTATAGTAGTCAAAATCCATTGTCTTTGCCACCGAAGGTAGGTGGAATCTCTATGAAATTATTCCCATTGTTTGAAGGTTCATCAACATGTCTGAAGAATAAAGGTAAGTTATTTAGCTTAGTTTTAATAAGCTTTCTGGGGATTGTGCATCACTAAACCCCAAGTGAAAACATCTCCCAAACAATTTAGGCTTGATAAAAACCGGCCTTGAGTTCACAGGCACGCTCCTCCATTATAATGCCCTCACACAAATTCCTGTGGGTCGATTGTTATATTCTTGCCTCACCTTCTGTGAGGGCATAACAATAGTATGCTGAAGGATCTCTCAATACAACCATTAGCTGCTACATATACATGATTTCATACTCAAAACTCTGTATTGAACTTATCGCAGTGAGTGTCGGTGAGTGTACGAAAACACCTAAACTATTTCTTTGTACTAAACTAGTAAGGTACGCCTACACTCTTGTATTCAGTATGCATTTTCACACCTGTCTTGCCTTCTGGCAGCAAACTCTCTACAACCTAAATGGAGTTGCAATCATGGATAAAGTGAATACCAAAGCTTGGTGATTAAATTCTAACAAATCTTTTCTAGCCCTTGTCCTTTGATTAACTTAGTGCGTCAGTATCAGATCCGTATTCCTGTATTTTTCAAATCCATCACTTGCCTCGCCTTCAACATCTCCCCGAACAAGGATATCTTCGCCCTTCTTCTTATTAGATAAAAGTAATGTGGGGACTACCTATGTCTCTTATCTGAAGGCAGGGTACCTACAGTGTACGCTTACCTTCTCCAAATGTTATTTTTGGCTGCGTCATGAGTACCAGTGAAGAAAAACAATGGGTTGCTCATACCCATCCCGTTCTTTTATAAGAAACCTACCTTTAAATGACAGTAATGAAAGAAAAATCATAAAAGGTTGATGAAATCAGGCTTTACACGCTTATAAAAAAAAAAGCCTAAACCATACCATTACAATCTAGCAAACTGTCTTGGTCGATACCATTTCCTCATTATCCTTCTTTAACATATAAGCGATGTATTCTAACTATTTCAACATGATTAGGAATAAATCTTCACGAGAAAAAAATTGATAGGCTAAGAATGTGGACCTCTTTCTTGTTTACGGGAGGAATGGGCGTTTGTGCCACCTTGCATGGGATCGATACATTATCTTTGGTTACTGTGTCCTAAAGCTTTCCTCTTCTAATGCAAAGAAAAATATTTTGGATTAGAAAAGACTATATCTGCTTCTCGAAGTCTTCACCAAATGTTGAATGTGTTGTCATCCTTAGCCCATTATGTCGTCTAGGTACACGGCTGTGCGTTCTCAAAACAAAAGGTTATGTCCATAGCTCGAAAGCAGTAACCACGTTAATCGACCGAATTTAGAAGGTTCATCAGCATGTGAAGAATCGGGGGGGTAGGCGCAAAAGCACGATTTTCTAACAAACTTGGGATTGTCTGTTAACAAACCAAGTGAAAACATCTTCAAACTCAATTTAGGCTTGATACGCTCGACCTTGGAGATTTTAAGTACATGCTCCTGCGCTATGTGCACTCCACAGAATTCCCTCATGGGTCCCGGTTGTTATGTTGTTACACCTCACCTTCTAACGAAACTATAAACGTTGTGCTGAGATCTCTCAGCCTGGCCGACCGTCGCTGCCATGCTTGTGTTCCGCCTTAAGCTACTGTATTTGGACTTGTCTCGCATTGAGTGAAAGCGATGGTGTCGGCGCCTGGCTATTTCTTTGTACTGAGCAGTAGGTACTTCATGTTTGTTGTTTTTAGTATCGTTCCTGCGCGCTGCCTTGGCCTCTCGGCCTAAGTAGGTTTACAATGCGCCAGATAGTGGATATGCTTTAGTGATTCGGTCTAATAAAATGTTTTGTACGTACGCGATTGTAGGTGGGTCTGATATCGAGGAGGATACGTATTCTGTGTTTTGTGATCCTGCCTTTCTTCTTTCACGTGTACCCAGACTCGAGATATCATGCTTCCATTCTTTGTGAGTACGGTAATGTGAGACACAATATATGTACATGCAGAAGGCCTTGGGGGTACTTTACCGGTCATAGCTTTGCTTCTCCAGAATGTTGTATTTTAGCTGCAACGATGTGATACTTGGTGAAGAAAAGCAATAGGTTGCTCATATATCCCGTTCTTACCTTAAAGAACCCACTACTACGTGTGAGGTGATGAAGAAAATCTAAAAGGTTCGGTGGGCGTCGAGGCTTGCGGCAGGGGCCTCAGCCAAGTACATTCTTGATCCCCAGCAAAGCCTACATGCGCAGTCGGTGCCCATTCCCTCATTATCCTTCTTCTTCCTCCTCCCGCTGATGTGTCCCCCACACCCCCTGCTATTTGTCAACATAGTTGGGAATAAATCTTAGGAAAATTGATACGCCTAAGAATACGGACTTCTCTTTCTTATTTACGGGAAGAATCTGGTTATAATACCACTATGCAGGATCGGTCCCCGACCCCCGTATTTAGTTATGTGTCCTGGAGGCTTACCACTCTTCTATGCAAAGAAAGATTTTCAAGGATCAAGGAAAAACCATACCTCCTGCACTTCTCAGAAAGTGTACTTAGATGTGGCTTGAAGATGTTGCTTTATCATCAGCCCGAGAAAAACATTATATCATCTAGATGCCTGCGACTTATCTACATTCATCAACAGGAGATTTATGTCATACTCTGGCTAGTAAGCCCCTACGTCATCAGCCAAATGACATCCTACTGCTACATAAATATCCCCATGCGTAGTAGAAGGCATCTTTAAGTCCACTCAGGAATCGACCAGCGGTCCTGCTTAGAACCCATCCATCATGGACATTCTAGAATCCCTACTATACGGAAATAAATCCATCTTGATAATTGGGTAGTTGCATCTTTGAGCGCCTGTTCAAGTTTACAATCCACTACAACTGATTCCATACATTCTTCTTGCGTCTTTGGACTCGTTAATTGCACCACTCGGAATACCTTAATTGCTTTGCGAATTTTAGCCTTGATTTTGACTTCTTATACCGATCAGAGGGAATGCTTTCTGGTCATCTATTAAAGTTTTACTTTTTGCTTGTAAGTTTCATCTCACTTGATGGAATTTTATCTTTGTATCTGCCCGACATCGAGTTTTTAGAGGTCTGCTTGATCTGACCGAGAAAATACATCTTTGTAGATGCGGAACGATTTCTCCTGATGTTGTATTCATGCAGGACTTCTTGGAGCTGACTTCACAATCTTTGGATCTTCTTTTATTGCTGATTTAGATCTTGACTGGTCTCGATCCACTGCCACTTTATTTGGGTATAAAGGTTTCCATCGTTTTTATTGAGCAATCTCCAAAGTGATACCGACTCTCGAAGAATGACACATTCCCCTTTAATTTCTTGAGAATCACGTGACCCGATATCTTCATCTTCGACCTTGTCTGGAATGTCCCCAATTTCTTCTTCTATTCACATTGTCAATCTCTAGGTTGGAAAACTCTGGCAGGTCTCTGAACCTCTTCACGCAACCATCGTCTTCAAATACATGATGCATGACTTGTATAAGGATTGAAAATTGTTATCTTACTTGATTTCCTTGTATATCTCGAGAAAAGAGGTTAAAGTGGATGGGGTAATACTAGCAGCCCCATCAAAATGCACCATCACATTTCATTCGGGCATGATTAGTGTTGGCATAAAAAGAGTTCTCTGCCAGGTCCCAAACTTCATTTCTATGAGCCTTTGGCCTAGGATGTTTGGCGACCTTTGGTTTTCGCCTTCAACCACCAATTGAGTCTCCCATCACCTTTTAACTTTAACTGGGCCATGCTCATAGCGTACAAAACCCCAATATGGTCGCCATTGTTGACCCATTGGTACGTGGCCTCATATTCCAATTTTAATGATAGCGAACCATTGACCCGCCATTAGAAAATAAGCAACTCCTCGACCGGATTTCATTCACAGGAATTGCACTACTCCATCAAAGTGGGTGTCGATTCAGATCTGATCTGTGATGATTAGAATCTTATCTGACGAATGAGGATCGTGGCTGTATTCACGATCTTCTTCAACTTGTCGAACATGAAAGTCTCATCTCTCTTGCCAAGCTGAAATTGCCCGAATCACCACCTTGGTGTTGTTTTGTCGTCACGGTCTCTCGGTACAATCTCCTCTCTTGGGAGAACGAGGATGGTGGCATAGAGACAAGTCCCGACAATTGATCTCCAATTACGGTTCCCAGACGCCCGTGGTAACATGCGACGAGCCGGGATGTCGACACTACGATGTCCATCACCACACACCGCGAGGGTCTGTACGGTGGCCACCAGATCTTTAATCATACTAGCTGCTTCTTCGCCGGAATCAAAATGAGATGTTTATGTAGACGTAGTGATTGGGTCCCAATTGCTCCATAATGACGAACGAAGTTGTGGTGCCGCTCACAGTCTATATACAATTATCGCTTGTAGATGTGGATGCAAATACATAAAAGGAGGGTGGAGGGAGAGTCTAGTTCTTCGCGTGTGGACAAGCACTACCGCAAACCTTTCTTCTTATAGGGTTAGGCGTGGAATGTGTGGTACATGAGGTAGAAATGAGAGACTTGTGTGGCCCATTAAGGTAAGGCTGTCTCAATAATAAGGTGAGCGAAGGAGTGGCTTTTGCTTTTCGAGCTCTTGCTGCAAACAAAAGCGAGGATGAAGGCTTATCTATTGACACTTCAGCACTATTTTGACTCTTTGTTTGAAAACTGCATAACTAATGAGTTTATTTTCGAGTACGTATAACGTGAAGACGAGCATTGACTAATGGATGCAATTGGTTAAAGGGCCTCTTACCTTTAAGGAGATGTGATATTAACCTCTTTCGTGCGAGTTAACCAAAAGTGTGTCCTCCTCTTCATCTTGAATACGGGTTCTTTTTTTGTGTTGGATGACTTTCAGGTCATATTTTACGATGGCGGGCTTTTGTAATCAACAAGCGTGCAGTAGTCATCAGTCTGCAGTTCTTGACACATCCCTTTGTCCTGCCTACGAAGTAAACAATGGCTCCCCTTCTCGCTTTCTTGTGCGAGGCATTCTATGTGCATCATTGTTACGATAGGCAAACATATGCTTCATCTTGTATGGTAGGCGAGGAATCTTACGGGAAAACCTCACTTTGTCCACTAAAATGAGGATGTTGGGACGCAGTCTTACATTACTCCTGCTGTCCCCTCTACATTAATCTCTGCAAAATGAAACTACACATCACCGAAATATTGAATCCTCTGTTAGAACTGGTAAATTCTTGGTGAATTCTTTTAGCCTTTATCCATCTCCGACAAATAACTTTCTTGAAGATTCTTATCCCATTATTCATCTCTTCAATTTTACGTACACTTGAGAATCTCACTATCTTGGCAATGCTGGAATCCGCTTCTTCTTACCTCTTCTTCTAGTATCTCTTCTTGTTTCTTGAACTTACCAGTTGAAAAAGTTTAAGCCTATTTCAATGCCATCTACTATCATGCATAAATCGAATCATTGCTTCTCCCATAGTAATAAACTGAAATCAAATCTTCACAAAATGACAGCAAGCCGTCCAGTGGGCTTCATCTCACGATGAGGCTTCAAGTACAACTTATTGTTGAAGCCTTGATGAACTTCTGATGCCTTCATTACGTAACTATAACACTTTAAGTGTCAGCTGGTAGGACATCGTAGTCTTCTTTCCACATTTCAACAACATCTTCTGGCCTCCGGTGTTGATAAATTAACCCTAGGGTTTCAAAGCCATTTCTTTGTCCCCATCTGGGGATTGCTCGAACAATCTTGAACCACATCCAAATGCTCAAAATTAAGGTTCTCTACGAGAAAATCTCCACACATACTTGTGCTTCAGTACCATTCTCCCCATTGGATAAAGCGGAATCTTTACGTAATCTGTAGCAAGTCATTTCGCAGGGTAATTGTAAAGGGCTGCTCTGTTTCCCAAACGGGATATTCGCCATTGGGGGGAAGCCAGTGAGATATGAAATCGAAACGATGGTAATTGAGAGGAATTACAGAAGGTAAAATATGAATAATTATGGGATGTAGTGGTAGAGCAATGACTTGGGGTTATTGAAGAATGTCGGTACATCAACGACGAATACTTCGGTAACTCGCCAGCCTCTTCAACCGAAGCCAGGGTGAAAAAAAATGATATATGAGTAACTAGACTCGAAGCACGTCACTGAATAGGCTGTCACATAAATTAAACTCTCACGATATGCTGATATCTCTTATAAGTTAGAACCTTGTGTTAGCATTTGAAAGAAGAGAGGTGGCGAATAGGGGAAGTTTCCGGGGGGTAAAGATTTCGGTATGGTGGCCCTTTCCTCCGGCCTCTTCTGTAGAGTTCTCGGGTGGGACACGAGGTGTGCGCCCAGACCAAGCGTGTCCGACCTTGGGTGTGCTCGAACGTGACATAAATATAGGTTTGTCTATGTATAAGATATTGGAGGTAAGCCAGAGGTGAGGGTTGCTATCTCAAATCTTAGGTGCTCACCCTGGCCGTGGAATGGGGTTTTTGTATTCGAGACCGAGGGATTTAAGTACAACTAAATTGGAATCCCGACTCGGCTGCGTCTTGTAACTCTGAAAGCAGCCTGAAGTTGCAAACCGATTTTAGAGACATCTTATAATGTGGAAGAAAAGCGAAGGATACTATAACGACGTTTTAACGATTTGAAACCAGAAGACCGGCTCTCCTGCACTTCTTCTGAACATACCAAAAATAATATTGGTGGAGACAAAATATAGACAATTTGTTGTAAAAGGTAACTTACTAGATGAATATAATATTGAACTCGCTCTCTTTGTATGGGACAACAAAACAGTTCTACAATCATGATTAAGATTCATGATATGTGGCGAAAATGTATAAAGTGAATTCTTGGTACATAAAGATGAAAGATATTGACGATGTCAACAATACGAAAGGTTTCGACGTATGATGAAACTATGACAAGAATCGCTACATGTTGTGCTACGTCCAGTATCCATTATTAATATAGTAGAAAATATGTCCTTGAATGGAAATAGCTCAACTTGTATTATACGAGCCATTTTAAAAATGCCAAGGCTGTGATATGGTAATAAATGGTCATATACATTTGTTGAGGGAAACAACTGAGGACATGGCATTCGATATAACCGAACATGGTCATCATCAGCAGCAAGTAGCAGTATTTTATTAAATAAGAGAAAGTCATAAACCAGGCGCTTATAACCCAAAAAATATAACTCCTTATCATTTAAAACGCGGAAGCTCTTCCACATTAGCATTTGAGTACACAAAAACACATACAGAAAATCTTTGCAATCATTTCTTCTAAGTGGAACCTTTCTTTCTTCTGATCTACCTTATACGAATTCCTCCTATTTGAAGAATGACTGGAAATATCTTTAACCACTATTTCACGTGTTAGAAGTCATTCCTGTGGAAATTTCATGATAAGAAGAATGTCTCCATCATGCGTAAAGAGCCTGAGCCAATTCATGAAAACTAATAAGCTATTTGATAAAAAATAAAATGCAAAGTGGGGGAAAAACAGCCACACACTACATTTTGAAAAATAAAATAAATGAAGTGCATCAACCATTCAGACCATATCATGGAAGTTAACCCCGAGAATAAGGGCGAAAAGCTAGTGGAAAGCCATTGCGATTACCTGGCGGGGCTTACTGCTGGGAGAAATTTAGTATGCGCCGACTCATGGTATGTCGATCTCTCGCAACTCTCGGGGAAGTTGAATTGCCTGCTTGAGCTTCTCCCTTACGATACTCCACGCAAGGCGTGAATACGCTGCCTCGTTGAGGCGATATTTGGTCGTAGGGAAGTTAAGCTCCCTTTTGAGAATTTGTGACAATGGTCGCGGCTTTGGTGGTGCTTACCCATTTGAATGGGTTCGATCTCTTTCGTTTGCTCATGGCGTGTGTTGGTCCCAGAAAACGCGAGCGGCGGGGGCGGTCGGTTCCCAACGAAAGTCGGTATGGTGATCATCCCATACCTTGTCAGCCGTGCGACAGCGTACCGATACCTGTTGAAAGGCCGCTAAGCTTGTTGCTTTCGGGCTTCCTCCTTTGTCACGATGATCTTTGACACTGATGTGCAATAATCTGACCCGGAGATGCCATGTCCCCAGTCATTTCACTTAGTGCATAAAAGTGAGATGTAGTCCGTAAATTATTGAGCTGTTAAGTGATCTTACCACTCCTGTAATTATTTTTATTGAGATAAGGAATGGTGGTTTCGCTCCTATCATTATCAAAATTCCCCGTTATGGAAAGTTACACATGCGTGATTATATCAAACAGTTAGCTTGGCAGCCTCGAAGAGTGCAAAGGTTCTACCTTTGCTCGACTCCTCCTTATCGGCTTAATGGTTTAATGCTTCCACTCATCGTGACCTTTTCTCTTCCTCGGCTTCCGTTTCCCCTTCGCTCTTCCATTGTTAAACACCGACCGGGCGCCCTCCAATTCTCGACCTTCCACAGTCGTGGATGCTTGTTTCTCAACACCCGATCTCAGCTCTAGCGCGTGGATAGTTGTCTTTGACTCTTCCCAAAATCGGTTCCCAACGATGCTTCGAAGGCGTCTGCTTTCATGTCTGGAAATCCCCTTGGAGTTTATACTTTCCGTTGCTCTGACTCTAACTCACAGATCCTCTTGGCCATCTTTCCTTCTCTTCTCTCTCCCTGAAAAGCCTAGCAGACAGTTCCTTTTTCTCTTCCTCTACCCGCACCAATTCAGCAGTTTGCACAGGGTGTGAAGCCGGAATGCGAGCCTGTTTCTTTGCGGCTGTGATATCCTTCTGCAACTTAGCTATAAGAGCTGCTTGTGAACCTTTCCCTCCTTCATCCGCATTTCTGATTTTATCCTGGAGATCACGCACATGATGTGCGTTAGCACGACAAGCATTATGTTCCGCGACAAAAGATTCCCTGAGCTGGTCATATTTTTGTTCCGTCTTTTTTAACGCGAGGGTAATCTGTGATAGTTTGTCCTTCATCATGTCGCAGATCGTTTGGAACAGGTCGTTCATGTCGTGGACCGGTACTTTCTTCATATCAATGGCCAATTCGAGCACCTTATAACTAGGAACATCAGAATTTGGGTCCAGGATGGCCTCCGCCATAGACAGTACCAGGCTTTCAGTGTCTACATTGATAGAGGCGGAGAGCCTGGTATGGTATTTTTCAACAAACCCCCCTAACTCAGCCTTGTATTTGTCTCGGATGGTTTTATTCATCCACTCCCTTTCGCTCTCCTTGGACGAAGTGGGCTCGATGATGGCTTGTGTAACTTCTGTGTAATCGGAGGAGGCGACACTGTCTCTCAGCATTGTTATCCCTGCCTTGCCTTTATCGAATTCGCCAAATTTCGTGAAGGGTTCCAGTAATTGCCCTTCTCCTATTACCTCTGCTTCACTGGTGGCCACCCTCTGCCTCTTGGGTGGTGGTGCTCCTCCGGAGGTGCCTGCATCTTCTCCACCTGCGCCCCTGTTCACTTCCTCCTCTTCCCCTGTAGCAGATGAGTCTGTCTCCATCTGCGAAAACATGGGCCAAATTTCGAGGTTAGCCCTCCACTCCATAAATGGCCTCGGCTCATGTATGTAGGGCGTAGACCTGCTTCTTTTTCTTTTATTTGAAATGATTTCTCGTGGGTCATAAGCCCAGCTTGTCCCCAACCTCAGGTCCATGTTTTGTAGCATTTTTTCAGCAATTGGGAGGGCATATCTAGAGTTTACCACGAATGGGCCAATTTGGACAGGAAGCCTTAGGATGTAGCCTTTCTTAGCAGGGATAAAATGAAGCTGGTCGGCTTTGAGAGCTTGCCGAATGTACTCGAGGGCGTAAACTCGTCGGACGGGGAAAACTGGCAACCGGTATGGAGCAACTTCGGCTCCATAGACCCAAATTTCAGTGTAATCTTCTTCAAGGAACCAATCTCCGGTACACTGGTATTTCCCAGCCTGCAGCCAGCGTTTCATCTCTGGGAAAACCCTAGGTGAAGGCATGTCGTGAATGATGGTGTAGGCGGTGGACATGAAAGTGTTCATGAAGTTTGCATAACCCTCTCCCCTAGGTAAATGACAGACGGAGCAATTCCAGTCAAAGACTGGTCTGGGTTGAGAATTCTCAGAATAGACTCTATCTAACCCAAAATGGGCGAACTTATCTGCATGCTGGAACAGGAAGAGGTAGAACACCATTGAGCAAAAACGAAACTTGCGGGCTTGTGCGAGCTCTTGGAATTGGGTTAGGATAGCTGAGGAGAGGAAACCCGGGATGTCCAACATAACCCCGTCCTGTGACATGAGCCATAGAAAGTGAATGCATACCATAGAAATGTCCTCCGGGCTCCCTATCCCCAAAAGGCCGGCCATGAGTGACAGAACAGGTTGAACCTCTTCGACGAACAGAATTAGTGAAAACGGCTCCAATGTAGGCAGGGCAGTTGCCTGGTCGATGGTTATGGAGGATATGAAGGCACGGCGGGCTTCCTTTGACATCTTATTGAACTGGGCTAGCAAGGTTTCATCTTTGAAACTGAAGTATGTGTCGCTGGAAGGGAAACGGAGGGCCTGCCTGATAACATCGGGGGAAAGGGAAAAAATTACATTCCCCTGAGGAGAAATGAAAGCGCCCTGATTTACATCATAGTCATCCCCGAGCCAGATGATGAAATCAATACAAGAATGGACCTGGGGAGTGATATGGTGATAGAAGCCAGATGCGACAACTCGGAAACGGTCTGCACTCTTGCAATGGCGGCCAAAAAGCAGGGGTTTGATACTGCGTATGTCGAAAGGATATTTTGGGTCGCAGATACCAGACTGCAAGTCGTAAAGGGGTTCAAAACCAGGAGGGTTCCTAGACTCACGGACCTGGGGAGTTTCTGGCTCATTCTTCTTGGGTGTTCCCCTTCCCGTGGCTGTCATTTTAAGAATCCAAAAAAGAGAAAGGAAATAGAGGGAAAATAGAGAATAGAATACCTGGACAGAGGGTGACACTGCTCGGGAAAGCGACGCGAGGAACTCTGACAGTGATTGGGGTAGACCAGGCGCTCTTCCCTACTTGGTATTTGCCGTAGAAAGTAACCTGTGTCTTTTTACCAGAGAGAAATATGGGAGTTTGTTACCACTGGAGCGGGCTGTTTGGGTTAAAAAAGCGGATGAGTAATATGACAGGAGGCAAGTGTCGTAAGGACACTGACAATGAGACACGTGGCGCGTGGGGATTGGGGATATCAAGGTGTAGGTGCGTGCCTCGTGTTAGGTTAAAGGCTGGTACGGGTTTCAGTACCAGCTGATCTAATGAACTTACCTTACCTTTTATCCACATATGCTGTCCAACCCTTACCGCGCATGATTTCCTACGTCGAATTAACACCTGTCTTTCCCCGTTGTGTGGGTCCACCTTAACTCTGCCACGTAATCACATCCCGTGGCCTATTCTTACCATCCCCTTTCAACTTTAAGTCTTTACCATGCCACGTGTCGTCAGTCCGTGGGGGTGTGGATCTCGTCCTTTCCCCGCTGCTCGACCCCCTCGGACTTTCCACATGTGCCTTCTTTCGTGGTGGCGGCTCCTTTTCATGTTTCCGTTAGTGTTTAGCACTGCTTCCCCTTTTTTACCTTAATATTTCCTGTTTATTTATTATTCGTCCCTTCACCGCTTTATGTTGTTTGCCCATCGGCTTTAATACATGCTCTTTTCACCATCTTCTCCCTTTTTGACCCATTTAAATTTAATATTTTCCATTTGATATCAAACCTTAATGCGTAGCTTTTCCACCCTTTAGTACACCCGTGGCTAATGCTAAAGATTGAACAACATTGGCTCCACCTGGGGATGGCACGTTTGTCCCTGAACGTGTCGAGAACTACGCAGACCGCCTGTGTATCTTCTTTGAACACCACTTTGTATGCTCTTGAGGCTTCTCCCTGGACAGATCATCATGACTTATGCATAACTTGGTAAAAAACAAAAAACAGCAACTAATGTACAATATAATACAGTCAGGATTTTTCAGCCTGCTTCAGAATTGAAAATACGGTTTGAGGAATTGCCCATTTACGGGGGCTTCCAACAGATCTCCTTGCAAATTCTCCAACTTAAAAGTATTATTTCCTCCCTGCTCTGTAATCTTGAAGGGGCCGAACCAAAGGGGGTCAAATTTACCATGCTTACCTTTATCGGCCCTTCGTACATCCCACCTGAGAACTAAGTCTCCCACCTCCAGCTTTCTATCCTTGGTATGCTGATCAAACAACTCTTTCATCTTCTCCTGGTAATCCACAAGTTTCTGGTTCACCTGAATACGCGTTTCTTCGAGTTCTACCAGCTGATGGATTCTTCTGGTCATACTATCCGGTTCTTCCTGAGTCTCCTGCATGAAACGAGCAATAGGCAAAGCTAACTGTATAGGGAATATAGCTCCCCGCTCGTATACTAGTTCATAAGGAGATTTTCCAGTTGCCCTTTTACTAGTTATCCTGTTTTCCCACAGAGCAAACTTCAGTTGGGAGTCCCAGTTCCTCTGGTTTTCGTTTATTGTCTTCTTTAGAGCTCTGACTAGTGTTTTGTTTGATGATTCCGCCAAACCATTTCCCTGTGGGTAGTAAGCTGTAGAATGGCCCAAAGTGATGTTATATTTCTAACAAAAATTCACAAATTTAGCAGATTTGAAAGCTTGGGCATTGTCAGTTACTATTCTAGCAGGACATCCAAACCTGGAGATAATGTTCTCTTCCATGAATTTGATGATTACCGTGTCTGTGGCGTTTTGTGCAGGAATGGCCTCTACCCACTTTGTGAAGTAATCTATAGCAGTCAAGATCCATTTGTGCTGCCCACTTGAGGGTGGGTGAATCTCACCTATGAAGTCAATTCCCCATTTTTTGAAAGGTTCATCAACATGTACAGGAATCAGGGGTAGAGCTGCTAGCTTCTATTTTTCAGCAAACTTCTGGCATTTTTCACATGCTCTGACCCAAGTGAAAACATCTCCAAACAATTTAGGCCAGTAAAAACCAGCCTTCAGGATTTTCTGAGCTGTGCTCCTCCAGCTATAATGCCCTCCATAAATTCCCTCATGGAATTCAGTTATTATGTTATTTACCTCACCTTCTATGAGGCATAACAACATTATGCCTGAAGGATCTCTCCAATACAACTGACCATTGGCTACTACATACTTCTGTGATTTCAGCCTTAAGGCTGAGTGTCAGGAGGTACTCGACTATTTCTTTGTACCAAGAGCTAGTAAGATACTTCATCTGTATTTTCTGAGTAGCCATTTCCACCTCTTGCCTTCCTGTCGACTCCTCAGCCTCGTCAGTTGCAATCATGGATAAGTGGATGCCCAAAGCTTGGTGATTCGATTCTAACAAAATCTTTGCTAGCCCCTATCCTTTGATTAACTTGGTGGGTCTGATATCCAGATCGTATTCCTGTATTTTTGCGATCCATCTGCCCCTTCTGCCTTCACTGTCTCCCTGAACGAGGATATCCTTAACTGATTCTGTGGGTAAGAAAGCAGTAATGTGGGACTGCAATATGTACATGCGGAAGGCCTTGAGGTACTTTACCAGGGCGTAAGCCTGCTTCTCAAGAATGTTGTATTTTAGCTCTGCGTCATGAAGTACTTGACTGAAGAAAGAAATGGGTTGCTCATACCCATCCCCATTCTTTTGTAAGAGAACCCCTGCTACCGTGTGAGGTGATGAAAAAGAGAAAATCATAAAAGGTTCAGTGAAGTCAGGCTTTGCCAGCACGGGGGCCTCAGCAAACGCATTCTTGATCCTGGAAAAGGCCTGTCTTGATTCTGGTGCCCATTTCACCTCATTATCCTTCTTTAACATATCTGTGATGTGTCTAACTATTTCAACATAGTTAGGAATAAATCTTCTGAGAAAATTGATACACCCTAAGAATACCTGGACCTCTTTCTTATTTCTGGGGAGGGAGATACCGTTTATAGCTTCCACCCTTTTAGGATCGATTTTGACCCCATCTTTAGTTACTATGTGTCCTAGGAGCTTACCCTCTTCTAATGCAAAGAAAGATTTTTGAGGATTAAGGGAAAGGCCATACCTCCTGCACTTCTCAAAAGTCTTCTGCAAATGCTAAATGTGTTCGGCATCATCCTTCGAAAAGACTGTTATATCATCTAGGTACACCACCAGAAACTTATCCTGTTCTCCAACAAAGGTTATGTCCATAGCTCTCTGAAACGTGGCCCCTGCATTAATCAGCCCGAATGGCATCCTAGCATACATAAATGTCCCCCATGGCGTGGTGAAAGCTGTCTTTTTCTGGTCCTCCAGGAATACAGCCACTTGATTATAGCCCGAGAACCCATCCATCATGGACATTCTAGAGGCCCCTACCACCTTCTGCAGAATGTGATTCATCTTCGGTAGTGGGTAGTTATCTTTTAGAGACGCCCTGTTCAGGTTTCTGAAATCCACACACAACCTGATTTCGCCATTCTTCTTTCGTACTGGGACTAAATTGGCCACCCACTCAGAATACCTTAGTGGCACTATAATTTTAGCCTTCAGCAGTTTTTTTATTTCTTGCTCAATCGAGGGTAGCAACAGGGGATTAATCTGTCTGAGTTTTTCCTTATGGGGTTTTTCATCTCCCTTCAGTGGAATTTTATGCTGCATCACACTGACATCAAAGGTTTTCAGGTCTTGATACGACCAGGCAAATACATCTTTGTAGGTCTGGAACAGCTTTTGGTACAATTGTTTGTATTCATCTGGGACTTTCTTGGACAGGTTCACAATCTTTGGATCTTCTTTTGTGCCCAGATTTAGATCTTCGACCTAGTCCTCAGTCACCACTTTATTTGGCTGTAAAGGAACATCGTTTTTATTGAACAGCCTCTCCAAACGTACCAGCCCTCGGGGAATGACATTCCCTTTCAGCTGCCGGAATCTGTGACCGGCTATCTTCTCTTCCAGCTTGTCTTCTGGAATGTACCCAATTTCTTCTTCTTCACAAATGTCAATCTCTAGGTTGGAAAACTCCCCAACAGTCTCTAAGAACCTCTTCACCTGCTCCTCATCTTCAAAGACCTTCCAGTGCTTGACATTATCTAGGATTGAAGGCCGATATCTTACTTCGATTTCATATCTCAGAAGAGGGTTCTGAGGTGGATGGAATGTACTAGCGGCCACAGCCAAGGAGTCTGCCATCCTGTTCTATTCCCGGGGCATGAATTGAATGTTAAACGCCAAGAAAGAGTTCTCTACCAGGTCCCAAACTTCATTTCTATAGACCTTTAGCCTAGGATGTTTGGCTTGAAACTGGTTTTTCACTTGCCTAACCACCAATTCGCTGTCTCCCATCACCTTTAGCTTCTGTATTTTCATACTCCTTGTTGTCTGCAACCCCAATATAAGTGCTTCGTATTCAGCCACATTGTTCGTGGCCGCATATTCCAATTTGAATGATAGGGGGACCCATTGACCCATAGGTGAAATAAGCAATACTCCAGCCCCGTTTCCTTCCCGGGAATTTGCTCCATTAAAGTGGAGTGTCCAGATTTCAGATCCACAGTCTGGCACTGATGATTCAGTCTTTATCAGACAGAATGAGGGCTCGTGGGCATATTCCTGATCTTCTTCCAACATCAGACAGGAGAAGTATCCATCTCTGCTGTAGAGTGGGGAATTTACTGAATCACCTGCCTTAGTGACTGTTTTAACAAATCTAGTCTCTCGATACAATCTCCTCTCTTGGCCACCGAAGACAGGGATGGTGGCATAGGACAAGTCCAGCTTAATTGATCGTCCAATTCTGGTTCCCCAAGACCTTGATAGTAGCATACCGAAGTGGGCTGGGATGTCAGCCACTACGATATCCATCACCACACTTTTGGCAGGGATCTGTGCCAGGGTGACTGCCAGATCTTTAATCATACCCAAACACTTCACCCCTTTGGAATCAAAAGAATAGAGGTCTTTATATGGGCGAGTGATTTGGAGTCCCAATTGCTCCATGACAGATAGGGGCATGAGGTTATGAGACGCTCCTGAGTCTAACATACAATTATGCAACAATAGATCATGGATTACTAAAGATACATAAAAGGGAGGGGTGGAGGGATCTAATTCTTCGACGTGTGGACCGAACACTACCATAGGCCTTTCTTCTTGCAGGTTAAGACTTTCTGGAATGTGTGGTACATCAGGAGTAGAAATGAAGGAGGAGACTTGTGACTGATAGGTAGGCTGTCTCAATAATTCAGACAGAGGAACTGGTATTTTTACTTTTTCGAGCTCTTTTTGCAAACTGAAGGCAGATGAAGGCTTATCTATTTGCAGAGGAAGCTTAACTTCTTTAACTGGAGGTTTATTTTCAGGAGGTACGTATACTTGTGAAGATGAAGGCATTTGACTATCAGATTGCAGAGATTGGTTAAGGGGCCTCTTACCTTTTTCTGGGGATTCTTGAGTATTGGCCTCTTTCTGTGCAGGTGCTAACTTCTGGGGTGTGTCCTCCTCTTCATCTTGAGTACGGGTTCTTTTTCTGGATGACCTGAGGTCATATTTTCTGTTAAACTGGGCTTGCATGAAATCAAAAAATTGTTTACAGTAGTCATCGATCTCTGGTTCTTCAGCATCCCCTTTATCCCTTGCCTCTGAGTGAGCTTGTGGCTCCCCTTCCTTGCTTTCTTGCACAGGGCATTCTATGTCATCATTGTCTGAGAAGACGAGGCATGCTTCATCTTTCTCGTAGGAAGAATCTTCAAGAGAAGCCTCCACTTGTCCCTCCAAGTATAAAGGATGTGGGACCTGATCTTGTTGCTCCTTCTGTCCCCTCTGTAGTATCTGCAAGGGTGGCTTCCTGTACTGAGTATTGAATCCTCTGTTTGGAGCATTCTGGAAGTTCCTTGGGGGCAAATTCTTGGCCTCCATCTCCAGCTTGACCAACTTATTTGAGAGATTCTTGATCATTCTATTCATCTCTTCAATTTTGTCATTTGCGGAATCTCTATCTTGGCTTGAAGTGGATACTTCTTCTTTGCCTATTCTTCTAGTATCATGTTCTTGTTTCCCTTTGGACTTGCCAGTTGAGACAAAGTTTGCTTCTATTTCCAATGCATCTGTCTGTGCATCGTCCAGAGTGGCTGGCTTCCTCTCCCTTAGTGAAAAACCAAACTCAGAATCGAATGTTGCCACACAAACGACCTTGGCAGCGGTCTGATGGGGCTTCATCTCAGTCGGGAGGCTCAGGTACAACTTGTTAAACCTTCTGATGAACTCTGATACCCCTTCATTATGCTTCTCTTTTAGAGTGTTAAACTCGGTAAGGACATCCCCGTGATCCTTTCTTTCCCCCCATTTTTTAACAAAAGCATCTTCCATAGCCTCCCAGGTGTTGATGGAATTAGCTCCGAGGGTTTTAAACCATTTTCTGGCTTCCCCATCTAGGGATTGCACGAACAATCTTAGAACCACATCCAAATGCTCAAAATTAAGGTTCTCTGCGAAAGAGCAGAAAATTTCCACATGCTTCTGTGCTTAAATTCCATTCTCCCCATTGAATCTGGGCAAAATCTTTAAATAATCCTGTGGCAGGTCATTTAAAACTGCAGGTAGCTGTAAAGGAGCATACCTGTTTTGTAAGAAACCAGGGATATTCGCCATTGGGGGAGGCGGAGGTAGAATGAGAGTCTGAGCAGTGAGTGGTGGAGGAGGGGTTGGAAGTGAAGTATGAATAATGATGGGGATGTAGTGAATAGCAGCTTGGGGGGTTGATGAGAATGTCGGGCTGTCAACAGCAGATACTTCGGTAACTTCCTTGACCTCTTCAACTTCAGGAGTAGGGTGAAAAGAGTAATGTGGAGTATAACTAGACTTAGCTTCGTCTTTGATATGTACACCTCATCGAGGTGGGCTTTCTAAGTAGTAACCAGTATCTCTTATAAGAGGGTTAGAACCTTGTATTTGGGCGACTTGAGAAGAAGAGGGCTGAAGATAGGGGAAGTTTTCAAGAGAGAATTCAGGAATTTCGGTATGAACTGATTGCCTTTCCCTCCAGCCTCTTCTATGTAGGATTCTCTCTGGGTCAGACACAGAGGGTGTCCTTGACTAAGACGTATCTGACCTTAGGTGTGGCTTACAGGGAGCCAGGACTGCAAATAGGTTTATCTGTAATATGAATGTGGAGTCGCCAAGGTGAGGGGTGCACAACTCTCAACTCTTCGTGCTCACCTAACTGAAGAGTGGATAGGTTTTGTCGAGGCCCAGGGATTTAAATTTCTTCAACTTCGGTCCCCGGCAACGGCGCCAAAAAGATGTTGTAACTCCTAGAGACAGCCTAGAGTTGCTATAGACCAGTGCCTAGGACATCTTATAATGTATGGAGAGCAGAGGATGCATAACAGCGTTTAACGTTTGAACAAGACAGGGCTCTCATACTACTTCTTTACGAACATAAAATAATATTCGAGTGGAACCAAAACCTAGACAGTTTGATGCTTAAAGAGTAACACTAGATGAATGTAATATTGAACTCAAACACTGCTGTATCAGACAACTTTAAGACAGTTCACAGTAAACAGGGTCGGATTCATGATATATGGCAGAAAAAGAAGATGTATAAAAGTGGTTACTGAGCTGCATAGAATGAAAGAGATATTGACTGTTATGAAGACGACACCAAGAAGAGTTTCCCAGCATATGATGGGCTTATATGACTAAGAATCCATACATGCTGGTAACTTTCGTCGATAGCGCTTCGTATTGGCCAATATAGTAGAAATATGTATGAATCGGAAATGAAACACTGTATTATACCTGAGCCATTTTTAAAGTACCAGGAAGCTTATGATATAAGTATCAGAGAGATAAATTCATATCAGAAACAACAGGACACTCGCATTCCAGAATATAATACCAAAGACATGGATGTAAATGAAATGAACAACGATATTGCAATAAACAAGAGAGAATTACACACTACCATAAACCAAGGCCGGAATCCTTATTTAAAGTATAACTCCTTATCATTGAAGCCCAACGGGCTCTTCACATTAGCATTTGAGTCTTCACAAAACACATACAGAAAATCTTTACACAGTCAATTTCTTCCCAAGAATTGGAACCTTTCTTTCTTCTTTGATCTACCTTATATAGGATTCCTCCTATTTCAGCGAGAAGATATTTCGGGGAAATATCTTCTTCGCCTGAAAAAAATTTGTTAAAATTTGTTTTCATAACAGCAAAATTTCATGATGGGGAATCAGCCCTCCCATCATGCGTAAACACGCCCCGGGCCAATTTCAAAACAGAAACTTAAACAACTGTTTGATGTAAAAAGTAAAACGCAAGAGTGGGGGAAAAACAACCCGCTCGGAACTTTGAAAGAAAATAAACTAAATGAAATTGAAATAGGACGTTTAGACCATATCATGAGTTAACTGAAAATTCAGGGGCGAAGCTGAGTGGAAGCCGTTGCAGATTCTGGCGGAGGCACGTTTGCGGAGGAACTAGTATGCTGACTCATGAACTGTGTCAGTCTCTGCTGACTCTCGGAGGTTGGTTCTAGCATCGCTGAGAGCTTCTCCACTTTGATAAACACTTCGCCGAGAGCGTGAATACTTGCCTCAGTAGGGAGCCGATATCTGATCATGTAAAGGAGATTAAACTACTTTTTGAGGACTGTGACAATGGTACTGGCTTTGAGTTGGGTCGCTTTCCCCATTTGGAGGTTAGTCCGATCTCTTTCTGTTTGTAAACGCGCTGTGTATTGGTCTAGAAGCACAAGCACGGCAGGGGCAGTCGGTTCCCAACAGGAAGGGAGTCTGGCTGTGGTGATCTCATCCCATACCTCGTCAAACTGTTCGACACTGTCGGCCACCTGTTGAAGGGCCCTTGAAGCCGCTGCTCGAGCTTCCTCTTTATCGATGATCTTTTGACACTCGATGACTTCTGTAAATCGACTGGAGATGCCATGTTTCCCCAAGTCGTTTGCCCTTAGTGCATAAATAAATGAGATGTAGTCCCCGACGTGTTGAGCTCTGTTAGGCAGATCACCCCCTGCCTCCTGCAACTTTCTGTTGAGATAAGGAATAGTGGACTTGAGCTCACCCTATCATTGTCAAGAATTCCCATTGCTCGGTTACCGCCGTGATTATGTCAAACCAGATTAAGCTTCTGGCCTCGATAAGGGTGAGGTTCCCCTTTGCTCGACTCCTCATATCAGCAATGGTTTTGTGCTGCTCAGCCGTGACCTTTTTCTCTTCCTCGACTTCCCTTTGTAGCTCTTCAACTGTTCTGGCCTTTTCGGCCAGGGCGCCCTCCAATTCTGCGACCTTTTGCCTGGTCGTGGATGCTTGTTTCTCCAACATTTCGATCTCAGCTCTAGCTGTGGATATTTTTGTTGACACTGAGTCGGTTCCGCTTGATACTTCAGTCGTATGACAACTGTGCGAATCCCACCGGGTTTGTAGCTCCGTTGCTCTGTTTTCTAACTCGCCGATCCTCTTGGCCATCTTTTCCTTCTCTTCTCTCTCCCTGAAAAGCCTAGCAGACAGTTCCTTTTTCTCTTCCTCCGCTTGTACCAATTCAGCAGTCTGTACAGGATGCGAAGCTGGTATGCGAGCCTGTCTCTTTGCGGCTGTGATATCCTTCTGCAACTTAGTTATAAGTGCTGCTTGTGTACCTTTCCCTCCTTCATCTGAGTTTTTGATTTGATCCTAGAGATCACGCACCTGATGTGCTTGGGCACAACAAGAAGTCTGTTTCGCGACAAAGGATTCCCTCAGCTGGTCATATTTCTGTTCCATATTTTTTAACGCGAGGGTAATCTGCGATAGTTTGTCTTTCATCATGTCGCAGATCGTTTGGAACAGGTCGTTCATGTCGTGGACCGGTACTTTCTTCATATCAATGGCCAATTCGAGCACCTTATAACTAGGAACATCAGAATTTGGGTCCAGGATGGCCTCCGCCATAGACAGTACCAGGCTTTCAGTGTCTGCATTGATAGAGGCGGAGAGCCTGGTATGGTATTTTTCAACAAACCCCCCTAAATCAGCCTTGTATTTGTCTCGGATGGTTTTATTCATCCGCTCCCTTTCGCTCGCCTTGGACGAAGTGGGCTCGATGATGGCATGCGTAACCTCTGTGTAATCGGAGGAGGTGACGCTGTCTCTCAACATTGTTATCCCCACCTTGCCTTTATCGAATTCACCAAATTTCGTGAAGGGTTCCAGTAATTTCCCTTCTCCTATTACCTCTGCTTCACTGGTGGCCAGCCTCTGCCTCTTGGGCGGTGGTGCTCCTCCGGAGGTGCCTACCTCTTCTTTGCCGGTGCCCCTATTCACTTCCTCCTCCTCCCCTGTAGCAGATGAGTCTGTCTCCATCTGCGAAAACATGGGCCAAATTTCGAGATTAGCCCTCCACTCCATAAATGGCCTCGGCTCATGTATGTAGGGCGTAGACCTGTTTCTTTTTCTTTTATTAGAAATTATTTCTCGTGGGTCATAAGCCCAACTTTCCCCCAACTTCAGGTCCATGTTTTCAGCATTTTTTCAGCAATTGGGAGGGCATATCTAGAGTTTACCACGAAGGGGCCGATTTGGACAGGAAGCCTTAAGATGTAGCCTTTCTTAGCAGGGAAAAAATGGAGCTGGTCGGCTTTGAGGGCTTGCTGGATGTACTCGAGGGCGTAAACTCGTCGGACGGGGAAAACTGGCAATCGGTATGGAGCAACTTCGGCTCCGTAGACCCGAATTTCAGTGTAATCTTCATTGAGGAACCAATCTCCGGTACACTGGTATTTCCCAGCCTGCAGCCAGCGTTTCATCTCTGGGAAAACCCTAGGTGAAGGCATGTCGTGAATGATGGTATAGGCGATGGACATAAAAGTGTTCACGAAGTTTGCATAACCCTCTCCCCTAGGTAAATGACGGACGGAGCAATTCCAGTCGAAGACTAGTCTGGGTGGAGAATTCTCAGAATAGACTCTATCTAACCCCAAATGGGCGAACTTATCTGCATGCTGGAACAGGAAGAGGTAAAACACCATTGAGCAAAAGAGAAACTTGCGGGCTTGTGCGAGCTCTTGGAAATGGGTTAAGATGGCTGAGGAGAGGAAACCCGGGATGTCCAACATAACCCTGTTCTGTGACATGAGCCATAGAAAGCGAATGCATACCATAGAAATGTTTTCCGGGCTCCCTATCCCCAAAAGGCCGGCAATGAGAGACAGAACAGGTCGAACCTCTTCGACGAACAGACTTAGTGAAAACGGCTCCGATGTAGGCAGGGCAGTTGCCTGGTCGATGGTTATGGAGGATATGAAGGCACGGCGGGCTTCCTTTGACTGCTTATTGAACTGGGTTAGAAAGGTTTCATCTTTGAAACTGAAGTATGTGTCGCTAGGAGGGAAACGGAGGGTCTGTCTGATAACATCGGGAAAGAGGGAAAAAATCACATTCCCCTGCGGAGAAATGAAAGCGTCCCTATGCACATCATAGGCATCCCTGAGCCAGATGATAAAATCAATACAAGAATGGACCTGGGGGATGACTTGGTGATAGAAGCCAGACGGGATAACTCCGAAACGGTCTGCATTCTTGCAATGGCGGCCAAACAGCAGGGGTTTGATACTGCGTATGTCGAAAGGATATTTTGGGTCGCAGATACCAGACTGCAAGTCGTAAAGGGGTTCAAAACCAGGAGGGTTCCTAGACTCACGGACCTGGGCAGTTTCTGGCTCATTCTTCTTGGGTGTTCCCCTTCCCGTGGCTATTATTTTAAAAATCCACAAAAGAGAAAGGAAACAGAGGGAAAATAGAGAATAGAATACCTAGACAGAGGGTGACACTACTTGGGAAAGCGACGCGGGGAACTCTGACAGTGATTGGGGTAGACCAGGCGCTCTTCCCTACTTGGCATTTGCCGTAGAAAGTAACCTATGTCTTTTTACCAGAGAGAAATACGGGATTTTGTTACCACTGGAGCGGGCTGTTTGGGTTAAAAAAGCGGATGAGTAATATGACAGGAGGCAAGTGTCATAAGAACACTGACAATGAGACACGTGGCGCGTGGGGATTGGGGATATCAAGGTGTAGGTGCGCGCCTCGTGTCGGGTTAAAGGCTGGTACGGGTCTCAGTACCAGCTGATCTAATGAACTTACCTTACCTTTTATCCACATATGCTATCCAACCCTTACCGCGCCGGCAAACCGACAGGCGGTACTCCACCCGCGCTTGTGACGATGCAGCAGCCTGTGTTGGTTTGCACCTCAAGTCGAGTGGCGGACCAGCCTGAGCCGTTCCACATGCGACTGATACGCATCGACAGCCTCCATCCGCTTCCCTCCCGGCAATTTCAAGCACTCTTTAACTCTCTTTTCAAAGTCATTTTCATCTTTCCCTCACGGTACTTGTTCGCTATTGGTCTCTCACCCGTATTTAGCCTTGGACGGAATTTACCACCCAATTAGGGCTGCATTCCCAAACAACCCGACTCGCCGACAACGCCTCGTGATGCGGCAGGGTCCCGGCCCGACGGGGCTGTCACCCTCTCAGGCGCCCCCTTCCAAGGGACTTGGCCCGGGTCCGCCGCTGAGGATGCTTCTACATACTACAATTCAGGCGACGCTGCCACCTGATTTTCATGCTGGGATATTCCCGGTTCGCTCGCGACTACTAAGGGAATCCTTGTAAGTTTCTTTTCCTCCGCTTAATTATATGCTTAAACTCAGCGGGTGTTCTCGCCTGAGCTGAGGTCGCAAGTTGGAGCTAAATCCGCCCTACCCAATGGGAGGAAAAGACAGAGCAAAGTAAGTTCCAGGGATGCCACACAGAGCCCGCATCGGCTAATGCCGACTGCCCAACCAAGGGGACAAGATCACCGCTTGCCGACACACGCCACAAAACATTGCCTGCCACATTTCAGCCAACCGCACCGCATTGGGCATGGACGACCACCTCCGCTGCTCCCTACCATATTGCAAGGAGCGCATTTGATTGGGATGCGATGCCCAGATAGACGTGCCCTCGACCGAAGCCTCGGGCGCAAATTGCGTTCAAAAACTCGATGATTCACGGGATTCTGCAATTCACACTAAGTATCACATTTCACTACGTTCTTCATCATAACAAGAGCCGAGATATCCGTTGCCGAGATTCGTTTCCGTGTGTTACCAAAATATCGCACCCCCACGAGAAATGGCTAAAAGACAACCCAACGTACAATGCGTCGCAACAAGCCCCCTTCCCCCTCAAGACAACCGCACTCCATAACCCACTCACCAAAGGGAAGGGGCTCAAACAAGAAAGAATAGCTGCTTTCCAAACCCCGTGCCTTTCAAAAAGGGTAGAATTGTAAAGAACGATGACCGATAAGGACTAGGGTGGCCACACTGAAAACTCGCACTTCTTTTCGTCCTTCACGAACATCAAGCCCACTACAACTCCCCCTTTTTTCTCCGTAAAGACGGGGGTCGGAACGAGGAAAGTAAGAAAAAAACATGAAAGAAAGAGAAACAAAATTGTCCACCCACTCAAAGGAGGAGGCCCAAACAGATAACAAACACTTCGCGAGCCCCGCACCCTCGCAAAAGGGGGGGAATCGCAAGGAACGACAATCGGGAAGGACTAGGGTGGCCAACCCAGGAGCTCGCACTTCCTTTCATCCTTCGCGAATGCCAATCCTCAACAATTCACCCTTTTCTCCGTAAAGCTAGGGTCCGAAAGGAGGAAAAGAAAAAAGAGAACCAAAACATGGCCGAGGCTCAAACACAAAATAGGCTTTCAAGGCCCCATGCCCTCGCAAAAAGGTGGGAACTGCACAGATCGACGACCGAGAAGGACTAGGGCGGCCACCCCAGCAGGAACTCGCACTGCTTTTTCATTCTTCCGAAAATGTCAAAATCCACGGCAATCCCACCTTTTCTTCGTAAAGCTAGGGGGAACAAAATGAATCACAAGGGGAGGCTCAAACACAGTACAAGATTTTCCAAGCCCTGTGCCTTGGCAAAAAATAGGGGAACTGCAAGGAACGACGACCGAGAAGGACTAGGGTGGCCAACCCAGGAGTTTGCACTGCTTTTCATCCTTCTCCGACACCGACCCATAACAATTCTCACTTTTCTCCATAAAGCTAGGGACCGGAAGGGAAGAAAACGACGACAGGAAAGAAAGAAAAACCAAGCATTACCCCACCATAACACTCGTGACAAAAATCCAATTTGAGAGAAAGGGGGCCAAATTTCAAGCAATGCTAGCTAGAAAAACAGAGGGCCACTGCCGCGCGAGGGGACGTTGGCTTAACCAAAAAGAAGGAAAACAAGGCACCCAATCAAAAGAATCCCATGTTTTTGCACCCTTCCACATACTACATTGTGACGCAACATCCTTTCTATCTACACGACATAACAAGCAGCAATCGAACAGCCAAGCAAAGACAAGCCACAACCTAAACTTGACCACTAGAAAAGCCGAGGGCCCTGACAAGACAAGTGCCTAGAGCACGTTACCACTGAGAGGTAAACAACCCCCCAACCCACACAAGGCTTCAGACAAAAAATTCACTAATAGAAAACCCACCCTGCTATTGCACCCCTCTGTGTACAGGACACCCGACAACCTTTCCAACCAAAAATTCAAGGGGGCCCAAACAACCGAAACTCCAAAGAGGAGTTATCGCAGGCTCACACTCAATGTTGGATAAAGCCCAGGGCCACAAATACGCCGGCGGTGCAATGTCACGCCCTAAAAAGAGGGAAGCCCCCAAAGCGCACACCACAACGCTATTGCAACAATCAACACATCCAAGAAATGACCAAGTCGCACAAAAAAACCCACAATCCACTAGGACATAACCTGCTTCTTACTTTTCCTTGGAAGGGGGGAGTGGCTCAAGAAAGGACGAGGAATTCCCTCAACACCAAAGGGGGACGAGAAAATAATGATACCTCGTGCCCATTGACGAGGAAACTTGCAATTTTGATGGAGCTCGAACCAAGGGAGGGCTATTTCATTACCTAGACCCAACCCTTCTGCGAGGGCATGTCAAGGAATAGTCGAGAGGACTAGGGTGGCCAGCCCAACGGATTTCTCCGCGCTTCATCCATCCCATATTTGACCCCACCTCGACATTTTCACCTCGCGAAAGGGTTGAGGTAGGAAGCGCACGCGCAACCACTCCCTTGACCCAACCACCAACAAAAAGGCTCGCCCAAGAAAACACATAAACCACCGCTGCCGCCTTTTGGAGAGAACCAACTATGGAGGCCCACATCTTCCAACGAACAAACGACCGAGCACCGCCGCTACGAACGAGTCTGAATTTTTCCATCGTGTTTCCCAAGCACCTCGACTGCAGCAACCATGCCCCGCCGAACGGACCGTTGGAGAGGGGGCTCCCGGGCAACGAGCTTCCGAACCCCATACAAAAAACACATTAGGGCACAAGCATGAACTCAAGATAGGAAACTAAAAATGTTGCGAGTCTCTTTCGCAAGAGGCACCACCCCGACAAAGCATCAAACCCGCTCACCTAGAGACACACCACACGTTCCTAGATTACATACAATCAAAACCCACACACAACCCAAACGAAAAAACAAAACCCTGCAATCAATGATCCTACCGCAGGTTCACCTACGGTAACCTTGTTACGACTTCTCCTTCCTCTAAATGATAAGGTTCAATGAACTTCTCACAACGTTGATAGCGGCGAACCACCGTCGTCGACGCAATCCGAACACTTCACCAGATCATTCAATCGGTAGGAGTGACGGGCGGTGTGTACAAAGGGCAGGGACGTAGTCAACACGAGTTGATGACACGCGCTTACTAAGAATTCCTCGTTGAAGACCAATAATTGCAATGTTCTATCCCCATCACGATGCAATTTGAGAAGATTTCCCGATGCTCTCAAACCAGGAGGAAAAACTCGTTGGCTGCATCAGTGTAGCGCACGTGCGGCCCAGAACATCTAAGGGCATCACAGACCTATTATTGCCTAAAACTTCCATGGCCTAAATGGCCATAGTCCCTCTAAGAAGCTGGCCACGAAGGGGAACCTCCGCATAGCTAGTTAGTAGGTTGAGGTCTTGTTTGTTATCGGAATTAACCAGACAAATCGCTCCACCAACTAAGAACGGCCATGCACC
The DNA here is from genome assembly GCA_034641835.2 of Pinus albicaulis. NCBI lineage: Eukaryota > Viridiplantae > Streptophyta > Pinopsida > Pinales > Pinaceae > Pinus > Pinus albicaulis. The sequence goes on along the minus strand of CM076575.1, from coordinate 1,188,375,115 downwards.
ACCACCCATAGAATCAAGAAAGAGCTCTCAATCTGTCAATCCTTACTATGTCTGGACCTGGTAAGTTTCCCCGTGTTGATTCAAATTAAGCCGCAGGCTCCACTCCTGGTGGTTCCCTTCCGTCAATTCCTTTAAGTTTCAACCTTGCGACCATACTCCCCCCGAAACCCAAACACTCTGATTTCTCAGAAGGTGCTGGCGGAGTCCTTAGAGCAACATCCGCCGATCCCTGGTCGGCATTGTTTATGGTTGAGACTAGGACGGTATCTGATCATCTTCGAGCCCCCAACTTTCGTTCTTGATTAATGAAAACATCCTTGGCAAATGCTTTCGCAGTGGTCTGTCTTTCATAAATCCAAGAATTTCACCTCTGACAATGAAATATGAATGCCCCCGACAGTCCCTATTAATCATTACTCCGGTCCTGAAGGCCAACACAATAGGACCAGACTCCTATCACGTTATTCCATGCTAATGTATTCAGAGCATAAAATTTCTTTGAGCACTCTAATTTTTTCAAAGTAACAGCGCCGAAGCCGCGACCCAGCCAGTTAAGGCCAGGAGCACGCCACCGACAAAAGGGACAGAAGGGCAGGTGCACACCGAGTAGGCGGACCAACCTTTACAACCCAAGATCCATCTATGAGCTTTTTAACTGCAACAACTTAAATATACGCTATTGGAGCTAGAATTACCGCGGCTGCTGGCACCAGAATTTCCCTCCAATGGATCCTCGTTAAGGGATTTAGATTGTACTCATTCCAATTACCAGACTCGATGAGCCCAGTATTGTTATTTATTGTCACTACCTCCCCATGTCAGGATTGGGTAATTTGCGCGCCGGCTGCCTTCCTTGGATGTGGTAGCCGTTTCTCAGGCTCCCTCTCCGGAATCGAACCCTAATTCTCCGTCACTCGTCACCACCATGGTAGGCCTCTATCCTACCATCGAAAGTTGATAGGGCAGAAATTTGAATGAAGCATCGCCAGCACAAGGGCTGTGCGATCCGTCGAGTTATCATGATTCACCGGAGAAGCGGGCAAGCCCGCGCCGGCCTTTTATCTAAAAATGCATCCCTTCCAAAGAGTCGGGACTTGGTGCACGTATTAGCTCTAGAATTACTACGGTTATCCGAGTAGTATGGTACCATCAAAAAAACTATAACTGATTTAATGAGCCATCCACAGTTTCACAGTCTGAATTAGTTCATACTTAGACATGCATGGCTTAATCTTTGAGACAAGCATATGACTACTGGCAAGATCAACCAGGTAGCACCCTCCCACTTCAAAGGGCATTCAAAGTTCTCTCTTACAGAGAGCCGACTTGAACACCCATCAAGTCAAGGAGAGGTCAACATATCATGTAAAGCTCCTATACCTTGCACCTCTTGCATCCCCAAGAAGGGATTAGAGCCCACACACACTACATGCCAAGGACATGCAAGACATCAAATGTAATGGACAATGGATGCAAGATCCACAAAGTGAAAAAATGGGTCAACCCGCCGAGTCACATTGCACCGAGGCTGCCTAGGAGTTGGTAACCACCCCCCAACCAGCAAGGATGGCAAAAGCCTTATCACCCACGACAGCCACAGTGAACGGAAAAAGGGGAGAAAACAGAAACAAGACTCTCTTAGAAATGCCCCCCAAACCCTCCCCGCCTCGCACCAAGGCCACCTAGGAGTCCACTCCAACAGTGGAAATAGTTGACCTCGAGCGCCTGCGGCGACCCCGATGCAAAGGCAAACAAATGGAGAAATACCAACCGTGCAATCTCTCTCTCTCTATCTCAAACGCCTCCCAACCATCCCCGCCCCGCACCAAGGCCACCTAGGAGTCCACCCGGACAGCAGCAACGATGGACCTCGATCACCCGATCGCCTGTGGCGACCTCGATGCGAAAGCAAAGTAAGTAAATAAAGGGAGAGCAACCGACCCCACGGCGTCTCTTAAAAATTCCCTGCAACCCTTCCTGCCCGGCAGCGAGGCCACCTAGGAGTCCACCCGGACAGCAGCAACAGCGGACCTCGATCACTTGATCGCCTGCGGCAACCTCACTGTAAAGGAAAAAGAAGGAAGTAGAAGGAGAATGACCAAGTGGACAACCTCTATTAGAAATTCCACCCCGACCCTCCCCGCCCCGCACCAAGGCCACCTAGGAGTCCACCCGGTCAGCAGCAACAGTGGACCTCGATCGTTTGACCGCCTGTGGCACCCTCGATGCAAAAGGATGGAAATAAAAAGAGAAGTACCATTCCTGCAACCTCCCTTAAAAATTCCCCCCTCCAACCCTCCCCCCACCCCGCACCAATACCACCTAGGAGTCCACCCGGACAGCAGCAACGGTGGACCTCGATCGCTTGATCGCTTGGGGCAACCTCGATGCGAAGGCAGAGGAACATAATGAATGCATATCAAGAGGCTCGCTACAAAAGGCATGAACATATCCGAACAAGAGGAGGGATCAGGTAGCCCCGCACCCCACACACCCTGCTGCATACAAGCAACCTGGGAGATTGCCCCACTGACTTACCAACTAGACAATGAAAAATTCTCACCTGCAGCCACCTCCACATAGAGGAGGGAGGTCGAAGCGTTCCACCTTGAAGTCCTCCTTCCAGATATAGCCCCCGCCATCAACGTAGCAAGCCTCATCCCCGTTGGACCACAATCGCATGAGCGATCAACAAAACAAGAAATTCCCATCACCTTGTGTCTCAACATTCCAAGCCGCATAATCCTACGATGCACGCAAGATGCAAGGAAAAAGCTGACCACTCGAGCAAACAAATGGGCCACCACATCTATCAAGACCTCAAAGCCAACGTAGGGACAAACAACGTGCACTCTGAAAGGAATTCCAAACCTTAATTTTACAACAAGGAGAACCCCGCTCCTCACATTGCCCAATGGAAAAAGCAAGCAAGAGGGGCAGCTTACAGCCAAAACCCCTCCGTATTCCTCTTAAACGTATGCATCTCAACCCACAGTGCTAACATAGAAAGAGTACAAGCACAAGAAACCAGCACCGTAAAGAGCCAAACAATGAAGAGGACAGTCGTCTCAAGGAGCCACACACATAAACCCATCCAATTCCGAGAACACGGAGCGAAGGGGGAATTGTTCACATATGCCTCCAAGGACGAGCATGGCCAACATTACCGCTCATGTGATACCGAGTGGGGATGGAGAGAATGCGAATGTCGACCACCCTACAAATGACCCAAGGCCACTCTTTAGGCACACCCGACAAGCTACTCAATTACCAACCCACCTTTCACACGAAAATCCAACCCCTCCCCCCACCGAAAGGGGAGGAGGTGAACAATATAGCGAGGAGCCGATTTCACGAAGCCAACGAGACAAAAGCCCACCTCTCCAACCCACCAAAAATGGAGGAGGTGAACAATATAGCGAAGAGCCAACATCGACGGAGCCATCGAGCGAGCAAGGGGCACGAGAGCGACATAGGCGACCGGCCAGTTGTCTCAAGGAGCCACACACATCGACCTCATCCAACTCCGAGAACACAGAGCGAAAGGGTAACTCTTTTCACATATGCCTCCCAGGACAAGCATGGCCAACATTACCGCTCATGTGCTACCGAGTGGGGATGGAGAGAATATGAGTGTCGACCACCCTACAAATGACCCAAGGCCATTCTTCAGGCACACCCGAACAAGCAACTCAATTTACCAACCCACCTTTCACACGAAAATCCAACCCCTCCCCCCACCAAAAGGAGAGGAGGTGAACAATATAGCGAGGAGCCGATTTCACAAAGACAACGAGACAAAAGCAGAGCGAAAGGGTAACTCTTTTCACATATGCCTCCCAGGACGAGCATGACCAACATTACCGCTCATGTGCTACCGAGTGGGGATGGAGAGAATATGAATGTCGACCACCCTACAAATGACCCAAGGCCATTCTTCAGGCACACCCGAACAAGCAACTCAATTTACCAACCCACCTTTCGCACGAAAATCCAACCCCTCCCCCCACCAAAAGGGGAGGAGGTGAACAATATAGCGAGGAGCCGATTTCACGAAGCCAATGAGACAAAATCACACCTCTCCAACCCACCAAAAAGGGAGGAGGTGAAAAATATAGCGAAGAGCCAACATCGACGGAGCCAACGAGCGAGCAAGGGGCATGAGAGCGACATAGGCGACCGGCCAGTTGTCTCAAGGAGCCACACAGAGCGACCTCGTCCACCTCTGAGAACACAGAGCGGAAGGGTAACTCTTTTCACATATGCCTCCCAGAACAAGCATGGCCAACATTACCGCTCATGCGCTACCGAGTGGGGATGGAGAGAAGATGAGAGTCGACGACCCTACAAATGACCCAAGGCCACTCTTCAGGCACACCCGAACAAACAACTCAGTTACCAACCCACCTTTCACACGAAAATCCAACCCCTCCTCCCACAAGCAAGCAAAACGGGAGGAGAAGAACAATATAGAGAAGAGCCGACATCGACAAAGCCAACGAGCGACATATCAAAACGCTGATTTCAACAGAGCAAACGTGTGACCAAGGGGCACGAGAGAGAGTTACCGGAGCGCCGATTTCAACAACGCCAACAGGCAGCCAGTCATCTCAAAGAGCCACACACAACAACCCCATCCAAATGCTAGAAAACATAGTGGACGGGAGAGATTGTTCAAACATGCCTCCAAGGACAAGCATGGCCAACATTACCGCTCATATGCTACCGAGTGGTGATGGAGAGAAGAAAGTCGACGACCCTACAAATGACCCAAGGCCATTCTTCAGGCACAACCGAGCAAAACAACTCAATTACCAACCCACCTTTCACACGAAAAGCAAATATGATAAGCGCACCCTCGGACAAAACAGGGCGACCCAAACGCCCCCGGTCGTGCGCCCTCACCCAGGGCGACACGGATCACCCCCCCCGAACGAACGCACATGGGAGCAAACGGCAAACGGGCCACCCGGATGTGCACAAGGCACCCGAGAGGTCACAACTTAGCAAATATGGCATGGGCGCCCTCGGGCCAAACGACCTGACCCGAACGGACGACCTCACCCGGCACGAACAAACGACCTGACCCGAACGAACGCCCTCACCCGGGGCGACACGCCGCGCCCACCCGAACGGACGCACATGGGAGAAAATGGCAAACGGGCCGCCCAGACGTGCACAAGGCACTCGGGCGGTCACAACTTAGCAAATCTGACACGGGCGCCCTCGGGCCAAACGACCCGACCCGAACGGATGCCCTCACCCGGCACGCCCACCCGAACGAACGCCATCACCCGGTGCGACACGACACACCCGACCCGAACGGACGCACATGGGAGAAAACGGCAAACAGACCGCCCGATCGTGCACAAGGCACCCGGGCAGTCACAACTTAGCAAATCTGACACGTCGCCCTTGGCCCAAATGACCCGACCTGAACGGATGCCCTCACCCAGCACGACACGGCACTCCCAGCCGAACGGACGCACATGGGAGCAAACGGAAAACGGGCTGCCCGGACGTGCACAAGGCACTCGGGCGATCACAACTTAGCAAATCTGACATGGGCGCCCTCGGGCCAAACGACCCCACCCGAACGGACGACCTCACCCAGCACGCCCACCCGAACGGATGCCCTCACCCGGCATGACACGGCGCGCCCACCCGAACGAACGCACATGGGAGCAAACGGCAAACGGGCCACCCAGACGTGCACAAAGGACCCTGGTGGTCACAACTTAGCAAATCTGACACGGGCGCGCTCGGGCCAAACGACCCGACCCGAACGGACGCCCTCACCCGGCACGACACGGCGCGCACGACCAAACGGACGCACATGGGAGAAAACGGTAAACGGGCCGCCCGCAAACGGGCCGCCCGACGTGCACAAGGCACCCGGTGGTCACAACTTAGCAAATCCGACACGGCGCCCCTGCCAAGCCACTCCGACCCGAACGCACGACCACCCGCACGACCAAACGACCCGACCCGAACGGACGCCCTCGCCCGGCACGACCGAACGACCCGACCAAACGGACGCACATGGGAGCAAACGGCAAACGGGCCGCCCGGACGTGCACAAGGCACCCGGGCGGTCACAACTTAGCAACTTTGACACGGGCGCCCTCGGGCCAAACGACCCGACCCGACCCGAACGGACGCCCCGACCCTACACGACCAAACGACTCCGATTCTCGGGCTGAGACCCCACCACCCGGCACGACACGACGCGCCCACCCGAACGGTCGCACATGGGAGAAAACGGCAAACGGGCCGCCCGGACGTGCACAAGGCACCTGGGCGGTCATGACTTAGCAAATCTAACACGGGCGCCCTCGGGCCAAACGACCCGACCCGACCCGAACGGACGCCCTCACCCGGCACAACCGAACGACCCGACTCGAACGGACGCCCTCACCCGACACGACCGAACGACCCGACCCGAACGGATGCCCTCACCCGGCGCACCCGACCAAACGGACGCACATGGGAGCAAACGGCAAACGGGCCGCCCGGACGTGCACAAGGCACTCGGGCAGTCACAACTTAGCAAATCTGACACGGGCGCCCTCGGGCCAAACGACCCGACCTGACCCGAATGGACGCCCTCACCCGGCACGCCCACCCGAACAAACGCCCTCGGGCCAAACGACCCGACCCGACCCGACCCGAATGGACGCCCTCACCCGTTACGACCGAACGACCCGACCTGACCCGAACCGATGCCCTCACCCGTCAAGCCCACCCGAACGGACGCCCTCGGGCCAAACGACCCGACTCGACCCGAACAGACGCCCTCACCTGGCACGACCAAACGACCTGACCAGACCCGACCCGAACGGACGCCCTCATGGCACGCCCACCCGACCCGACCCGAACGGACGCCCTCACCCGGCATGCCCACCCGACCCGACCTGAACGGACGCCCTCGGGCCAAACGACCCGACCTGACCCGAACGAACGCCCTCACCCGGCACGACCAAACGACCCAAACGGACGCCCTCACCCGGCACGACCAAACGACCCGGCCCGAACGGACGCCCTCACCCGCCACGACCAAACGACCCGACCCGAACGGACGCCCTCACCCGACACGACCAAACGACCTGACCAAACGGACGCACATGGGAGCAAACGGCAAACGGGTCGCCCGGACGTGCACAAGGCACCCGGGCGGTCACAACTTAGCAAATCTGACACGGGCACCCTCCGACCAAACAGCCCAACTCGAACGGACGCCCTCACCTGGTGCCACACGGCTCGCCTGACCGAACGGACGCACATGGGAGCAAACGGCAAACGGGTCGCTCGGACGTGCACAAGGCACCCGGGCGGTAACAACTTAGCAAATCTGATACGGGCGCCCTCGGCCCAAACGACCCGACCCGAACGCCTTTTGCCGGGTGCCCTCACCCGACGCGCCCGACCCGATGTGAACGCGTTTGGCTGGGCGAGTCGGGTGACCCACGACTGGGCGCCTCTACACGAACTGCACGACAGTACGGAAGCCATTCTGGGCGCGTCCGGAGTCGGAATTGAGTGCCGTAAATTGCAGAATGTGCGTATTGATGGGCCGCATCTAATCGTACAGTTGGGAAGCAGATTGGACACATAGGGAGCTTGAGGGATGGTCTAAACTGATTTGTAGTGCCGATTTGAGTGACCTGGTAGCACTTGGGCAGTTTTGTGCAGGATATTCCCAAGGTGAATTCTGATGATTGTAAATGATTGCTATAGGCTAGTTTGATGGTTGACAAGCCTTAGAACTTGGTCAAAAGGCTAACTTGCCTTGCCAAGGAGCAGAAGTGGCTTCTGCTGGATTGGAACTTATTATTTCATATTTATCATTATTAATAGGGAATTGCCCCTCCCTTGTATGTATGAGCATACTTGTGGATTGATAATGATGTTTATGTTTATTTCTACATATCGAGAGAACCTTTGGTTAATAACTAACAAGTGTTGCTAAAGGCGTAGTCTATATACTTGAGTATTTGGAAAAAGAAAAAAGTACGGTAGTGCCGCACCTGTCTATAGCGTGGTTGAAAGACACCGAAGGTATAGGGGCATGACAACTAGGCGCATGGGCAGTCACAACTTCACATTTTCAATACGGCCTCCCTCACACGACCCGACCCGAACGCGTTTCCTTGGGCGCCCTCACACGACACGACCTGACCTGCCCTAACGAAGGCACAATGGAGCAAACGAAAATCGGGTCGCACGAACGTGCACAAGGCACAGGGGCGGTCACAACTTAGCATTTTTTATATGGCCTCCCTCACAAAACCCGACCCGAACACATTTCCTTGGGCGCCCTCACACGGCACGACCCGACCCGCCCGAACGAAGGCACAAGGGAGCAAACGGAAAACGGGTCGCACGAACGTGCACAAGGCACACGAGCAGTCACAACTTAGCATTTTTTATACGGACCCCTCGCACGGCACGACCCGACCCGACCCGCCTGAACGAAGGCACAAGGGAGCAAATCGGAAACTGGCCGCGCGAACGTGCACAAGGCACGCGGGCGGTCACAACTTAGCATTTTTTATACGGCTGCCCTCACACGGCCCGACCCGAACGCGTTTCCTTGGGCGCCCTCACGCGACCCGACCCGACCGAATGCGTTTCCCTGCTCGAATGTATGCATCCCATAGTGCATCAAAATTAAGACCAGTCTCGATCTCAGTTCCTCAGTGAACCAGATACTGCAAGATCATTGTAGTATGAAGCCTCCAATGAATGAAACTCCATCATGAACCCCCACGCATCATCCTATCCAAAGAGTTGGCAAGCATGCTTGTATTGCCCACGAGTGCCACCACAAGTTGTTCTCACCCTGCAAGTCATATGAATGTGCTCGTAGGCTGCTCATCCAACCAATGTCTTGTTGCTCAAAGTGAACAACGTCCATCAGCCCATCTATAAAGATCTCCATGTAGCACCAACAATCGATCATGCTCAGCATATTCCTTCTTGACACTCCTCCATGATGCTCATAAGTGGGCACCCAGTAAGTGCACCTGCATAATGTCTCCACATAATTTCCTGCCATGCCCTCGTGTCAATGTACATGACTTTGGTTGCCCATGTGTCCATCAAGAGTAGACTCGCCTCAACCCTAGTCACCATCATGTGTATAGTGTACAGGTTAAGTGCCCTTGGTCACTTCTACCATCATCATCATGGGTACTTCCTCCAAGGCTTCTCCCCCGCTAAAGGTGCACCAAGAGTTCCTTCTTGGTTGTAAGCCATGAAGAAGTCTACCCATAAAATGTGCCCTACCCAGATGTCCTCCTCTTGCACAATGTATCAATGGTCCGACTAGCCTCATCAAACTCCTTTTCCACTTCCTTCGACTTCTCTTTAATTTCTTTGAAGTTCATTTCCAATGAAACAAACTCATCCATCAAGCTTCAATACCACCTGCAACGCTGCAACGGTATCCATGCTCAATAATAATAATAATAAAAGCCACAAAAATGTAGCTCTGATACCAACTGTCACGCCCTTATACCTGTGGTAGTCTCCCAACCGCTCTATAGACGGGTGCGACACTACCTTATTTTTCTCTTTTCAAATACTCAATAAGTAGACTACGCCTAACTCAACACTTGTTTAATTAATCTTCCAAAGTGCTCCTGTGCGGAAATAAAACAGCAATAAACATCAATATCAAACCACATGAATGCCCATACATTCAAGGGAGGGCCAAATCCCATTAATAAGTCTGCCCAGTATTATGCTTCAATAAATATGTACAATCTGCAATAACTATACAACCAAGCCTCCATAAACCATTTATGCTTCTTGCCAAATGTGCTTGTACCTGGGTCTAGCCTTAACAGCTTCCCAACAGTGCAAAAAATCCAAAGGAACCCCAAAATTCCCTTTCAGAACATGTTTCTAAAGTTTGCGCGAATTCTGGTTCGAGTGGGTCACTCGGGTCACAGACGCCCTCGGCACCCTGAACGCGTTTCCGCACGCGGGTCACCGGGGTCACGGTCTGCACGCGTTTCCTGAACGCGTTCGACCCGACCCGACCCTGCTGAACGAACTCCGCGCCTTCAAACACTGTTCCGCGCGTCCGGAACGCGGGCGCGCTGCACGAACCCGACTCGACCTTAACGCGCCCGCCCTGAACACTGTTCTCCACGCGTCCTGCGGAAGGAACCCGACTCGACCATGCACTAAACACTGCACCGCACGCGCCCTGCGGAAGGAACCCGACTCGACCTGCGGGTGAACGCCGAACGGGGGTTTACCCGACTCGACCCAGACTCCGTTTCCCTGCTGCGGCTTCGCCCTCCACCCTCGACCTTCGCTCTGGCTCGAGCATTAGCTTTCCAATGGTGGAATCAGCAAGATGTTGATGTCCTTCTTTCTTTCCTTTATCGTCCATCGCACGTCCTCCTTTCATATGTGCCTTTGCCCACACATTGCTTCCATGGGTGGGGCTTGACCCATATAAGGCCGACCCAGTAAACGCCCATAAAGCCTTGGTTACGACGTGGCATTTCCTCCTTTAACGTCGGCTTGCCACCACGGCCGGCCTATAAAACCTCCAAGCCAACACACGGCCATTTTTGGACGCGTTTATGCACGTCGCTCCTAAACGTCGCACGGTCACCATGATAACGTTGCATAGTAGCCGAACGATGTTTTCGTCCGTCGGCGCGCCCGTCTAACCTTCCGTCGTGGTTTTCGTCGTTCGTCGCAT